>CM024670.1:45365665-46565665 GCA_014182725.1 Eucalyptus brandiana | reverse complement strand
TGGCCTCGAGTTCTGCCTGATGACCAGATTCTTCTGCTTCTGCGGTATCCAAAAACCTTCAATTTGACCAGCCGGGTGATCGATGGCGAAATGACGAGCTTAAATAACAGGGAAAGCTTACTGTACCTTGATCAAGTATTCATTACTTTGTGTTGGAAAATATGACTTCGAAATGGGTTGAACAATGAAATCGGATCGAGTAAAACAACTCGGACTTTGAGGCGTGATATCACTTTCTTTAAGGATTTATTTGCCCCACAATTCTTAATAAGTGGCCACCGCAAAATTCCTCCGGGATACAACAAAATCTCGGATGAGAATCTTAGATAGCTTGATTAAAGTATTTCTCCGCGTCTCTCAGGAAAACAATTGAAAAGTTGGCTGCAGTTTTTGAAGAAGACTCGAAAAATGACCACCCCTCCTTCCGAAAATTGATAAGTATATATATATGAAAAGTCTTGCAACTATTCGTGAAAAAGCTGCCAAATAATGAACAAACACGACCTTTAGAAAATTGTTCGTATAAACAACCGCGACTTTTCGGAAGAAGTCGAAAACCGAACAATTGCAACCTTTCGGAAATTGTTGCAAAACCGAATAAGTAATTTTTGCAAAACCGAAAAGACACAAATAAAATTCGGAATAATATATATTTTTTATTTTTTTAAGTAGAATTTCGAATTTTCATTTTATATTTCATTTCCGAAATTCTCAAATTAAAAGGCAACCTTTGAATTAAAATAAAAAATAAAAAATTAAATAAATAGCAAGGGATTGATGCTAATTAAACCGCGGGCGCACAAGCGTACTAAGTGCGCCAAATAATCGCGCACCCGCACGCGGGTATGGTGGGGTCTAGCCCCACCCAATCATTCCTTTAACTACAAAAGGAAAAACCCACATTTTTAAAGCGGCGACTCCCACTCGCTCCCACCTTTCTACGTGGGGACAAAGTAAAAAAAGACTCACTTTGTTTTAACAAACAAAATTCTAACACTTTGCAGCTAAGCGATTACTCGAGATACCAATTCTCCGAAGGGATCCTTTCAGAAGCTTGTGATGTGGACTCGTGTTGAGATGACTGGATCAAGGATGGCTCAATTGCATTGGTGCCAAGTTCTGCAAAGTCATCCGTGCTAACTCGGATACAGGTTTCGTTGTCAATCCGCACTACAAATATGATTTGGCAATAAGCCATCTACACCCCAGGAAATTTTTAGGGCCTTTTGATCTTGGAAACGATATAGGGGATGTGAACTGGAGTTATGATGATATCGAGCTCATTTTCCAAAATGTGTACAGTGAAAATGAAACTGAAGAGGTAAGCAACGGCGTGACCAAGGTTTCCGCAACACTCCAGGCTATTCCTTGTCGTCGAATCGGTATTTAGTAAAATCCATGACTGGTCTTTCGGGTAGGACACCATCTGCTGAGGGATTGGGGAATTCTTCGAGTGGCAACCTTTGCATGATCGGATGTCTCGGAGCGGATAATTCAGGTCTTGAAGACTGTGATTTCCTGGTGTCGCTATACTTCCCTAGATATTTCTCCATCACACAGCAGAGTATCATCACGGGAAAACATAACCACCTTCGGAGATTGCAATGAATCGTTCTTTCCCCTGCATTTCAGTTTTACAAAACACCCATCTCTGCTCGTTCTGCTTGATCGGTACTCTGACTTTTGTAGGTATAATTTTTCCAAATTCGACCAGGCTAAAGAGCTTTGGGGTCGGAACCAGATCGGTTTCACCAAGCAATCCATCTTCACATTCCCAAAGCTGAAAGACTCAGATGATCTATTTTCTCAGCTAAGCATTCTCTCGGAGGACCTGCATTTTGACGCATTTGCAGTTCTAAACTGTTTAATGATGATGACGGGTCCCTCCTTTACGTACAAGCAGATTTCCTCTCCGTAGGCCTTCTATGTTTGTGTCCCCAAAACTGCAATTTCACTTCTGAGGATAAATTGGCTGATGAAGTGGCGCTGTTCCATAGCCGATTCTTGAATGTCTCATTGCACCTTACGCTCTCCAAGCCACCCTATCTATTTAGGGAAGTGAGCTACAAGGGTGTATTGCAACCGTTATGGAAGGCCTGTATGATACCCTCGGTGAAATGTATCTGATTGGTTGCAGAGAGGTCGCATCTGGGAGCTCTTTTACTGAACGAGGCCTCGACTGCTTGATCGAATACTCTTCCGAGACTGCACGGTGGCTGAAAACTCCGACGATCAAACTCACCATTGCCAGTCAAAGAAATGGAGACAATCCCCTCCATTTCGGGCCGATAAGCCTCCAAACTGTACTGATCTCATCTCCAGTTCACAAGTGAGAGTTGGCCTTTCGAGCAGGCTCCGAAGGAGCTTTTCAAATCCTAATACTCGCACCGGAGATTGCAATCATTTTGAGCCAGTTTTGCTACATGAGCAAAAAGACGGATGTCACTCTGCATATATCTCTTGTGACGCTCAGGATTCAAGCTCTTGGGTATTGGGTTCCTCTGATCGGCAGTACAGCGATCCTATTCAAATCGAACGAGTCCAAGTCCCACATTAAATATCGCAAATATTTCGCTCGCAATGAACAGTTGATCCGTGTTCTAGAGTACTTCGCCAAGCTTCTTGTGTTAACTGCCTTAATGCTCACACTGAAGCTTTCCAAGAATGTGTTTCAATCTCGAAAAGCATCTCCTCTCCACGATGCTACCAGATCAAAGTACGCACTGAATGATATGCGGGTCCTGTTCGCGACCCTGGCAATCCACATCAGTGGGTTTCGACTTCTATTTGTTCTTTCGCCAATGCCGCTTTTGCTCAGGATCGATTGGAGGAAGCGGCTTCGAGACTATCACCATCTGATGCCGACTTTCTTCCTACTTCATCAGATCCTCGCCAACTTCATGTGGCAGAATCACGTCCAACCAGTGAGGAAAGTGTGTTACATCGGCTTTACGTTGTTGGGCTTGTTGACCAGCAATTATGACTGCTTCCGAGATCCTTTCAAACCTCAAAGGCGACAGGCCGAGCTCCGCACCTTGCCTCAATTTAGGTGCTGCTTTCTCTGTAGTCATCATAGTGATGGCGACCGCAGTCCTAGTTCAGTGCTGCGTGAATTTTTACTGGAAAAAGTGACCTTGGACTTGAATTGTTTGAAGATACAAAGTTTCTTCATTTTTTCCGGATGATCATGATGCGAGTTTCTTGAAAAACATTTGAGGCCTGATGTGCATTAGCTTTCTCTATGGGGACAGATGTTCTCTGGTGAAATGATAAAGAGGCCTTTGTCTTGTTAAAACGTTTGCAACTTACTATCTCAACCTCAAATTATTTTATTGACTTGAAAGGATAGACATCTTCAAATAGCCTTAAATGCTCATGACTATAATTTCATATAACGTGAATGAAAAGGTGATATCATTGTGGTCGCTGAAGAGCTTTGAAAATGGTACAAATAAATTTAAGCCTAATGAACAAGTTTGGAACAAAATCAAATTCGAGCAAAATTGTGGTTTCGACGGTCTAACTTCTCAAGTTGATGAAGTTATGGGGCCCATAAGATCAAATCTAGAATGCTTATGGTGGTTGACCTCATTTTCGACCCAGAACCCCACTTTTTCCATATGCTTTTTTGGAGGTCGCCTGCTAATTTTGACACCAAGTGACCTAACTGTAATGCTCAACTTTGGAACCCCGCTCAGATGTGAACAGTGTCAAGATGCGTGTCCACCTATATGCTCAAAGACAAAACCATGAGACTCAGTATGAGAGGGGCCAAAATAAACAATACCTATTTTAGTTTGTGATATCAGATTGAGACCACCTCTTGTGGGTGTGCAGTTCGGGGATGGACCGCATGGAAGTTGATGGGCCTATAATGACCCAATTCGACGAAGGTGGGGAGTGGACGCCGAGGCTATAGAGCCTCGACAAGGATCGGCTCCTGACAGACTTTTAGGATGCCAAAAAGAATAGAAATGAACTAAACTTTATACCAAACAAATGGAGAGCGATTCTAGAATATATGTGAAAACCGGAGTAACTCATGATGTACATTTTGACGTAATAATAATATTTAGCTTTGAAATT
Source organism: Eucalyptus brandiana (assembly GCA_014182725.1). Taxonomy (NCBI): domain Eukaryota; kingdom Viridiplantae; phylum Streptophyta; class Magnoliopsida; order Myrtales; family Myrtaceae; genus Eucalyptus; species Eucalyptus brandiana. Next base: position 46,561,579 of record CM024670.1, on the reverse strand, counting down.
CCAAAATTAAGCACACTCAGTTAGGTAATCACTTAGGAAGGTGCCCACCTATACGCAAAAGCATAAAATCATGAGGCTTGGTATGGGATGTGCTAAAGTGGGTAATACCTCAATGAGTTAATATGGGGAAGTCATGGTTAATATGTTCCTTCATTTATCATCTGTCATTTTCTAATAGCCTATTGACCTCTTGTAATTTTCTATCGACAGTTCAATCGTGCATTATGTAAGTGTAGAATTTTTTACCAATCAAAGTAATTTTTAAAATTTTTAGCAAAGAGTTTATATTAATTTTCTATTGAGGGAGAGATGAAGCTTTAAGATGGTGATGCCAAATCACCTTGGTTGAGTTTAACAGTCAAGATAAAATTCAAGATAAGATAAAATTTACCCTATCCTACATTTAGTGCCCGCTCAAGACAAGATAAAGTCGGATGTAAAAGGAATATAGGTCGAATAAAATTATTCTATGAGAGAGGTGAGATAAAGGTGGATAGGATTTCTAATGTCATAATAAGAAATTTATTTTCCTCAAATAACAAACCTCTTAAATTAATAAAATTAAAATTATATTTCGATATAAATAATATTTGAATTCTAATATAAGAAATTCAAAATAACAAAAAATAATAATTTCTTTTTTTAATTTAATATTATTTGTATTTATATATTTGATTTTAATTATATTTTATAATATAAATTTAATATATAAATATAAATGTATATTTTTAGGTATTTTAGTATTTTAGGTATATTAGTGCAATTTATTATTTAATAAAATTTTATTTGAGAATGATAAAAGGGAAGAAAGAAATAAAAAAATTAATTTAAAAAGAGAGGAAAATAAAATAAAAAATAAAATAAAAATAAAATAGTCACGAGAGATTTTTACGATCTCTATTTGTAAAAAAAAAAAATTATTCATTTATATGGATATGTCATTTATACTAAACATGGTATGTGATATAATGTGAATATATCTAACTTTATTACTATAATCACTAAGCAGTGAATAAGATATGGCTAAATCCCTAAATTTTATATCCTATCATATCCAATTATAAACATAGTTAATTCATGATCAATGTAGGAGGGACAAGTCTCGGAAATTGAACTCTCGCCTTAAAAATAAATTCTTTACATCTTTTTTCTTCTCATTATTAAGATGTTTGGTCCAATTAGAACACTAAAGACCCAGTTATTCTCATCAGTTGTTAACATTCCCTGTCTCTTCATAATTCGCTCTTAGGACCTCTAGAGAATTTATAGGCATTGATGAACTGGATGATGGCGCTTTCTAGAGCTCAACTAGTATTGAGTCTTATATTGCTTGAGAAATATACGCATGATTATCTCATTTAATACCCTACTTACTAGAGTAATTGATTCTTTCAGGCCAAACTGGCGAGGTTTAATTCAGTACTGCATAATGCACACAAGTGCATGCTCAGCTTGAAATCCGGCTCAGCACATGAGTGCATGTGTTCTCTAGACTATCTACATTTGGTCAATTGCGTCTGCACCGACATTCAGTATTTTAAGGTTTTTTCCCCTCAGTCTTCTTGGAGGAAAGTCAAAATCCCAGGTTTCATCTGCAAATCAGACACCCTTTTCTCAATAAAATTCTGTGGGACTTTGAAGAGAGCCACTCCCTCCCAGGTTTGCCTCAAGCTGAGTGCGTCACAGATTCTTTACTTTGACTGTGCAATTAGTTTTCGTAATGTCTGTGCTTTTAAGATGAAGTAGGAGTTAGACAATACGACAAGCAAATCTGTACTATGGAAATTTTGGACTTCATCCTAGATCTCTATCTTTGATTTCACTCCTGTTCTTGTTACTGGATTAGTGAAGATTCTGGGTCTGTAATTTTTCGTTCGTTGTATTGTGGCCCTTCTTAGAAATAGAGGAGCATGAGTAAAGGAAAACATTCCTCTGGTCTTTTGCTTTGGATCTTGCTGCAATTCTTAGGCTCAATAGCTTCTAATTCCGAGGATGCGATGCACCCAAGTAACCCATTTTATACCTATGCCCACACTGCGGAAATAGAACAGCAATGTAGCAGTTATTTGTCTTCTGCTATCGAGTTGAATCCGGATGGTAACAGAGTATTGAAATTGAAGAGGGAGCTTTCCTTCTATAATGGTGATTGGGAGCAAGAGGCCGGTGGCACGCCATTGATGCCGTTTCATGATGACAGGCCGATCTACACTCCCTTGAAATTGGTGAGCTTTGACTTGAAAGATGTGAATCCAGTGCGCCAGTTGAGAAATGCAGTGAGTGTGGGTGGATATCTGACTATCGGTATATACAGAGATGCGCCCTGGAACTTTAAGGATGGATTCAAATCGGGTTTTACCGAGTGGTCTGGCATGTCCTCGTTAGGTGTCGTGTTTGAAGGGGTTTATCTTGAGACGGAGGAGAATGGAGGACAGAGAGTGATGTGCTTGCTCGGGAATTCAACTCTGCCTTCATGGAGAGGAGTTGATGATGATCTGCTGTATCAGCCGAATGGTTACGGATCTGTTCCGTATGGCCGGCCTCAAGTTCCACCTGATGACAAAATTCTTCTGCTTCTGCGGTATCCAAAAACCTTCAATTTGACCAGCCGGGTGATCAAAGGCGAAGTGAAGAGCTTAAATGACAGGGAAAGCTTACGGTACTTTGATCGAGTATTCATTAATTCACAGCTAAGTGATTACTCGAGATACCAATTTTCCGAAGGGATCCTTTCAGAAGCTTGTGATATCGACTCTTGTCGAGATGACTGGATCAAGGATGGCTCAATCGCATTCACTGGTGCTGAGTTCTGCGAAGTCATCCATGCTAACTCGGATACAGGTTTTGCTGTTAAGCCGAACTACAAACTTTATTCGTCAATAAGCCATGCACGCCCCAAGAAACTTTTAGGGCCTTTTGATCTTGGAAACTATATAGGGGATGCAAACTGGAATTATGACGATATCGAGCTCATTTTCCAAAATGTGTACTGCGAAAATGAAACTGAAGAGGTAAGCAACGGCATAACAAAGGTTTCCGCAACACTCCGGGCTATTCCCATGCCATCGAATCATTATTTAGCAAAATCCATGACTGGTCTTTCAGGTAGGACACTATCTGCTGAGGGATTGTGGAATTCTTCAAGTGGCAACCTTTGCATGGTCGGATGTCTCGGAGCAGATAATTCAGGGGTTCAAGACTGTAATTTCCGGGTGTCACTCTACTTCCCTAGATATTTCTCCATCACACAGCGGAGTATCATCACAGGAAGCATAACCGCCTTCGGAGATCACAATAAATCATTCATTCCGCTACATTTTAGTTTTACAGAACGCCCATCTATGCTCGTTCTGCTAAATTGGTACCGTGACTGTTGTAGATATAACTTTTCCAAATTCCTCCAGGCTAAGGAGCTCTGGGGTAGGAACCAGCCACTTGAGCTCATCAGTTCCATCAAGCAATCTATCTTAACATATCCGATGCTGCAAAACTCGGATGATCTATTTTCTCAGTTAAGCATTCTCTCGGGGGGCCTGCATTTCTATGCATTTGCAGTCCCAAAGCCGTTCAATGGAGATTTGAGGTCCATTATCTACGTACAGGCAGATGTGCTCTCCCTAGGTCCTTTATGCTCATGTCCCCAGAAGTGTAATTTCACTTCCAAGGATAAATTTGCCGATGAAGCAGAGCTGTTTCATAGCCGGTTCTTAAATGTCTCATTGCACCTGACGTTCTCCAAGCCACCCCTATTGTCCCAGGAAGTGATCTACAGGGGCGTATCGCGACTGTTCATGGAAGGCCTATACGATACCCACCTTGGAGAAATGTATCTGATCGGTTGCAGAGAGGTTGGATCTGGAAGCTCTTATACTGAACGAGGCCTCGACTGCTTGATCGAATCGAACATTAAGTACTCTTCTAAGACCACACAGTGGCTGAAAGCTCCTACAATCGAACTCACCATCACCAGCAGAAGAAAGAAAGACGATCCCCGCCATTTTGGGCCAATAAACCTCCAAAGTGTACTGGTCTCATCTGGGGCTTACGGACCTTACGAACCAGAGTTGGCCTATCGAGTAGGCTCTGAAGGAGTTCTTCGGATTCTAATACTTCTGGTGGAGATTGCAATTATATCGAGCCAGTTCCACTACATGAGCAAAAACACCGAGGTCACTCCGCATGTATCTCTTGTGATGCTCAGCATTCAAGCTCTTGGGTATTGCGTTCCTCTGATCAGCGGTACAACGATCGTCTTCAAATCAAAAGAATCCAAATCCTACATTGAATCTCGCGAAGGTTTCGCTCGCAATGAACAGTTGATCCTTGCTCTAGAGTACTTTGGCAAGCTTCTTGTGTTAACCACCTTAATGCTTACACTGAAGCTTTTCAGGAATGTAGTTCAATCCCGAAAAGCGTCTCCTATCCACAACACTACTAGATCGAAGTATGCACCGAGTGACAAGTGGGTCCTCTTCGCGACCCTAGCCATCCACATTGGCGGGTTTCTACTTCTATATGTTCTTCCGCAAATGCTGCTTGGGCTGAGGATCGACTGGAGGAAACGGCTTCGAGACCATCACCATCTGAGGCAGACTTTTTTCCTACTTCCTCAAGGCCTCGCCAACTTCATATGGCAGAATCATGTCAAACCGGTGAGGAAAGTGTATTCCATCGGCTTTACGTTGTTGAGCTTGTTGACCAGCAGCTATGACCACTTCCGAGATTCTTTCAACCTCGAAGGCAACAAGCCAATCTCTTACATCGACGTCGCCTCATCTTTCAGAGATGCTGCTTTCCATGTAGTCATCGTGATGGCGACTGCATTCCTTGTTCGGCGCTGCATGAATTTTTACCAGAAAAAGTGACATTGTTTTGAATGTTTTGAAGATGCCCAGTTTCTTCATTTTTTTTCCGTATGATCATGATGCTAGTTTTTTCAGAAACATTTGAGGCCTAATGTGCATTAGCTTTCTCTATGGGAACACATGTTCTCTAGCGGAAATGATAATAAGATGCTTTTGCTTTGTGAAAACATTTGCAACTTACTATCTCAACTTCAAATGCCTTATTATTTTATTGAATTGAAAGGATAAATATCTTTTCATATAGCCTTATGCTCATGACTATAATTTCACTTTTTAGTTCAAAAGCGCGAAATTAGTTCTCGACTCTTATTCACGTCGAAATTTGGAAAGTAACTCTCACACAATGTGGATTTGAATCACAATATAATCACAAGACCAACACAGGCTATCTAAAAGTTTGGTGAAATGAGCTTTATGAGAACAAGTGGAATCCAAATTCATTATGCATTACATGTGAGGGTATACTAAAAATTATAGGCCGACCAAAAGTTACAAAAATATCTTGTTAAAGAACTCAAGACACTTGTTATGCATAAAATATATATCTCATGCTGTACATGATACGGAATTTGATAGTATATAGGAACTGCAAATTTTTCTTTATTTGATTGCTCGATAAAAATTGGACTATTCTAGTGGGAATACAATGGAATTAAATCAAATTCAAGCAATATTGTTTGGTTCTTCGCCCATCAAAATGATTTTTCGATATCTTAGGCGGAGATTCGTTTGGTTAATTAAGATTCCAAAGCCAAATTACCCGGATAGTAAGAACAAAAAGAACTTGCGCGCATGTGTTGCTTGGACTTTATCTATATTTTGGTCAACCATGTCTGCACTGACACTCAGTCTTTTAATGTTGTTGTTATTTTATTTTTTTATTTTTTTTGGTGTGGTTCCCTGCAATCTTCTTGAAGGAAAGTCAACATCCCAGGTTTCCATTAGGGGTGAGCATGGTCCAGGTTGGTCCGGACCACCTCTAACCCAATGACCAATCCGTATAGTGTCGATCCTCAATTTTTAAGACCAAGGACCGACCCTATTGAGCTTGGGACCAAGGACTGGACCGACTCAATGGGTTCGGTCCGGTTCCAGGTCAACCCGGGACCGATCGATAATTTTTTTCGTCTTATTTTTTATACTTCCTAAAAAAAAAACCTACAAATTCAAATTACACATCCATCGATAATGCGGTATTGTACAACTAAACTATAAATACCAATACATATTTAGCAAATTTAAGATGACACAATAATAAAAATTTCGCACTTGCTAATCGCTCATCGAGATATGGGACAAGATGGAAAGTTCTTGTAATCATCTATCTTTAATATTCATAACATCATATGCAAAAGCGTTTTCCTACCTTTGATCATGTAGAGTCCACTCAACTAAAAAATGAGCTTCACACCACTTGACTAGCAAATCACCGTAGCAATTGCAGTACTACTCTACTCTTCAAAAACTTCTACCATTTGACACAAATTGAAAAGTAAAGTGTAGCTGAAATTCATTAGTAAAATATAACTAAATCATAAAAAGTTCAAAATACTTAATATAAACCATGAATATATAACTTCATATTTTGTTAATTCACTTGAACTTCTAAACACCTGAAAACAAAACATACGACACTTAATTAATACTCAACAAAAGTTTTAAATTAAAATTACTATTAGTGCTATTAATAGAACATCTCAATGTAATATAATATAATAGACATTTTACTTATGTTTGAATATATAAAAGAATTATAAATAATATAATATAATATACGAGTTGGTCCAAGGTTGGACCGATCTAAAACTCTTAGGACCGAGGACCAACTCGCATAGTATTGGTCTTGGAATTCCAGGACCAAGGACCAACCCAATCCCCTTGGGAACCAGACCAGGACCAGTAGGGTTGGATCGTTCCAGGGTCGGTCCATGGTCGACCCTAGACTACTGCTCACCCCTAGTTTCCATCTCCAACAATCAGACAGTTCCAGGTTTGTCTTTGAGCTGAGTTCATCAGAAGATTCATTGCTTGTACCGTGCAGTTGCTTTTCATGATGTCTATGCTTTCTAGATGAAGCAGCGGCATTGACAAAGATTGAAAATTTCTGTCTTTGATTTGACTCGACGGATGCCCGCAGTTGCTCTTTGTGCACTGGATTAGTGAAGACTCTGTGTGTGTAAAATTTTTCATTCATTGATTGCACTGTGGCCCTTCTTTGAAATAGAGGAGCATGAGTTAGGGAAAACATTCCACTGGACTTTTTCTTTCAGTCTTGTTGGAACTCTTAGGCTCTATTGCTTCTGGTTCCAAGGATGCCCGCACTGCGGAAATCGAACAGGGATGTAGCACTTATTTGTCTTCTGCTATCGAACTGAATCCAAATAGAAACACAGTTTTGGGATTTGTTGGGAATGACTGATCCCCGAAACACCGGATTCGACACTAAATCGAACCCTTAAATCAATGCGGAAGCATAGCCCAAGAAAACGACACGTATCACCGATCGTAAAGCACACCACGGATTCGAGCGTACCTTGTTAGCCACAGATTAGACACCGAGGCCAATGGAGGGAGAGAATCCGGTCCTGTTCGATCCGGGGAGGCAAAATTCCTTCGAGCGATTCACTGTTTGCTTTGAAGGAAAAACAACGTGAGAGAGAGAGAGCGTTTAGGAGAAAGCGTATGTTTTATTTTCCAACGGTAGCAAAATCTCTCTCTCTCCTCCCTTTTATATCCCTTCATTTCCACGGGCCCTATTCCCGTGGGCCGGGCTCTCGGGGGCCCGGCTTGGGCGGACGGGGCCTTAAGCCCAATACCAATAAAAGCCTTCATCTCCCACTCGCACATGGTGGGCCGAACGGGAATCTCTTTACCTCTCTTCAACATTCATACGGTGAATAATCCGTGCGACCAAAGATACTTTGAGAGCTCGTTGCTATACATCGTTAGGAATATATAGCAGCTCATAATTGGGCGTCACACTCGAGTAGATTTAGTATGCGATGTACCTAGATCGATCGATCACATTTATATCTCCCTTGATCTCTTTTAAATAATGATATATTTATATTGTATTCACAATTATAATTATCACAAAGACAGTCATAATTGGTCGACGGTGAATACAAAACCACAATGTGATTTTCCAAAATCGATCTTCCTCTTTCCTTCAAACTCTCAATTTCAGTCCAGCTTGCTTTTCTAGAAATGCCCCATTAGATCGAATCATCTCATGACCATTGGCAACACCCTAAGATAGCAAACACTAAATAGAAACCTTGAGAATAAGTAAGAGTCCCGAGGGGACTAAAAAATTGAGGAACTCTTTTCCTCAAGAGTCTCACACGTCATAAAAGTTGAGATCAAACTTTTTGCCACTCTTATTGGTCGTCACATGCATACGTAGTATGAAATACGTATTACGGTATTAACTCCTTTCCCATGGAGCGTATGTCTACACCTTTCAATACCGTACGGATGATAGTTCAGACATACCCAATGTCTAACTTGAGTTCACGTATCTACTCATTCACAAAATTCATCAGAACTCACATCTGGCATCTTAGACAGATAAAGTAAAATATGTGGGGTATTTTACTTTTGGACATCTTTAGTATTATGTCCTCATCTTAACACTCAGTTAAGGCGATATACGTATTTTAAGCTTGAGCTCTCGATTATCACCTAAATAATAAGCTTAAATACTGTCTCATCTCTATTTATCACACAGTAAACAGAGGCGATTACCCGTGTGAGTGGGCTAATCTTATATCTCGTCCGACATACTTCTCAAATAATGCACCGAGCATTAAGATGCATAAAGATCACACATAGATTCATAGGCATTAATCAATGAAAAACAAAATCTCATAAATGTGAACAACTCGGGAAATTATAATTCAAGACATCGACTCTACGCAATCCTAGAGATTTTACATGACCACAAAACACATCTCTAGGTATTGGCTTTGTCATAGGATCTCGCTACCATTCTATGCGTAGATATGTACCGTAAGTTCACATCCTTTCGTGCAACCATATCTTTTACAAAGTTATACTTGGTATCTATATGTTTGGTCTTGCCATGATACTTTGGATCTTTGGTGTACGCTATAGCTGCTTGGCTATATCAATTAACCAATAATTGATTTGCAGCTTTCTCAATAACACCTAAATGATCCAAGAATCTCTTAAGCCAAACTCCTTCTTGTACCGCTGCTGATAATGCCACGAACTCAGCTTCCATCGTAGATAAGGCTATACACGTTTGCTTCTTACCGCTCCATGATATGGCGCCATTGTTCGAAGAAAGCAAATCCAGAGGTAGATTTCCTTTTATCTAAATCTCCTCCCCAATCGCATCCGAATAGCCTTCAAGTCGCAGATCCTTTCCTTGGTAATTCAACTTGAAATCGCAGTTCCCTTCGATACCTCGGTATTCTCTTCACGGCTTTCCAATGTCTTGGACCCGGGTTGGATTGGTATCTACTCACCATTCCAACCGCAAAACATATGTCGTGTCTTGTACACATCATAGCGTACATCAAGCTCCCAACAAAGCACTAGCATAAGGAACATGTTTCATTTGTTCCTTCTCTTGTGGAGTCCCCTGGACACAGTCTATGGCTCAATCCTTCACCTTTTGCAATAGGAGTATCTATGGGTTTACAGTCTTGCATACGAAATCGTTCAAGAACCTTATTTATATAGGTTTCTTGCGAAAGAGACAACGATCTCTTCGAACGATCTCTCGAAATCTTAACTCCAAGAATGTATGCAGCCTCACCCATATCCTTCATCTCAAAGTTAGAAGACAACCATCTCTTGACGGTACTAACCAACTCCATATTGCTTCCGGCAATTAGTATATCATCAACATATAATAATATGATCACAAATTGATCCTTGGATCTTTTGATATATACACAATGATCCTCATCAATCATTGTAAAATCATATGCCATTATGGCATTATGAAAACGTATATACCATTGTCTTGATGATCGCTTAAGGCCATATATCGACCTCAAAAGTCGACATACCTTTTCTTCTTGGCCTTTCACTATGAAACCAGCAAGTTGTTCCATATATATCTCTTCCTCTAATTCTCCATTGAGGAAAGCACTTCTTTACATCCATTTGATGTAACTCAAGATCAGACTAGCCACTATTGCCGAATAATGCGAATCGAGGTAAATCTCACTACGGAGAAAACGTATCTTCATAATCAATCCCTTCCGTTGATTATACCCCTTCGCCACAAGGCGAGCCTTATGCCTTTCTATCGAGCCATCAGCCTTTCGCTTTATTTTGAGAACCCATTTGTTCCCAATAGCTCTGCGTCCTTTTGGAAGATCAACCAGTTCCCAGACTTGGTTGGATTCCATTGACTCCATTTCCTCTTCCATTGCATTAATCCATTTTTCCTTACTAGGGCACTTCAGAGCCTCATTGATATTTCTTGGCTCATCCTCATCTTGTGGAGCAACCATAAAAGTTTCCCCTTCAATGTCAAAACGTCGACGGGGAATACTTTGGCGACTTGTTCGCCGTATGGGAGATTGTACACTTTGCACATCATTCCCTATTGTGCTCCCACTTGGATGAACTCCACTAATATCTTTATCTTGATCCAAGGTTTCAAATAGGGAGTTATCTTCCCTATTTCGCCCTTCTTAGGAAACTCATCCTCTAAGAATGTTACATCTCGAGATTCATACTCAGTTATACTCCCACTTTCCTGCTCACTAATGAACACATACCCTTTCGAGTGTTCCAAGTATCTTATGAAAATACTCTTCTTTCCTCTGGGACCTAATTTCCTAAACTTGTGAGAGGACTCATGTGTATAGGCAGCACAACCCCATGGCTTAAGAAAACTTAAGTCCGGTTTTCTACCTGTCCATAACTCATATGGAGTGGAAGTAACTGATTTGGAAGGCACCCGATTAAGTATATAAGCAGCAGTTAATAACGCATCACTCCAAAAGGTGATAGGTAAACTAGCATGCGCCATCATGGACCTAACCATTTCCAGTAGGGTTCTGTTTCTTCTCTCCGCAACACCATTTTGTTGAGGAGTATACGGAATAAACAACTGTCTTTCTATTTCTTTTTCATCACATAATTTTCGAACTCATCGATAAATATTCTCGACCTCGATCGGATCTCAATGCTTTTATTTTCTTGTCTAATTGATTCTCTACCAGGTTCATGAACCTTTTAAAACAACTTATTGCTTGATTTATGAGAAATCAAATAGACATATCCGAATCGAGTATAATCATCAATAAATGTGATGAAATAAATGCCCCATGCCTTCCTCTCACATTCATTGGACCACAGACATCGGAATGGATTAAATGCAAAGGAAATTCAGCTCTTTTTCCTTTTCCAAATGGTTTCCTTGTTGCTTTCCCTTCTAGGCAATGCTTACATACAGGCAAATCGACTTTTTCAATATTGCCCAACAAACCCTCTTTGGCTAGTCTATTCATACGATGTTGGCCAATGTGACCAAGTCTAGCATGCCACACACTCACATCATTATCATATTTATTAGGAGACGTGAGAAGGGAATAACAAACATTAGCATTAACATAATCAACATCTAATACAATAAAACCATCTAGAAAATAGCCACAACCATAGTAATTTGTATTCAAGAACAAATTCACACCTCTACTACGAAGTTCATACAAAAACCTAATCGACCAACACTAATACGACACTAAATTCCGACGAATCTCCGGAGCATACAAAGACATCATGAAGGAACAAAGTGCGTCCACCGCGCATATTCGGTTGGCATGTGCCAATTCCTTTCACTTCACTACGGAGTTGTTTCCCACATAGATCCACTTAGTTCCAAGTAGGTACTCGTCGGAATTCCACGAAGGATACTCTATCCTTCGCTACATGGTCCGTCGCCCCCGAATCCACAGTCCACAAAGGATTAGACTCGTTAAGAACACGTAACTTGACACATAAGCAAAGTTCGAAAAGTACAAGGGGTGCATACCTTCTTTGGCTCACGACAGTCGCGAGCATAGTGACCCTTTTTGTCACAGTTGTAGCATTTCACCCTTGCTAGCTTTTTCATTTGAGGACGTTTTCCTCTATCATGTTGGTTAAATTTGGGTTTCTTCCCTGAAGGACCAGCTTCTTCCTTGCCTTTACCCTTATCAAACCAGTTAGGGCGCTTGCGCTTGGAGCACGAAGCTCCATTTGAGCTAGAACTAGCATGATATAAATCAAAGCATTCGGCTTAGCCGCCAATAGGCGGTCCTCTTCACTCAAGATGACGCATTGCATCATCAAATGTTTTGATATTCTCATTATGAGTCGGGTGCACCTTCATATGCTCCCAACTCGAGGCAAGGAACGACCATCGCTTGCACTCCGCTGTTCATCCGTGAGGACATGGCCGGCGTCTCTCGGCTCGTTATCATATTTGACATCTTTCTAAGATGTTGCTTCATGGTCTCGACCATGAGGCTTCTTATAAGAGTCAAACGATAGTGAGCCGCCTCGCCTAGTCACCGAAGTATGACCAAACCTAGCTTCCAAAGTGCCTCCCACATTTCTTTGGCATTGTCAAAACGCCGAAACTCTCGCATGACATCATTTTCCATCTTTGCTCAAAGAACGTGATACGAGCTAGAGAGTTCATTCTTTTCCACACGAAAAAGCTTCTTTGTCCTTTTTGTCTTGTTCGGTGGGTCCCTCTTCAGGTTCTACCATGGTCATGACAAGAGCCTCAAGAGATTCTTGCTCTTCCAGCACATACTGGATTTTCATTTGCCAAATTTCATAGTTGTCTCCAGTGAGCTTTTCACCTTTGTTCAGCTCAGCAACTATGCTCTTTGTGGTCAAGCCATTGATCCGAACACATCGACAAATATGCACGAATTATTAATGCCTATCATTTATGCATCCCTATTTGCATAGACCCATCATATTAATGAACAATTTTAAGTAAGGCTTCGAGAATCAAAAGGTCACTACGTTTCCAATCATCCTCCAAAATCCTAACTTAAAATTATCATTAATATGATTGTCATATGCAAAATCGTTCTATGAAGTTACAAAAACTTCTATAACTACCCTCGCCTAATTACCCACAAAGAACCAAAGAAGAATAAATGAAAGCAACAAATAATTGAATTCCAATAAAACAATAATGCTTTCAATCAATACAAATAGGTAGTAATCATTACATAATATGTTCACAAATCACACTTAACATATATCGGTCAATACAACTAACACCAAGTCAAGACACGAACCGGAAAAGATCCTATTTTGTTCAATTTCTTGATCTTTTCCCTTGAAACAATACAAGTAATATTCATTTGCAAAATTCATTACAATTTTCTTATAGGAAGCACTCCGTTGACATCCCATATGCGATTCAACACATCTTGCCATTCAGGTGGAAGAGTGTTTATGAAAAATCGCACCATCTCTCGATGTGACATAGGACGACCATTCCATATGACCTGTTGAATTTTCACGTTGACATCAAGGACGTGATCAATTAAGTCACCGCTCTCCCATCGATGATCGATCGCCCGCCCATCGCCCAGGCATGCTTTCCTTTCCTTCGTTCACTCCAGAATCGCGCGAATAGGTGTGCGCACCCTCGGGAGGCATTGTTCTCGCAACACACGCAGAACAAATAAGGGATTACATATAATCCTCATAGACTTAATTGAAAAAGAAACACATTCTTTTCCTCCCTTTTTTTTCTTTTTTTTTTTGGTCAACGGTCAACGGTCAAAGTCAACGGTCAACGGTCAACGGTCGTCGGTCAACGGTCAACGGTCAACGGTCGTCGGACCGGTCGGGCGGTCGGGCCGCTCGCGCGGACCGACGCACGCGTGCCGCGCGTGCCGGGCGACGTCACGCGGGCGTCGGCGGCACGTGCGCGCACGTGCCGGCTGACGTCACGCGAGACGTCGGCGGCACGCACGCGCGCGCGTGCCATCGTCGGCGGGTCGGGTCGGGTCGGTTTGCGGGTCGGGTCGCCGCCGGGCCAACGACGTCATTGCGACGTCGGCGATGACGTCACCCGGCGGTTATTTACCGTTGGGTGACGTCATGATGACGCGTCGGCACGCGCCGGCTCCCGGACCGGCGCGCGTGCCGTCGCGGGCCGGCCGGCGACGCGCGCGTGCCGTCGCCGACCGGCGTGTGTGCCGCACGCGCCCGGCGATCGAGCGCTTCCGGCGCGTCGCGCCCGGGCGCAGCGCCTTCCGCCGCGCGTGTGGGCGCGTGCGGCGCGCCGGCGGCGCTCGAGGCATCTCCGGACTCGTCTCGACGTCGCCTTTCTCCCAGTCCTTTCGTAATTTGTTTTTGACATTCGAAAACTCATGAAAATGGCCGAAGAAGTCTCGGGTGTCGGGATTGCTCGCCCGATCCGTACGGCCGAAGTTCCTTTTGCGAAAAATCAACCAAAACACATCAAATTGATCGGGAAAACGTGAACTAGGGCTCACGATACCAATGTTGGGAATGATCGATCTCGAAACACCGGATTCGACACTAAATCGAACCTCTAAATCAATGCGGAAGCGTAGCCCAAGAAAACGACACGTATCACCGATCGTAAAGACACCACGGATTCGAGCGTACCTTGTTAGCCACAGATTAGACACCGACGCCAATGGAGGGAGAGAATCCGGTCCTGTTCAATCCGGGGAGGCAAAATTCCTTCGAGCGATTCACTGTTTGCTTTGAAGGAAAAACAACGTGAGAGAGAGAGAGCGTTTAGGAGAAAGCGTATGTTTTATTTTCCAACGGTAGCAAAATCTCTCTCTCCTCCCTTTTATATCCCTTCCTTTCCACGGGCCCTATTCCCGTGGGCCGGGCTCTGGGCCCAGCTTGGGCGGACAGGGCCTTAAGCCCAATACCAATAAAAGCCTTCAGGATTGAAGAAAGCGCTTTCCTTTTCCGATGGGGATTGGGAGAAAGAGCCCAGGGGAGCGCCATTGATGCCGTTTGATGACAGTTACGCTCCCTCAAAGTTGGCGAGCTTTGAGTTGGAAGATGTGAATCTGGTGCGCCAGTTGAGAAATGCAGTGAGTGTGGGTGGATATATGACTATTGGTATATACAAGCTCGCCCGTGGGAATTTGAATATGGATTCAGATTGGGTTTTGCCAAGAGGCTGGGCATGTCCGATCTAGTTGTCGGTTTCAAAGGGGTGTATCTTGAACGGAGGAGAATGGAGGACAGATTGATGTGCTTGCTGGGAAACTCAACTCCGTCTTCATGGAAAGGAGTTAATGTCGATCTGCTGTATCCGCCGAATGAGTGGGGATCTGTTTCAGATGGTCGGCATCGAGTTCTGCCCAGTGCCTGAATTCTTCTAATTCTATGGTATCCCCGAACCTTCAATTTGACCGATCGAGCCATCAATGGTGAAATGAAGAGCTTGAATGACAGGGAAAGCTTATGGTATTTCAATCGAGTACTAGTTAGTTCACGGTTAAGTGATTCCTCGAGATACCGATTCTCCAAAGGGATCAGTTCGGCAGCTTGTGATATTGATCCTTGTGGAGATGACTGGATTGAGGATGGCTCAATTGCATTTACTGGTGCCGAGTTCTGCAGAGGCATCCGCACCAACTCGCATGTACGTTTCACTGCGAAGCCAAACTATAAGGATCATTTGGCAGGAGGCCAGGTATGCCCCAGGAAACTTTTTGGCCCTTTCGATCTTGGCAACGGTATAGGGGATGCAAACTGCAGTTATGACAGTATCGAGCTCATTTCCAGAACGTGTACTGTGAAAATGAAGCTGAAGTGGTAAGCAACGGCCTAACCAACGTCTCCGCAACCCTCCGGGCTGTTATCCCATCCTTGAATCGGTATTTAGCTAAATCCATGACTGGTCTTTCAGGTCAGACTCTTATCTGCCGAGGGATTGTGGAATTGTTTGAGCGGCAAGCTTTGCATGGTCGGATGTCTCGGAGCAGTTAATTCAGGTCTTGAAGAATGTGATCTCCGGGTATCGCTCTATTTCCCCAGCCATTTCTCCATCACATGGCAGAGCATCGTCACGGGGACCATAACTGCCTTCGGAGATCGAAATGAATCGTTCGTTCCGCTACTTTTCAGTTTCATAGAACACCGCCATCAGCACGACGCCTTGCTTAATTGGTACAGTAACTGTTGTAGATATAACTTCTCCAAAATCGACCTGGCTAAAGAACTCTGGCGTCGAAATCAGCGGCTCAGGATCATCACTTCCACCATGCAATCCATCTTGACATACCCGACCCTGAAAAATGCAGATGATATGTTTTCTCAGCTAAGCATTCTCTCCAAGGAGCTGCAATTCGACACGGTTGCAGTCCCAAACCTGTTTTATGAAAATTATAGGTCCAGCCTACTTGTACAAGCAGATGTCCTCTCCCTGGGTCCTTTATGTTCGTGTCCATGGAATTGCAGTTTCACTTCGAAGGGTAAATGTACCAATGAAGCGGAGCTGTTCAATAGCGGGTTTTTAAATGTCTCCTTGCTCCTGGCGTTCTTCAAGCCACCCTTGCTCTCCAGGGAAGCGTGCTACAAGGGTGTGTCGCGACTGTTCATGGAAGGCCTATACGATACCCTCCTCGGCAAAATGTATCTGATCAGTTGCAGAGAGTTTGCATCAGGGAGCGCTCTTACTGAATGAGGCCTCGATTGCTTGATTGAATCGAACATTAAATACTCTTCTAAGACCGCAGGGTGGCTGAAAACTCCCAAGATCGAACTCACCATTGCCAGCCAATGAAATGGAGACGATCCCCTCCATTTCGGGCCGATAAGCCTCCGAACTCTAAAGATCTTATCTCCAGCTTACAAGCGAGTGTTAGCCATCCTCTTCAGATTCTAATCCTTGCAGTGGAGATTGCAATCATATTGAGCCGGTTCCGCTCCATGAGCAAAAACTCTGATGTCATTCCGCATATATCTCTTGTGATGCTCAGCATTCAAGCTCTCGGGTATTGCATTCCTCTGATCGGCAGCTCAATGATACTATTCGAATCGAACGAGTCCAAGTCTTACGTTAAATTTTGGGCAGGTTTAACTCGCAACGAACAGTTGATCCTCGTTCTCGAGTACTTCGGCAAGCTTCTTGTATTAACCACCTTAGTCCTCATACTGAAGCTTTCCAAGGATATAGTTCAATCTCGAAAAGCGTCTCCTCTCCACAACACTACCAGATCGAAGCATCCACCGAATGATAAACCGGTCCTGTGCGCAATCCTAGTGATCCACAGCCGGTTTTCTACTTCTACTCGTTCTTCTGTGGATGCAGCTTGGGCTCAGGATCGAATGGAGGAAGTGGCTAGGAGACTATCACTATCTGATGCAGACATTCTTCCTTCTCCCTCAGATCCTCGCCAACTTCGCGTGGCAGAATCAGATCGAACCGGTGAGGAAAGTGTATTGCATTGGCTTTATGCTGTTGGGCTTGGTGACCAGCTACTACAATTATGTCCGAGACCCTTTCAACATCGAAGGCGACAGGCCGGGCTCCAATGCCGACGTCTGGTTTTCAGGGATGCTGCTTTCTCTGTAGCCATCGTGGTGATGGCAGCCGCAGTCCTCATTCGGCATTGTGTGAATTTTTACCCAAAAAAGTGAACTGGATATGGCCAGATTCTTCATTTTTCCAGATGATCTTTATGATGTGAGTTTCTCGAGAAGTAATAATCTCTATGCATAAGCTTTCTTCTATGGAAAGGGACCGATTTTCTCAAGGTGAAATGATATGGATGCGTTCCACTTAACACTGCATTTTTCTCTTGAACCGGAAGGATAGATACCTTCAAATAGCCTATATGCTCATGACTATGCTTTTTCTAGGCCTAATCACGGCTACTAACGCTCTGATCGACGGATAAATTTCTTTCGACATTTTCGTCGAATTTCACTTATAGTGTGGAAATTAGTTCTCGGCTCTCATTTGTGTCGAAATTTGAAAAGTGACTCTCGCACATCATTAATTTGGATCATAACAACATAATTCCGTAACTAAGACGGACATTTCAGAAGTTCGTTAAAGCTTTTAAATAAATTTCAATTTTATAAGAACTACATATGAGGGTAAAAGCAAGTTAAGATACTAATCTTGGACTTTAAACTCAACTCTTGAAAATTATAGACCGACCAAAAATTGCTAAGAAAACTAGTTAAAGTAACACAAGACACTTGTTAATAAGGCCAATCGATTTCAGAATTGGCAGATTCTAAATCAGGAACTTGAAACCTATCATGTTAGTATTAGTTCTCAATTTTTGAAACCTAAAATCTATCATTTTTTTTTGGTATGTTCCAACGTCTACTTGAGAACTTGTTTTTTTTTTTTTTTTAATATATTTGATTTCATTTTTTACAGCAAAATAATATGAATAATAAAATGGTTCAATAATAAAGATGAACGAGGGCATGCGAGTAAAGGCAAGTCAAGAACGGGTGAGGATTGTGAAGCTCGAATGAGCAAGGGCAAGCTTAGGGAGTATTTGTCTAACACAAGCAAGGAGGAGGGTGAGTCATGAGTGAGAGAGAATAGAGGAAAAAAAAAAGATACCAAGAGAAAAATTGAGTCTTTAAACTTTATGAAACCAGTTCCAAATTTAATTTAATCCATTCGATTCCCAAGTGATTCTTCACTCGAAAGAGAATCGATTCCTACTAGTTCCAATTTGAGGAAGTGGACCGATTTTCAGGATAGCCCAATCTGATTCTCAAGTAGAATCAATTCGATTGCACAACACTATTTATTAAGCATAAACTATTTCAATTATCAAAATATTAATACGCGAATTTTTCTTTATTTTTTGTTGGAAATTTTTTATATTTGATCACTTAAGGTGTACATGACAAAATTTCTAAAACGAAATTAATTTACGATCGAAATTGATTTCTCAATTTCTATTTCAAAATTGAGAAGTTAATTTCGATTTATTTTTCAAATCTATTTTTGAAATAGAAATTTATTCTAGAAATAGAAAAATCAAATTGTATTATCAAACGGATTTATATTCCAAACTTGTTTCGGGGACGAGAAAAATAGTCAAATCTATTTTTGAAATAGAAAAATTGCAGAAATAAAAAAATCAAATTATATTATCAAATGGATTTCTATTCTAACTTGTTTCAGGAACAGAAAAATAGAGAAATAGAGAAGTAGGGCCTTTAATAAAAATTTGGATTTTTCTAGTCAGATATTTATGGATGAGACGAGAAAGCCCTTCCCGCTTTCTGTGGCAGCTACGTTGTACTGACTCATCACCATAGCCATATCGCTTCTCCATCTCCGTGCATGGCTTCTCTTCCGGTCAAGACCATGCCAACCCCACAACCTTCGCCGCCCAGGCA
The DNA here is from genome assembly GCA_014182725.1 of Eucalyptus brandiana. NCBI lineage: Eukaryota > Viridiplantae > Streptophyta > Magnoliopsida > Myrtales > Myrtaceae > Eucalyptus > Eucalyptus brandiana. Next base: position 46,542,341 of record CM024670.1, on the reverse strand, counting down.
TCCCAAGATCCAAAATTTCCATAATTCAAGGCAAACCCACTTCGCCAATCCTTCCCCAGATGCAGAGATCGGTCGCAAAGCCACCTGCAGATCCTACTTCGCCGGCATATCCGCGCTCTGCAAGGACGGCCGGATTCGCGAGGCCGCGGACTTGGTCGCCGAGATGGAGCTCCGGGGCGTCCGGGTCGGGCCCGAGGTCTACGGCGAGCTCCTGCAGGGGTGCGTGCACCGGCGGGCTCTGTCGGCGGGCCGCCAGGTTCACGCCCGGATAGTGAAGAGCGGTGAGTCCTTCGCGAGGAGCGAGTACGTTGAGACGAAATTACTGATTTTTTATGCGAAATGCGGTGTTGTGGACGTTGCGGATGTTCTGTTTTGCAGGCTGAGGGCGCGGAACGTGTTCTCGTGGGCCGCCGTCGTGGGACTGCGGTGCAGGGCGGGGCTCTGCGAGGAGGCTTTGATTGGGTACTGCGAGATGCAGGAAGAGGGTGTTTCGCCGGACAATTTCGTGGTCCCGAATGCGGTGAAGGCTTGCGGGACTTTGATGTGGATTGGGTTCGGGAAAGGGGTTCATGGGTACGTGGAGAAGATGGGTCTTGGGGGGTGTGTTTTTGTGGCGAGTAGTCTTACTGATTTTTACGGAAAGTGCGGGCTTTTGGAGGACGCGCGGAAGGTGTTTGATTCTATACCTGAGAGAAATGCGGTCACTTGGAACTCGATTATAGTCAGCTATGTTCAGAATGGGATGAACGAGGAAGCTATCGATGCGTTCTATGATATGAGAGTCGAAGGCATCGAGCCCACACGAGTTACTGTGTCGAGCTTCCTTTCGGCATCGACAAATATAGGTGCGATTGATGAGGGCATGCAGGGACATGCGATTTCGGTTTTGGTAGGATTAGAACTGGATGACATTTTAGGTACTTCCATTTTAAACTTTTATGCTAAGAGTGGTCTGATGGAGGATGCCAAATTGGTTTTTGACAGGATGGTTGAAAGAGATGTGGTGACATGGAATTTGCTTATATCTGGATACATTCAAAATGGACATGTCGAGAGGGCACTGGAAATGTGCAATGGAATGAAACTTGAACACTTGAGATTTGACTCTGTAACGTTAGCATCACTGCTTTCTGCTTCAGTCAAGACACAAGACATAAGACTTGGTAAAGAGGCTCATGGTTATTGTATCAGAAATAATCTCGAAGATGATGTTGTGGTATCTAGTAGCATTACAGAAATGTACACTGCTTGTGACAGAATAGAGTCTGCAAGAGATGTTTTTGATTTTACCAGAAGACGAGACCTTATAATGTGGAATACTCTGATCGCTGCTTATGCTGACCTCGGCGCAAGTGGTGAGGCGTTGAAATTGTTCTATCAGATGCAACTAGAAGGGGTGCTGCCGAATTTGATTACGTGGAACTCATTGATTCTCGGGTTCCTGAGAAATGGACAGGTTGATGAGGCTAAGAACTTTTTCTCGCAGATGCAATCTAATGGCGTTCGGGCCAACTTGCTCACTTGGACCACCCTTATCTCTGGCCTGGCTCAAAATGGCCTTGGCAACAAAGCAGTTGAGATGTTTCAGCAAATGCAAGAAGCTGGTATTAGACCTAATCTCGTGTGCATCATTTGTGTGCTTTCTGCTTGCAGAGACATGGCATCGCTTCGTTTGGGAAGAGCCATCCATGCCTATGTCTTGCGGCATAACCTCTCTTCATCTTGTAAGATCACAACCTCTTTAACAGACATGTATGCTAAATGTGGAAATGCTGAGGAAGCAGAGAGGTTCTTCAGTACGATCTTAATCAAAGATACCCCAATCTATAATGCAATGATATCAGGCCATGCACTACATGGTCGAGCTCGTGAAGCCCTTGCACTATACAAACATCTAAAAGACAATGGTCTCGAACCAGATAGCATCACATTTACTAATGTCTTGACTGCATGCAACCATTCTCGGCTGGTAAATGAGGCTATGGACGTTTTCAATGACATGGTCTCCAATTACCATGTGAAGCCGAGTATTGAGCATTATGGGTGTGTGGTGAATCTACTCTGTCGGTGTGGCTATTTGGAAGAAGCATTTGACTTGTCACATACAATGCCTTATGAGCCAGATGCACGTATTCTGGGGTCCTTGCTTGCTGGTTGCAGAGAACATGGAGAAATCGAACTTGGGGAGTATTTGTCCAAACATTTGCGAGAATTGGAACCCGAAAACTCGGGAAATTACGTGGCACTTTCTAATTCATACGCAATGATGGGGAAGTGGGATGAAGTGTCTAAAGTGAGGGGAATCATGAAATCGAAAGGACTAAGGAAGACTCCTGGGAGCAGTTGGATTCAAGTCAGGGGAGAGGTTCACGTGTTTCTCGCCGGGGATAGATCGCATGCAGAAATCAGTGAAATATACGCAGTGTTGGCAGCGTTATATGTGGAAATGCGATCTGCACAATCTTGCAAACATCCTATGATTTGCCAGGATGAACCCGCACGGAGACTTCCTGATTCAACAGCCAAAGCTATAATGAGCAACATTTGACATGTCGACGGTGAAAATGGAGTTCCCTGGATGCCGGTGTTTCGGCATTTGCCAAAGTTGCGATCACATGTACTGGAAAGGCTGCCTTTTCTCTAGGACATGCTGAAGTGTATAGGCTTTGCAGGGCATGTGTAATTACTTGTGAAGAGTGCTTGTCCACACCTTGAAGAAAGAAAGAAGACAGACAGACTTGGACTACGCCATGGCAGTGGTATGAGCTAGTCGACTGTAGTTGAAAAAAATCTTTACTCTGCTTAGATCCATTAAGTTCCTCTTTTTGCAGAAGATCTTTTATATCTTGAGAAAATTTTTGAAATTTTTAGTAATATCAAAGCAAAAATTTCTCGTTTATCCAAATCAATCATGGCATGCTAAGCGATACAAAATTCCTTATTTTCTTTCATATCAAGCCTATGGAACTTTTTATTGATGGTGGAATTGAATGGATAAAAATGCCTTCTCTCAAACACTACAAAATTCATTTTAAATTGCAAGCGATGTGAGGCTCAAGATGTAGATCCTTCAGGCGGGGTTTTCATCTCTATAGGTGGTGGAGTGTGACCGTTGGATCCTTTCGAAGGATCATCGGACGACGCCGGTCTGGTCCCTTCCTCGGCTTCGCTCCTAGCCCTCATCTCCTCCAGCATCCGCACCACCTCCGACATTCGAGGCCTCTCATCCGGTACAATGGCGACGCAGGCCATCGCGATTTGCAGCACCCGCACCATCTCCTCCTCCTGATCACCGCCCGTCATCAATTCCGTGTCGAAAACCTCGGCTGTCCATTCCTCGCTGACCACGGACTGGACCCACCGCGGCAGATTGATACCTTCCTCGCCAAGCAATGCCTGATCGGGTGCTTTTCCCGTGAGAAGCTCTAGGAGCAACACGCCGAAGCTGTACACATCAGACTTGGACGTCGCCTTGCGCGTCTCAGTGACTTCCGGGGCCCAATAGCCTACGTTTCAAGCACCACATAAGATTGAGAGAGACTTCAACACAAGAAGACATCAAAGAGAAAAATTTGACACGAGAACATGATAGATTCAAGCAGTTCTGACAAGTATAGAGAACAGGAAGAATAACACCACGCAAGACGAAAGCATCGCTCGTACCTATGGCCCGGGTGGATGGCGTGGATTTTGGGCCCGAGAGCCGGTTGAGCCCGAATTCTGAGATGGCTGCGGTGCCATCGGGTCGGAGCAGGACATTGGAGGACTTGATGTTGCCATGGACCAACTTGGCCGATGCGTGGAGGTGGGCGAGGCCCCGTCCTGCGTGGATGGCGATCCTCAGCCGGTTGTCCCAGTCAAGCGGCGTACGGCCTGAGCCTCTGCTACCTGCAGCAGACGGTTGTTAATCGCCATTGGCATCGGTTCTTTCAACGACTTAATCATCAACTTGTTAAGGACAAGAGACACGGATGAATGGCGTTGATGATGTGATCCAAGTTCTAACTAGAGAAAGAGAATTGATTATCCTAAGTCACAAGCTACGCGACGATGCAAATCTCGTTGAAAAGCCCTCGACTCGCAATCGAACAAGCCCTATCAACCGTCGTGGAAAGAGTCAAAGCACGACCAAGAACGCGCGCTTGCATGTGCGGCCGAACGCTTACTAGCGAATTGAGAACCGACGTGTCTAGATAGCCAGACATTTCAGTCAACACATCACCGGATAATGAAAGACACGTTGCGAGAGAAAGCAACGGAAGAAACCGAATGGACTAGATTCACTGCGAGCCAAGACAGTGTGCGGACACTGCTCGTTCGGACCACACGGTGTTCTCGGTAGACCAGGAAAGAGTGAAAAGGATCGGGTTGACTCGTTCTCCTCGTGCTGTTGAAGTCCTAAAAGGCGACGCGTCATGATTGGACTAGGCAGTAGCTCTATGGCTGAATTCACGGCCTTGCTCGCCAACTTGCCCTTCAAATTGCGTGTTCGGTTTCTATTTTTGATGTGAGTGGAGGATAAACTCGTTCCCTTTGGAAAAAAAATTTCCAAGAATACATTTTAGGTTTCGCCTGCGTTATCACTTGCGTACTTCTTGTTTTGCATATACTAGCTTTGCTACTTAGGTTTTGTCGTTAGTAACCTCGAATCAAGGTCGTGAGCTACAAGTAGGCCATGGACGACCCCGGTCGAGGTGGCCCATGACCTCAGAACAAGGTCACGAGCTATCACACTAACCATGGAGGTGTACGGTTGAGGCATGGAGATATGAAACTAGGATAGAGTTTATAGGAAATTTATTAAACCTATCAAACGGAGGGGTCGAGTCAATTTAGGTCGGGCTAAAAATGGTCTAATCAAATTGACCCGTTTAATCCGTTTGATCCATTGTCATGCAACTCAAATCTAATAATTCATACTTGACTCGACACATACCCAACTCATATTCGACTCGATCCATATTATTACCCAATCTAAAAAAATTACATATACAAACTAAGGTGAGAGCATGAGTGAACGAGTGCAAGATTGAGTAAGGGTGAAAGAGAATCAGAGAGGTGGGTTGATTTTAAGTAAGTTTTGAACCTATTTAACACTCATATAAAACCCATTTATGACTCATAAAGTTGGATATAAATCTATTTATGACCCATTTATTGAATATAAATCATTTATAAAACAAGTCAACCCATCAAATTTGAGTTAAGAAAATGGAGTTATAACCCATTTTAACAGGCCTAAAATTTGTAAAGAAGATAATTTTTTATATTTTTGTTAGGGGATATTATCTACATAATTGAAAGTGAAACTAGCATTTTCAAAAAATACAGGTACTTGAGTGGTCGTTGGATAAAATCATAAGAATGTTTTTTTGTATTTTTCCATACTCTTAATCAACATATTGAGTTGAAAAATTTCTAAAACTCTCGTGGTGTTTTGCAACTTCACGAGGGTGATGAGTACGGCCTCTCAAGTTACTTGGAAACGGGACACACTATAATTCGAAGGATGCTGCGCTAGAACCCAGTGCTTAATCACTCAATCGATCTTTGTTACGGGTTGGCATTATCATTTCTTGGCATTGAAGAACTTCTAAAGTACGTGTAAAACCAGATTGGGTGTGCGAAGAAGAAGAAGAAGAAGCAACGTACCGTGAAGGAGGGTAGCCAAGCTTCCACGAGGCAAGTAGTCGTAGACCAGCAACTTCTCGTCCTTGGAGTAGTAGTACGCCTTCAGCCCCACCACGTTGTCGTGCCTCACCTTCCCCACCGCCTCCATCTGCTCCTGGAACTCCCTCTGCCCCGCCGCCACCTCCTTCAGCCGCTTCACCGCCACCTCCGTCCCTTCCTCCAGCACCGCCCGGTACGACGTCCCCCCGTTCCCCTTCCCCAGCACCTCCGCCGACGCCCTCAGCAGGTCCTCCAGGTCGAACTCGGCACCTCCCAGGCCTGCGAAATTCCCCGTTCGCGCATCAAATTCGAGCGTCGAAGTCGAATCCATTTGGTGTCGTGACTTTTTTTTTGTTGCTTAAACATAAAATTTGCCGCATTTCGCTAATTTGAATTTTGCTTTACGATTTCAGTTTTTTTATCAGTTGACCTAAACTTTTAAGGCATTGTTGACATATGTTTTTGTAATGTATCAAATTCAATCGATCGTGTAGATATATACATATTAACGGCCCGTACCTCCCATGAACACTAGCTTGTTCCTCTCCGCAGCTTCTGCGGACCCGCTCGTGAAGTCCTCCTTTGACGAGGACGTCCACACCTCTGCCGCCAAGGAACTGTGTCCCGCCGCAGCTGCTGCTGGCCGCTTCGGAGGCTTCGCCGGCCGCCTCCGCGATCTTCTGCGGCAGAGCAAGAGGAGGAGCAGCAGTAGGAGGAGGAGCAAGAGCAGCGAGCATCCAACCGCAATGGCGATGACTGCTGTTCTGGAGAGCCTGTTGCTCTTCTTCCCGGGCGAGGGGGAAAACGGCGCGCAGCGCTCAAGCGGCTTGCCGCAGAGGACGGGGTTCCCGGCGAATGCGGATGCGGGGAACTTGGACAGGCTTGCAGGGATCGAGCCACTGAGGCGGTTGTTTGACACGTTGAAGCGATGCAAGCCTATGGCGCTGATGCTCGGCAGCTCGCCGGAGAAGTTGTTGTTTTCCAGAAACAGGTGCATCAAATTTGCCAGGTTGTTAATGGCGGGTGGAATTTGGCCGGAGAAGCGGTTCGACGACATGTCCAGCCGAGCCAACCGGGTCAGTCGGGTCAACTCCAGCGGGAACTCGCCGGTGAATTTGTTGCCCTGGATGTAGAGGCTGCGGAGCAACGTCAGGTTCGAGAAGTCGGAAGGGATCCGACCTGAGAGCCCGTTGAAGCGGAGGCTCAGGACCCGGAGCCGGCTCAGCCGGCCGATGGTGCCCGGCGGGATCTCGCCGATGAGCCCCACTCCGGGCAAACGCAGGGAATACACGGAGCTCCGCGCCGGGTCGCATTTGATCCCAAACCAGTCGCAGGCGGAGGCAGAGTCGTTCCACCGCACGCGGCGCCCGTGCGGGGTCTGGCTGAGGAAGGCGAGGAGGGCCTGCCGGTCCTGCGTCGGCTCCGAGGCGGCGAGCCGGCTCAGGATCACGAGGGACACGGAGAACAGCAACATGGGAATTGCCATTAGCGTGGAAGAGACACGACACGATGAAATGGGTTGTCTCGTCTTCGCGTTTCTGGTGCCGTCTCGGTCGTTCGCCTCATGAAACGTTTCCCAACGGCGCTCCCCGGCAACCAGCCATGGCAAGAGCTTCTGGAGAGAGAGAGAGAGAGGAGGGTCTTGTAAGAGAAGATAGGAGGAGGTAACGGTGCAGATGAGGAGACTTCAGTGGCACTGTATAGGAAACGTCTCTGCTCTCTCTCTCTCTGTTTCTCTCTCTCTCCAGTCACTCTTACTGCCTCTTTGAATTGAGCGGTCAACGAGGGTCGCTGTTTTCACCGTGGACGAAATATCATACGCGGAAACGAATTTGTCGGCGTCCGTTCGAGCTCTCCTCCGGCGGAGGTGGCTGTCGGACTCCGCCGGCTCTCCTCCGGCGGAGGGGTACGGAGGAGATGAGAAGATGCGGATGCGGCCACCGTGAGGATCGGCGGGTCCCTGCAGCATCATAAATGGCCCTCCATCTCCCCCCACGGTCGCGGTTGCGCGAATTTAATGCGCTCCCATCTCGGTTTTTCTTGGCATCGTCGTGAGTTTTTTTCTACAGTTCACACCCGTTTCGATTCGTGTGGTTCCGTTGCTGCTTTGGCATGTGAATGCTGGTGGAGTCAATCCTTGGGGGTTGACTCGGCTTGCTCATTGTAGGTAATCTATCCTTCCTGTATAAGGAATCTATTTCCAATGGAATCGGGAATTGGATATGTTTCTATAGGCGATTTGATTTGATTCTTGGGTAGAACCACCTCAAGCCGAATCGATTGCATAGCCTTAAATAGTATTAGATCGTGAGTAATGTTCGATGCCAAAGTAGTCATATTTCTTATTCAAGGATAATGGTGCAAATGATCTCCAAGTTTTGGCCCAATATGCAACATAGTCTTCGAATTTTTAATTTTTGCAATGTGGCTCTTAAATTTTGATCTAACGTACAATATCATCCTTATTTGGATATACATGTGAGTTGTGTTAAAGAAGTCTCACATCGGAGAATTTGGTTCTTCTATCTTTTCCTTGTCTCCCAATCTTCTTTTCTCCAATCAATTTTATTGCTTGGAACCATCGCCTGTCGAAAGTAGAGTGTGCAATTTGAACATGACATATTCAACTCAAGATCAACACCATCTACTTTACCGAGTCCTGCTTAATGGGTATCATGAAGGTGATTATGATCTTTTTCGACGCGTGATCAATTTAGATTTAGATTTAGCTTTAAATTTTTTACGTTCAATTGCTAGCCGACCAGAAGAAATGATGCCTTGCTTGAATTGCACGAGAATAAAATTGATTTTATTGGATGGCATGAATTAATTTATTTATGCAAGTCTATAGCTTACTTTTTTTCCGGTTTTTATGCACAAGATATTTTCGTCCTCGGTTTTGAAGGCGTAAGTGGGAAATATGCTTTTCACATTGTGATTTCTTCAGGCAGAATTCCATGGAAAGCGTACGGATGTTTGATTTCCAAGTATGAACATGAATGCTTCTTGTCGGCCGCACTAGCAGCTACGTACCAAAAACTGCACCGGTCGACGGACCAAGTGAAAAATGGAATTATGCCTTGGTTTGAAAATGTGTACCTCCTCCGCAAGAAAGTACAAACTTTTAAATTCATGACGCTCACGATTTAAGTGGGAGTCCCAGGGGTGGTTTACTGGGACAGCCCTGAGAATTTACGTCTAAATAGCAGCTTGCGATGAGGCTCCATCGGTGCTACCGAGCGCATATCTCATTAGGGATCTGTCCTTCGAGATGGTTGTTATCAAAATATAGCCGTGCATTCCATTATGACCATTACCAATAGTATAATAGCCACTCGGGAATAATAATTACAGGGTGGTAATTATATTTTTAGACCTATAACTTATGTCAATTGGGTCATGTGATCTCTGAAGGATTAAACTCTAGCGATCCTTCGGTCATCAAAAAAAAAAAAAAAAAAAACTTTTAAATTCATGTTCCTCGCTCCTATCCAACAATAGTATCTTTTGAGTACGATTAAACTTGAGTTAAGTAACCACTGGGATTCGCCCCGGTGGCCACCCTTCCAACATGGAAGGGGTAGGTGAGGGGTTCAAATCCCCATCTTCTCAGGGGGGATGGGGTGGGGACGCGTAAGTTTCAGGAGTTGGTTTCGACTCCCACGCCCTGCAAGACGCAGGGCAAAAGTCTAAGAGTGAATGTAAAGTAGAAATAGAGTAAGACTGACAAAAAAAAAAAAAAAACTTGAGTTAAGTAAGTGAATCTCGGATTGGCAAGATACTTTACATGAAACTCATTGATCGAGTAAGAAGCGAATCAAAGCGTGGTGGCTGAGAAAGGATGTGTCCTCCAATATAAAAGATAATTGATAAATTTCTCAAGAAGGGATCTTGTACATCATCCATAGAAGTCGAGCAAAGATTGCCATCATGATACTGATCAGCCGAAAGAGAGCATGAGCAAAGGCAAGTGTTAATGTACAAAAACGCCCGCATCTTCAAGTTCATCGCGCCATCGTCGGTTAGCTCGCTTTGGACTAAAATTGTAGCAATTGGCAAGAATGGTGTTATATGAAGGTCTAGGTTAAGATAGATGATGGTGCAAATGGAAATGGTGCAAATGGAATAGCTAGATTTAGGAAGTGACCACACATGGAAGGCTCACATAAGGGTGCGTACGATTTGACAAGGAATTAAGCAATTAATTAATATATTTTAGTAAGGTAATAACACCGTGCCTTAAAGTTCTTTTTTTTATGAAGATGTCCAACTGGATATGCTAATGGTTTCAAACTTATCCTTTCCTCTTAATGATATCTTAGAATGAGGCCTTCCATTGCCCCCTCGGATCAAGTAATTGAGTAGTAAAGGTTAGGGTGAGGCGAGTAACCACAACATAGAACTACTGTTACTTGGTATGTTTTCGAACCAAACCTATCCGTATGATTAAATCATGGGAAAATTATCCAATTGATCCTAAAACTATTGCACATATAACAATTTAGTACTTAGCTTTTCAATTTTTTCCTAATTTAGTCATAAACCTTGGTGCAAATTTTCAACATAGTTTATTCAATCAATTTTTGCTAGAAATCATTGACATGGTGGTCTAGTCATTGCCAACCGTTCTACGTGGCACACCGTCACATTAGAGATTTCCAACGAAAATTAACCTTAAAGACTATATTGGAATCTCGCACAAAGGTGTAGAACTAAATTGACAAAACTAAAAGGATTACGACTGAAATTAATATCTGTACAATAGGTTTTTAGATTGATTCAACGGTTTCCCCATTCATTCAAACGGGATTTTCAATCCCTTAATCACTAAGTTAATCCTATGAGTGAGAACCCTTGAAATAAGGCTCTCTGTGACCCCTGAAGTCCGAGGACTCTAAGTGAAAGCATTAATATTTTTATCAACTTTGACAGAAAGTAGTCATTACGTTGGGCAAAGGGAACATGTCCACTTCATGCACCATTGTCTCCTCAAATTGCTTTCTTGTTCTCAACTGTCTAACCGTATAGATCTTCAGGATTTTAGGGTTTAGGACTTGCATCAGAAATAGGTAGACGTAAATGATACCAGATTTGACAAGTTACTCAAACCTATTGAGATCAGAAAAAAAAAAAAATCATAATAAAAACAGAAGAAAGCAAGTTTTCTTGGAAAAATTATCTAAAAACTTATAATTCTATTATACTACGGTTAATTCAATCTTAAAACTTTCGATTATATTAATTTACTCATAAACCTTTTGACGATTTACCAATATAATCCATTTTTTTTTTGTAAAGGTAATAAATATATATTGACTTAAGCCAAAAGCAACAAGAACACACTCGGCACCAAGAACTTGCACTCACAAGGACAACAGTCAAAGTGAGTGGAAGAGTGTCAAGGTAAAAGAAAACCAACTGCACAAGAGCAAAGGAAAGCCAAACAGTGGCAAAGCAAAAACCTACATAGGGATCACAAAAAAAAAAATACCGAATCCCAACAACTACACAAGTACAAGGAGATAAATACAAATGTGGGAATGGTAGGATAGCTCACCAACTGCACTAGAGAAGCTTTAAAAAAAAAAAAAAAAAAAAAAAGCACCTTCTTCAGCTGCACAAACCGAGAGGGAGCTCCGATCAGAAAAGATCTACTGACCAATAGGTGGATCATTCAAAATTGCTAACATGGCAATTTAATTAGCTTAAGCCATCCAATGTGGTAGGGTCAATATTGAAGTGAACAATTCGCATATTTTTTAATTTCTGAATTTTTCTTATTTTCTTCCTTTTTTCCTTTTCTTTTCCTTCCACATGTGGCGAGTACTCAACCATAGGGAGCAACTAGCAATAGGCGATGGCCGACAAGGGTGTCCATGCCTAGCCCAAGTGAGGGACTCTCATCTGTGGCCAGTTGTTGGCCATAGCCAAGGACTGGCCATAGGTGAAAAAAAAGAAAGGAAGAAAAGAGAAAATTTCAAAAAGAAATTAATAAAATCATTCACATCAACACTAAACATGTCATGTAGAGTGGCCAAAGTCCACGTTAGTAATTTTAGGTCAAAATTAGCCGGAATAACTATACTGACAAATCGTTAGAATGTTTAAAATTAAGTTGATATAATTGAAAAGTTTTAAACTGAATTAACTGCCGTAAAATAAACTTATAATATTTTGGACAATCATCCCTCAATTAGTTATCTTTCAAATCAAACACTCATTTCCTATTTGAAACCGTTATGAGTAATCCATTTTCATTTGGAGATTTTTTTCCAATGTCCTGTTGGAGCCGTCCTAAGATTCCGAACGTGAAAAAGGACGAACCGACAAAAGGAACATTATTCTGTGGGCACTGTTGGATTGGCGAAGGAAAGCGCCCATATTTGGCATTTACTTAGCACAACGAACTCATCCATCCAACTTGATGTGTGCAAGTAATTTTGTTTTGACAAATTTAACAACATCCAACTAGCAGTAGGTGGAAGAAATGACACCAGGGACCGACCCCAACACTATAAATCTCTAGTAGCAACCATGGATGTGAAGTGGATATGGTGTGATGAAAATAAAGGGGATTAAATTAAGTTAGGTGTGTCAGAAATCTGCCGTTTCATTTCATTCTTTTTGTTTCATTTTGCATATAACTTGCTAGTGATCAGCATTATTGTGGTATGGTCCATCAAAAACCACTTTTTCCGGTGCTTCTTCCATCCAGAAAATTGGTTTACTCTTTTTAGGGAAGCGATGCTGCTCATTCATTTCTTGCAGCTACTCAAAAGCCTACCAAAATGCCCCGCCCTTAAATTGTCTTGTTCAATCTTTTATGAAGAACAGCTGCACCTGAATCCGGCCCCATGCATCAACCTCATGAAATATCTCTCACTAACATCACCAACCGAAATCAAATGTATGCTGATCTTAACAAATGTGGTACTAAACACAAAACTTTGCATTTGCAATTGATCGTGCGATAATTGCAAACACAAACTTGTCGGGCGCATTCCTTACTCCCTCGAAGCCGACCTATCAAGTTTACATCTCGCCAGATTGATCCATGCCTTGAAAATCATCATATTACAAAATACTATATCATCGCCTCGAAGTTATGTAGGTAAACATTCTATGTTAGCAATAATACTAGGTAAAATAAGATGTACCAATTTAAAGCCTAGATATCGATTCCGTCCTGTTTTAAATATTATTTTGGTATGGTTTACTATGCAAAATTTTTCTCAATCATGATATACTCAAAAGTCATGATTCCCATCTATCAGGAGAGGTGTGATTGGCTCTTTCTATCTCCTATCGCCGTCACCAACCCTCCACTAGACAAGATCTGCTCCTTCCTCGGACAGTGTAGGACCCTCGCGGCGAATAACGACAGATCTTACCATATTTTTAATTTAAATGAAGGGGTCTGGTTCACGTTTACGTCGATATGTCCTTAATACCTTTCAAGATAGATGACGATGCGCATTCATCTGTATCCATCATCACAAATTTGGTAGGACATAGAATTCGCCGTTCCGTGCAACATAATGAAACTACTCTGCAAATGATAACAGCTATATATGCAGGCTCGTCCTCTTTTTTTGTCATCGATTATTAGCACAGTCAAGCACCTGCCAACGATTAAAGATCCCATACATGAGTTCTCTGGAGAGACAGAGAGAGCCCAAGAGCTCACTTGCGAGACTATGAAACCATCGAAGCCGCTCGGAGAAGCAGAAGGTCCGATTCTAGACCAAATTCGAAGAGCCTATAATCCAGAACAGCAGGTCAGTATCAAATCAACATGAAACAATCCATATGTCTAACCAATTGTGCGACAATATATATAGATAAGTCGATAGAAAAAGCATGACGCAGACAGATGCGCCGACACTAAAAAGAAGGAAAGTGCGGGGACTTTATTGTGCTGAAGCTCAACCTGGACTTCAACAAAGGCAAGACAAACTAAGGCTTCTATTTCAGTTCTTCAAACCACTAAAGCAAATACAGAAATGCAGATACTCGGTTCCAGACACATCGTCTATCCATTACTCAGACTCGACCCCATCACATAGCTCTCCATGGGATTATTCTCATCAGATACCACCTGGCATGGGCCGGAAGTGCCAAAGTCTTGACTGGAGCTCTCAAATTTCTGACAAGCTGGTCCACTAAAATGCATCCCCCATTGCAAATTGCCGATGCTTGATGCCCAAACTCATCACAGTGACAGCCCAGAAGAACAGAGAGCATGCCATCCACATTCCATCATTCAGATATAATAACAATCCCCAACAATTAATGATCTCAGTACCCAACATATCTTGACCAGGGTTACCAGAAGAAGCAGCTAGCTGCTTATGAACCTGGCATTATAAAATTGTCCAACTTCCCAAGATTTCCTCCTGAGCTTCAAAGCTTGGCTTACCTGTCCAACTGACATAAGAAGAGTCACAGTCAAGACAAGAACAAACTCAAAAGAGAAAGAGATGGACTCTCATTATGACTCATCTGTTTGTATGAAAAATTGGTGTATTAAGCATGTGGCGGACTCTCATTATGACTCATCTGTTTTTAATGTCCTACTCCAAATGAATTTCTGAAAATTCTTTTTGATTTTCTAGTCTGGCATAACATATGGTATATCAATTTTGTAAACTAGTCTTCATATACCTAACCTTATTCAGAACATAAACTCCTGGATCAGAGGGAACACAGCTAACCCTAATTCAAACCGAAAAAAGCCATGCCTGTCTAAAAATTACGGAAGATAAAAAAGAAAGCCAAGAACAAGTGAATGCATTGGACAAATGCAACAACTACTAACTGGTCCTATAATTAGATAATGCTGACGCAATCAACTTTAGCATGCAAAACCTAGTTTCTCAAGGCATTTTGTTTTTCCTTAATGCCAATTCATAATGCCTAGTTAGTAAATTCATTGTTAAAGAAAGAATTCAATATGGCTTCTCTCAGTCATCAGGCTCCATAATACTAATCTGCTAAGTTTATTAACCAACCAAGGCTAATGTAGTTGGTAATTCTCATTTCTCGGAGGTTGAAAAAATAATTGCGAACATAGAAATCTCACTTGCTAAGTAGAACTTCCAATCTAAAAGCCAAGGCCATCCACACTCCAACAAACTTAGCATTGATAGATCCGCCTAACTGGAGCTTGATATGGCAGAAGGGTCTCACCAATATCATTCCTGACAAAAAAAAAAAAAAAAAACAAAAGAAAAAAGAAAAAAACAAATACATTATCATGTACACACTCCAGAAGTTAGCAGACTGACCACAAACTCTTAATAGTTATCGTAAACTTAACCATACCGCAACATGCTGTCACATTGATCTCACACAAAATGATGATCTGGCCAGACTGATCCTTGGTACTGCTCTGGCAAAGGACCGAGCTGTGGGTTCCCGTTAATTATTTGCTGAGGTTGCTGCATCTGCTTCTGATGATCCAGAGTCTCGTGATCATACCAGCCTTTATGAATTTCCATTTGGTGGACTGATGGAACTTGCTTTCCTGGAAACGGGAAGCTAACAGTCCCAATTGAAGCAGCACTGCCACTAATGGGCGGTAAGTTTGCAAAAGATGAATAACTATTGGAATTGTTCACTAGGCCCCCGAATCCAGAAGACATCTGATACCCATCCAACCAGCTATAATCATCCAACATTTGGTTCTGATGGGTCAAGTCTAATCCAGAAAAGGGTCCATTGGCCTGCTTAGGAACAGCATTAAAACCAGGAGGAGGGCCAAGATGTCTGAGTGGCCTAGCAACTGGTTTCTTTTTTAAACCTACAGGAGAAGTAGATGATGGCTTCACAGCCAAAGCATCAACATTAACTCCAGAAGACATGAAAGAATTATATATGGGTGAAGGAACCATGGCATCTGGAGCATTTGCCTGATTCAAAAACAAGCTGTCGCTACTAATAGCAGACTGTCTGATTGGAAATGAATTAACGGCAGGGAAAAAGTTGATGGCATTCTCATTGATCTCAGAATGCGCCAGATGCCCTTTCTCCAGCATCTTTAGATCTTTGAAGCCATTAGACAGCAAAGTTTCTTCTGTCAACCAGTTTGAAGTATGAGATGTGATAGGCTGTAGATTACCAGCAGAAATGGGGTTCCATGAAAAAGCATCTGAAGAGGTCAAATGCAGAGAGTTATCAGGAGGTGCTGCCATAGAAGCAACTGGAAAGGGTTGATCATTTCCAAAGACATTTTTCTGTGGCTCCAACATCTTAGAAGAGGTCATATATTGAACAGCAGTATCTGTTTGCTTCTCTGCTGCTGTCGGCTTAAAAACAATCTCTTCATCCTCCTCTTCCCCCTCCACATATAGCTGAGAATTCGACTGGAACTCCTCCGTTTTCACAGCCATTTGGGCTCCATTTTCTAGCAACATGTCATTTGCCTTAGGCACAGTAGAATCAGGACGATGAGTATCCTCTGCTGACAGTTGACTCTCAATGCCAATGACAAATTTCTTAGCCTTTGAGTCATACCAAACTGTTTTGTTATTGATTTTAACCCCTCCTACAAGCACTTTCCCAGCTGCAAGAGTTCTTTTAACACGAGCATTCTTTTCCTTGATCCCTTCACTTCCAAAAGAATGCTTTCTTGAAAAGTCCAAAATTGTTTGTGCAGGAACAAGCGGCAGAAATCCTCTCAACTCAAAATCTTCCCACAAAGCAAGGCGGTTTCCAGTTTCCCCTTCTTCATATCTGCTCATGTTATCAAAGCAACTTTCATCATCACAGTCATCTATAGACATCGACCCGATCGACAAAAGCTTATTCATAAGAGAGACGTAGTGAATCCACAAATTTGATGTAACAGTTGCCTGCTTCTCATCAACATCACCGCCCATGGCAACATCAGGATAAGATGCCAACCATTCCACAAAGACCAAAATGCCAGGTAAGAGGTAACTCAAAGAAGGATCACGAACTTGTTCACATCTCTCCATAATTAGTCCCATGATCTCAAAAACCGCAGTCAATGCATTCTGAAGGAGTACAGCACGCTGAACAATTTCTGCATAACTCTGGCCTTCACTCTCGCGTTTCACATTATGAATAGTATATATAAGGATAGACACAAGCCTGACAAAGAAAAGACCATTCTCAAAAGCATCATTGCCAAAACTCATCTCTTCTTCTGGCCCAGAAGACATAAGATCACATAAACCAGTGACAACCGAAGAGAGGACTTCCACGAAGGTCTCCAAGCTACACCAAGAACGCCAATATAAACAGCAAATACACCAATGAAATAGCAAAAAACATAAGAATTACTAATAAACACTCACCTTGTTCGAGTGAACAGAATCCCATTTAGACGGACAAAGTGGATGCAAAGTGAGTTGTAGGTATCATGGGTGTTGGAGTTACTTTCTTTGAAAGTTGTAGCTTCAGCATCTTTAGATGCAAGCTTGGCTTGCTGTCCTCTCACTTTTCCAGCAGACCGGACCATAGAACTTTTAGCATCCCCATGCAGTAGAGAGAAACTTTGACGATTCTGACAATTCAAAAACAGGAAAAAAAAACAAAAATGTGAACTAACTATTTCCCTAGACACACCAACACAAAAGGCACCATAAATAAGTACTCACTAAAAATAAGCAATGCCGACATCAATTACTAAACAATTCCCTAGCTTTAATTAGGTTAAGTGCTACGATCTCATCATACAGTTTACATTACATATGGAATATGCTCATCAAATTAAGTGAAAAACCAGAGGCATTTGTCACCCTAACAAATAAATAAATTATAGGAACGAACATCTCCATATGCGAAGTGTTTTTCAAAGTACCATCTTTTAGTAGGCAACTATGATGGCTGCATCTGGACTCCAAAACTGTGGAAGTGCAAGGCCCTTCCGATTGACTAATGAGTAATGAGATTCCCTATTAATATACATGTTAACACCTTTCCAGCTGATATTGGGATCATTGTAATTGTATTATCTTTATGCAAGCTCCCCTCATATAAAAATTATTGCCTAAGAAACCCAGATGTTCTTACCAGCTCATGAATGTCCAACAAGTGCATTTTTTATATGCTTCATACTTAAGACCATGATCGTTAAGGATTCTTATGATCAACCCAGCAGAGTACAATACTGAACATGGTAAAGACTGATCCCGTGTAGATCCAGGTGGCATCACGATTCCACCCCCAACACTAAACGTCCCACTTTAATTTGTAATCAGGCTTTTTCAACAATTCTGGAGAGTGGTAGTGCAGAAGGAGAAAGGAAATGGCATCTCTCAATGCCATATTACATAAATTAGGTCTAAAGTCTCCACACCCAAAACCCATCATGCTCTCAAAAACAAGCTTTTAGGCCCATTTAGAATGGTAGAAAAAGAAAATCAGAAGGGCGCCATGACAATATATCTTGAGAGATGCCACTTTCTATCTCCTCTTATAGTGCCACTCTCCAATAATATGACAGAGAAACCCAAATCAAGTTTGTTTCTTTTTCTTCACACCACTCTACTAGTAAGCAGCATCACCATCTCCAGTTCTTCCTCTTTGAATTCTTCCTTGTTCTCTAGAGTATCTGATTATGGGTTTGTCATGTATATTGTTGTTTATCCTCTATGCGGTTAGATTGTATGTATATGTTTCTTTGGGATCTGTCTTTGTTGACAGTCCTTGCTCTCTCAAATTAAGAGCTCTATGTTTCAGCTTTGTTCCTCTTTCAAAACGCTAAAATGCAAGTAACTGACTATTTGTATGTATAGTCATCTCAACTTGCTTAATTTGTTTAACCCAAAATCCTTGATCTGATCTTACTTTCAATCCATGAATAACCAAGAAATTCTTAGGACCCAATCCTAAACACTCACTCGAGATTTGATACAATAAACATCAGAAAAGAACAGAAGAAATGCAACATCTATGAGATTGGAGTATCACACAACATAATTTCAACAATCTGAGGAACTAAACCTACAGAAATCACATGCTAGAATGTCAGGATTTCATTGTATCTTGAAAGGAATACCTTTTCAAAGGCAACAATCAAGTTGTCCCTTGCAGTAGAACATGGGCTGTCGACAGCCAAACTCCGGAAATATCGGTACACAGTCAGCAAATCATCCCTAGAATAAGAAGCTAAAATTGCCAGCTGCAGAGAAAGCAAATTGACGCATATGAACATCCAGAAAGCACTTTAAAGCTGAGTAGTTCACCTCAATCAAAAAGTCGTTAAATTATTAATAAGGAAAATGAAACCTGATGATGGGGATTCCCAATAGATGGCCAAAGAGATGCAGCTTGGATATAATAACTTGAAGCCGCTGCATACTCACGAGATTTTGAGTCAGGCTCTCCATACAAACCTTTGTAGCGTGCAAGATCGCCCAAGTAAATCAAGCAACGGTGACAAGATATCGAAACCCTTTTTACATCCGCTGAATTTTTTCCATCTTTCTCAGACAAAAGTCTGCTCTCTACATCCTCAGCGAAGTAACCAAGAGGAAGACCATACTTTGATCTGATTTTCAAGATCAAATCATGGTAGAACCCAGTTGCTTCAGAAAGAAAATTCTTAAAATGCAATCTTATTTTCGTTATTCGATCTGGACGAGAGGAGGGTCCTTTCCCATTGACTGATGCATTTGGATTTGCAGATGCTTGAGCAGCACTGAAGTGTGCTCTCAATTCCTCAATTTTCTTGTAATGCAATTGCCATAGAGCATGCTCGATATTGTGTTTCTCTGAAAATGTATGATCCTCAAGAATTATTGCTTCATAGTTCTCACGCATCTGTTGCCATACGTTTGGGTCAGATGGAATTCGTGCCTGGGCAGACTTCCGACGCCTATTATCCAACTCAATGTTCTGTACAAAGGGGCACGCATCAGAATGCAAGACCACAAGTACTGTCAGCCAATACAATTAGGTAAACAAAAGTACCTTTTCATAGAGTCGTAGTGCACGCTCCCAGGATGGAGCAGGCATATTATCCGTCGGTATGATCATTATCCATCCACATTACCACCGCTTGCCTTCTTGTTTGCTTCAGTGCCATGCAAATCCAGGAACAGGTATGAGCTTAAAATGGCCAAGAATAATTGATGATTAAAGATGACACGGAAACATTAACGCGGTCAAACATCTATTCGGTGGTGCTTAAATGAGAATTCAATAGCTAATTTGTGAGAATTTCATACTGCACCATGAAATAACATCAATTGAATGCATGAGATATAGACAGAGATTTCGCGATTCCATCAATGTTTATGAAAAGCAACCAGATACTTGTCGTTTGAACAAACTAACCAGAAGACACCGAATACCGGACAGTGACTGCGTAGACCAAGTCTGATGCTCTTCAAACAGGACCAAAACGCACAAAATATGGCATGGCACAATCAAACAACAACTTCCTTATAATGGTATATTCAGCAGATGTGATTAGAAAGGAAATAGGAAAACTAAGTTATGATATTGTTTGGATGCAAGTGACAGAAAGGAATAGAAAATAATGAATCGTGACTATTATGTCCTTTTGAGCATTCAAAATAACGTTATAAGTGAGAAAGAAGAAAGAATCATTTAATGAAAGCACCAATCCTTCCGAATCGCTCCATTTTCAGACGGATAGAGATACAATTAACTACAACTAATCTCTCATAATCCTTTCCTTTTCCTTCTTTTCCGTTCCCTTCCCGCCATCGAAAAAAGTCAGCATATTTAAAATCCTCTCTCTTCCCACTCAATCCCCTTTAACGAACATAACTAAACTTCTAAAAGGAGACTAATTGTATCAACAAGACCTCAAGAATCGACCCACCGCTCGACATTACACCATAATCACGGCCGCAAATCACCAACCGAAACCCAGAGACCAACCACTAACGTCAGTTGGCAGGGTGCAATGCACCGCGGCACGAGGGCAAACATCTCATCATGCAAATCCCTTTCGAATTACAGCGATCAATTAGATAGTACAGCTAAAACCACCAACTCGGCTCAGCGTCAACCCTATCGCACGATATTCGATCAATGCCCATCAATCAATCAATCAAGCCACAAAGTGAAACCACCACTATCGAAAAAGCTCAAGTCCGGCAGCTGATTCAAGAGGCAGGGCGGGGATCCCACGGTAATTTCAATAGAACACGGCGCTCGCGACAACGAAATCGACGACGACGGGCATGAATTTCTCCAAGAATTCGCACGCCAAAAATCTCAACAAAAAAAAAAAAAACCAACAACGCCGGCAAGAGATTTCCGATATTCAAAAGAAATCAGCAGACGCGACTGAAATCGGAGGACGACGACGAGAGGAGATCGTCAACGCGGGAAGCGAAGCCGGAACCGAGCTTTTACCTGACTCGCGGCGGAGGCCGGCGGGGTCGGATCGGAGGGGCGGGAGGACCGGCGGCCGGCACGGCGATGAGAGAGAAAGAGCGAGGAGGACGAGGAATCTGAGATTTTATGGAACGAGGAGGAGGGCTTTTCTACGGTCCTCTTAGAGAGAGAGAGAGAGCGCGAGACCACCATCCCGAAGGAAACTCCCTTTTATACTATTTTTTATTATACTATTTATTAATTATACGTCTAAATCGCAAACGTCTTACCCTATAAAAAAAATTAACAAAATAAAAAAACCAAAAAGACCGCCGATTTTATGCCAAAAATATATTTGTAAGGAAAAAAAAAGGAATTATCTGAAGGTTGGAGCTGTCTAGGAGAGTTAACTAAAATTATCTTAGGTTGACAAAAAGAAAATTCGAATTTGAATTCCCAAGGCATTAGAGATGTAAGGAATTTCAATTATTATTTGTTATCTCGACTATCTTTTAATTCCGATGCTCGGGAAATTCGGGAGGAAAGGCATAAACCATGTACCACGAATCTTTTTAAGCACGAAAGCACAATATAAAACGGTTTATGATAAACTTATTATTATTGCGCCCGGGGATTCTTCAAGGGTTTTTCCATATTCTATAACACGTTATAATTCATCCCTATTATTATTATTGCGGTTGAAGCTGCCGAATTCGCTTTTTTGTGCATTGTGAAACTTGTTTTTGATTGCAAATACAAAATTTGTCCCGAAATCGTAACCACGTGCCGGTTTAAATGTCTAAATTTGTCACGAAATAAAATACATGGACGAAAATTAAACAGTAACAATGCCACGTGGACCAATTTTTTCTGTTTTTGGTAATTATCCTTAATTTGTGCAAGATAATAATTTGTGGATAAACATCATGAACCCTCTATTTAAAGAACTCTTATCATGATTAAACAATTTCTCCCATAAACTGCCTTATTTGACCAAACACCACAAAAGTGAAGCACATTACCAAACAAGAGACCTGTGATTCCATGAATGGAACATATTTTACTACAATTAGATATTTTAGCTATTTATGAGAATATCATAATTTGGGATTTCACTCCACTATGACAAATTTTACCATAAAAAGAAAAAAAATCAAATCCTTGCACTAAGAGTAACAAAATGATGATTTTTCCCTAACAGACATTACTTCACCGCAAATGAGACTATTGTGCAAAATAGAACAAAACACACCAATAAGTCTTATAATGAAAGAGAACTTTTTACCACAAGGGCGCATTTTCCTATGTTATACATTGTTCTGCCATAGATAGAACTCTTCATGAATCGACAAATTTTACCTAAAAAAAAAAAAAAAAAAAAAAACGAGAGCTATGCCATGTGTGGGTCGATTCAATCTAATTTGAGCAACAACCTTGACAACAAGTCTTCATAAATTATGAATCATATCAATTTTCAATCCAAAATAATTATACGATTTGACCATGATCAAAAGCCTTAATGTGATCAGTTAAGTTTTGATACGAATGAATCGTTCTCTGTTTTCTTATATATATGACAAAATAACATGATGTGATTTCTCAGCTCTAAAATAATGATATCGCTAAACTCTAAAAGGGAATAAGAGAAATGGATAATGCCTTAAAAAACCCGAATTTTGAATTTGGCGTCTCACCAAAATGCGCATAAAAGCAATTTGTTTCATCTCCCCCATTACTTGCAAAGAGAAATCTCTCTCTCTCTCTCTCTCTCTCTCTCTCTCTCTCTCTCTCTCAATAAGAAAAGTGACATGTCTTCATTGTCTTTAAAACTCCTTTCTCTCATGGTCAAAAACTTGGACTATTGGTATGCGATGTTGACATTTAGTAATGTTTCCTTTTTCTTTATAATTTATTTTGATATTTAGGGCCCTATTTTTCAGGTGATTATTACGTCATGATAAGACAACTTATGTGTAAAATTGATAGGATCATCGCCGTTCACCACCCATGTAGATCGTGTTTGGTCGTTGTGATCTAATGAAGCCAATATGCTGGTGGTAACCTACACCAACCACGAAGAATAGAAGGTTGGAGATGCCCCGATTGTAGCTATAAACCTTAATATGCATTTTTATTGCACTCAAGCTATTAATGAAAAAAAAAACCCAAGTATTTTTTGAACACAATTAAATAAGAATGGTATGGATC
Organism: Eucalyptus brandiana; assembly: GCA_014182725.1. NCBI lineage: Eukaryota > Viridiplantae > Streptophyta > Magnoliopsida > Myrtales > Myrtaceae > Eucalyptus > Eucalyptus brandiana. The sequence continues at coordinate 46,519,142 of CM024670.1, read as the reverse complement.
TCATCCAGTCAAAGCTATTTTTATAATGCTCGGTCCTTTAGAAAAAATACGGTTGAATTTTTATACTCTTAGAAAATCTTCATAATGAATTAAGGCATTTGCCGCAATAACAAAAATCACACATTAAGTATACTTAACAATGATGTAACATGATTTTTAAAAGCATTGATTGTGCATATCACAAGTAATACCACGGTCAAATATAATAAAAATTTGTAATATTTTTTATTTAATTACTCGGAAGAGCGCCTAAAATCCATTTTCACAAAATTCATAACAAATTAAAAGACCGACCATTACGGTTGAAATGAAGCGGACGAACCGAGCGACGAGTTGTTGACTTTAAAACGTGTTGACCTGCCGAACACGGCGACGACTCGTCGTTTCGGACCTTTCGACGCTCCAACGTACGGAGACTCCGCCTCTCTCTCTCTCTCTCTCTCTCTCTCTCTCCTCAGTATTTTTCTTTTCCCTTTTTCTTATTTAACCTTTTTCTCCTTTCGAATTAAGGACGGCTCGGATTGACCGGTGGGAAAGCGATCGAGGGGCGCAGATTTCTCGACAGGCAACCGGCCGGGGAGGTCGAAAGACGAGATCTGAGCGGTCGAGATCGCGCTGGCGCCGATCCAACGGCTGGCAGAGTCGGTGGGAGGGGGTCCTCGTGAGACGACCATAGAAAGTCGCTCCGAGATCGCTGTTCCTCGTCTTCTCTCGTTCTCTCTTATGGCCGTGCCGGATTTCGCCTCGCTGGTGCGATTCTCGGGAAAACCCTAACTCGCCGGCGGCCGGCGGTGCGGTGGCGAACGAGGTAATCGGTTTCCGTTCATCTCGCGATTGCGCTTCGATCTTTCGTCTTTCCGATTTTTCTTTAGCCCGAAGCTGTCGGTTTTTCAATTTGCAATCTGGAAAAATTGGGGGGGGGAAAGTTTCGCGATTTTTCGCCGCCGGTTTCCTGAGCTGCTTCCCGAGGGGATCGCCTGGAAATCGCGGCCCGGATGCGGACGGACTAGCCGATTCGGTTCGGCGGGAAGAGCCGGCGATCCGGTCCGGCCGAGTTTTTGAGCTTTAGCGACAGTGGCGGCTGCGGTTGTTTTGGTCAGAGAACGATAGTCATACGCGATGCATGCTCAATTGGCTTGGTCCACGATGTTTGCCGTTGTTAGTTCGTCCGAATTAGCAGGTTTTCGAACTGGTAGGTGAGCCGTGGAAGTTGTGTTGGAATCTCGTGCATTTGATGGATTGCGATAGGTGATTCGCGGTGTGAAGTTCTGTTGAGTTAGCAATTTGAGCTGCATTCAACCCCCAACAAACAGCTCCACGCTGCATTGCTGTTTTTGTAGTACATTGAAATCATTGAATATTCTTGGTCATTTTAAACTTACATGCTTTTTTGAATTTGCATGGCACTGAAGCAAACAAGAAGGCGGACAGTGTTGATGTTTCATGGATAATGATTGTAGAGATGGATAACATGCCTGTTCCATCCTGGGAGACTGCACGTCGTCTTTATGAAAAGGTGCTTTTCCACCTACTTGCATATGTATTCTATGCCCGTGTTCTTGCATTTTGACTTATTCTCTTTGTGCAGAACATTGAGTTGGACAATAGGCGTCGAAAGTCTGCCCAGGCACGAATTCCATCTGACCCGAATATATGGCAACAGATGCGTGAGAACTATGAAAAGATAATCCTTGAGGATCATTCATTCTCCGAGAAGCACAATATCGAGCATGCTCTGTGGCAATTGCATTACAAGAGAATTGAGGAATTGAGAGCACACTATACTGCTGCTCAAGCATCAGCTAATTCAAAGGCAGCATCAAATGGGAAAGGACCCACCTCTCGACCAGACCGAATAACAAAAATAAGACTGCAGTTTAAGACTTTTCTCTCTGAAGCAAGTGGTTTCTATCATGATCTGATCTTGAAAATCAGATCAAAGTATGGTCTCCCTCTCGGTTACTTCTCTGAGGATGCAGACAATGGACTTTTGTATGAGAAAGATGGAAAAAATTCTGCTGATGTGAAAAAAGTTCTAATTTCCTGTCACCGTTGCTTGATTTATTTAGGTGACCTTGCACGTTACAAAGGTCTGTATGGAGAACCTGACTCGAAAGCTCGTGAGTTTGCAGCAGCTTCCAGTTACTATCTCCAAGCTGCATCTCTTTGGCCGTCTGTTGGAAACCCCCATCATCAGGTTTTAAATCAATAACCCAACAAAACTTTGACGGGGGTGAATTGCTAGACTTTCTAGTGCTGTCTGGATGTTCATGCTTAACAAATCGCTTTCTCTGCAGCTTGCTATATTGGCTTCGTATTCTGGGGATGATTTGGTAACTATTTATCGATATTTCCGGAGTTTGGCTGTGGATAACCCTTGTTCAACAGCAAGGGACAACTTGATTGTTGCCTTTGAAAAGGTATTCCTTAGGATAAATGCATTCATTACGTGCTATGGAAGTAATTCTGCAGTTTTAGTTTCTCAAATTATTGAGTCTATGTTGTGGGTTTGATTTCTCAAATTATTGAGTTTATGTCATGCTGGTCCAAGAGATGTCACATATCGCGTCTTCTTTTCTGATGTCCATAGTATCACATCTTGAGAGAGATTATTAGGATCCAGATCCACACTAAGTGTTTTATTCATGAAGAGAATCTGATCAAGGATCATAGGGTGCTACAAGCTAAGTAACTTGTGATGCCTATGCAGACAGAGAGTCAATTATCTGCATAGGAACATTTAGAAACGAGAAAGGAGGCTTAATTGTGGAGCTCAAAATTTGAGAGAAGTTGAGGTGCATACGAGAGAGATATCATAAAGAGGCACGCATACAACTGAATAATGGGCATTAAAGATAAATAAGTATCTATTTATATAATACAGCACATTGACAGGACAATCAGTAATCAGATGCACTAGAGATAGGTAGGAAGAATTCAAAGAGGAAGAACTGCTGATGTCGATGTTGATCAATAAGTGGTGTGATAAGAAAAAGAATGCAATAGAAATGGATTAAACTAGGGGTGGAAGTGAGTTGAGTTACTTGTGAGCTAATCGATTTTGATGCAAATTACTCGTTCTTGGCTTGATTCCTTTGAAGTTTGAGTCAAGTTCTAGTGGTTTGAGTACTTTCTCAAGCCATTTTGAACTTGAAATGCTTGAATCAAATATCTCGCAGGCCTAATCGAGTAGGTGTATTTTATCTATCTGGTTTGTACATATTTATAAAAGTAAATAAAAATATTAGCTTTTTCAATCAGTTTATTTAAGAATTCAAGCTCAAGTTTGAAAAATCATGCTCAAATTGAGTTGGCCCCTTGAATACTGGAGTCTCCTCCAGTATTGAACTGTTTTGACTGCTCTTTACTCAATTACGCGCCCATGTTCGACTGTCAGATTATTGGAGATTGTGGTGCAGGAGAAAGAAATGGCTCCTCTCAAGATCAATTCTTGTGGCCCTATTCTGCCTTTCTTTTTCTACTGTGCCAAACGGATCTAGAATTTTTTCCCAAGACCTTGATGGGTCTTGGGCATTGACACTTTAGACCTAACTTAGCTGTTATAGTTTGGTCTGTCATACTATTGGATAGTGGCAGTCTAAAAGGAAAAAGGATACTGCATCCCTCAAGTTCTGCTCTCATGGCTTCTTCTGCTTTTCTTTCTGTTATTGTCAAATGGGCCCTAAAGCTTTTTTTTTGGGGAGCATGGTGGATGACGGTTCTGGGACTTGAAATTTTATATAGGTATTTTGTGGTTGAAAAGCCAAAACTTTAAAGAAAAGTGGGATGTTTAGTATTGGATGTAGAAAAGCGATCCCATTCAGATCATATGAGATTAGTCCTACTCATGATCAGGATTGTACTCTGCTGAGTGGATGGTAGGATCTGTGACTCTCCTGTTCTCAACTATAAAGCAGATGCTAAAAGCAAATCTCGGACATTAGTGAGTTGGTAATGCATTTGGGTTAGACAATATATTTTTTTTTTCCTTGAAGGGGGATAAATGCACCTTAAGTGGTTTTCCTCGTCAGTTATTCGGATGGGCCTTAGCTTCCGAAATTGTGGAATCCAGATTCAGTCATTGTGGTTGCTTTTTCAATGATGAGATTTTGAGTAAAAGATTTTGCATTAGACAACCGGCAAATGTGCTGTATCTGCATAGGTGACTGTTTCTTCTTCTTTTTTTCTTTTTTTTTTTGGGGGGTGGTTAGGGGAATGGGTCAAGGGTTGACTGCTTTTTACCTTAAATTGAAAAAAAGCCTGTGTAGATATGGTCAGCTGTATGATGAAGATTGTAGTGCTTAAGTGAATTTGCTTGGAAATTGCTTGTTAAGTTACATTGGCGTGCTGAGTTTTTGTGAGAACTGATTCATGGAGCTTTGTGTTGGTGTATGTATGGAAATTTTGAAATAGTTACTTTAACATTTATGGTTCTACATGTTTTGTAATTGTCAGAATCGTCAGAGTTACTCTCAACTACATGGAGATGCTACTAAAACTTTTACAATGCGGCCTGCTGGAAAAGGAAGGATACGGCAAGCCAAGGTTGGATCTAAAGATACTGTTGCTGAAGCTGCAACTTTCAAGGAAAGTAAAGCCAACGCCCATGATACCTACAAATCGCTTTGTATCCGCTTTGTGCGACTAAATGGGATTCTGTTCACTCGAACAAGGTAAATGCTAATTGGTGATGCTTCTATGTTTTGCTATTTATGTGTTGTATTTGCTGTTTATTGTGGCATTCATTGTGTAGCTTGGAGACCTTTGCGGAAGTCCTTTCTTTGGTTGTCACTGGTTTATGTGATCTTCTGTCTTCCGGGCCAGAAGAGGAGATGAATTTTGGAAAAGATGCTTTTGAGAATGGACTTTTCTTGGTCAGACTTGTGGCTATCCTTGTATATACCATCCATAATGTGAAACGTGAGAGCGAAGGCCAGACTTATGCAGAAATAGTTCAGCGTGCTGTGCTGCTGCAAAATGCATTAACTGCAGTCTTTGAGATCATGGGGCATGTCGTGGAGAGATGCGAACAACTCTGTGATCCTTCCTTGAGTTACCTCTTACCTGGCATTTTGGTTTTTGTAGAATGGTTGGCATCCTATCCTGACATTGCCACAGGTGGCGACGAGGATGAGAAGCAGGCAACTGCTAGATCAAATTTCTGGAGCTATTATGTCTCTCTTATGAATAAGCTCTTGTCAATAGGGTCAATGTTCATAGATGACTCTGAAGATGAAAGTTGTTTTGGTAACATGAGCAAATATGAAGAAGGAGAAACTGGAAACCGGCTTGCTTTGTGGGAAGATTTTGAGTTAAAAGGATTTCTGCCTCTAATTCCTGCACAAACCATTTTAGATTTTACTAGGAAGCATTCTTTTGGAAGTGAAGGGCACAAGGAAAAAAGTGCTCGTGTTAAAAGAACTCTTGCTGCAGGAAAAGTGCTCGTTGGTGTGGTTAAAATCAATGACAAAACAGTTTGGTATGACTCAAAGGTGAAGAAATTTGTTATTGGTGTTGAGTCTCAAATGTCAGGAGAAGATCGCATTCCTCCCAATTTTAATGTTCCTAAGGCAAATGATCTGGTGCTAGAAAATGGAGGACCATCTTTTGTAAAATTTGAAGAACCTCTGTCGAATTCTCAGCTATATGTGGATGGGGAAGATGAGGATGAAGAGATTGTTTTTCAGCCTATGGCGGTGGAGAAGCAAACAGATACCGCTCCTCAAAATTTTATTTCTTTGGGGATGTCGGAGCCCCAGAAGAATGACTTTGGAACTCATCAACCCTTTTCAATTGCTTCTACATCAGCGCCTCTTGATAATTTTCCACATGTGACTGCGTCAGATGCTTTTTCATGGAACCCTGTTTCGGCTGGTAATCTGCAACCTATCAAATCACATACTTCAAATTGGTTGACAGAAGAAACTTTGCTTTCCAATAGCTTCAAAGATCTAAGGATGCTGGAGAATCGGTATCTTGCACAACCTGAGATTAAAGAGAACACCGTCAACTTTTTTCCTGCGGCCCATCCAGTTTCCATTAGACAGCCTGCTGTTAATAGCAATGGTTTTTTCTTGAATCAGGCAAATACTCCAGAAGCTGTTCTTCCTTCATCCGGATATAATGCTGCCAATTCTTCTGGAGTGAGTGTTGATGCTTTGACTGCAAAACCATCATCTGCTTTTCCTGTAGGTTTGAAGAAGAATCCTGTTGCTCGGCCCCTCAGACATATTGGTCCTCCTCCTGGTTTTAATGCTGTTCCGAAGCAAACACATGGACCCCTTTCAGGTTTAGACTTGACTGGTCAGAATCAAATGTTGGATAACTATAGCTGGTTGGATGGGTATCAGATATCTTCAGCAATCAAGGGCATCGGGAATAATCCCATTAGTTACCCATCTCATGCAAACTCCCCACAGATAACTAGCAGTGCTGCTTCAATTGGGACAGTCAGCTTCCCATTTCCTGGAAAGCAGGTCCCTACAGCCCACCAAATGGAAATTCAGAAAGGCTGGCAAGATTATGAGAGTTTGGAGCGTCTAAAGCCACAACATCAGAAGGAGATGCAGCAACCTCAGCAAATAATTAACGGGAACCCGCAGCTTGGTCCTTTTCCAGAGCAGTACCAAGGATCAGTCTGGACAAGTCGTCCTTTTGTGTGAGGTCAATGCAACAGCATCAAGTGGTATGTTAAGTTTTCAGTGACTGTTGGATCTTGTCGTTGATCTGATAAACTTATTTAGAGCTAGACTGATAATTTCTTCTTTTTATCAGGAATGAATGATTTTGGTGAATACCGTCACCCTTCTTCTGCTCTATTAAACTCCAGTTAGGCGGATCTCTCAATGCTAAGTTTGTGTTGGAGAATGGATGGCCTTGGCTTTTAGATGGGAAGTTGTACTTACCAAGTGAGATTTCTTTCTCCCAAATTATTTAAGCTTCCCCAGCGTTTTAACAACCCCCCTTCTCCCCAGAGAGACGGGGGGAGATTTTTTTTTTTTTTAATATAGCCAATATCTGTGACAAGCCATATCGGTTTTCTGAACAATTAGCTATACTAACCAGATATTGTGAATTGACATCCAAGGAAAAACTAAATGCCATGGGTAACAAGGTTTTGCATGCTGAAGTGGATGATGCTGGCATATTGTTTATCCGTAGGAGAAATCAGAACTTGTTGCATTTGTTTGATGCAGTTGCTTGGCCAGAGCCTTCTTTTTTCTGTCTAACCTTATGGTTAGACGAAGAGAGTTTCATTCCTTTTATTAATTAGAAGGTTTACTAAGACTTCTTCTCACAATTGGTACAGTAAGAGATGTGACAGACTGCTGTTAGCCTTTGAAACTAATTAGTCATATTCAATATCCAATGAGTTTGCCACGTCACTTATGCTTTGTTTGGAAAGCTAAAGGAAGGTGGGGGAATGTAAATTATGAGGGAAAATTTTCAATCTCCTCTCCATTCTCACGAATTCCAAAATTTTTTAAATTTTCAACACAGAATCTCATTCCCTCGCCTTTTTCTAGCTTTCCAAACTGAGCATTAGTGTTTTAATTTTGTGGACCAATCTTATAATAGCAAGCATTGTTCCCTTTTTCTTTGTTTCAGTTTGTTCTCTTCTTGACTTTGGCTGCACTTGTATCAGTTGAACTGTAAACCAAGCTTTGAAGCAGAAGTTGATCTGGAGGAAGTTGGACATATTTAAAATGCCAGGTTTTTATGTGGTGCATCTTCTGGTGATCATGGTGAACATATGTTGGATAGGGAGATCATCAGTTGTTGGGGCTTATTATATTATCTGAAGAGTTGATAAAATGTGGATGTGGTGCATGCTGTTCGACTAAATTGTCATGACTGCTTCTGTCCGATGGAATGTGATGAGTTTGGTCATCTCTCTGGTGTTGTCAACTTCCAATGCGGGATGCATTATATTGGATCAGCTTGTCAGAAACTTGAGAGCTCCAGCTACAACTCTGGCTCTGGTCTGTGCCGATGGTGTTTGATGAGAATAATCCCTTGAGGAGTGATGTGATGTGGTTGAGTCTGAGCAATTGATGTGTCTGGAACTGTGAATGTGCAGTTCCATATGCTCAAGCGGTCTGAAGAATTAGATAGAAGACTTAAAAGTCTCGTTTATGTTGAAGTCAGCTTGAGCTTCAACACAATAAAGTAATTTTACTTGCTTCTTTTAAGGGTCGGCCCTGTGTTTTATGTTTGGAGACATCAGGTAAAATATCGTCGGGCCAATGTTGCATCTGCATCGTACTTTTCTATGGATATATGTTGTCATAAATTTGGTTTGACGTGAACTTTTCTATGTTGAGTTTGATACTCCGGCGGTCTACCCTCTATATTCCTATTTGGTCTGGGAACGGTCTCGCGCATCTCAAGGAGTTGTTTGTGCATACAACGTGCTACGATGTTTTAGCCTGTTTGCCAATTCTCTTTATCTACCACGTGCAACACTGGCTTGCAATATATTGTCTAAACAGAACATAATGTAAGATTATAGACTTATAGCATCTATAAGTTTTGGTGCCTCAGATGACCTCAGTTTGTCCCTCGACCTTATGTGGATGTTGCGAACCCCTGAAGCTCGGAGGTCTTTCCTTCTGTGATTGATGACATAGATGGTCGCATTGGATGGCGGCAAGCTTCACGTTAATTGAGCGATCGAGAGGCTTGGCACGGGCCGGAGACAACGTAAAATGAATCTGTAACGCATTGAAGTCGGGATTTGAAGTCGGGAAGTTGGCGTCCGGGTGATATCAGTCAAGACATGGCTCTGTAAGTTAGGCTGTGTCTTATATTGGATGAGAGCAAGCTTCTGACTTGGAAAGCAAGTTAAGATTCCCTTTCACATGGTCATTGCCGAAAGTATTCTCGGGGTTTGGCCCACGTAGGTCAATAGGTTCATTACAATTCATTGGACCAATAATTACTGCTTTTGCCTAACCTATGTCTTTGGTAGCGACTTTGAAATTGGAAAGGGTGGAGAAGTTCAGACTTATAGGCGCCTATGATTTTTTTTTTTCGAAAGAAAATTTCAATCATTTGTCATAATTAAACACGAGACGAATATATGAAGCTTTGAAGCAAAACAAAGACCTGCAAAACAAAAGAAAACCTAGAAACCAAAAAAGTACAAAGCATGCAGCTATAGAAATATTCTCAGAAGCAAAACAAAGACCTGCAAAACAAAAAAAAACAAAACCTAGAAACCAAAAAAGTACAAAGCATGCAGCTATAGAAATATTCTCATTCCAAAAGACTAGATCTGTCATGGTATCAAAATACAATCGGCTTTGTTTAGGTGTTTGTAAGTTGACCTGAGAGAAATTTTTGATATTTGGTCTTGGATTTATAAATGGTAAACTAAATTAATAGATAGTGGTTGATTACCTATCCGAGTTTTAGGTTCCATTTATTTCGCAGAAAATAAATTATTTGGAAAACATTTTCCTAAACAAAATCGCATATACCACGTAAAATAATTAGTTAATGAGAAATGTTTTTATTAATAACAATTTATGTCCTTAACATTTTTATAAACAATAAAAATACTTTTTGTTCAATTTTCTTTGTAAGTGATACAAGCAATCATTTTTAGAACTATGTTTCCTAAATCATTTATTTTTTTGCGAAATAAAATGCGCCTTTACTCAAATAGATAGTGAAATTATTTGAGTGCTAATTTTTATTGTATTAGTGTAGACACCAACTTTTGCGACTCATGTGATCCGACAGTTCATATGTATGGGCATATTACTCTCGACGCATTTATTAATATCTGCCGTGGCCCCATATGATAGTGCGATTAGCTTTAACAGTGCAATTTGGGCAGAGCTGAGGTGTTTGTTTATTGATATGTGTACGGTGATTAGGCTAAGGAACAAATACAAAACAACATGATTATCTATTGCTAATATACTGATTATTTTGTACATTTTTTCTTTCTGTCGGCATATATGTGATCCCTAACTGAGGTGGTGTATTACTGCTGGATTCGTGAACCACTCAGTCAATATTGAGGTTAAATCACTTCCAGTTTTGCCAAGCTTATTTTGAGTGGGAAGAAAAGAAATGATGGGGATATTAAGATCAGGGTATATGACAACACCTCAATGGATGTACTTATTTTGAGTTTTCTGACTACATCATAAACAAATTATATTTCATACATGAGAGAAATCATTTAATGAGACCCAATGTATTGTACGGATACCAATTCAAACATTTTAAATCTTGCTAATTCAGTCCTAAACCCATACGTGAAGTTCCAACTTAGTTTTTTCAAGCTAATATTTGTTGGAAATTGCTAATGCGGCGGTATGCAATGTAGCACGGTTAGAGATGGTGGTGTGCCATTGATTGTCATGTCAATCAAAGATATTTTTTTTCATTTTTGGGTGTCAACAAGAAGGTAATAAAATTTATGATCAATTACAACCAATCATGATATATATAATCAATGGAGATATGTGCTCATATACAAATTTGAGAGTCATGGAGAATCAAATAAGATATGAAAAATCTCTCAAATATATATTTCTAACATCTAGAAGAAGTCAACTATAGTTTTAAAAAAATATTTCAAAAAAAAAATGCCTAGGTGGATTATGGAAATGGTTTGGTGTGCTCAAGAGAGAACTCATTGACTCATGCAAGCTGCACGACAACAAGTTGACATGGTTGTTATGTGTTGCCATGGCTTCCACGCAGGCCACATGATGACAAAATATTGTAACCAATGTTAGTCGTTATTGAAAAAGAGAATAACACAAAATGCAATGTGTTCTTTAAGCATGCTTAATCTCCTAAATATATATTTCTAACATCTAGAAGAAATCAACTATAGTTTAAAAAAAAAATCCAAAAAAAAAAAAAGCCTAGGTGGATTATTGAAATGGTTCAATGTCCTCAAGAGAGAACTCATTGACTCATGCAAGCTACACGGCAACAAGCTGACATGGTTGTTATGCGTTGCCATGGTTTCCGCACAGGTCACATGATGACAGAATGTTGTAACCAATGTTAGTCGTTATTGAAAAGGAGAATGACACAAAATGCAATGTGCTCTTTAGACATGCTTAATCTCCCAAATATATATTTCTAACATCTAGAAGAAGTCAACTATAGTTTTTTTTTTTAAAAAAAATAAGTCAACTATTGTTAAAAAAAATATTCCAAAAAAAAATGCCTAGGTGGATTGTTGAAATGGTTCGGTGTGTTCAAGAGAGAACTCATTGACTCATGCAAGCTACATGGCAACAAGCCGACGTGGTTGTTATGTGTTGCCATGGCTTCTGTGCAGGCCACATGATGATAGAATGCTGTAATCGATGTTAGTCGTTATTGAAAAAGAGAATGACACAAAATGCAATGTATTCTTCAAGCATGCTTAATCTCCCAAATATATATTTCTAACATCTAGAAAAAGTCAACTATAGTTTTAAAAAAAATGATTCAACTATAGTTTAAAAAAAATAAGTCAACTATAGTTTAAAAATAATATTCCAAAAAAAAAAATTGCATAGGTGGATTGTTGAAATGGTTCAGTGTGGTCAAGAGAGAACTCATTGACTCATGCAAGCTGCATGGCAACAAGCTAACGTGGTTGTTATGTGTCACCATGGCTTCCACACAGGCCATATGATGATAGAATGTTGTAACCGATGTTAGTCGTTATTGAAAAGGAGAATGACACAAAATGCAATGTGTTCTTCAGGCATGCTTAATCTCCTAAATATATATTTCTAACATTTAGAAGAAGTCAACTATAGTTTTAAAAAAATATTCCAAAAAAAAATGCCTAGGTGGATTGTTGAAATGGTTCAGTGTGCTCAAGAGAGAACTCATTGATTCATGCAAGCTGCACGACAACAAGCTGACGTGGTTGTTATGTGTTGCCATGGCTTTCGCACAGGCTACATGCCAATGAGGCGACGATGGGTTCGTGGAAGCGAAAAGAGGTAGAGAATCGAGATCGCGGACGTGGGTGGGTTAATCAGATAAACCCATCTTCAGACTTTAATGGGTTTGTAAATGGGTCTTAAATGGGTACCCATTTAAGACCCATTTATTTTAGTTCTTTTATTTTTAAAACCCATTAGGGTGTCTTAAGAAATGAGGCCCGACCCATTAACGACCTATTTAAGAGCACAACCCATTTAACACCTCTAATGATGACAAAATGTTGTAACCGATGTTAGTCGTTATTAAAAAAGAGAATGACACAAAATGCAATATGTTTTCCAGGCATGCTTAATCTCCCAAATATATATTTCTAACATCTAGAAGAAGTCAACTATAGTTTAAAAAAAATAAGTCAACTATAGTAAAAGAAAAAAAAAAAGCCTAGGTGGATTGTTGAAATGGTTCAATGTGCTCAAGAGAGAACTCATTGACTCATGCAAGCTGCACGGCAACAAGCTGACGTGGTTGTTATGTGTTGCCATGGCTTCCACGCAGGCCACATGATGACAAAATGTTGTAATCAATGTTAGTCGTTATTGAAAAAGAGAATGACACAAAATGCAATGTGTTCTTCAAGCATGCTTCGAGTGTGCAATTTGGTGCAATGTGCATGCCAAATTTCATCATATTCACTTCGCTTTGATAATCAGATAAGAATATGCAAAAGAGAGTATTGTATAACTTTTATATACTTGTGTGTTCTAATAAAAGTACATGAGACAATATGAGATGATTATTTAAGGTAATAAAATATTTTGATATCAATTATAATCAATTAGGATAAATACAATAAATGGAGATTCATGTACAATTTGAGAGTTATGGAGGATCATAGAGAACACAGAAAATCTGCTATATATATTTCTAACATCCTCCAAATTTCAATTCACATTTGTGCAGGAATTTTTCTACTTTTTAGCTTTATGAACTATTCTTTCTTTAAATTTAAAAATGAGAAATATTTTAATTATAAAAAATCTTAAAAATTACAAGTGACAATATTTTTTTTTTTTTTTTTTTTAAGGAGGGGCATATCTCAAGAGCTTAATTTTTATGTGAACAAGAGTAGATGAAATTTTTTCTAAAATTGTTCACAAAATTATTTTCATCTCTTTCTCATTCCCCTTCTTTGAAACAAAGCATAGAAAAATATTTAAGGAGGAGATGCTTTCTTTCAATTTATTTGGAAGGGCACTTTGTGACATTCCCGAATTAACTCACTCGAGATATTATTTACTTTAACTTGATTTATATTGAGTCTCACAATTTTATCCTTTTGACATATATGTGGACACTTTCCCTATATATATTATATCCTGGCAGTGCTCTCACCCGAGGACACTTAACATTAGAGTTTTAATACTAAACTTGTCATTACATCAAAAGGTGTTTTTATGAATTAATTCTAGTTTTCACACACACACACACACACACACACATCTTAAAAATGCCCTTCCCATGTTCGGTGTGTAATTCGGCTCATTCCTACAACCTTCGCCATCCTAAAATCCCACAAAGAGCTACTCATTGTCCAAGCCCTTTGGCCTCGACCACTCCTTTCTCTCCTCAGATCGAGTTATAATAGGCCCACTAGCTTCTACGTGACTCATCTTCAAACCAAGGGGACCTACTTTGATACTATATTGTGACATCCTTAAATCAACTCACTCAAGGAATTGTCTGCTTTTACTTGTCTCATATGGAGCCTTATGGTTTTGTCCTTTTGGCGTGCAAGTAAACTGTTTCCTAAGAGGTCGCTCATCCCAATAATGCTCCCACTTGAGCACACTTAACATTAGAGTTCCAATACTAAACTTGTCGTTACGTTAAAAGGCACCGAAGTAAGTTAATTCTAATTTTCACATATATCTCCTAGGCATGCTCTCTCTATTTGGTGTGCAATTTAGCGTGTACTTCAGTTCATTCTACCCCCTTCACCATCCTAGAAACTTACAAGGAGCCGCTCTTTGTCTAAGCCCTTTGGTCAACCGCTCTCCTTCCTTGTTGGACTAGGTTGTCATGGGCTCATAAACTTCTAAGTGGTTTGTCCTCGAACCACACACTTATTAGAGAGGGTCTCACTTTGATATAATATTGTGACATCCTTAAATTAATTCACTTGAGATATTGTCCACTTTAGTTCGTCTCATACTAAGCCTCACAATTTTGTCCTTTTGGTGTATAGGTAGGCATTTTCCCAAGAGGTCATCCATCCTAGTAGTGCTCCCACATGAGCACACTTAAACATTGGAATTTCAATGCTAAACTTGTCGTTACGTCAAAAAACTCTTCCGTGAATTAATTCCAATTTTCATACGTATCCCAAGCACACTCTTCCTCCATTTGGTGCGTGATTTAGTTTATTCCTACCTGTTCTGCCATCCTAGAAGCCTACAGTAGCTGCTATTTGACTAAGCCTTCTAATCTCGGTAACCACTCCCCGCCCTCGTTAAATTGGGTCGATATAGGGCCATTAGCTTCTGTTTGTTTTGTTGTTGAACCACACATCGGGTCTTGCTCTGATATCGTATTATAACATCTCTATATTAACTTAATCAAGATATTTTCCCCTTTGACCCATCCCATATTGTCATAGTTTTGTCCTTTTAGTGTATAAGTGGTTGCTTTCCCAAGAGGTCATCCATCTTGGTAATGCTCTCACCCAAGCACGCTTAACATTGGAGTTTTAATGCTAAATTTGCTATTACGTTAAAAAAAATGCCTCCTTGAGTCGATTTTAGTATTCACACGTATGTCTCCAATACACTCACCTCTCGATTGGTGTGCAATTTGATTCATTTTAGCCCCATTCTTAGAAGCTTGCCAAGAGTCGTTCCTCGTCCGAGTTCTATAACCCAAACAACTACTCCCCTCTCTCGTTGGTGGACTGGGTGGCTACAACACTATTACAAGGAAGTAAAAATAAAAATTAGTTTGAAATAAATGTAACACAAATGTACCAATCTTGGGGTTTTTAATGGTATAAATGCAACCACTGGGGGTTCGCCCCAGTGGCCACCCTTCCAACATGGAAGGGGGAGGTGAGGGGTTCAAATCCCCACCTTCTCAGGGGGGATGGGGTAGGGACGCGTAAGTTTGAGAGTGGGCTGCGACTCCCACGCCCTGCAAGCGGCAGGGCACAAGTCTGCGAGTGAGTGTAGAGTAGGAATAGAGTAGGATAGGACTGACCAAAAAAAAAAATGGTATAAATGCAAAAAATGAATTTAACTAGTCTTTTTTTCATAATGCAGTAAAAAAAAAGAAATTGACTATCCGGATGACTAATGCCATTATATCCTTCAAAATGTAAGGGTCTTTAATGAGAAATTTTATCTTCGTAGTCAAGTTTTCTATAGTTTTTAGTTGTAACTTTCTATCTCTCTCCTTAAGAGAAAGTATTATGTTCTCATACTCTTCTTCTCTCATAAGAATATGTGGAAGAGGGAGTCGTTTGACTTTTATATATATTTATGTATATTAAGATGAAAATTTATAGGTTTTATAAGATGACATTTTAAGGTAGTAAAATCATATGATATCGATTATAATCAATCAAGGAAAATTCCAAACGAAAACCCGAAATGCCCTCAATTTCTCTAATAAAAGCCTGAAATGAACATCGTCTCAAATAGGAGTTTGAAATGCCTCATTTTCTCATATTAGAGGTTTGAAGTGAATTTTATTTCAAATAAAAGTTTGAAGTGGCCATATCAGTCTCAAAGAATGACTTAATGTCACTGACTAGTTAAGGGCATTTCCATTCTTTACATTTTCTCCCTATTTCTTGCTCTCTCTCTTTTTTCCCCTTTTCTCATAAAAAAGACCAACTAAAAAAGAAAATAAAGACTAAAACTTAAAAAAAGAAAGAAAGAAATGAATACACAAATTAAAAAGAAAAACCTAACTGGAGGGCTAGGGCCAACAACCCTCCCGCTTGTGGCCGCCGGCAACCTCGTAGACCAAAGGTGAGGGCCAGTTGGCCTTTGCTAGAATCAAGAGAGGGTTGCAACTGTCTCTTGGTTTGGGCAAGGATCGTTGCCCATATTTAGGAGAGGGTTATAGTGTTAAGATACACATGACTTTTGTTAGAGAAAGCCTATATCGAAGAATTAATGTAGTGAAGAGTAGTTAATATATCCTAATTGACCAACAACTCATTAGCTTAAGCTTTTGAGTAAATATGGGTTCAACTGGATATATTGACGAGCTCGGATTTATAATCCTTCTTGGGATCTCCCCAGAAGAAGGCATTGGGCTTCTATTAGGCACTTCTAACAAACAGTATCAAACCCCATGGTTGTAGTTTCAAGTTGGTGGGCGTTGTAGTGTAGCAATGTGAGCCCGTAGGAAGTTAATACAAAAGGATGCCTAAATTAAAGGGGTGTGGACCTAACACTGAACTCACACGTGAGGGGGAGATTGTTAGGGTAAATGTGTGAGTTGTGTTAGAAAATCTTACATCAAAGAATTGATGTGGTGCTGATGCAGGAGGATTGGGCTTTGCCCATTGATTCAAGTTGAAAATGTCGATTATCCAAGAGAGTTGCTGATTTCATTGTTGTCGATATCAATTTACAAGCTTGTTGTCGATTTTGAGGCTAATAATTGACTATCTAGTAACCAGAGGCTATTCTGGACAATTTCCTTTGTTGTTTGGCTATCTTCGAAGATGTTTATTGGATTGCCTAAGGAGACGAACGAATTTAGAGTCTATTTTAATTACTTTGTGTCTTGTCAAGTTTCATTAGTGAGTCTTACGTGTGTTGTAGTTTTCAAAGAGTCAGAGTGCAAGTCTCTAGATATTTTAATGCATTTTCTAGTTTTTTAGGTCATTATTATTCTTTTTAAGTTCCTATGTCTTTAATTAATTAGGTAGTTTCTTGTGTTCAATGTCTAGTCCATTTTCTATGTAATTATGCCTCTATATAATGAGGCGAATTCTCAAATATAAGACAATAAATTTTGAGTATATGAACATTTGAGATCTTCCTCTGTGTGAGCAAATATTTTTGGAGAATGGATTACTCTTGATTTCTGTATCCTTGGAAATGGATCATTCATCCCTCATACACTCACCCACTCTCGATTATCACTCAAAGCAACTCTCGCTCATCCTGCCACCGCATTAGGTGCATAATAGTTAATATATTTTAGTTGACCCATAACTCATTAACTTAATTTTTTTAGTAAAGATGGGTCCTATTGACGAGTTTGGATTTAGCCTCCCTCTTGACGATCTCCTGAAAGAAGGTATCGAGCTTTTGTTTGCCTTTCTAACATACGACCCTTTCCCGGTTCTCGCAAGGGATTACTAGCCCTTGTGGAGGCGCCTGCAACATCACCAGCCATGGCTGACGCCCTACCAGCAATTGGGCAACAGCCACAAGCAGGGGCTAGCTAGCCCTTCGGCCGGTATTTTTCTTTTTAGTTTTAGCCCTATTTTTTTTTTTTAAAGATTGTTTTATAAAATAAAGGGAAAATACTACCAAAAACCCCAAACTTTGCAAAATGTGACACATTTACCCAATTAAGGACATTTTCGTCTTATTCTTTATGTTTTTTTTCTTCTTCTTCTTCTCTTCGCCGGCCCTGGTGGAGGGAAACCGGCGCCAACGAGGGTTGCCCTCGCCAGCGTCAGGCGAGGACAGCCCATGCCTGCGTCGGGCGAGGGCCTCCCTCACCTGATCGGGTGAGGGCACCCCTCGCCGTGTTAGCGAGGGTGCTAGGCACCCCTCGCCCGCATTTGCAAGGACCCCCCTCACTCGATGCCGGCAAGGGTGACCCTTGCCAGATCTAGCGAGGGAGGCCCTCGCCCGACACCAACCAGGGCCGCCCTTGCCGGACGCTGGCTTCCCTCTGCCAGCCATAGCGGAGGGAAGAAAGAAGAAAAAAAAAAAAAAAAAAAAAAATTTTAAAGTAAAAAGACCAAAATGCCCTTATGATTTAGGGTAAATGTGTCACACAAATGAAATTTCAGGGTTTTTTGTGTCACAAAAAAAAATTTGGGGTAAATTTATCACTTTAGGTAAAGTTTGGGTTTTTTTGTAGTTTTTTTCCTAAAATAAAAAAAGGAAAATGATTTTTTTAAAAGAAAATACAAAGGACGAAAATGCCCTTGATCAGCCAATGAGATTGGATTTTTCTTTAAGACTTACATGGCCACTTTCGATTCTTATTTGAGAAAATAAGAGCATTTCAGGCCACTATTTGAAACAAAATTCACTTTATGCTCTTATTTAAGAAATTGAAAGCACTTCGAGCGTTTATTTGAAATTTTCTAATCAATCAATAATATGCACATTCAAGAGAGATACATGCACGATCTTAAGAGTTATGAATAATCAAGTAAGATATGGAAGATCTCCAAAATATAAATTCAACTATAGTTTGAAGAACAGAATAAAAAGAAAATGACCACGTAGATTGCGGGGATGGCTCAATGTGCTGACTGACTCGTGAGGCTACGCAACAACAAGCTGACGTGGTTATTGCGTAGACAATGTTGCAACAATGTTGAAAATTGACTTGGATGTTAGTAGTAATTGAAAGGGAATGACACGAGATGTGAGGTATATTTTGGATATGCTTCGAGTGTACATCATGTGCGATGTGAACCTAGTTCAGGCAAAATTTCCTTAAAATTACTTCCTTATGATAATAAAATAAGAATTAAAAATTATAATATCAAAATTAATCAGAATAGATACTATGTACAATTTTGAGAGATATGGAGAATCAAGAAAAATATGAAAAATCTCTCATGTGTATTTTGTACCTTTCAAATTTAAATTTCCATTTGTGTCGGAATTTTTCTACTTTTTGCCTTTATGAATGATTCTTTCTTTAATCGGCAAAAAAAAGAATAATTATTTCTTTAAATTTTTTAAAAGAATAAAATTTAATCTTAAAAAATCAGAAGCAGTGTCGTACATTCGTATGTTCAAATATTTCGAGCCAAGTGAGCTTGGTTAGATTCTATTTGTGAATATCACGACACTCCTCACCCCACGAAGTGATGCATGTATGACAATACTGCTTTATCTCATCTTTCAAATGCGAAGTCCGCATCCATCCTCACATACTCATGTCACACTTCCCAAGTGCAGTGGCAGTAGGGGAGTAAAAAACCGAACCAAAAGCCAAATCGAACTGAAAATCGAACCGAATCGATCAGACAAATTCAGTTTTTTCGGTTTGGTTTTCATTAAAAACTGAAATATTTTTTTATTGATTCGGTTTTTATTGGTTACCGACAAACCGATAAGAGCTTATTTCTTGGAAATACAACAGAAAAAAAAAAAACGAAAAAAAAAAAAAAAACAAATGCAAAAACCAAAAACTAAAAGTTGAAAATCAAAAATCGAACCGAACCGAACTGAACCGAACCAAAATTTCAGTTTGATTCGTATTCGGTTCGGGTCTTATTCGGTTCTATTCAAAAAAATTTCCTAACGGTTCGGTTCAGTTTTACAAAAACCTATACCGAACCGAACTATTGACACTCCTAAGTGGTAGAGGCATAGAATTTACTCATCACAACCATGGCAAGTAACAATGGGCCGATTACTACCATGGTCATTAAAAAATAAAAAAAATCATTTATGTATATTTAGCAACATTCCAAATAATCTCCCTACCTATATACTGAAAATTCAAAACAAAAATTCAAAACAAAAAAAAATTTAATTTTTTTTTCTCTTTCGTCGCCACATACTTTATGACCACCCGGCAGTGGTAGGTTAGGCAACAGGCCACTTTCCAATCTGTCCCGCAGACGCAATTCAAGCAAAAAAAAAAAACAAAAAAGGAAAAAGAGAGAGAGAGAGAGAGAGAGAAATGGAATTTGCATTTTCCATATTCCGCAAAGTCCTGGCTTCCCAATGCTGGGTCAACATGCCGGTGGTCTCTGTCAAATCCCAGAAAACAGAAACCACACTGCACTACACCATAACACTAAACCCGCGTGACTTGCGAACGAAGCTCCACATGGCCGTCCTCCTCCCTCCTGCTCCTGCAACGCGCCCTTCTCTCTCCATCTCCCCATCATTATCCTCTGCATGATGAATGCCTTTTCGCGCAGCCCGACATTGATGGCGTCTCCCCCTCTCTATCCGCTCCGATCCCCATGACGTTCGCTCCCTCTCGCTCCCTTTCTCGTGTCTCTTTTCCAGCTGACTGAACCGCGACTTTGGATAACCTTCGCGACGACGACGAAAGACGGTGCGCGCCCTTCAACCGCGAAGAAAAACGAGGCGGGGGTTCGCTGCTGCGTTCGTTAACTCGCTCCGTGATGCTCGGGGACACGTTCTGAGAGGAGAAACGTTCACGGGGGGGGGCACTCTCGTTCGTGGGGTTTTTGTTCTCTCTCTTTTTGAGTGCTTTCTCTTGAAGGGTTTTGGTGGGTGTGAAGAGTTTGGCGTGATACGGCGGGAGTCATGTCTCAATCCAAGTGGGACGCTGAGAAAATGTGAGCGCTCCACGCGTTTGTTCGGCTTCGGTTGCTTTTTGCCTTCCTTTCTTGCTCGGGCTTCGGTTTCTGGGTTTCGCGCCGTCGCTTTGCTTGCATGCCGTGCCGTCCACTCGTCTCCAGAGCAGCTTAGCTTCGCGGCCGCTCGCTTGCGGAGGCTGTCGTGGCGCCGGTCGTTTTTCATGTCCTTGTTTTCTGATTTCTTGTTCTTGGTGATCGTCGTGTTAATGGCGTGGTGAGAGGGTTCCGTTCGTTTTGGCAGATTTTGGGTCTCGAGTTTGTCCTTTGTTCTTCGGTTTTTGTCTCGTATCTTTTGAAGTTTTTGAACCATTTTGAAACATGCCATTTCTACTGCACTTGCTGACTACCGTCATTTGGGCCTTGAAAAGGGTGATTTCATTCATTGTTTGGCTTGCGTAGAGAGAGAGACTATAGAGATTCTCTTGCCTTGTCAAGATCACTAAAAGGACCGAGGGCTGTTTCTTTCTTTTTGCCCCCTTTTCAGTGATTTCCTTGTTGAACAAGTCACGCTGAATAAGAAGAACGAGAAAAATGCTATTGCTTTAATTGGTGGAAGTTTAATTTGTTTTGCTCTCTGCATGTTCTTGGAGAACTACTTTTGCTGTCGTTTGTTATTGAGTTGTTGTCATTTAGACTGCCTCTGTTATCCATTGTAGAAGTCATGGAGCTCTTCCTGTTTCTGTGGCAGGTTAGACGTCTATGTCTACGATTACTTTGTTAAAAGAAACTTACATGCTACCGCGCGGAAATTTCTAGCTGAAAGGAAGATCTCGACTCACCCTATCGGTGAGTTCAATGTACTTGTTGCAGGCGCCTTAAAAATCAATCACAACAAGATCACCTATTAGGAAAGAGTTATGGTTGGAAACTATTCTTAGCTTGAATATGCTAAATCCTATCATTAATTACACAGTTAACTTTTGATGCTCATAAATTATCTGTTCCAGCTATAGATGCACCCGGTGGTTTTCTGTTCGAGTGGTGGTCTGTCTTCTGGGACATATATATGGCGAGGGTTCACGAGAAACGCTCCAACACTGCTACATCCTATGCTGAGGTGCAAACTCCATTCCTCTTATGGCATAACGAGTTCCCAATTTTGGGTCTCTGTTTGTGTTATTCTAGGATTTGTGTAATGTAGAATACACAGAAATTGATCCATCCCATATGCATTGTCTCCCGTTTAACTGCAAAGTATTTAATTGCAAAGTAGATCAATTCTGGATTTTACTTGTATAAAAAAACATGAGATTGGGTTTGCATGCATCCTTGACAGTTGTTATAGCTCCTTCTCCAAAATGTACGTACCCGCATCTGGAACTGTTAACATTTCTCCATGCTATTGGGTACATAATAATACTCTTGTTTTACACCCCTCCACTGGAATGGTTTGTTTATTAGCTTGTAACCCATATGCTTCTGTTCGAAAAATTAGAAAAATGCACAAAAAACCTCTTCGAAGAACTTTGACTATTTTTAAATTATCATTACTTCATGTGAACACGACGCCGCCATTAATGAAGTGTGGTGGACTTGTGGGTAGTAGATGCGTTGCCTAGACTGAATTCCTCAGCAGCCATCTGACCTGAAACTCCTATGGTGCCAATAGAAGCCTGCAAAGACAAGGACAGGTCTCACAAATCCTTTGTACATCTCTTTGGCCTTCCCAAGATCCTCATTCATATTGAGTTTGCTGAATTGACTTGACTGATCACCCTGTGGTTCACAGACCAGTTTTCTTTTCCCCCCGCATTCCCTGTCTAAAGCAGGGTAATTGCAACAGATATACCAGAGTGACATGATACATAACATAGAAGATAATCTTGTGTGAGCTGTATGACATCCTACTTTCGCATGCGTTGGGAAGATGAGTGGATGAAACTTCAAAAGGCTAATTCCTGGGGTTAGAGTGGTAACTGCCCACAAGTCCTTGCTAGAGGGTGTTCTAGAACCCTTGCTGCAGAGGTTATCCAAGATGATCTTTTCCTTGCTAGGTGAATTTGGTAGACTGTTCGCCTGATATGCTTAGTAGCTTAAATGTGGTATAACTAATACTATGGATGACATGTCCCATCTGGTTCATCTGTAACTACTGTTTAGGGACAGAATCAGAATCAATTTGGCTTTAACCATTGGCTGAAATCTTGGATGCAGTCATATCATCCTTCCAGTCAACTACAGTTGCAGCAGCAATTGATGCCCCAAGCACAACCAACGACATCTGTCTATGATTTAGAAAGCAGAATATTAAGGACGCTTCTCCAAAAGCAGAGTCTAGGTCTTGGAATAGATCAGATGAATAATACGGGTGATGTACTTGCTAATGTTCGGCCTACAGCACGGATTGGTTATCCTGTACTTCCCTGTGGTAATGTGGATGTCCCATTGCAGGTGCTATTATCTTTCTGTACTAGCAATTTGGCCATCTAAGAAATGTTCGATTTGTGCCTTTTTATGAGGTTTATTATTTACCTAAGACACTTGCTGACAGTTATTTATATTCTCTGTTAAACCAGCAACAGGAGTATCCACAGAGCTCACTTTTGAACCATCAATATCGAAATTCTAGTATTCCTATCCTGTGCCCAAATAGAGTTATCTCTTCAGGAGGTCCAAATGCTGATGGCAGCTGGCCAATGACTTTCAAGGAAAATTACCAGGTCAGCCAGTGAGTGATGTGGCGATAGTTCCCTGTCCTTCAAACTTCTGAGATTGCAATTATTTTCTTATCAAAAACAGATATATCATAGGTACATTTCTCCAAAACGTTTATTGACTCTGGAATACTGTTTTGTGCATATGTTCCGACATTAATTTTTAACTAAAGCTTTAGCTTCATCGTGCACGCATTTGGATGATAGCCATCATTAAACTTGAAGATTGTCATCATGAAATTAATTGTAAATCTAAATTGACATATATTGCAATTTATCTCATCAATTTTTTTTGTTCAATGTTTAAATTAAGGCTTTACAAAAAGAAGCTTCGCAAAAGAGAAAGCGGCCAGATTCAGCTTCATTCCCTGCAAAGCATTTGAGGAGTGCAGATGCTTTTGGACTTTTTCCTCTTATATCCTCAACACCTCCTACCATGATGCTGGATGACAATATCTCTGTACCTTCTTTGCCACAAATTGGTCATTCCTCTTTGCCTTTGCCCATACCTGGCTCTGATGCTACAGGTCCAGTATTTTCAGCAACCAACAGATCGGTAAGCACCATACAGTATTATTTGTACTTTGCATTTGGATTTTATGTATTGAAGTGGACTTCACATGATTGGTTTCATTTTGATATTGTGCTTCTATATAGCTGTACATAAATGATGTCTCGTTGTCCAAATCTTATCAAACAAGCTTACATCATAGAATAAAAATATTTGACTTGTCAGTGAAGAAGAAGAGGAGTGTGGATAATTTTATTCCACGTGATGGGAAAGATGGTAGACAATATTATTCTTTTGACAAAGGCAGTTGTTTCATGCAAGTTATTATAAATTGCACTTGTATGGAAAAGAATGATGTGATGATATTGTGTAGGCTCAAATGAATGTGGTTTTGGATGCATCTTTGGCAGACAAAAACGAGTCTATCTCATGCTATGAAGATGTAGCCACTAGGGAAATGGTTATTAGCAAAGGTATGACAAATTACTGATTCCCTTGGCACTGTTTTTCCTCCCGATCATTCAATCGCTTGTACTAAATCTCTTGTAAAATAATGAGCCGCCTGAGGATTAATGTTCTATTTTGTTGGTTTAGGGTTCACTCTTACTGAATTCCAGAGTCTTCCTACTAGTCCAAATGATGTTGAATTTTGTCACTTCTCATATGATGGGAAACTGCTTGCAACTGGTGGACATGATAAGACGGTATGAAAATATTCAAGGGTTTCCTCTGAAATGAACGCATCTATTGAGACAGTTCTCTCAATTGCACTGTCAAAATACAGTTGAATGTTGATTAAGGGATCTTTTAATTGGAACTTACCAAACAAAGGATATATGACTTGTTATGATCTTCAGGCAACATTCTGGTGTACCAGGTCGCTTAGATTGAAGTCAAAGCTTGAGGAGCATTCCCATTCAATTACAGATGCCTGCTTCAGTCCAAGAATGCCTCGGTTTGCTACTTCGTCAGCTGATAAAACTGTCAAAGTTTGGGATGCTTATAATGTCAGTCCGCATTTTGATTTTTTTTTCTTCTGCTGATATTAGTTTCATGAAGGCAGTCCCGACTTTTTTAGCATGTTAATGAACCATTCCCTACCAAACTACAGATGGCTTTTGATATTTGATGCTTATACCTGGGGAGCCGTGAGGAATCTGTTCATTCTCCTCTGATGGTAGTGAGCTATATTATCATCAGTGCTGTTGATTTTGATTTCTTGAAGGTCACCAATAGTGTTGTTAGCTGGAATTCATCAAAAAGGTTCTAGCATTCAAAGAATAAATCCTCCTCCAATCCTTTTTGAGAGCATGTTCTGTTGATGATGAATCTATGATTCCTTCTTCAACAGGATATTCTGTGTTATTGTCTGTGACTTCACTGTTGATGACAAGATTGTAGAAATGCGTGGAGTTTTATAATCTTTTCATCACTTCAGATAATCCCCCTGTACAAAAGTAACATACTTTTCTGAAGCACATCTGGTCAGTGGATTTCATGCTCTGCTTGTGGGTTGCATTTTCCTCTTTGTATTGGAGCAATTGAGACGAGTGTGCACATAAATCCATTCTACACATGTTGATGATGTTTAAAATGTCAATTTGCAGCCTGACTATTCCCTTCGAACTTTTACTGGACATTCTTTTGCCGTTATGTCCCTGGACTTCCATCCATGGAAAGATGATCTCATCTGCTCCTGCGATAACAACATTGAGATCCGGTATTGGAGCATCAAGAGTGGCCGCTGTGTGGGGATTATCAAGGTTAAGTATCGGTGCTTTTGTTTCTGACAAAATTGTATGACAAAGCTTATGCATTCTCAGGCTGAAATTGTATAAAAATCTCCCCATTATGTAGGGCGGTTCAAGCCTTATGAGATTTCAACCTCGGGCTGGAAGGTTTCTTGCAGCTGCTGCAAAGAATGTTGTTTCAATACTTGATGTGGAGACTCAAGTTTGTAGGATGAAATTGCAGGTCATTTCCAATTTGCTCAGTCTTCATAATTGGAGTTAATATCTCAGCACTAATTAAGATGATGGGGAAACTGTGCTAATGCATGTTGGATGTTGATGTGTGGGGTTTTAGTATTTGATAAAGATGGTATTCTTTGCTTATTATTTTTCTATGGACATATTATCCATGTGGGTTTTACAGGAGGAAATTTTACTGCTGGCAGCTAATTGGACAGTATTGTCCATGCAATTTCTTTTCCGTGGCGAATTGGTGTAAATAATTTTGTAACCTTGTTTAATCAAAATTACTATTTTTCTGTATCCTTTCCCTTGACTGCAGGTAGCTTATGCTTAACTAAAAGAGCAAGTTTAAGTTATTTCCGTATTCACAACTTGTGAGAAATTTCTTAAGTTGACTGTTCTTGGACCTTCAAATGTACCGCATTATAAATAGATGTCAGTGAGTGTCTTCATTTTCCATGAACAAGCTGTCATATGATTATGTATCCATGGTTTGAACTTCATGACCATTAACATCTTCCAGCATGAGATACTTCGGTGAGGCATATGGACTCATTTTGGGGCAATGAGTAGAAGTTGAAATGATAAACTGTGAATATGTGGGTGCAATTTTTGGATTCTTCATCCAAGAATGGACATGACTTGTTGAGCCAATCATCCCTTAACCAAAAAACTCGATGATATTATATGTCAGGATTCACCGAGTTGACCCTTTGATTAATATTCTTGTACGAATGGACACAATAGGAGAATGTAATGAGTGTGGTCATTTGGTTTATGCTCTGCAACAGTTTTTGTGTTTGGTTTGGGCCATGCTGGACGATACTTGCTGAGAACTTTTACTGGTTAGAAGTTCAAGTAATTGATAGCCAACAGGATGATGTTACTGCAGGGTCATGAAGGCACTGTCAATACCATCTGCTGGGATTCTACTGGCGAGCATTTGGCATCTGTGAGTGATGATTTGGTTAAAGTGTGGAAAATTGGCTCAAGTGGCAATGCAGAATGTGTTAATGAGTTGATCTCTGCTGGGAACAAGTCCCATGCATGCGTCTTTCATCCCTTTCATCCATCTGCAGCAATCATCGGCTGTTCTGAGGCAAGTCATTGCTCTTTGTTCTTTTCCACTTCATTAGCTAGTTGTAACGGCCATGTAAAATTGGAACATGGACTCCCAATACAAGAAACGCACAGTGTGCATGTGTACTTGGTAGGCCCTGCAAAATACTTCCTACAATTCAGCTTCTTTGTCCGGGTGATGATTGTTTTTCTGATGTGGAGTCATTGTTATCAGAATCTGGAGCTCTGGGATATTGCTGAGAACAAGAAAGTGACGCTCCATGCGCATAACAAGCCGATATCTTGCCTAGCTGCATCAAGTGTCAATGGTCTTATTGCTTCCGCTAGTCGCGATAAGTGCATCAAAATTTGGAAGTGAGGTGATCATTCCTTGTTTCCTTCTTTTTTGGGTTGGTTATACACATATATATACCAGTTTTTTCGATTATATTATGCCACTGTGGGAAAAGCTCTTTTTAATGGGTTTTGGCTTTACCCTTTTCTCTTGAAGGGCTTGCATATAGCATAGTTTGCCCCTGTTGCAAAAATCTAAAAGCTTGCATATAGTACAGTGCAGTATGCAAAGAGTAGGTTTTGTGATATACATGAACTTCAGTGAGAAACCTTTCTTCTAGTTTCTTGGTTAATCTTGGAAACACTATGATATGATATATACACAACACATTCCCGTGCATCATGTTTCGTCTCTTGTGAAATGACTTTTAGCTCCTGGAGGTCGATGAGTTATGGAGCGCGAAGTTGAATGTGAGTGAGATTGGATGAATACAGACTCTCCCAAGCGTTTTCAA
The DNA here is from genome assembly GCA_014182725.1 of Eucalyptus brandiana. Classification (NCBI taxonomy): domain Eukaryota; kingdom Viridiplantae; phylum Streptophyta; class Magnoliopsida; order Myrtales; family Myrtaceae; genus Eucalyptus; species Eucalyptus brandiana. The sequence goes on along the minus strand of CM024670.1, from coordinate 46,491,672 downwards.
GTAGATGATTATTATTATTATTATTATTATTATTATTATTATTATTATATGAAGGGCAGGAGCTCCGTGTATTCGTATAACCATATATGAATGAGTACTATCTCAGAAATGGGCTGCTACATATACGAAAAATTTACCTGCGTGCGCTTTGTTACTACCGTACCTTTTGCAAATATTAAGTATGCCAAGTGAAGTCAATGAGGTAAAGAAACAATGCGTTGACTAGAGTCTAGGTCTTGAAATGCTCTGAAATATTATGTAACCAACCTAGAAGAGATTACGCAGACGAACAGAGCAAGTGGAACATTTCGGTGTGACAAAGGCCTAAAGATTGACATGCTGCTTGACAGCGTTTATAGCATTACGTACATGCATGTCATCATACTAATAAAATCACAATTAAACTGTTTCAAACAGAGGATATCAGCGGACGCCATTTTTGTACGTTGAACTTCATAGTACGAGTCTATCTAATATTTTTCGATGATATCTTGCATGTTTTGCAATGAATTGCACAGGGTGAACGTGTGAATTATGTTTGGTATTTTAATTCCTTCCCTCGTATCAAGGTTGGCAATATGATGAAAGATGAAGCTTGGGAGTTTGATACATGATGGTAAAATTTCTATTCGTAAATGTTCGCATAGTCAGTCTTAACTTCCTCCAGATTATAACCCAATTAGCAGACCATGTTTCTTAACTTAAGCTGGCGGTGTTGGATGGCACGGATATGACGTGCTGAAAAATTCAAACAATCCGAATCCAACCCATCCCGGTATGTTTGATGGTATATTGGACACGAATGTAACATTTTCTGATTGTAAGTCAACTATTTAACATAAGATATCGAAATTGCCTTAATTTATGGTAAGATGAGTTGGTACGTGGAGTTGGTACAGATATGAACGTTATTATAATACACTTACATGAAATGTCGGACCACTTGATGGTATCCTTTGCGAGGATGTACCTGGGTGACCAATTCACCAAAGGTACAAACTGCAATGATACCCAAACTAATTCTTTTCCACTAAAAATAAAGTTCATATGATGCGATTAGCTCCATGGTAGCTGAGAACATTTTTAAATGACCAAACAAAAAGTCTTTGCTTTCAAAGGTTGGTTATTGAGCACCATGCGTCACAGATTAATAAGACACATTAATATATGTGATAGTCTTCGCTTTCAAAGGTTACTTAATTTGCATCATGTTACGTGTGTTTTTTTTTTATAAATTGTAGTCGTTAGAAACTCAAAAGGCTTCTATAATTGAAGCCAATTTGATGTCGATCCACGATCTATTGAAGTACTACTTTAACTTCAGCCCAAAAGTGAATGGATTATATTATTCTAATATGCGCTGAAATCTCAAGGACTTTGTAGGATTCGAATTTACTATGCAGATAATGGACAGGGTAAATAATTGGATACGAAACAATGGAAATCGCAAAGAACTTGCATTGGTTCATGCGTGCCCGTGCTTTCTCGATGACTAAATTTGAACACAAACTTCTCCAGAGGAAATTAACGGAGTGCGAAAAGCAAGTACAAAGCTTAGAAGACACGGCTGAAAAGCTTTTACAATGGAAGGTAGGAAAGTTAATCTAATTCGCACGAAATTCAGACGAGAAAGCAAAATCTAAACGGAACCATCTTCTTCAAAATCTAATCGGCTCATTGCGATTTCCGACGACTGCTCGCAGTGTATTTTCTATCTCAAATGCGTGCTAGGGATAATGTTTCTCGTCGTTGTTCTATCACATCAAATACAAATATTTTTATGATTGTTGTTATACAAATTAATCAGCCCTCGCATGGTTTCTTCAAGCATCTTTTCATGCTAGCACACGTCCCATGTACATTGATTCCTCGTTTGTCTTTAACGAGCGAATCTTCTTCAGAAGAAGATTTATATAAATGAAGACGACCGTCATCGTTGAATATGAGAGCCTTACAGTGAGACTCACATGATCAATGATTATGATGATTTTACTCTTCCATAGACCGAGCCGATGTAAAAAATTCGACGAACATAAGCCGTGCCGTACCAGGGTTGGCTCCATTTATGCATGCAATAGCGAAACACGGCTAATACATCCGTTTTATGCAAACAAAGAGCGCTGCGATTTGCTCTTTGCGTGTATATAGTGCTCACATGTTCACGGAAGCATCGCCACTCCTAAAGAACGGTGAGAACTCCGAGCACCGAAATTCGTAGCAGACACAACCGCTGAATGTCAAAATGAGTTCTGATAATCCTAGTACGCATCAGCTTCCGAAAATAGATTTCTCCATATCCGCCTTCAAACCAGGAAGCCCGTCTTGGGACTTGGTTCGTGGCGATGTCATGACCGCGCTCCAAGAGTACGGATGTTTCGAGGTGGTACCGAGAGAGGTTTCATCGACCCCAAGAGACCGTGCTGGGGCTACGTCGCCAGCCTCCCTTTCGCCCCAGGATATCAGGCGATGGGGTTCGAGGGAGCCCTCGACTCTCCGGCGATTCAGAACTTCACAGGCCTCATGTGGCCTGACGGGAATGCGAAATTCCGGTACTTTTCGACCCCATGATCTTCCAACTCTCCTTGCTTGCTTCCTTTTCCGACGCAATTACTAATTCGCTTGCGGTTTGATCTACACAGTGAGATTGTGCAGTTCTATTCATCAAAAGCAGAAGAACTAGGGAAGATGGTGATGAGAATGATCCTGGAGGGTTTGCAATTGCCAATAGAAAAATATCGCGAGGATCTCATCGAAAAGACGGGACATCTCCTCCGGATGACGACATATGAAGCTCCCAAGAAAGGAGGGACTCGGGAAGTTAGCGGAATCAGTCATAACGACACAGGCTTCGTGACGGTTCTTCGTCAGGATGGGTCGGTAAATGGTCTAGAGATCAAGGCCAAGGATGGCCAGTGGATTAGGGCAACTCCTTCAGCTTCCTCCTTCATAGTCATGTTGGGAGATGCGATCCATGTGAGTATTCAACACTTCATCTCTCTCTCTCCTCTTCTTTAGTTCATGCATTCGATGTTAATTATTGAAGTCGTTTCCATTCGATCCGCTTACATCCAGAGAAAGTTGTTTCCGCACGGTTCATTAGATCGATCATTTTCTTGCTTGGTCATCGACAGCAAATACATCTGGTTCAAAAGTTATATCTCAGCGTCCATCTCTACGTACAGGGATGGTCCAATGGGAGATTGTACAGTCCGGTGCACAGGGTGGTGATGAGCGGGACTCGAGCAAGGTACTCCTTCATTCTATTCTCGGCGATGAAAGGCGTGATTCGGTGTCCTGGCGAGCTGGTCGATGAACAACACCCCTTGCTTTTCAAGCCCTTTGAAGAAATCGATCTCGTACGATTAACGCGCGTGCTCGAGACCGAAGAAGGGTGGGAATCTGAGTCGACTCTTAGAGCTCGATATCTTGTGTGAGAAAAGGAAACTAGGGTTTGGTTTGATTTCTTTTCCTGGTTTCTTTGTATGTATGGAGGTTCAAGATGGAGAACTTCATTTGGTAATTTGGAACTTGAGGACTCGTAGTTTCTAATAAGTATCTTTCGACAATGTATCGAAAGATGTCTGAATCATAATTTCAGCTAAATATAATGAAAAAAAGACAAAAGTTTGTTGAACAAAGATACGTAGTTGAGTCACACCGTCACGAAACTCCATTCCTTAAATTCAACTAAAATAAACTATATTTTACAAACTGGACCACAACAGCGAAAAACAATTAGTTATTCCGTTCAGCCTACCATTTATTAAAGTATGGATTTAATATTACTTCTGGTTGTTGTTTGATTGAAAAATATTACACCTTAAAATTTATGGATAGTTTTCGTATATTCTGTTATATGATCATATTATTGAAATAGAAATTTTATTAAAGAAACGATGGATTGGCGAATATGAAGTTGGTTCACATGGTAAAACACTTGGTTTAGCCATGAATGACAAAGATTTGTGTACAAATACCCAAAAAAAAAAAAAAAAAAAAAACGAAAATACTTGTATAATGCTTTTCGTTTTAAAAAAGAAAGATTAATGTTACGCGTGCTAACAAGTTGGCAAGTCACTTCAATTAGTTCAAAAAGAAAAAAAAAATCATGGCATAGAGTTTAGATTCCGATATACATATCATTGAGGGAGCAAATATTAAATTAACGAGATAAAAAATTAGAAATAGGAGGGACAATTAAATGCATCGAACATTTCCGTGAGATAAGATATTCTGAAGTTTAACGTGTTCTTGATCCCCCTCCTTGCATGTTTTCTTATGGTTTTGTACCAGTAATTCTAGGAAGAAATGCGCGCAACAGTGTGCACCACTAAAAATAATAAAAGACACATATCAATGCATTTTGAAATGCTGTGAGAGCAAGCGATCGAATAATTAAATAAATAAAATAAGAAAACAAATTTGACAAGTTGTTTGATCGTAGCATTTTATGTCTATAAGGAGAGTAATAACGAATTCCACTATAGTTTAACTGATACAACGGGGATTACAATCACACTTGAGTCATTCAAACACTCTTAATATTTCCTAAACTCAATTACACTTAATAACTTACTTGGTATTTAGCCTTACAATACCTCGCTAAGTAATCTCTAAATCTCACAAAGGAATTATACAAATCTTAAACTCACAAGTTTTAATTTACTTGAACACTAATACTTGTTGGATATAATTTACGAATAAGCTTCACCGTACGAATGACACGAAAACCCATTGCCAAACACCCGGCGCCTATGGACATCCCTCACAAACAGAGCAACCACGGCACTCAAAAAAGTGTCCTATGACCATTGGTGTGTGTATAATCTCTAAATCTCACAAAGGAAGATAATTAATTTAATATATTAACCAATTTTTACTTTATGCAATCCACCGGTGTTGACTGTCACATTTAATGATTTTTTTACTAAAATTGACTAAAATGACTATTAAGAACCGCCGAAGCCATCATACAACAGGTTTAAAACTTTTTTGACAATTTTTCCACACAATACATCCATGTGTTCCACCTTCAACCCCTCGACAAGCAGCAGGGCAGTTCGAGGCAACCCCAATTCGATGGCGGTGTTAATGGCACCGTCGTTTTGGGCGTTTCAAGGCCGAGATCTTCCTCGGTGAAGAAGCCGCCAGAGCCGCTAAGGCAAGCCGTCACCGATCGCCTCTCTTCCAGCTTGGCTCACCATGAGGTCCTATCCTCCACCGTTGCTTTCGGAGCTCCCAGAGCTCGTCGGCTGCACTTGAATTTCGGTTCTTTTCTCATTTTGTTTGCTAGATTCTTGGTTCTTATGGGGTTCTTGATTTTGTCGGGTCCCTGCCGGATCTTGCAAAAGTTTTGACTTTTGTTCCCGAAGGGTAGTGCTTGGATTCCAAAACAGAACGATGGAAAGTTAGAAAAATGCGAAACCGGCCAAATCAATCTCCCGTTTTACTCTATTGAAAAGAAAACGGTTGTTGGCATAACACCGTCAGAAATTAATTATTACAACTCTATTATCCTTAGCCCGACCCCTTTTTTAAGGTATTTACTGCTTGTCGTTACTCTTTCGCACCTAACGCAAATTACTATGTTCCTCGACAAGATTGAGGATTATTCTATCATTGTCCTACTTGAAGGGACTGATCTGTATGGATAGCAGGTCCCCCTCGTCGTTAAATAAATGATCCAGTTCTCGCCCGGATTCGTCAAGCATCTTTTCTTTTGGTAGCACACGCCCATCTACTTCGATTCCTCGTATGTCTTTAACGAGGATAGGCTCGATCTACTTTGACCGACATGATCGTCACCAGCGAATACGTCGGCTCCATAACGGTGTCTTCTCATCACACGCCAAAACCCACCGCGGAACGCAGGAAATTTCGGCACGAGATTAAGCTCCGTGATGGCCAAGAACGTTTCTGGATACTCGGGACTAACATGGCGGATGTAGAAAACACTGATCGGTGAAGAATTTGTGCAAAGAAATCATCATTTCATCAGAACTAACGCTGCCCTAACCCATGCATAATTTTAATTAAGGAGCAGCACGCGTCATGGATGACGTTAAGAATTATATAATTATTATGTGTTTGTACATGTAATTGTCTTCTTAGGTGTACTGCCGCTATAAGTGCACAGAAGCATCGCCATTTCTAAAGCACGTTGAGAAGCCCAAGCAACCGAGTATAACATAGCCACTTCGGAAGACAAAACCGCGGTCTGCCAAAATGCCTTCTGATAATCCTGCTAAGCATCAGCTTCCGAAAGTCGATTTCTCCCGCTCCGATTTGAGCCCCGGAAGCGCCTCTTGGGACTCCGTTCGTGGCCATGTCGTGGCCGCCCTTGAAGAGTACGGATGCTTCGAGGCGGTGTACGATCGGCTCTTCGACCGGGAGCTTCAAACGAGTCTCTTTCGAAACGTGAAAGAGTTGTTTGAGCTGCCGGAAGAGACCAAGAGACGTTTCGGCGACACCAAGAGGCCGTACGACGGCTACGTGACCAACCTCCACTTTGCGCCGGGGTATCAGGCCATGGGGATCGGCGGAGTGCTCGACTCGCCCACGATTCGGAACTTCACGGATCTCATGTGGCCCAACGGGAATGCGAAATTTTGGTACTTTCATGATTTCCACTCTCTCTTCTTGCTGCCTTTTCCGACACGCTCTTTGATCTTTCTAGTTGGTCAACTTTTTACTTCGTTTATAAATGCAAGGACACTTCAACTCCTTTTAATAAGTACTTTTATAAGTTTAATCAAGGGTTCTTTCACCTAAAAGACAGCCGCTAACGAATTATACATTAGCATAGGACCGAAATTCGAAAATATGTTGACCTAGTTCATCGCTAATTCGCTTCGGCTTGACGGACACAGCGAGATTGTGCAGTCCTACTCATCGAAAGCATCAGAACTAGAGAAGATGGTGAAGAGGATGATCCTGGAGGGCTTGCAACTGCCAGTAGAAAAATACCGCGACGGCGTCATCGACAAGACGAGCTATTTCCTCCGGATAATGAAGTACGATGCGCTCAAGGAAGGAGGGACCGAAGAAGTCGGCGGGATCAATCACCGCGACTCGAACTTCATGACCATTCTTCGTCAGGAGGGAGCGGCGAACGGTCTGGAGGTCAAGGCCAAGGATGGCCAGTGGATTAGGGCAACTCCTTCAGCTTCCTCCTTCGTAGTCATATTGGGAGATGCAATCCATGTGAGTATATAGCACTTTTATCCATTTTCTTTACTTGGCCATAGTTAGCAAATGCATCCGGTTGAGAAGGTTATGACTCTGCTACACATTAGGGGTGGTCCAACGGGAGATTGTACAGTCCGGTGCACCGGGTGGTGATGAGAGAGACTCGCGCCCGGCACTCCATCGGCCTTTTCTCGACGATGAAAGGCGTGATCCGGTGCCCCGGGGAGCTGGTCGACGAGCAGCACCCTTTGCTTTTCAAGCCCTTCGAAGAAATCGATCTCGTGCGGTATCATCGCATACTCGAGACCGAAGAAGGCTGGGAACTTGAGTCGACTCTTAAAGCTCGTTATCTTGTGTGAGAGAGAGAGAACTCGTTCTTGGTTTGATTTCTCTTCCTGCTTTCTTTGTATATGTATGGTGGCTCGAGATGGAGATTTTTATTTAAGAAATGATTGCATGAGTTTTTAATATATCGTGAGAACAACAGTTTATTCTGGACAATAGGAAATTAAATTACAAATAATTATACATTGTTATGAAACTCATTTTTTCAAGAATTTGTGGCTCACGATAGAACGTTATCTCACATTACCCCAAAGACTATTATACTAACAAAGCCCTTTTTATTTTATACTGTCAATTTCTAATCAGTATCTTTCGTGTTTGTGTAAGTCATGATATCAACTATATAATAATAATAATAATAATAATAATAATAATAATAATAATAATAATAATAATAATAATAATAATAAAGGAGGGTTAGAGCCACACCATCGCAAAACCTATGTAGCACCGACACGCGACACGCGACACGTCATTTTTCAAAAAATATAGAATTCCGACACGTTCCGACACGTTAAATATTAAATAAATATTTTTATATAAAAATGCATAAATAACTAAATAATAATATTAAAAAGACCTAGAATTAATCTATACTAAAAACAATAATCCTACATTTGTTAATATCATATCAAAAGTGGAAAGGAAATAAAAATAGAGAAAAATCATATCAAAACCGATATGCCCTTCAAGTTTTCAATTTTGATGCCACTTACTTCATAGATGACTTATTCAAAATAGAGCGCTCAATACATAAAAATGACAAAAATCAGTCCGTTCACTCAAGGTAAATCCTACTTGGTGCAGAGCAGCACATAAGAACTCTTCCCATTTGAAATCATTTTTATAATGCCTAGCAAATTCAACTCCGCCTTAATCTCTGGATCATTGTTAGGTTTCAGAATTTCCCTTACTCTTGTCCGTGTATCCTTCTACCATAATCGCAAGCAACAATTCAGCAATCCCAGTTCTCCTAATAAGCATCAATGTAATACTCGGATTCGACACAATGCGTAAATTGTTAATACAAAATATACAAATAAGAAGCGCCTCGCCTAGCCCCTTCACCTCCAACAGCTACTTCCCATGAAGACTGAAGAGAAGAGTCCAGAGTCTCCACTCTCCACTCTCCAGACCCCGTGCGTGATTGAAGTTTAGCTTTTATTTTTTTATTTTTTTTTATTTTTTTTCATATATTTATATTTAGACCCCAGAAGTTTTGAAAATTTATAAAAATAACCCCGTGCGTGTCGGAGTCACGTGTCGGAGCGTGTCGGAAATAGTTGACCGCGTGTCGGTTTTCCGACTCGCGTTGACCGCGTGTCGGAGCGTGTCGGAACGTGTCGGAGCGTGTCGGACACGTGTTGGAGTGTCGGACACGACACGAAGGGTCCCGGAGAGTGTCCGTGCTTCATAGCGCAAAACTCCATCTAAAATTTATAGATAGTTTAATGTCATTTTTTTACCTTGTTTGGTCGAAATACTTACGCCGTGTAGAATTTATCGATAGTTTTCACGTATTACCACACTATAGAAATAGAAAGTCCAATTGTACAATCATATGGCCAAAATAATTTTTTTAAATTATTCGGTTTTCAAATTCAGGCATGGCTCCTCGACTAACTTATACTATATGATATGTACGACACAAGCAAGTTTTATTGGTAGTTTGTCTGTAAAATAAATTTAAAGGCGCCTTGTCTCACATTGAAAAGATGTGAATGGACACGTGGACGAGATTTGACAATAATCAACTATTATTATTTTTATTTATTAAAATTATGATTATTTTTATAAGATTTTAACCATAGCATCCTGTTGCGACTATTCACAAAGGAGTTACGGTTATTTTTTATTATTTATTTATTTAATTCTGAATGTTATTATTTCTTCCAAGGTTATACCATAATGTGTACCTGTTCAAACATAACTTCTTAATCCTTTAAAGGTTGTGTATATTCAGATATAACTTTTTATTTTTTGTTGTAAATTGCTAAGCGTGCACTGTTCAAGAATGATCTTCCTTTTTCCAATTTCGTTTTCTTTCAAAAGATATACATCGATCTTTTCCGATTGTTTCATGGAGAAATACTAGAATTGCTATTTAGTATTTTCAATCAATACTTTGTTGTATCTTGGAAGAAATTTACTGGTGACCATTAGCAATGTTATGAGGCCAATAAATTCTTAGAAAAAGTGATATCATGCCTCAAAATCCGGCTTAACTACTTTATCTGATTTGAAGTCATATTTTTCTAACAATTTTAAGAATTTATATTGCAACAATGGAGTCAAGTGGATCAAAGTTATGAATCAAGGAAGAGAAGCTTCTCTTGTTCAACAATTTTTTTCTGTAAGATTTTGTTATGGATAAAGGTATGTCTTCATTCTTTTTAAAAAAAAAAAAAAAATCATAAAGATCAAAGATCCTTAACTTTGAATTTCCGCATTTAAAAATATGTCATCTGTTTATGGATGGTATCAAAGCGTGTTTTAGGATCTCATTATTTTTATTATAATTATTCAAAATTATGATTTATGGATAAAGATTCATCGAATAATGTTGGTCTTTTTCATGTTATTTGCGTGTCATTAAAATGCTTTTTGGTGGGCACTATCGAAGGAAATCTGAATGATGTGTGTGAGATAGAAAATTGGGCGCAAGACGGAGAAAATTGGTGAGAAGGTGTAAAAGGGGAGAAGGCACACGAATCCATGTGCCCACGCGCGTGCTAGGCATCATGCGTGTGGAATCCGCGCACCCACGCGCCAATATTTTCTCGCGCAATGGAGGCTGGCGCGTGGGATACACAGGACCGCTGAGACTGGCGTGTGCTGTGCATGCCCCCGTGTGGGCGTGAAGGCGCATGCCATGCACATGCCTACTATCCTCCGCTCGTAATTACGTTTCTACCCCCCTTAGCACATTTATTTACAATTCTGCCCCTCAGCCGTTTATTTACAATTATACCCCTCTCTACACTGGTTATTTACGATTCTGCGCTGGCTAATTAATTTACCATATTGCCCCTAGATGTTAAATTTATGGTTTTGCCCCTTTGGAATTATGATTTTACAGTTTTGCCCTTACACATTAATCTACGGTTTTGCCTTTGCATGCAATTTGGTGAAGTGGATACTATCTTGGATATTAAAGTTAAAAACATAGTGGGAGTCATTCTTTGAGCCAAAGTGATTACATAAAAAAGATGTTTATTAAATTTAAATATCTTGGTTTCAAAGAAATGAGTACTGCATTTGATTCATGTAGAGGATTTGATTCCTGTAGAGGCCCTTTAATGTGAATGTTGTAGAATCTTTAATGTATGTGATACATAGTATTAAACCTAATATTACTTATTGTATGTGCAAGTTGAGTAGATACTAGTAATCCAAATGTAGAATATTAGAAAGTTGTTACTAGAAGTTTTGGTTATCTTATTGTCATATAATAATATGGCTATATTAAAAGAATACACCGATGCTAGTTGGATTACAAGTGTGAGAGATAAACAATCCGCTTCTAGATGAAGTTTCACATTAGGGGAATGTGTTGTTTCTTGGGCGAGCAAGAAACAAATGGGAATAACTAACTCAACTATGGAATTAAATCATTACTTTAGTAGCGATTGGAAAAGAGGTTGAATGGATTAGGAATTTGTTGTTATATATCAAATTATGGTCTAATCACATGCCTCATAATTCTATCCATTGTGATAATTGGGCTACTTTGGCAAAAGCTTATAGTAACACTTATAATGGTAAGTCTAGACATATTAGTGTAAGATATGAGTATGTGAGACAATTGATTAAAGATGGTACCATAACAATTGTCTATGTGAGATCAAGCAATAATTTAGCGATCCCTTGACAAATGCTTTGCTAAGAGACATGGTAAATATCACCTCATAAGAAAAGGGGTTAGAACCCTTTAATTAAATTTACTAATAATGGTAACTCAACCTTTTTATAGAACATCACTAGTTACAAGTATTAATAGGCAAAAACAAATTATTGAATGTGATTATTTGATACTAACGCTAGCCTTGATATAAGAAATCAGTATCGTCTATTACATTTTATAGATTAAATCGAATTCTTGATTAAGTATAGTATAAATTTGTAATGTATTAATAATAACAAAAACGCATAACAAATACTTAACCTATATGAGCTTACAAGTAGTATAGCTTCTTACGAAAGTTAGGGTTGTTTTTTAGAGAGCTCATGAATCAAGATCAACCAAAAGGCTATAATAGTGCAAAGTAATATAGAACTTCTCGCTAAAATAAGATATTAGTATATATACAAAGTATGTTCAATTCTATTATTTAAAAATACAAGTTTAAAGCCAAACTACTTATCACTTTGATAGAGTTTTAAGATACTTGAACTAAAATTATATTTAACTCGAAAGAGACCTTCATATATGTATATTAATCTTATGGAAATTTTAGCTGTATATTTTTAGTGTTTTATTTCTAATTTTTGTTTTACAAACAAAATGGGGGATTATTGGTAGTTTATTTGTAAAACAAACTAAGAGGTGTACTGTCCCACATCGAAAAGATGTGAGTGCATGTGTGGATGAGATTTGGCACTAATCAATTATCATTATTTTTATTTATTAAAATTAAAATTTATTTTTATAAACAATTAACCATAGCGTCTTGTTGAAATAGTGCGGCTGTTTACAAAGGAGTTACGGTTCTTTATTATTTATTTATTTTCAAATTTTATTATTTCTTCCAAGGGTTATCTTAGATTTTGTATCTATTTAAACATAACTTCTTAATCCTTGGAAGGTTGTGTCTATTCAAATAAAACTTCTTTTTTTTGCTATAAATTACTAAACGTATCTATTCAATAATGATCTTCCTCTTCTAATTTCGTTTTCTTTCAAAAGATATATAGTCATCTTTTCCAATCGTTTCCTTTAAAAGATCCTGGAGAAATACTAAAATTGTTACCTAGTGTTTTTTATCGAAATTTTGTCATATTCTGGAGGAAATTTATCGATGACCATTCTATACTATGAGGTAAATAAATTCTTAAAAAAAGTGATACCACGTCTCAAAATCCGACTTGGTTGCTCTATCTGGTTTGAAATCATATTTTGCAAACAAGGGCATTCAAGAGGCGGTGGATTGGCGAGCACGAAGCTATTTCCCATGGTAAAACACTTGATGTATAGAGGAAGGACAGTCTTCGTGTACATATACCCAAAAGAAAACGAAAAAAATACTTGTATATGCATTTATGTAATAACATATAGAAAGATAGGAGGGCCCAACTAAATGCGTTACGTTACGTTACGTGTATGTGCTTTAAAAAAAAATAGCATGCTTCAAAAAAAAATTGTCAAGAATTTCAAAGTGTTCTCTGATAGAGCAGGCAAAATTTAGCTTGGTTTATTGTTCACATAGTCGAACATTTCTAAAACATCTCCTCAGTTTTCTTTTTTTTTCTTTTTTTTTTTCCCTCAGTTTTCTACTATGGATGCTTTGCTTATTTTTGGCGAAAGCTAGGGTTTTACGGATTTCTTTCTTTAACCTTAAACATTGAGCTAAATTTTTTCTAACATTATATAATTCACCTCCCCTTAGCCTTCTACAATCTCAACCGTGTCTTCTTTTTCTTGGTGAAAGATACACGTTAGATAGATTAACTTTAAAAAAAATCGGTTTATAAAGTTATGCAATAATCTTCGAGTATTTCAATGAACGAGTTGTTGCGCCCACTGCCCACGCATTCTGGCTCTGCCGCTGCTCTCGAGACTCCGTCCGGCACACGATGTGATGACCGCAGTCGACGAATACGGATGTTTCGAGGCGATGTGCGGTCATTGGTTCAGTACGGAACTTCAGACGAGCCTCTTTGAAGCCCCTCGAACGAGTGTTCAATCTCCCGGAGGAGACCAAGAGCCGTCACGTCAAACCTAAAAGGCCAAATGGCAGCCATCTCGAGAAGCAGCAAATGAACATCTCCAGAGTCCTCGGATCTCCGGCGATTCAGGAATTCACCGATCCCATGTGTCCCGATGAGAACACGGGCACTTCAGTACTTTGACCTGGTCATTTGCTTCTTGCTTCTTTCCTGAGCAACTCTACTTCACAGTTGTTAACCAGTCATTCATTGCAGTGTCGACTGTTGAGTCGACCGAGTTAAATCGATATAGTGCCGAGGTCGACTCAACTCAACTCTACTTGCATACCCAGCGATCACGTGTAAAGGGCTAGTGCCCAGATCTTTATTAAAACCTATCTCTCATTGGTGTCCTCTTCGTAAAAAGAAAATGCTGTAAAAATAAAATGTTGTGAACTTCGATCTACGCAATTTCTGATATTTCCATTAAAGACAAATTCAAGGAACGATGACAATGTAACATGAAGTACTCTTCCCAAATGTTTAGCTACAAAAAGTAGACTCCAGAAATTACCTCACCCAGAAAGAGAACTCACGGATATCACTCGCATGAATAAGTCGAATTACGCATCTGTAAATTTCCAAGGTAAGGGGACAATCGTCTCAACATCTTCAGACACTTGCTCCAGAGCAATCGCTTTATTCCGACATACTCCGTTCTTTGTATTGACAATTACCCGCTAAATGAACCGAGACGAACAGATATCGATAGGGAAAATGTTAACGCTAAAACGAGGACAAGTAGCAATTGCAGCATTAAGACTAGCAAACGCTTACGCCTGCAGTACTGACAAAATTTTTGTTACAGAGTGAACTTATCTCTATTTTTATTGCATAAAACTATATGTTTAGATGTTGGACTATCTTGATTCTGCATTCTTGTATCAAATGAGCTAATTATGAATACTTGAGTATCAAGTTCCTATACAATACCATGTCTGGCGCGGAGTTGCTATATGTCTGGATGCAACTCCACAAACCCATGAGCAGCTGCTGGCAGCGGAGTTTTATTGTTCTCTCACCTCTTTTGGAAGTTGAAGGACTTTATTGCGTATGCAAAGATGAAGGCAAACAATATGCAGAAGCCGAACACCATGATCCCAGCAACACCCACGAAATCATGTCTGTACCCAAAAACATCTCTGAGCAACTGCCTTATAGGTACCAGAGTATAACCATCTGCTAGCTTCAAAAGTTGATCATCATCGCCGTATTGTGAAACTAAGAGGCCATACAGACTCCAGGCTACTGGGTTTGCCCAATAATACCATCTCCACCAGATGGGAATTCTCTGCAAAATAATTTAAACTGGTTATCACCAACATAAAGACTTAAGGAATAAGAACAGAAGAAAAAGAGTGATGCTTGCATTGGATTATGGTTTTCCTCCGTTTTATATGATGATGAGAGTATATAGATACAGCGACTTATATCCTCTGGATAGTTAAAACACAACACAACAGAGTAATCAACAAAGACCTAGAATAGTGGCCAACGAGTAATTTTAGACAACACTGACCAGAGCAACTTCAGGGACAGCAGCAGGAAAACAGAATGGTTATAAATAACGAGTAGGTTTGTGATCGCATGTCAAGACATTCTTTGTAACAGCCCCTAATTTACCTTGTAGGGAATCATGAAGCCACTGAAAAGGTTCCAAAGCATGTAAATCGGAGCAGCAATAATTGCAGCCACATTGTGATTAGGTGTCACAGCCGTTGTCATCATCCCGTAGAAGGTGAAGTACATCATGGTAAAATACATGAAGAACAAGTACCAGACGAACTTCAAAAACGTCCACTGGAAAGTGGCCATGGAATAAAAGACAGTGCAGTAAATAAGCGCCTGAGCAAAAACGTAGGGGAATTCTATGACGACCTGCAGATATTAAATTTTCGAGCTTAGATATCGTACAAGGGCTTCCTGCAAGTCAAAGCTCAACTACCAGACCTATCGTTAGAAGATGCACCTGAGCGAATGCAAACGGCAAAGCTGAGTACATCCCTGCAGCTCTTTCTCTGTATGAAACAAATCTTTCAATGGAAACAACAGGTTGAACAGCAGTAGCGTTGGTAATCCCAATAAACTGGATTGCTGCATACATGGATCCCATGGCATTAAATAAGTCCTGCTGCGTCTCTCTGTGTCAAAAGAAAACCAGTTAATTTTCGCCAACCTACTGGGGGATGCAAATTTATCTAGGTGACCGGATGGAAATTTCCAAAGTGTCACAGGAATAAAAAGAGGAAATTTGCACTTTTTCTTTTTTCCTACCATAACTACAATTCATCAGGAAATGTCACAAAGAATTACATTATAAAGTTAAGTGAACGCTCAGACATCACTTTTCTTCTGTCGCGTTCAATACTGAAAAGGACAAAGTCATAGCCCTCTGGTGATTTGTACAGACAATAAGCAGAACAGGTTAACAATTTCTCCACTGTACAAGCCCAGCAGAGGGAAGCCCACTCCCTCCGTCCAACTGGACCCCTTGTCAGAAAACAGATTAGTGTTAGGTCATGTCAACAGGCTTAGCAATTAGTGTTAAGTGTAACTAAACTCTGGTCTTTCAGAAGCACAGATGTAGAGCATGGTTCATGGTTGCCTGGATCACTCCATGTTTAAACCCTCCAGCTTTGCAGTTACAGGTCATAGGCCTATAGTTCTTGGTTTCTCTCCTTTACTCAGAAATTAGAAGTATACAGGAAAGAAAGAGATTTTTGTTGATATTACACGTAGCATTCAAAATTGATATGGCGGAAATGCTCCTTCCTAAAAGTAAGCATCACAAATTCTTGCATTTTTAAGAGTATCTTTACTTAAGAAGTGCTTGAAGAGCCACTCAAGGAAGTGGTGAGAAACTTTTTTCTGAACTTAATTACTGTCATAAAAGGTTGTATGTTCCCAATCAGCTAGAGCATTCTTTGCCAAATCTGCAGATGTGCTTCGTTATCATCACTTCTATGGAGGCTCAAAGTAGAGAGAAGTTTGCTAGACAAAATCCTTATCCTTCTTGCACATGTAAAACACAAATCTTCCACATTGTTTGATGGCTTCATGAGATATCAAGGTAATCAATCATGAGGCCAACATATATAATAGATTGTGACTACCTCCATCGATTCCTTTTTTCTTTACTTTCTTTCTTGTTGATTCTATCTCCTAAAATCTAATGAATGATTACTTAGTTTCTATTGGTAAGCTTGATAACCAGGCTTGAAAAAGTAGCCAAAAGAAATGCAACAATTGGAAATAAGTAACTATAATTATGGGCGTGACAAAACTATCAACCAAGTACCTTTTTGAACCAAATCTCCAACATATGGTCCCAAGCATCAAAGAGATTATCACAGTATAGAAGAAGCGAACTGCAGTGTATTGAGGGTTTCGCCAATATGAAAGATTCTGCTTCCAAAGACAAGCTATAAACTGCTCAAGGTAGGATTGGTTATACTTGGTTGTGAATTTCAGCTGATTGAAACTATTGTTAGGCTTGCTTAGAGTTTCAACCAGTTCTTTGTTGCGTCTGGATGAGAAAGGCAAATCACCAATTAAAAAGGTTGAAAACATGTGTAGGCAGAAAGCATAAGCACAAAAGATACTAACTGAAACAGATACGATTGCCGGTAAATTTCTGCAAAGTCCACGCCCAGACGATTCTCTTCAGCTATCGAAGTAACCTCAAGCATCCAAGCAGCAGGGTTATGTCCATCTCTAATCTTTGGCACTCCTTCAACTGCCTACAGAATAGACTGGCAACTGTAAAAGATGGCCAAGGCAAGGCTTATCTAACGAGCTAAACTTCCCCAAAAAGGAAACAAGCTAAACCAACCAAGCAGAAATCATAAGTTCTACAATGCAGAGATATGCACAATTCCCACCTCAAAATACTTGGTGAGCTCACAAGATTTGGGACCAAGAGGACCGGCATATATAAGCTGTCCTCCACGCTTCATAAACAAAAGCTGCAACCAGACAACAGGTTTATTAATTTTGAGTAGATAGAACTAAGAGATGCTTTATACTCTCATGAATCAGAAACCATCCTGCAGAGACCTGACACAAAGTCAGTTATCTGTTCAAGAGACATAAAGGGGATACACTCGCAGTAGTCAACCTTAAAAGTTTCCTTTTTATTTTTTACTTGAAGTTAGAAGACCTGTCTAGACATGCAATCACAATGAATGTACACTCTTTATTCCACGATAAAGGCATGGAACTGTTTCAATGAAAAGTGAAAGAAGTTTTCAAAGCAGAGTAACAAAGAGCATGTTCTAAGACTCTGCACTTATAGTTTGAAAAGAGTATTACTCCAAGAGATAGAAAATCTACCATGAAATAGATTTAAGGGGGAGATTTCCTAGTTAACCTAATAAACTCATTTCTCTAACAGTAATAATTCCATCAATGCAAGCAGATGGCAGCCCAAAAAAATGAAAGAACTGCTACAGATCATCTCAGGCATAAACTTAAGTCAGAAGGAAGATTACCTCATCAAATGATTCAAAGATGTCTATACTTGGCTGATGGATGGTGCAAACTATTGTTCGGCCAGTATTCACAGTGTTCCTCACAGTCCTCATTACAATGGCTGCAGCCCTTGCATCGAGCCCTGAAGTGGGCTCATCCATAAAAACTATAGAAGGGTTAGCCACCAGTTCAACAGCTATCGTTAATCTTTTCCTTTGCTCCGTGGACAGACCATCAACTCCAGGTAGACCAACCAATGCCCCAGCCAACTGTGTCAGCTCCACAAGCTCCATAACCTCGTCAACGAAAGCCTATAAAACTCATCTCTTTAGAAAGTCAGTTTTCCAGCACATTAAATTCATAATATGCAGAAAAGCAATTACCCTCTGTGTCTCCAAGTCAACATCTGGAGGTAATCGGAGCCAAGCAGAGAAAAGAAGCGATTCCAGAACAGTTAAGCAGGGGGAGTGGATATCATTCTGCTCGCAATAACCAGAAATTCTTGCAAAAGTTTCTTGCCTTTTAGGGTATCCCGATACATGTATGCTTCCTTCAATGACACCTCCAGTCTTCCTCCCCGCTAAAACATCCATAAGGGTAGTTTTACCAGCACCACTCACTCCGACCAGTGCTGTAAGCACACCAGGCCTAAACGCTCCAGTGACATTAACAAGTAGCTGCAACTTATCTTCCATTATACCCTGTTGCTTTAATTCCTGAAGCACAAAAACCAATTTGAAAATATACCAATGAATAAAATGAACATGATAATTGGTATTCAGGGAATGATACTTGAACTAACCAGAGGCACGTCTACAAAGTAATTGAGATTGCTAAAAGACATTGAGACTGGTTGAAAAGGCAGAACCATGCCTCTCCGCTTAAAATACTTTCCTGCACAAAATAGTCGGGTTGAAGAATGTTCACTTCTATAACCATAAGCGATTAAGAGGAAAGGCCATGGAGAAAGCTCAACAAACCAGCTCGTGATCCTGAATGCTGGAAGTACTCTCTTAGCTCCACGGCAACACCTTCACCTTTCCTTCTTTGCTCTCTTTCTTGAAGCTCTTCCTTGGAGACAACAGCTTGCTGCTTTCCTACAGCTGCATATGGCAAGTGTATGACTTAGAAATTGAAATTGCTGTGTAATAAAAAATGAACTGGAAGTAGCTACAACAGCCAGTTTGCAATAGTGAAGAGATGTCTTACGGTCAAGGCAAGCGAGGAACAATGTGAAGAGGATGTTAAACAAAATTGTGTATCCAAGCAAAGCACCAAGTCCAATCCAATACCAGTAGCTCTTTGGGAAAAGACTGCGTGCTCTCAATAATGCTTCACCTAGTGAAAAATCGGAGTTCCCAGCTCTCTACAAATATAAACACAACACTGAAGATATATGAGATTACAAAAAAGTAAAAACAGCTAAATAATGGCCTATTGCAGATTGAATGCATCCACCCAATGTCCCCCACCCCCCAAAACGAAGGATTGAAAGGGAAGCCAATTTGGGCACCTAAATGAGCCTTATCAGCTGGTGATCTGATCGACACAAGATCCTCTCTCTTTTCTCTCTCTCTCTCTCTCTCTCTCTCTCTCTCTCTCTCACACTTGACAAATCGCAAGCAATTTCTCTTCACTTTCTACTAGGGATATATGTAATTATTTATATTAGTATCCAGCCTAGTGGAATGCAAATGACCGGATAGCATTAGTGCTCTAGTGATTGCAGCGTTAATGATCATGGCACATTGATGAAGAAAAAACTGCAAGTCGCATAGGTAACTCAGCATAATCTCCAAAACAATGTGTATACTATTTCAAGATGAGTCATCCACAGTGACCACTGCTGGCGACTAGTGAAATTTGAGAATGTGAATATCTACACACATCTCTGTTTATACAGAAGTGTCATACGTATTGCTGTATCAAGTTCTGTTAAATGTGAAGCATGACCAACAGCTCTTTAGTATTGGAAATTGTTCTTTATCAAACATCAGAGAGTTGCTTTCATCTCATACAGGATTCAGAAGTGCTTAGTGTTTGATGGATAGATTAAATCACCCATGGTCATTATATTTACTCTGTATTTCCAGGTTGGTCTCATAGATTAAGTATCTCCTCTTTATAAGCTCAAATGGATGACATTGCTTATATGTCTTCCCTGACAAGTTGTTCAGAAGAGCTCCAAGGCAAGTACACGGGATGAATTTTCTTATCTTACCTTTTCCCAAGAATGCCCGAGAAATTCATTGACAGAAGCTGCATTCTGAGCAAAGGCCAAAGGAGAAATCCAGTAACCCCAGATCCACCAACTTGGTATGCGATCTACAAGATGCAAAGAAGAAAAATGAGTGAAGGGAAAGCAAAAACGTTTGCATAGCATGTTTTGCAGGATATCAG
The DNA here is from genome assembly GCA_014182725.1 of Eucalyptus brandiana. Classification (NCBI taxonomy): domain Eukaryota; kingdom Viridiplantae; phylum Streptophyta; class Magnoliopsida; order Myrtales; family Myrtaceae; genus Eucalyptus; species Eucalyptus brandiana. Next base: position 46,471,344 of record CM024670.1, on the reverse strand, counting down.
CTAGACCTCTTGAAATGATGTAGCCTCCAAGAGCCATCACAACCAGCATTGCGAAAGATCCAAAGGTGTTGGCAACTATCATATTTCGACCCAAGGATCCCATGACACGGAAAAGACCAATAGACATCTGGTGCAGAAAGAAGTATAACAAGAATTGTCGGAAAAATCTGCAAAGATGGCATGATTAGAATAACGATGCAACCGACATTCTCTAGACTGTAAATATCTCCTTGATAGAATGGCGTACCTAGTAATATCAGGATCAAATCCAATTACATAATAGGTAACTGCTACCCAAAATCCAGACTCCATGAGAGAAGTTGGAATACTCAAAAGCCAAGAAGGTAATGTGTAAACCCAGCTAGGATAGAAGTGCAAGTCCCTGTGCTTGTAAAGGACTGGAAGCTTTGCAACCAGCAGAGAAACCTCCGTAAAGCCATTAAAGAGAATGATAACCATGGAAAAGTATAATGCTCCCAGATATAGACCTCCATCATCGATGGTGTTGTGATGAAGTGTTGAACGGAAAAAGACACTCATGGTGATAAGTGCAACTAAAAGAAGCTGAAAAAGGAGAAACGAAATGATGAATTAGCAATTTGAACCTATAAGTCCTTTGATAAATCAGCAAACAAGAATGCAAATGCATTTCCTCAGAGGATTTATTTAGTTCATGCTTCAAGCTATGAGCTGCTTTGGAGTTCCCACAGCTATAATGGTAAATGTGAGAGGGAAACAGGGTTATCTTAAAAGCCGGATGCTTGACAATTAAGGAATGGTACCTGGATGAATTTGAATACATATATAAACGAGTTCCGTTTCATCAGAAGCATCTGCCAGTCAAAATTGGTTTTGAGAAGTTCTTTCTTGCTAGCACCATAGCGAGCAGTTGCTAAGGCTGCTGGATGATTATAACGTCTGTCAAAAGGAACACGTAGTTCCCGCGACAAGCTTTTTCCAGCAGAATACAGTCGAAAAGCTTCTGCAAATTTTCCCACAGGTATATATCGGAAAGGGCGATATATTTCAGACCAATACTGCTCTTGGTCCTTCTTCGAGGTCACCTGCACACAAGAACTTGATGACCGATTGAAGACAACTAAGCAGACATCAGGTCGACTAATCAGCTACTTACTTCTTGCAAGAAATCTGCCACATTCTTCCTTTCAGGACAACTGAACCCCAGAGATTTGAAAAAGTCGAGAGCATCGCTGCGGGGTCCTTGATACACGATCTGGCCCTCACATAAAAGAATGACATCATCAAATAACTCGTATGTTTCTGGAGCAGGTTGAAGCAGCGATATCATGGTGGTGCCACCAAGGGCTTCGGTGGAATGCCGAAGATACTTTATTATTTGATAAGTAGTTGAACTGTCAAGACCATTGGATATTTCATCCATGAACAGAACCCTAGCAGGACCAACAAGTAATTCACCTGCAAATCATAAACATCAGAATTAGCCAAAGTTAAGACAACCTTTCTTTGACCACAACAGGAACTACAGTGAAACCTGTTGTAAGCCGCTTCTTCTGGCCCCCAGAAATCCCCTTCAGCATTTCATCTCCAGCCAGAGTATCAGCACATATGTCCAACCCTAAAATCTTTGTCAGATAAATCTTAGTCCCAGAGCACTATAGTTCTTACGAATTTCAAAAAACACAAACATGTCACCCCACTCTTAAGGGCCACATTATTGCAAAAAGGAAGTCGTGAATTTTCAATCGCTAAAATTAAGTGAGATCTGTCTCGTCAAATTTATATGAGCCAAGCTAGAAATAGACAAGTTTGACATCTGCACTCTTTACATAAATAGACGTTCTTGAACATTATCTGAAGACGGACCTAGATGTCAACATTAACATCAATAAGATTTGAAGTTGTTAAAACTTTGATAAGAGATTACTTTTGTGACTAAGCAATGTCGAACTAGACCGAAAGCGTAAGACCAGGACTCTTAACTAAAACGTACTTTAAGATGTAGATTATCAGCCTGCCATATTTAGCTTGCAGTGAGAAGCTTAAAAAAACCTAGTGACATTTGCTCGGAAAAAGGATCATAAATCACGGATTGTATCTGTCCTTTTAGGTTTCTAAAACTCATGTTGCCTTATTTGATTTTCCATAGTTGTGAACCGGCACACACTTTAAATGACCCACTGCATCAATTAAAAAAACCTACCATAAAGAATTTCAAGTTAACTTACACAACAGTGTAGACATAAAAACAATGCACCAAAAGAATCACTTCTCACAGAAAAAAAGGGAAAAAGAAAAAGAAAAATACTTAATTGTTGGCCGGAATATTTTCTTTCCGTTCCCTTTTTTTAGATAGTAAACAGAACAGCTAGGACCACAGGAAAGGGGCATGCAGAGGGTACCTTCATAACGTACTCCCCCACAAGGCTAGTCTCTTGTCCTCCAAGCGCAAGTGACTAGATAAACAAATTATTAGTTGGTGAACAATCAATGACAGTAATAGCTTTCCCGGGTGAGAAAGTAAAACCACATTCAAAAGATCACCTTCATGAATATATCAAGATCCTCATCAGGTTTTATCCCGGCCATCTTTTCTCTTCGAGAAAGCTCGAGCAACATATCTGCAGCAATAGTTGTAGTTTTCCAAGCAGTGAGTACAGTCGCATACAAATGCAGTACATCACAAAACAATGTCAGTGCTCACCATATTTGAAGCCAACACCCTGACAGCGACCCGCAAACTCAAGAGTTTCTCTCACAGTCATCTCAGCCACATGCCTGTCCTGTTGACTTACATAAGCAGCAGTTCTCTGAGGAACAAACTCGTGTAGGCCATGCCCATTGTATGTAATTTCTCCCGACACCTTCAGATCATTAAAGAGAGAATCATCTTGTCAAGATAAAGTACAGTAATTGATCTGAGCAATCCACAAAGATCACTTGATATCCTTCCCTAAACTCCACAATTGGAGTAGTTTACTTTAATATGAACACATTGAGAAGGATATTAATGCACATCCATGTTGAAGTATTTTGGCCATTTTAAATGACTCTAAGCAGAGTCAGTCTACCCACTTATATGATTCTCCAGTTTATTTAACAACATTTACAAAGAGCCAGCTGATGGGTGGCAGTACAGAAAAAAGCTTGTAGTCTTCTCAAAGATTCCCAACTGAAGATCTAATAGATACCTGCAAATCTTTGTTAAGACGGCCTGCAAGTGCCAAGAGTAATGTCGTTTTTCCAGAGCTTGGAGGACCCAGTAGAAGCGTCAATCTACAGAACAACAACTGATGACATCCTTTTCAATCTTATAAGACTGAAAATTTGACACCTGATTTAAATTGCGAGATGTACCTGGAAGGCCTTATTATGCCACTGATGTTGTGTAAAATTGTGAGCTTGCTTCTGTTTCCCCTGTAAATCCGCGACTGCCTTAACAGAGCCTAAATGACAGCCAAATCGAGTCATTCAAATCTGAAGCTCCGACACTGACCAGTCCATGGATTTATTTCATAGGGGTTTTCCTTTGAATTGTGTTCACTATATACCTCGGTCATGTTGCATATGAAATTGGGGAGAGTAGGCAGAGCTCTGCTTCCGGTGTGGACAAATGATTCGACTGTCAAACCCTGAAAGCGAACCTCAATCTTTGGAAATTCCAAATCTACTCTATAGACAAAATTAGAAGGATACAATTAGCACATTGAATAATGGAAATAATAGAATATAACATGACTGCAATCGAGTGCAAAGAGTATGTCCGCTGAAAAAATAGCACAGATGTTCCAGATTTTTATGCAAGAACCGAGTATTCACAACAGCAGAATCTTCTATTTAGAGGTGGAAACCCCAAATTTAGCTTCTGTCACCAAACGTAAGACTGTCCTGAGACTAGATAATCGGCATAATGCTTCAGGATTATAAATCCCAAAACATTTGAACAACAGAGCAATGTATTTGTCCATCAGTTAGTAGACAAAGCTGATAAATTCACGCAAAACACACTAAAAAAAAAAAAAACGCCTTGTAAATCTTCCGTTTCCCCAACTTTTTAAGTGGAGATGCTAAAGAAGACTCTTTTTCGCTTGCAAATAACTGGTTACTCCCATTAGGATCTGACTCACTCTCCCCCCCCAGTAAGTGCTCTGTTTCCTATCTCATCATTCAGCGTTTCCAAAAATTGAAAATCTCAAAGCACATTTCATTAGCTTCTACCGTTCTGCAAGTGCTAGGCAATGAGTACGACAGAATCTCCTCCGAAAGCTCAACCTCGCACCAGAAACAAAACTACAAGTAGCGAAGTCAGGAGAAGTCTTAGTTCAGCAGCGTCAACGATTCAGAGCTTCCTGAACCGAAAAAACAGCCGTCGCTTCTCTGCCGCTACTTTCCCGCCGGAACCGAAAGAGAAGAAGAGGAAACAAAAACTTTCACGCGAGGGAGACGCACTCGACTAAAACTCGCTCTTCTCGTCGCACCTCAAGACCGATTACTACTAAACTCAAAAGCAGTGAGCGTGTGTTGAGCAATCATTACGCTTCGAAGCGGCGGCGCATCTGCTCGAAGAACCGCTCGGGGTCGTGATCGACGGAGCTGACGAGGCGGTCGAGGAGGAGCCGCTGCTCCGGCGCGTCGAGCTCCCGCAGGCCGACCTCCTTGGACCCGCCGTCGGGGTCCCGGAAGATGCCGCGCCGGACGCGGGCGTAGGTCGGGAGCCGCTCGAGCGCCGCCCACCGGAGCGCCTCCTCGTCGTCTTCCCAGCCGCCGCCGCCGCCGCCGCCGCCGCCGAAGCCGTCCCGCCGGGCGGAGGAGCCGGAGCGGGCGAAGACGTTGTTCTCCGAGTTCCACATGCTCAGGCTCAGGCCAGACACAGCATAACAGAAACGGAGATAAGGCACGAAGACAGAGAGAGAGGGAGGGATTGTGAGGGGATGGGCGGGGGGAGGGAGACTTAAAGCGCCAGCTAAGTTCGAGTGCGGAGTTTGGTGGCGGAGCTCTGGTGCGCATTAATGGCGGTTTCTCTCTCTCTCTCTCTCTCTCTCTCTCTCTCTCTGTTTCTCTCTCTTTCTCTTTCTCTCTCTTGCTGGAGATGAGAGCTTTAACGCTTTTTGTTTACATTCATTCGCGGCGTCTCCATCGTCGCTGTTCCTTTTGCGCGTTCTCTCTCCTTCCCTGTGTCTGCGACTGGCATGCAGAGTACGTGAATGGTGTTTAGAGATAGAGAGAGAGAGAGAGAGAGAGAGAGAGAGAGAGGAAGAGGACGGGTGGTGTTGACAGTGGAGGGGGGCGGGGCTCGGGCATTTAATGGCCGCGGGAAGGACGAGCTTGAAGAAAGCTTCGTGCTGCCCACGCGCGCGAGCGTCGGCGATATTCCCCACCCTCGACGGTTGGTTCTTCTTTTAAAAAAAAAAGGAGAATTATATAAATGCTTCGTGAACTTTTTGGCACGATATTTAATTTCATCCCTTAATTTATACGTTCTATTAAATCTAGCTTAATGTATAATGTCACTCCTTAAGATATAATAATCTACGGGGAAATTTTCAAGAGAATCATAAATCTACTATACTTTTATCAATTTAATCTTAAATATTTTAATTTTATCAATTTAGTCTACCATCTAATCATTTTTCCTTGGAAATTGCTAACATGAATACCGTGCATTTTATATGACGTAGGAGACACCAGCATAAACAAAATTTATTAATATTTTTGATTTATTTTTCTTTTCTTTTCCTTTTTAATTCTCTCATCCTTCCTCCACCGATCCCCTAGCCTCAGCGATGGCCAAGGACTAGCCAGAGTATAACTGTCACCGAGATCTGGTGAGGAGCAACCTTGTGAACCTCGGGCAAAGGCTAACCTTGCCAACCTCGGGCGAGGACAATCTTTCTTCTTCAAACTGCAAACGAGACGCTCGTCGGCACAAGAGGCCTTCTTGAAGGATGAATTGAGGCATCGAAAGGAATCGATGAGGCGACGGATTAACGGTCTCTGTATGACGGACGAGGTCGTCGATCCGAGGCCGGCAGCCACCTGCCTTAGGTCAAGGCAGCGGACCAATGGTGTGATGGTGGTGAGGCGCTGGAACTACGGTTTCAAGGCAGAGAGATGCCGGGGAGGAGGCTTGCACAACGGCGAACATGGAGCGCTGCCGGGAAAGAAGGAGGTGGTAAAAATAGAAAGTAAAAAAGAAAGCGGGGAAGAAAGTATAAATTTTCCATGGTAAGTGGGCCCCTTCAGCGAGAATGGAAAAGCATCCCAACGGTCCAATTGGACATCTTATATTTGCTGTCACGTCAGCAAGTTCTAATAATCAACCTAATAGAAAGATAACGGTAGAACCAATTTAAAAAATTTAATGATTAAATTGAACACGAAAAATGTTTGAAAATGTATTAAGCGTTGAATAAGAGTTCATAGATTACCCATGATATTACCCCACAATATCATTTGGATTTGACATTACATATTAAAAAAACTAAATTGACCCCCTCTCTCTCTCTCTCTCTCTATGCTATCTTTTTAATATCGACGTATGATATGCGTCTTGCTTTTAAAAGTTCAAAAACAATTCCTACGATGCTTATTATAATGCGATTATTGTCGAATCAAAAAATTAGCGAAGTGCATAAAGAGCACTATTTGCGCGTCGGCTATGGTACTTGCTAATAGGAGGAGTTGGTCGCGTGCACCTTATAATTAATTGAATGGCTGTATGAACCAATATTAATTGATCAACTACTCTACTACGTTGAAATTGTGAATCACTCTAGAGTCAATTGTCACATTCGATGTTAAACTGATGATATGATATGTAATGCCGATTAAGTATTTTCCTTTGATGAAAGTGATTGCTCCGACCCAAATAGGAACTTCCTAGCTCTTCCCTTCCGAGTGGCACATCCCTTCACTTCTAAAATCTAAAATTGCCTGAATTAAACTCAGTACACGATACAATGTAGCCCCGAAAAGCATGAGAACTCGAAGCATTCTATTTAAGGTCAGTACAATCAAAAACCACAAATTTGTTATGAAACACATGAATGAATATTCATTATATTCATCTTATCTAATGTACTTATTATGGTATATTTGTATCATACATTCTAAGTTTATCTCATAATACAATGAGTGTTCATCTCCCTATCAAATGTATGCATTATTCAATATATTAATATTAATGATAAGTACATTATTATTTCCCTATAAATAGGAGCTTAATTTTTTGTTGTAGACACAACAATCACTGGAAATAAAATATTCTCCTTTGACTTTATCTACTATACTTGGTGTTTACCTACTTTATCTTCTCAATCTCTTTATTCTCTCAATTACATATTTGCAACGCAATATTTTACAACAAAATCGATATATTTATACTACATCCATCCCGAATAAATTTTTATATCACAAAATTCCATGGCTAGTACATCCATTGCCATATTTATTACAAATTAATTTATGTATCACAAAAAAAAAATCCTAAATTGATACACTCATCCTACATCTATCCTAAATTAATATATCTTTATCGCATTTATCTCAAATAGTGCATTAATTTGGAGTAAATATGATACCCGTATATTAGTTCAAGAGTTTTTGTGAGACAAGTTTGGTATTTTTTTTTGGGGTGGTAGCTGGGATTTTATTCAAGTAGCTTCAACAAGCATGAATTTTTTCGGTGTAAATTATTGCCGGCTGGCCTTGCCCGGAAAAGGCGGGAGGGTTTGGGCGTCACGCGAGGGGAAGGCGAGTGGGAGTGGGGGGTGCGGGCGTGAGAATTAGTGAATTACGGCGTTGGAATTTAAACCGTAACGGTTGGGAGGAACCGCATTCTTTACACCTTTTATTATCGTGGCTTTCGGTGACGACGACGGATGATCCCCGAAAAGGGCGCGTGAGAATAGTTTCGGAGGCCGCTCGATCGATCACCCCCGTGCAATTTGCATCGCCACCAATAAGAAGGTCATCATGACATCATCCATGCAAAAAGACAAAAAAAACCCTCGATATCATATTTTATGTTTCTTCAATTATTTTTAATTATTAATTTTGTTCTTATTGTACAAGCCATCCCGCATTTTGCTTGTACATAGCGAGCACTCGTAAAAAGTATTTTTCTTTAAATGATCATTTGTATTGTTCGATATAATTAGTCGACGAATAATATTTATCATTATTAATGACAATTTACGTTTAAATATTTTTATGAACAATAAAAACATTTTCCATCCATTTATTTTTATAAGCAATATAAACAAACATTCTTAAGAAAAAAATTCAAAATAATTATATTTCGTGAAACAAATGGAAACTTTCCATACTCCCATATTTTCAATAGAACTAAAATAATTCCATTTCTCCATTCCATTTTTTCTTTTCACTCTTTTCTCTTAAGCCACAAATGCGTGGTGTGTGCTGTTGACCTAAATACATCTTAAGCCAACTCATTGAAAGGTTTTGAAATCATCCCAATCGAGCTCTAAATTTTCAAAGAGCATCACCTCCTCCCAACCACAATGCCCGGGGGCATCCTGTTGCACTTTCAACTAAACATTTAAAAAATTTATGTTAGGTCCGAAACCGGCACCGGCACAATAGAGGATTCACACATTCGACATTGGGTGAGCGACACGTGTATTTGAACTCCCATTCGACTGTTCTATCGGTTAGGTTTTATTATTATGGTGAGCAAGGAGGGGGGCATAGAGCATGAATTGTATGGTGGTGTGGGCCGACAAGGGTCTACCTTAAGTCGCTGATTCGATATCTTTGCATTCATTGCGTGCTCCCCAAATTTGGGTTTCGGATAGCGAAACCTGCCGCATCCCATGCTTTATTTCAATTTCATTTTATTCTATTCTATCCTACCCTAGCTTATTTTATTTTTTTGGGATGGACCAAACTTAATGGATGCACATTCCTAGCTGTTTTTCTGGCATGGCAAGGAGGAAAAACGAGGGTTTTCGATTCACACAGAATTCCTTGGCGGGTTTAGTCCAACCTAATGGATTTGCACCTTGCCTGTTCAGACATTGCAAAGCCAAATGGAAATAGGAGGAAAAAAAGGGACAGTTGTTGAACAGTTATGACCATATATATCGTGAAAAACGAACAGATTTGGCATATACTCATGTTGAAATTTGGGGTCAACCTAGGATAATTGGTCCAGCAATTGTCCACATTTTGCGCGTTAGTAACTACGAGTCCTTTTCGGAATTAGGTTGCTGACCCTGGCTTCCTTAAGCTTGGAGAATCAGACGTGGATAAGAGGTTTGAACTTTCGTTAGAATTAGGATCATAAGCCAGGCTTGTTGAAATTGGTGACTCTACCTAGGAGTGCCAAAGATAGACGACATGGAGGGAGCTCTGCGTCCTTTTTCTTGTCCATATTTGTATACGGCGCTGCTCTTCGACAGCTTGATCTTTTGGAGTAGATGATTGGAACACTCAACTTCAATGGAGTATTAAAGGCGAAAAGATCTTGAGTATGAATTCCTCAAACCCCCCGTTCATTAATTTATGAATTTCGATTCATTGATGCTCCATGAGCTCTTAGAAGTTCTCGTAGGCTTTTGACATTCTACAGCCTATTGATCGCTTGAGGAAGAGTGTAATAAATGCAATATCTATTATTCTCCATTGTTTCCTAGCCAACTTGGCCTTTTGAACAAGATAGACACACGCTCTACGTCAGTGAGACTTAACCAACACATTAAATTCGACAGCCAGTCCATTTGTCCATCGGACCTTCTGTTCACTCCAAGGATTTCAACAAATCTAGATGAGGTTGCTAATATGAGCCGACAGGCGGAGTTTATCATTTCAGTGGAAAAAATACTTATATGCATTCGATGCATTGAGTGTACTTAACTTTAGTTATCAGAAATCATGTGAGTGTCATGTGAAATTCACAGCTATTTAATAATTGGAATCGATGCAGTTCTCATTTTGCATACACAAGCGATGATGGCTCATGTCTTGAGTGTAAGAGAAGGCAAAGTACCCGTCTGACCCGTAATTACAATTTCCGTTTTCGAACTAATCCTAGTTTGAGTAATTTGTACATCCAATTTGACTCAAATATAGCTTTTACCAACCAGAAGGATTGAAGAATGCGAGTGTCAATTGCCAAAAACCTCGTGCAACTAATGCTGGTGACTAATTAAGGATAGCTTTAACTTCTGTTCTCCACTGATCGTCCACCTCTTCCCTAATTCTCACTTCTCTTTCGCTTTCAATTCTCGTCAGAAATGTAGGTGAGAAAAATGCGCTGCGCTTAAAGTCTCCCTGGGCCCATCATCTTTTATGGGGGGGCAATAATTTCTTCTAGAAGCCGAAAAAATATTTATGAGAACACGTATCGAAAGACTATGATATTTCATATGCGAATTTTTGAAGTACCATAGTAACGAATGATACCATATTATAGGATTTTGGAAAAAAATTCAATGGCTCAGTTTGGTAATGTACTGGATTGATCCCGTATGCGTTATGGATTGTTGGATCAAAAGGACATAGATAAAGTTTCAGCTGTCGGACGATTTTAATGAAGTGGTAACTTACCAACATTTAAGGGAATTTATCGACTATAAATTTGTCAATGTTAATACGTGTGAAGGCAATTACTTGTTGACAGGGCTTTTAAGTTCTTGAATCGTGAAGAAATACTACAACCGTGTAGATAGGTTACAAAGAGTAGGGGAAAAGCGATCACAGTAAAATTAGGTTTTTTACGATTTTACAATTGTTTTAAGTAAATTAGGAAAAATTTAGAAAGTTATCGCTAAAAAATGAGTTCGATTCTTTTTTTTCTTTTTTTTGAGAACGGACTTAGCTTATTAATCCACTATATCTCTATGTGAATTAAAATAAACATGAGTGCATTAAAAATTATAAATATTCCCGGTTTATAATGAGTCTTTTGGATCACCTTATCACCGAAAGCTATACAAATAACGCGGTATATTTCTATTCACGTTTAATTCATGGTTATATATTATAATAAGTAATTGCATATTATCACTTCTCAATCTCAAACATGCACATCAGATCATTCAAGTGGTGGCCGGTCACTCAAAAGCATTAAACGCAATAATATATAACTCATATGAATGAAATCAATTATAAAACATAAAAATCATGAAATTCATATCATCATGGTTAGGTTACATTGTAGACCTAACAAAAGAAAATTAGAACATAGTAGAATAAGAAATAAAAATATAAACCAAACCCAGCATCTTGAACAATAATTTTGTCACCACTTTTGTCTTCTCTTCAAAATACTTGAAAAACTGTCAGAAGAATAAAAAAACGATTTAACCTCCCCAAAAAACTTAGCTGCTCTCTCTCTTTCCTATTTATAGGAAATCTAAAATATCTATCTCCCAACGCTTGCAAATAACATTGGGAACAAAATCAAGAATTTCCTAATTTGATATCCATCTTCCATCTTCGCTTTTATTTGAATTCCCGATAGTTGCCATTCTTTTCTTTATCTTCTCCACATCTCATTATTCTGCATAAACAAGGAAAATTCAAATAATCAGAAGGAAATCCAAATATTTTCTCTAAGATATTGCATTAATTGTTGCCTAAAATAGGTAAAATAACTCTATTTTTGTAAAGTTACCAGGATACTAGGAGCGCCCTAGAATTGCAAATACTTCTTCCCAACAAAATTGTTCCTAATAACATGTCAAATATATTTTCACATGTTTTTCTGGTGATCACTTGTGGGTCTTTAGAAAATTTATCGTTTTGGAGTTTTTTTTTTTTTTTTTTTTTTGTTATAGGGAAGATCGCGGTAAATGTTCAAAACTTTGGATAGAAATGCTGAAAGCCATGGATCAAACTTGTGACTGATAATTTATACATAGAGTGCAATCGAGTTCTAATTTTTTTTTTAATTGATAAAATCCAGTAGGAAAACTATACTAAAAAGCTCAAGTCTTACATCTTTAAGTTGTTGTGAAGTCGTAAATCTTTTACTAATTTGCGAAGCCAAGTCCTAAACTAATTTTGAAAGGATGTGAAAATCTAAAGCTGCAATATAATTAATCTTCGAGTGTCTACAATGTAGGCAATCTTTTGCGTTGTTCATTTTAATAAATAATGAGAAATCAATTGCACCAACTAACAACTTTTAGGAGTCGATTAGATTATATGCATAGGTTCGGAAACTTGTGCACCATTGTCCCCATTCTTACCTTAGTATGCATATGATTTTGACTTGTTAGTTGCATGCAAGAGGGTGGAGTTTTCAAGGTGTCTCAAGTTTTCCCCATGTGACATTAAATATCGTCGACGACTAAAAGACCTAGCTGATAATATCAGAAGTACAAGCTTAAGATTTGACTCCTCGTTCATTTAGGCTGGACATAAGGGAAGGGAAAGAAAAAAAGGTTTGTAGCTTAGCCAAAATTATTTTAAATTTACTGAAAACTGTACTTGATTTGTTTCTATGTCTAGCTGTATCCCACGAAATAGAAAACTGTACTTTTCAGTAAAAAGTTAGGTTTACTGTTCGAGAAAGATGAAATTAACACAGGCCTCGTTAAAATCCATAGATAAATAATTTGAGATCATTTAATGCTTTCTCTCAATCAAAAAATCTAATCTCACGTCAGAAAGTCTAATAACACCCCCCACAAACAAGCGATGTTGGGATAATTAAGCAACAATTTATTCAAGTCGGGTTGTTTTCTAATCCAAGCATTTTGATATGTCCATCATCTTGATTAGACTCTCAAGCTTAACCACATGTCGGGACAATAAATGCAAAGGGGAGACTTAAGATCATTTATTTGATGCTGCGTTAGTTGTTGGATCGGGTAGTTTTGACCTTATACAAACTTCCCATCTACCTACATATTGTTGGCCCATATGATGCACCGCCTAGTGTTTATGCCCATTACAAACCTTGAACACACACCAAAAAGTTCAAATCTCATTGATGCCATGTGATTATAGTCAAAGTTTCATTTACTAACTTTAATGTCTTCCCCCCCTCCCCCACTTTTTTTTCCCCTTTGGGTGTAATCTTGACTGGGATTTTCTAAACGAGATCACATACAAAATGCAAATTCAATGTCCAATCAAGTCCGAGTGCTTCTGTAATTCGGTCATGGAATTGCAATTACGTGCACTCGATGCACCAAACTTCATGTCGTGGGTGGGTCTCGCGGCAATAAATGGGATTGGTTTTCCCTTGACATGTCGAAGGCAGCGCCTAAAAAGGTCATTCCCAACCAACCATAACCATCAATTTTCGACTTATATTCAATTGGACAGTTGTGCATCCTTGTAATTCAATATGTGTCGTGAACAATAATTTATTATTGTCTTATGATATGGTTTAGCTAAGTTGACCTATAATTCAAGTGGTGACCAATGTTATTAGATGAAATCACAAAAGAAAAAAGACAACCTAATATAGACGTGTGCACGAGGAGTTCCTTTGTAATTAAACTTGAGTTTCGACTGTTATTAATAATCATAGCAATCCATGTTTATTTACCTAAGGTTATGACACACTGTCAGAAAGATCTCCCTTTCCAATTTTTTTTTTTTTCTCAATCACTTCTTTTTCTAGTCTAGTTAAGTGACCGGTAAAAGAGCGCACGCTTTACCTGTGAAAAGGAAAATTTTAAACCATATGTTAAGAGAAAATAAATATTTAAAGATTTGACTCGACCGAAAAAAAAAATCCCAAGATAATAAAAAATTTAATCTAAACTTGCTTAAGTATGATTCTAGTGTTGAAGAACTAGGATTTAGTTAGCTTTTGAATTGCCCTTGTTCAGCATTGCACTACATGGGCTTTTGTGGAATTTGTGGGTAAAAGTTTAATATTGTAGGATTTGTTTATTTTACAGAAAATGAATAATTTAAAGATTTTTTTATTTTTAAATAATTGCTTATTTCGTTTAAAATAATTAGTCAATGAAAAATATTTTCATTATTAACAACAATTTATGTCTAAATATTTTTGTTGATGATGAAAATATTTTTCGTTCTTCTGCAAAACAAATGCCTCCTGAGTTTACTTTGTTATTATACAGAGAAATATATCACCATCATTGTCTCTTGGAATGGATTTACCATTCTAAATTGAAGAATGCTATTTTACAAATAGTCAAATATCTTGTTTCGCTCAACCCTTTTTTATTGGTGAGTTTTAGTTAACATCAGATTAACTTCATAAATAAATTGACATTCATAATTCATATATATATATTACCGGAGTTATGAAAAAAAAAAATGTAGTGGAATATTATATAATAAAATGAATCTAATACTTTATTTATTTTGCAGAAAATGAATGATTTAGAAAACTTTCTCCTAAATATGATTGCTTATATTGTTTGAAATAATTAGTTAATAGAAAACATTTTCACTTGCAATAATAATTCATATCTAAATATTTTCGTGAACAAAATATTTTTTTATTCATCCATTTCTATAAGCGATACAAGATATCATCTTTAAATAATTCATTTTTGACGAAACAAAGACACTCTAAATATTATTTTATTGTCTCGATAATGATAAAAGTATTTTTTTTTCTCAATGAGTGCTTTAGATCACTTGTTGAGCAACTACAGAATTTTTTTTTCCTTTAAGTTTCATGTAAATAGCAATTAGGATCTCGGAAACTGAAAGATTTATTACTAAGTACCTGGAAAGAACTTATTAGTGAGAAAGACTATAAAATCAAAGAGAAAAAGTCAGATACACAGTAGGTTTCACTCTCCATAATTAATTCATCTTGGGCCAGGTCCTATATCTAGACAAATTCATTTTGTCATATTCAATTCTCATTTGCTGGAAATCGCCAAGCAGAGAGAGAGAGAGAGATTTCAACTACTCCGAAGTCCAAGCAAGAAATAAATGCAAGCATCCAAATGCTGGTACAAAGGCTCTTTTAAAAGTGAATTTGGATGCACATTGACATCACGGCAAAGGTCATTTTCTGTCTGTGGGGGTGAAGAAAGGCTTTTCTCAATCGCCCTTTGCTTCGGATTTCTGATGGGCACATCGTAGCAATGATTCCAGACAAATCCGTACTTCTGAACTGGCACGGCTGGTTGCTGATCGCAACGCATTCTCATCAGGGGACAGACGTAGGAAAACAGGTATCAACCGCAGAGGGCAAGTTCGTTTTCTCATTAGTTTTGTTCGATGAGTTCACCTGCGAAGCCCATCTGACTCGCGCCTACTCCACCCCAACCCCGTTTCGGTGCATTTTAGGTAGAGTTCAGTTAAGGATTTGCTTGTGTCGCTTCAGTTGTCTTAGCACATTCAAAGGACCGCTGGAGTGGTTTAGATTAGCTGAGCAAGGACAGGGCGCAACAGTCCTGCAATGATGAGGTCATGTTTACTGCAGATTGGTTGCGAACTTTCGATGATGATTAAGACTGATAGGCCCACAGTAGTTAATGGAAAAATGAGAGCCTATTGATGCCAAAACATGAAAACTACTCAATGGGCCGTTGATAACAATACTTCCCCCCGTTCTGGACTTGCTTCTTGGGATCAACAGATGCTCAGTCCAACGCCTACAAATGCAATGCAGCAACAGGCCTCCAATTCTGAAGATCGTTCTTCCCTTTTTGGTAGGTATCATGACCTGAACCGACTGAAATGCGGCATTGTCAAGGAACGACATCGCCTTAGCTGTCGACTCTTTACATTTAGCATCATAGCTGAATGATCTGGACCGGGGCGGTCCATGCGTTATTCGCTGCCATGTATTCGTGCATAGAATAGGAGTCATTCTTACTTGTTAATGCATTGTTTCTGCTGTTCTGCAGAAGGTAGAGTCCAGAGCAAGAATACCATTCCCAACACAACCTACAACTTCTATCAAACGCCTATTAGCATCGTGCGATTCGCATCACAGATGACTGAAATTTACATTTTCACCTCTTCCTTCATAAGCATGCAGGTACTGGCATCGTCTTAATAATATGCCCAGTATCCTCAAGAAAACCAGTAAATGAAACCAGGATTCATATCGTATTAACTGCCATTGACGGCATTATCTTCCCGACAGCCTGTAGGATCTCCATCTTGCTAGAACCCTATCTTCCACAAAGCACGATGGCCCACATGAAGGAGGCGCATCCCCGTGCACGTACTTATTGACGTAAAGAGCTGAGAGCGCCTTCGTCACACTCCCCCCAAGACAAACCGCGCAATGAACATCTGACCACTCCCTCAGTCACTCGTTCTGGCTAACATCTCCTTCAGTCATAACGAGCACGGCACGTTTGGAATGGACGAGAGCCGGACGGTGGAGGTATGCGACGAAGTGTACTACACCCTACTGCCAGTGCCACCCAAACCTCACCACCCAATTCTTCGTCCTAAGATAAGAATAAGCCTCGAAATTTTCAGGGAACGTGATTTTCTCATCTGTCATGTATTCCCTTAACTCTTGATCAGTGTTGAGGCATTTCAAGGAAAAAGCAAAGGTAAAAGGCTTCCTCCATGCTCAATTGCAAACACTGCTTATCCTTCTCGGTTTTTACCGTCGGTCGGCCAAAACTTGCGCGATCCAGAAGATGACTCTGATCCGCCTCTATTGCAAGAGGAACAAAGCAACCTGAGAGCAAACCATGAGCATCTGACTCAATTAGAGATGACTTCAGCCACGAAACGATCTTCGACATTGGATCCGCCCGCGCTCTGGCCTCTGTGGCCTTCCCCTTTCCATCTCGGCCCCATTGATAAATCCTTGATCTGCATAATCAGATCCTCTTCTGCAAAAAGTAAAGGGAGAAGAACTTCTAAACCAATCAATTTCAGATGGTTACTACTTCAATAAAAATCTGAACAAAACTGGAAAGCAAGAAAATGTTTGGATCATGGGAATTTGATCGAACATTTTTCCCATTTGGCAAAATTCGGTCAGGCTGACTAGCTACTAAGCAATGACATGATATATGCAACACAAGAACAAGCACAAAAGATTAATATTAAGCGTCTAAGGAGGTAGCTAAATTAATATCTAATAAGATAGAAGAAGTCATTTAAACTCTATTTAGAAGATTTTTGGTTATCCTGTGCTTTTTATAAGTACTGGTACGCAATGAAATTGTACGTCTAAATATTGAGAAGTTCTAATGTTCTTTAGGTCGTCAGCTTCTTGACAAGACATGAAAACATAAGTCCAACTCGATATGAATTTAGGGAAAGAAAACCTGAATGTGATATGATATATCCATTTGATTGCCTTAGACTCTCAAAGCAAAGATGACTGGATTCATTTTGACCAGTTTTTGAAAGGGAAGGGGGGAGTTTACCATCACGCTGATCCATTGCAACGATAACACCACACAAATTTGACTGCCCTGCCATTAATATCGATTCCTGCGCCAAGTTTAGACCTGATCATGGGTTGGGCGGGCTGCGGGGCCATCCAACCACGGCCCGCGCCACAAGGCCCAAAGACAATTTTGGGTGGGCTTGTGCTAAGGCTTTATGATAGGCAACTCTAGGGCAAAGAACAAGGCCCGATCATAAGGCCCGCCCAGGCTGGCCCGAAGATTTGTACAGAGCGCTAGATAATATCATAATCTGCATTAAACCCCCTTGTCCATGAGGACCCATCGGATCGGCAAAATTGTCAGCATTGCTCTTGGGCGGGCTACTATCAAAAAGGAAGCCGGGCTTGAACGTATTGAGCCTGCTCTCTTCGTCTTTAATATATTAGCAAATTACAAAAACATGTAAATTTTACGCGTTGACATTTATATATTTCAAAGATTTCGGTCATTCCCGATTTGAAATATTGAAAACACACGCGTAGCAAAGAATTAAGTTAACAAAAAGTATTAAGTCTATCCAAGTATACCCATGAGCAATTGAAGATGGGTAAATTCTTTTTTTTTTTTTTTTCGGCCCTACTCTATTTCTACTCTACACTCACTCGTTTTTCGCCCGCCTGCGGGCGTGGGGAATAAGCCGAAACCCACTTCCGAAATTTACGCGTCCCCACCAGCCCCTCCCGAGAATGTGAGGATTTGAACCCCTCACCTCCCCTTTCATGTTGGAAGGGTGATAACTGGGGCGATTCATACGTGAATTTTTCACTACTTTTGAGACTTTTGATAATTTCCTTTATATATTTTGTCATAAAGAAAGGACAAAAGAAAAAAGAAAAATCGTGTTTGACATGTTACATGAGGAACGTTTTTCCGGTACGCTCGTACGGCGAAAGTGGCCCCAATAAACGAGGCCGAACAAAAAGAAACTGGAACCACAATTACTGCGCCGGCGTGCGGGCACCAACAACGCCTAACACTTCCCCCACCAACTTCTCCAACCCCGCCGCCGGAATCCGAGGAATCCGATCCCTCGCCGCTACGGATGGAAGGAACCCACCTGGTCCAGCCGGCGGTGGCGGCGCTCGTCGCGGCCTTCGTGGCGGCCAGATCCTACCGGCGGAAATCGCTCGACCTCTCCGGGGCGCTCGCCGGGTTCCTCGTCATGGCCGTCCACATCGCAGCTGGGTACAGGTGACTTCCTGCTGCTGTTGCTGCTTTTTTCTCGGTTTTCACGAACGGGATCCCTTTGATTTGTTTTAGTCAACGAAGCTTCGATGGGTTTCATTGGTGGGTGTCGAATCTTGGTCAGGTACGGAGCCATGCTGCTCGTTTTCTTCTTCAGTTCATCGAAGTTGACCAAAGTCGGGGAGGAGAAGAAGCGCAAGGTTGACGCTGATTTCAAGGAGGGTGGACAGAGAAATTGGTAAATCTTTGCTCTCTCTCTCTCTCTCTCTCTCTCTCTGATTCTGTGCATGGTGGGACAATTGGATGGACATAATTATTCGAGTTCGTTTGCTTGGAAGCAATCGAAAAGTTCAATTTTTGTGCGGGCGTTGGTTGCGAATTGTAGGTGGGATTATTGGTACGGCTTGGTTTGAGCTGATTCGTGTTTCCATTTTAGCACTTTTCCATGAATGCAATGCCTTCTTGCAATATAGAAAAAAAATGGGACGTAAGTGTATAGGAATTTTATTGGCGTTTCACATACTTAAAGCGTGGTTTTGTTATTCTGGGATCGTTTCTTTGGTTACTTCTGAAGTCTGAAGTCAGCGAGAGAATGTTTGATAAACAAACTTGAGTTTCTTTTACAGAATTCTTTCCAACCTCGCAACCTCGACCAGTCTTGTCCAAATCGAAACCTTGCTTAATATGTTGCTGAGTTGCGCTCGGCTCTTCCCTATCTTTCGTGCGCTTGCAAGCATAACCGATGATCTTATATGGGCACTGGTTATATGTCCAATGCCTGATTGATCTGTGAAGAGGATGCTGCTACTGCGGATCAAGTGCCTAGATTTATCAACGCTGATGTCCGTGATGATTGCTTCACTATTCTTATCAGGATACAGGTCCTATCAAATAGCGGCATCGCTACGGTTCTCGTGGTGGTTATCTGGACATTAACTGGATGGAAGGATGAGTGTTTGGACTCCAGAAAATCATCTCTGGTTACTTCACTTATTGGTGGCGTAATTGGTCACTATTGTTGCTGTAATGGTGACACATGGTCTTCAGAGCTCGGAATTCTTAGTGATGAGCAGCCGCGACTAATCACGACCTTCAAGGTGTGTACATTCTGTTCTTTTTCCTTGTGCCCATTGCACTGTTGGAGTCTTCCCTTGCGAGTTGGAGTGTATCGTCATTATCCCCTTCAGTTTTAAGCATCTGTTTTATCAACTACCTGCAATTTCAGTACTAGGATACTGCAGCATTTGATTATGGCTTTTGGTGGAAATGGAGTCTTGAGCTTTTAGCATTTGCATGTTCATGCCTGCTGGATTTGCTAATGAGCATTGACTTCAGTGGTTTTACTTGTCCCATCCACTGAGGCATTGTTGACCAAAGCTGCGGTGCTAGCTGAAAATTGTTACAAATAAATCCAGTTTCTTTGAACTGTCCTCCTCTGAATTCTTTTGTACTCACAGACGTGTTACTTATGTGAGTTTTTTCATGTTGTCTCTAATTGGTTTGTGTATCGCCAATAGCCTGTGCGGAAGGGCACGAATGGTGGTGTGACTGTTCAGGGACTAATGGCAGCTGCGGCAGCGGGTGCTGTAATAGGGATATCATTTGTGCTTGTTGGATTTCTCACGACAAAATGCACATTGGATGTGGCTTTGAAGCAATTATTAGTGATACCCCTTTCAACATTGGCGGGAGTTTGTGGTAGCGTCATAGATTCTCTGCTTGGAGCCACGTTACAGTTCAGTGGTTTCTGTTCAGTTCGGAATAAGGTCTGTGTACTAAAGTACTCGCGTCATCGGCATATTAAACCATTACATGCCCTACAATGTTCAAAATTAAGAGACACTTCACATGGTCTAACTGAAATTTTTGTGATCTGGAAATGTTTCTGCAGGTTGTTGGTAAACCGGGGCCAACAGTCAAGAAGATTTCAGGACTCAGCATTTTGGACAACAATGCTGTGAACCTCGTGTCGATATTGACGACCACTATGCTGACCTCCATCGCCTGCGCGTACATCTTCTGAAGTCATCTGTTCAAACTGAATAATTCCGGATAGATCGCAAAGTTGGCTCTTACGGGGCCCTAACTGAATAACTCCTTGCAGGTTGCAGGGCCCTATGCAATCACATAATTTTTTTTTTCTTTTGTAAGCTGTGAACAGGGCAAACCTAATAATCCTTGTGATGATATCTGAGTTGGCTATGAATTGAGGAAATATAGAAGACAATTGTTTATCATCTTAACAATGTCAGCTAAACGCACTCTTTGCTCTTGGTTCATGTTGATTTGCTTCTGCTACCTCCAAAAAGAAAAAAGAAACTTTAGAGCAAACAACTAATTTCAACAGGAAGAAAATCCAATTTTCTGGTTCTTTTTCAGGTAGAAATAGGAACGGAAGCACAATGTAGCATGAAGTTTATTTTCATTGCTTCGAATATTTTCTACTCATTTAGTTTCTTGACATAACTTGAGCACAAAGTACAGGCATTTTGCAGTCGGAAGTGCCCTCGTGGCCAAGAATTTGTGTGCCTGAAACGGTATTCGCTTGGATCGGATTAAGAGAATTTGTTAACCCAGAATTGGTATCGAACAACCCTAAAGCCTAATGAGTAATTGGATTGACGAAGCTCGTCCTTTATGGTTTAGACCTTGTGGTAAGGGTTAGCCCCTCATTCTTCTTCTTCTGATGCCAAAAGACATGGTCTAATGCAAGTCTCGTTTGCTTCTGGATAGTTGCCCAGATAGCCATCTATTTTGTTCAGTAAAACCGAGCTTTAGACCCTCAATCTCTTCTCAAGAAACAATAGTTCTAAGTGGGTTTTACTCAATAAGTAGATGAGATCTTGCAAGCCTTGAACCTCTTCAGACATATCAGAAGATATACATGAACTAAGACTCAATATTATTTCAAAGTAGATACATTGAAGAAGCCAGATCTACAGAACATCGGGAGCACCGACGGAGTGATATACATGATGTTCACGTGTGTTGTTCACTTTAGAGGCAGCAACAGCAGAGCATCTCCAAGCAATACTCGCAAGTCTCGAAGCAGCAGAAGCAGCAACACAGCGCGAACAGGCTGCACTTTCCAAGACCATCGCAACAGAAGGAAAAGAAAAACATCAATACACATGTAGTGATGACAAAAACACCTGACAACCACGACGACGATACATAGGTTTTTGTTCAAATATCTCAAATATGTGTGGTCTTAGATCGTACGTGATTGATCACTGCGAGTCTTAATTAGCAAAACGCCAAAACTTGGACCCTTTTAAGAGGCGAAAAGGACGAAAGAGAGAGAACCACTGACGAACGATAGCTGAGTGATGACCACAAGAAAGAGGAGGAGGAGGAGAAGAATAAGGTTATGATGATGATGAAGAGAGACCAACCAGGCATAGAGGCAGCCTCTTTCTTCATGGCGTCGACGGATGTGATCGACGTGCGACACTGACACTTGCTGATAGCCCGGCGGAGCAAACATCTCTTCCCCTCTTCTGTGATCAGAGCTCGGAGTACAGCAAGAGAGAGCAGAAGATGATGAAGGTGAGTTGAAGAAGGGAATGAAAAAGGGTGAATGATGCCATCACATTGAGCAGAGAAAGGATAAGATGAACATTCTTGTTTTTCTTTTGGAATTATCCAAAAAGGTCAAAATGGGAAATGAAGACAACGCCATGAGCGACACGGGAAGAAGCTGGGTGGCAGCTTCCTTTTCCGCTCGTTTCTCTTATCCACCTCTTTCGTAGCTTTGGAAGTTCGTGAGTCCGTGACTCAACTATTCAGTCAATTATATTTGATTGTTTCCATCGATCAGTTGCATCAGACTCGTTCATGGGATGAACGTTACCTTTGAAACTTCACGTGTTGGACGGCTTGAGATTGTGATTGACACTTGTTTGGAAAGAGGGTAATGGTGATATAAAGATTTTTAGGACATTGATTGAAATTGGGAAAATTGTCTAGAAAGTCTTAAACATATTGCACCTTTGTCAATTCAGTTTTAAACTTTTTAATTGTATCATTTAAGTCATAAACGTTTTTACATTTTACCGATTGAATTAATCTGATTAATTTTAGTTGGAAATAACTGACGTGAATACTAGCGTCCTACACTTGTGGCCGCACGATGATCTCGACTATATTTGAGCAAGGGCTGAGTGACTCTCACTGGTCAAAGTAAGAAAAAAAGTAAAGAAGGAAAAGATAAAGAAAAGGAAATAGAAAAAAAAATTTAATGAAGGAATATGAAGAATATTACTACAAATTTTCCATGTCAATTTAGGCTGCACCACTTAGGTAGCGCATGGTAACGCTCCTGTTTCTCCCAATTTCTGTTCTTTTGTTCCCCGGAACAAAAAATGAACAGGTCCGTCGATGGCCGATGGGCTTCCAGCGGCGGGTGGCGGTGACGGTCGGCGGCCGGCGGTCGTGCACCAGCGGCGGTGAGCGGACCGGCGGCGGCGGCGAGCAGCGGCGGTGATCCGTCAACAAGAATAAAAAATGAATAAATACAAAAAAGAATTTGTTGCATTACCAAACGCATTTCTATTCTTTTTCTATTTCAAGAGTAGAAATTTTGTGTCGTTACTAAACGGGTTCTTTTACTTATAAATTGTTAGGTTGAAAATGAAAAGTTAACTATTTCGAAAAAAACTCTTAGGGAATGAAGCGTTGTCATGCGCAGCCTTAAGTCGTTGACGTCCACATCAATGATTATCGTCCAAAATTAGCCGAAATATCTTAATAGGCAAAATGTAAAAAGTATTAGAATTCAATTGATATAATTAAAATGTTTATAACTAAATTAGCAAAAGTATAATAAATTTAAGACTTTCTGAACAAATTTCTCTCATTGAAAATTAGATCTTATCCTTGTGGCTGTCGTGATGCTGAAGCCATAATTAAGTGCGGCAAATCAGTGTCACTTTCCTCAGGGAGATCATTAAAGGGGAATGGAGCTCATCATTCAATAACATTTACCCACGATGGAAAATGAACAATCACTTTGGCCAAAGGCAAGGAACTATATATTTATAAACTTAAGATATGCCCATCTTTCACACTCAACTATTCAGTCAATTATATTTGATTGTTTCGATCGATCAGTTGCATCATACTCGTTCATGGGATGAACGTTACCCTTGAAACTTCACGTGTTGGACGGCTTGAGATTGTGATTGATACTTGTTTGGAAATAGGGTAATGGTGATATTTCCTATAGATTTTTAGACATTGATTGAAATTGGGAAAATTGTCTAGAAAGTCTTAAACATATTACAATTTTGTCAATTTAGTCTTTAAATCTTTTAATTGTATCATTTGAGACCTAAATATTTTTACATTTTGCCAATCGAATTAATCTGATCAATTTTAACCGAAAATAACTGACGTGGATGCTAGCATCCTACACTTATGATAACACGATGGCCTCACCTACATTTGGGCAAGGCTGACTGACTCTCATTGTCCAGAGTAAAAAAAAAGTAAAGAAGGAAAAAATAAAGGAAAGGAAAAGGAAAAGGAAAAAAATAAGAACTTAATGAAAGAATATGACATCAACAATTTTTGTCCAAAATTGACCGAAATATCTTAATAGGCAAAATGTAAAAAGTGTTGGAATTCGATTGATATAATTAAAATATTTATGACTAAATTAGTAAAAAAGTGTAACAGATTTAAGACTTTTTACATAATTTTTTCTCATTAAAAATTAGATCACATCCTTGTGGCCGTCGTGATGCTGAAGCCATAATTACGTGCAGCAAATCAGTGTCACTTTCCTCAAGGAGATCATTAAAGGGGAATGAAGCTCATCATTTAGTAACACTTGCCCACGATGAAAAATCAACGATCACTTTGGCCAAAGGCAAGGAACTATTTACATATACATACATACATACATACATACATATATATATATATATATATATATATATATATATATATATATATATATATGTATATATAGCTAAATAAACTTAAGATATGCCCATCTTTCACAATCTTGTCATCTCAACATTTTTGGATAGGTCCAACCAACAATGTTAAATGCATCAATCAACCCTTACAATTGAAATTAAGTTGAAGTTAAACTCGAAGTTAAGAGACTGCTGCCCTATCTATTTGAGAGAGCTTGGGCACCGTTTTGCAATTTTGGCTTTTGATCTTTTGACCCATTTTATCAAAAATCGATATAATCAAAATTGTTACTCAAATTGACCTCCACTAACATTATCACATAAAACTTTTTATGCGTGCCAAGATTCCAGATAAATGCACATGAAAATATTACGATTTTTAAAAATATGTATTTTTTCTCAAAATGTTATGCATGAATTAATAGATTTATATGAGAAAAGGTCATATTTATACTATTTCTGAAATTTATATTTTTGATTCTTTAACGGATTTGATTCAAAAAAATAAAAAATCATGTCTTAATTCAGAAAGAAAAGTTCCTTGGATTTCAAAAGACCTTGAATGATATCTCCACTCCGAATTAAATATATTTCTCATGTCGGTGTTATATATATTTGATAGTATCTGCCTATCTGGTCCACACAAAGGGGCATCCAACATGAAATCTTGACTTTTCTGGTGGGGTGAGTGGGGATTTAACTGATCCTTTTCTTCCTTTAATGTCGGAGACGCATTATGCTAATTAATTAAGCGTGGGATGCAAAGTGATTAAGGTAGGGACATCGCCATTCATCCTTTGTCGCTACAAGATGTGACATAAGGCATGGCGTCATGCCAGTCTTTCCATGTGGCAACGTTTGTGTCCCCCTCTAAGATTGTCTTTCCGACATTAATATCTTCGCAGTGAATTTTATAAAACTAAAATGTGCCAATGAGATGAGGCATCGATTTCATAGGCAAGCCATATTTTGACTCACTCCAGAAATAATAAGTGCTGAAAATATTTCAGCATCTAGCGTTACTTTCAATTGCCCAATCAGAAGGTAACACAGCTTAGACGAAGAACAAGATGAGCATACCGTAGTCGTCTTTATATGGAAGGAAAAATGACATAAATAGTCCACAAACTTTCCCTCAAAGTACAATGTGATCCATAAACTTTTAATTTATTCAATGTGATCCATGAACTTGTAATTCTTAAATTTTTAATAGACATTTAATTCATCGGGAATTAAATTGAATTCAGTGATATAATAATTTAGGGAACAAGATTGAATATTTGTCAAAATTCCAGAGATCATATTAAATAAATTAAAAATTTACAAATCACATTGCACATTGGGCAAAATTCAAAGACAACATTGAACAAATTAAAAGTTCAAAATCCAATTATACATTAAGACAAAGTTCAGAGATCATTTGATGAAATTTCATATGGTGCAAGCCATTAATGCAACCCAAAGAACGAGCCAGTCACCATAATCTCACCGGCATGTCTATAGTCCAAGGCTCTTTGCCGTTGGGAATATATAATGTCCGAGACGTGCGCTCACAAACATAAATCGAACTAGTGACCAATTGAGCTATCGCGCTGAGCCATCTTCATTCTGTTCTTATTTGGCAGCATCGTGCATGAAGATTGCTTGTGCTCAACTACCTGAGAAGGAAGCTGGACACTAACCAGCTTGATGGGTTATGTCACCAGCAACCATAAGAATTTCTTGATGCATCTACGCATGGACAAAAAAAGCACTAGCCGCCAGTCATCAAAGGTCATGCATTGATTAGGTAGAAGAATCTCATTCTCTTTTTTTAGGCCAGACCAGACCAGACCAAGAATTCTAGCATCACAACCAACCCAGAATGGACAGGGCAACTGAAGAAAGGAAAACATTGAAGCATAAGGTCACAAACCCAACAAGTTGACACAGTTTCAAAAATTGAGAAGCCTTGCATATCTAACATAACTCCCAAAAATAAAACAGTGGTTCCTGAGCCTGAGGAGAGGCAAAGCAAACCTCTCTTGCCCATATCTGTTAACCAAACCATTCGATGAGATGGGCAAACACAAGCCTCTTCAGAATTGTGCCACCTGCGGAATCACTACAAGTTTGCTAACGCTTGCTTAAATTCCAAAAGGCAAAGAGGGGAGAACATTCCTTTGCAAGAGTGAATGTGCAGCTTCCAAAGAACACAAGAATGGGAAATGTAGCCAGACAAGACAAGCTCTACTATACATCATCGAATTCCCATGTCAAACAGCCAAAGTGTGCCTGCCAAATGGCTGAAAAAGAAGATGGTGTGATGTCAATGTTCTTGGCAGGCACATCGGATACAACTTCCAAAGAATAAAAGCAAAACATCCCGAGCCTAAGATGCCGATACAAGAGGAACCATGGCTATGGATGATTTCAGGGAAAGTACTTCCCATTCCCACCAATCCCGCACACAAAAACCCCCATGCGGAAGTAAAAACTGCTCGCTTTTTTAGGTCTACATGCATCTCAGAGATCAAACTCCACTAAAAATATTAAACTTGGCCTAACAAATGTACAGACATGACTTGATCGGGTCAGATTGCCGTTATTAGATTTCCTCACTGAGTATACTCTCAGCAGCTGACGGAGCATGTGGCGGGTTCGACCGAAACATTCGACAATAAGATATTATTGCATACAGGTTGGACGGCGGAGGCGTTTTCCAAGCGTTCCCACGTTGCTCTTCGCTTCTCGGCCACAACATTTGACAGTAAGTTGTCTTCTTCCAGCTTGCGCTGGCAGGCGGACATGAGTTCTTCGTCCATTTCTGTTAAAATCTTTTTTAGATTTCTGGTGAGGTTGAGCACTGCTTGGTTCCAATGGCTCTGTATGTTCTGCTCGAGAGATGAGAAGACAAGGGGCAGAATCACCTGCCTGTTTTGAGTGACCAGATGAAGGACGTGCTCATTGTTCCATAGCAAATGGGCGCGTTCTGCTACCTGCAGTAATTGAGAATGAGGTTCTACCATTAGGTCCAAAATTCAGTGACTTTAAACATAAGTCAGAATGCTCTTCTTTCTAACGTTCAGCAAATAAGTAAGATTAATTAAGCACAGTACACGGCAATACATCAATCGCTATATATAAGCAAGTTGATAAAACTTCACCTGGTAATGTGAGCTATTGAGACAGCATCCAATGCGCCTAAAGAGTGGGACCATAATCTTTTGGAAATCAACCAAACTAGTCATCTCTAAAACCTCTTCCAGCTCACTCAAGAACATCAACTCCTTCTGGCTGTTCGTCAGGGGCCAATATTTCAATAGGCCCTTGATCACTTCACTGGCCAATTTCTGATCTTTTTCTATAAACTGAATAACACAGTATGTTAGCTGTTGATGATACACGCCCACTGACTTTGGTTTATGCAGAGGCATTAGAGCCCTCAATAAGAATATCTTGTGTTCCTCCTTCAATGGCAATGCAAACCCACTAATTACACTTCCAAAGATCTCTAACAACTCAGCAATTCCATTGTGCCGTTCCGTTTCAAAAACAAAACGGTATACGATATTACTGACCGCCTTCCTGATAAAGGGTCTGTGTACCATGAACTTCCCATAAATTCTGTGCAGGATTGTTTTCAAGCAGTCTCTTTCTCTCGGATCCTCAGAATCAAAGAGGTCAAGCATCCTCGATATAAAAGAATGATCAACATATTTCTTTGCGACCTTTGCATCAAGAGAATTGTAACTGACAAAACGGAGTAGCAAGTCATATACAATTTGTAGATGTGACCATGCAGGATCAAACATTGGTTCGTCATCCTCAGTTTCACCTCCAGAGCCATTTGACCGGTACTTTGGAGGGAAGACCCTAAACAAGTTGATTGCACACATCTTACACATGGCAGCTATTGCCATTTCATTGAACTTAGCTGATCCACTAGAAACAAACTCGACAAGCTCGACCAAAATTTCATGCTTAGAATTTATTTCTGTGCAGTTCTTATCAGGGTCATTGAAATCATAAACCTTGCAGCAGAAGTTCAACTTACTGACGAAGAGGTTCTGCTTCTGGGAATTTGATACATCTTTGAATGACATAAATGGTTCAACAGCATCCAGTCCTGTCATCATGCTAGCAGGGAAAACTGCAGACGACACCCTCTTGACAACATTAAATCGGCTTGAGAAAGTACCCCCTCCAATCATACATTGAAAACCATTGGAATTGTCACCTGGGTCATTCCCAACAGTATCCTGGGAATCACCTTTGGGTGATTTCCGTGGTATTTTGTTCAGAATTTGCTTCAGCATTGTGGCAGCTGAAAATGCTTTTGGCGCCTGGAATAGGGTCATAGGGTTGATTAGCCAGTTCAAAGCAAGAAATACTACGGAAATAAGACAATCAGCAGGACCTAATAGACATACCATTTCTCACCAAGAGGAATATAACATATGGATCCGCTAACTCTATCGCACAACATCAAATACTAATCAGAGCTCTATATTTGAGATCCTTCTCACAGTGGCACAGAGAGAGAGAGAGAGAGAGAGAGAGAGAGAGAGAGAGATGTTCTGTCATGATATGTATCTCTTGAATGTATCTTTTCAGGATCAATGTTTAAGTTCATCAAGGTGGCAATTATGGTACAAAAAACAGAAGCCAAGCCCGTGTAGGTGAACATGTCGAGAAGGGATTCATTTACTCTATAACATAGTTGAACAAAATCACACTCACATTGACGAAAGTTTTCCCCAAATTTCCGTCCACGAGAATTTGCAGATCAAGACTTCAGTGAAGCTCAGCAAACTCAAAAGATGGAAATGACATCCCAAAAAGGCGAATTTCACTCTAAAAATCGCTCGTTTCAGCAAGTTTCCTTGAGTGGAACCTCAGATCTGACGTAACATGATATTCAGACAGCAGAACACAACTAGATCTACCCAGTATGTTGCTCAAGACACTAAATTGACCGAAACCCACATCAAGAATCGGCTGAAGCAACAGTGGCAAAGAAAAAGCATTGAACTTTCAGCAAGATGGAGAGAAACAGAGGTGCAAAGGAAAATACCTGCTTATACCATGAAGCTACTTGGAAACGAAGGAGACCACCCAGATCATGGGGACAAGAGAGAAATACAAACGGGATTCAATTCTTCATCAGATTTTTTTTGGTAAAAGGGGAATAGAGAGAGAGGAAGGGGCGAGACAAAGCATTTCTACTTTATATCATCATGGGGGTGGTGGTTGTTTGTCCCCACATGGAGTGGAGGGCGATTCTTGAGGCTTGGGAAGAGAGGAGAGGAGGGGGTGTGGTGGTGGTGTTGTTTCCATGTGATCTTGAATTTCTTTTGGGTGCTTTCTTGAATTTTTCGTTTCTTTCCTTTTCCTTTTCCTTTTCTTTTTTCTTTTATGGTCTGCTGATCTTTATGTCTTGGATCTCCATGAACAATAATGATGAAACATCAATTAAGTTTCCTCGATTCAGGCGAAACAAATGAGAGGGCATGTCATTATATATATATATATTTTCTCCACAGGGGGGTTGCAGGTGCTCTGTTAACACTCAACAGTCGCACCGCAGCAACCAAACTAGTTGAAGTAAACAAGAAACAAATCCAAGTAAGGAAGGGGAGAGAGAGAGAGAGAGAGAGGGTTTTAGTTTCTGGAATTAAAGAATTGCATAATGATAAAGACTGGGGTCAGGTACCACCGTGGCAGATTAAATTAAACATTTTTCTGTACGCTTAATCTGTGACAGAGTACATTTCCCTTATTATATTTCTTTGAAGAATCCAAAGCCAGCCTATAGTCATGAGTAAAGGGCAATCTTGACATTTGCGGCAGCAGTTACAGTTGCAACGTAGGGCCTGGTTCTAGAGCAGTTTAAGCAGTTAAATAGTCTTTTTCTTTTGTTCTTGGAAGGTGTTAGCATGAGCATCACAAAATCTCTTCATGGGAAAACCGTCCACTCAGGTTCCCATTTTTGGTATCTGATGCGTGTTAGGACACATCGGCCCCGGAGGCAATGGAGCCGCTGATGGCGGTGGTGTGATGTCGGATGAAGGGGTGGCGGTCATTTGATGGTGGTGATGCTAGCGACCGGCGGCGATCGTGGTGGAGGTGGGGTTGCCGGCGATGGTGGTGGCGGCGATCGCGGTGATGACTTTGGTAGTGAAAAGGTGGTCGTGCGAGGCGATTCCTATCAGATGATGGGGCCTATTGTCGCCTTCCCATTTGATTAAGAGCGTAAAGAAGCCAAAGCTACATCAGCTGGCTAAAGTTTGGCTCAACACCCCATTTCTCAAAAGTCAAAAAGTTCAGCCCAATCTTTTTGACTCCAGGTTAAACTCGCGCTGTTCAAAAGGAATTGATTCTTCATCTCAATTTTTTTTCACTCAAGGTTAAACTCGCGCCGTTCAAAAATGAATTGATTCTTTATCTCAATCTTGAAAAAATTAATTGTAATAGTTTGCAGATCGAATCAAGCAGATGAAGCTTTTATATTTGTGGCCATAAGTATAGTCAAATGCACAAAACATGCGTAAAGTAACTATCTTCCATATTTTATTATGCCACCAATAAATAAGTCCCTGCTTTACACGAGATAGACTAGACTTAATGATTCTGTAATGAACTCTAGTAAATTATTGTATATCATACTCAAATTAGGTTTGAAACAGTTTTTTTTGTCATAATTAAGTCTGGGGGCACATTAGATTGAGCTTAAATAAGCACAACATAAGCTTAAAAAGTGGAGCTTGAGTCAACTTTTGATCCTTAAGTTAACAAATCGAATTGAGTCACTCAAGCAATAATCTGACTAGATTACGCCCTACCAGTGGTGGAATCACAACTCACAAGTTTACGCGTTGTTGACAAGATGGCTTAAAACTTTTTGAAAATAGATTTTTCACCGATCTGGAAAACAATCTCTCTCTACAAGCTTTTCCATAGCGTGCCAAGCACCAAAAGATATGATAAATTCTTTAGAATATTTAGTTTTACTGCTACAAAGAAGCCTTAAACTTTATCATGTGTTGACTAAACATTGTATCCAAGCTGCTTTATTTATGTAGGAGGGAGGGAGGGATGGTAAAGAAGAAATTGGTCGAAGTAAAATTACCCAAAGATAAGCATTCTTAAGGTAAGGGACCATAATGACCTTTAAATTATCAAGTCGATATTACAAAAATTGGGGTTCGGATAAGGGAATTTGGTGAATTTGGTAATTGAGTGAGAACTAATATGTTCTTGTATCCACAAAAGATTATTAGTTATAACTTAAAGTGAGTAGCACAATGTGTCCAGTATTTTGATTTGGTCATCAAGCATCCAATCAAGGAAAATTTGTTATTTTCAATGCAATATTTCTCTCGTTTTACATGTAATCAATGCGTTGGAGATCACAAAATGTCTCCTTATTAAGTAGAGCACTCTTTAACAAGAATCAATTGAGCAATGAATTATAAATGATAGCTTCAAATACGAGTAGCTAGGAAAGTGCTTAGCTTCGACATAGCTCTTTAAACTTTATGATATGAACTGTCAAAGCTCAACAGTACTTCTACACCATGCAGGAAGAAGACAAGAAGCATTATTGCCGTGGGTTTTCCTTTAGCTTTTGGATTTTTGGCCGAGTAAAGGCAGGAAATAATTAGGGTTTGCAGAGGGGGAGGCAAAAAAGCGGTGGCACAAGAGTCCAAGACAGACAAGATGATTATGAAACCTTTGAAAGATGTCTGCCTCGTATGGAAAGGTTAAATGTACCGGAGCTGGACATGCGGCTCATCTCGCATGCAGCAGGTGGGTTGGAGTCATTTCTTGCAAGCTGCAAGCCTGCAAGTAAGTAGTTGTCTGAAGCTAGGTTTTAACTACTGTCGTAGGAGTCAGAAGTACCTTTGCCTATATAGGGATAGACTCTTTCAATTTAAGAGCAAAAATGTACTCAATTTAGTAAGTTGAAAGACTATGATAAGTATTTCCCTAAACAACTTCTCTGCTTTTTCTCTGAAGATTTTAAGTTGATGAGATAGACAACCAAAGATTTTAAGTTGATGAGATAAACAAGCAAAGATTCAACGGAACCCCCCCAAAAAAAGGGATTTTGCCAAAAGTGATATTTGATGGAAACATATTAATATAAAAAAAAGATTTACAGAACATTTAGGCCGTGTATGGTTCATGGAAATAGGAAATGGAATCTCATTCTAAGTCATCAAATTTCTTAAAGTGGGATAGACCCTTTCAATTTAAGAGCAAAACAGTACTCAATTTATCAAGTTAAAAGACTGCGACTCATACAACAGCAAGTATTTCCCCAAACAACTTGTCTGCTTTTTCTGCAAAGTTTTTAAATTGATGAGACAAACAAGCAAAGATTTTATATAACCAATTTGGGTTTTGCTAACTGAAAAAAAAAAGTTTGGGTTTTGCCAAAAGTGAGATTTGATGAAAACATACTAATATAAATAGAAAGATTTACAGAACATCTAGACCGTGTATGGTTCATAGAAGTAGGAAATGGAATCCCATTCTAAGTCATCAAATTCCTTAAAGTGGGATTAGATCCTTTCAATTTAAGAGCAAAAATGAACTCAATTTTTCAAGTCGAAAGACTGATAAATCCAATAGCAAGTATTTCCCTAAACAACTTGTCTGCATTTTTTGCAATGATTTTAAATTGATGAGATAGACAAGCAAAGATTTTGAATAACCGATTTGGGTTTTGCCAACCGACCCAAAAAAAAGAATTTGGGTTTTGCCAAGAGTGAGATTTGATGGAAACATATTAATATAAACAGAAAGATTTACACAACATTTAGGCCATGTATGGTTCATGGAAATAGGAAACGGAATCTCATTCTAAGCCATCAAATTCTTTAAAGTGGGATCGACCCTTTCAATTTAAGAGCAAAAATGTAATTTATCAAGTTGAAAGACTATGATACCTCCAACAGCAAGTATTGCCCTAAACAACTTGTCTGCTTTTTCTACAAAGATTTTAAGTTGATGAGACAAATAAGCAAAGATTTTACATAAAATTGGGTTTTGCCAAAAGTGAGATTTGATGGAAACAAATTAATATAAAAAGAAAGATTTACAGAACATTTAGGTCGTGTATGGTTCATGGAAGTAGTAAATGGAATCTTATTCTAAGCCATCAAATTCCTTAAAGTGGAATAGATCCCTTCAATTTAAGAGCAAAAATGTACTCAAGTTTATCAAGTTGAAAGACTGATAAATCCAACAGCAAGTATTTCCCTAAAAAACTTGTCTGCTTTTTCTGCAAAGATTTTAAGTTGATGAGACCGACAAGTAAAAATTTTGAATAACCAATTTGGATTTTGACCAAAAAAAAAAATTGGATTTTGCCAAGTGAGATTTGATGGAAACATATTAACATAAATAGAAAAATTTACCGAACATTTAGGTCATGTATGGTTCATGAAAGTAAGAAATGGAATCTCATTCTAAGCCATCAAATTCCTTGAAGTGGGATTCCCTTGCTTTTGTTCGGTTGCCATTTTGCAAATGAAGAGACGTGCAATGAGTTGCAAAATGAAGCTAAAATATCTAAGAAATGGAATGCGTGAAAGAGTTTCTCGAAACGACTTACACAAAGTGAATAGCGAAGAAATAAGGATTAGATGTACAGAATGAAGAAACACACATGATCCCTTGATGATTTCCTGGTTACAGTCCTCTAAATGAATATACAGTTCACACAAGCTTCTTAAGAAATTCATCTGCAACTCCCCGAAATCTCACAAGACACAAAGATGAAGCCAATGCCCTAGACTTCAAAACTCAAGCCACTGTAGTCCTCATTGTGTTTAGAGAGAGAGAGAG
This sequence comes from Eucalyptus brandiana, assembly GCA_014182725.1. Taxonomy (NCBI): domain Eukaryota; kingdom Viridiplantae; phylum Streptophyta; class Magnoliopsida; order Myrtales; family Myrtaceae; genus Eucalyptus; species Eucalyptus brandiana. Next base: position 46,437,080 of record CM024670.1, on the reverse strand, counting down.
AGAGAGAGAGAGAGAGTTTCATCTTGTGGTAGGGAGAGAGAGACGTGATTTCTTCTTGTGGTAGCTCTGGGAAATAATGGAAGGTTGGGAGAGGGGGGGGGGGGTGAAGAGAGAGATTCCTAGTTTTGTAAAACTTGAAGATGATGAAGCTCACGACTCTTCAGAATACTAAAGCAAAACGATGAGAATAGATACTACTTACCTTTTACCAAAAAAAAAAAAAAAAAAACGATGAGAATAGATACATATCAGGTTGCCAAACATCAATACTCTTAAGACTTACAGCTAAAGCTCAAAACGGAGAGTAGAACATACAATTTACAGAGGCCTTGGATTTCAGGCATCAAATTAGATGTATAGCGTGATAAGAAACCAGTGAAATCTGAGAAGTAGCACAGAACTTTACACAAGCAATGAATAAATACTGCTAATTCCACCCCTCTACGAATAAACTCGAATATTAAGCACTTTCTGCCGGCACCTCGCCGGCTACTTCACAGTTGCTCGAGTATTTGGGCCTCCACTCGGTCCTTCCCCTCACAATTTCAGCACCATTTTCAAGTCGAAGCAGATGCTGGCACTCGACTTCACCGCAACTTTTGAGGTCGCTGTCCTGATTGCCAGGGATTGCAGTCAGCGACTGAAGCACGCTGTCCTTACTACATTCCCTCCTGTACTCCAATGTCAGGCCTGAGATCTCATGGCTCTCCAGGATTTCTGGTGGAGCACTCTGCAGAAACCATGACATCGATGTAAAGTTTTCTTTTTTTCGGTCAGACATGTTCTTTTAAGTTAACCAGCCAACTCCCTACCATACCAATTGAAAGACAAAAATGTAACTACTCATAGCAATTCCCATAAGAGTTCAACGGACTGAGGGCGAAACTAACAAAATGAGTTGCCAAGCCAAGGCATTCGTTGGAACTTGGAATCTCAATATCTAATTTAAAAAGTGGCCCAAAATGATAGATGGACATAGAATTTTTTTTTCCTCTATGATCAATCAACACTTTCCTGGTGGTACAACAGCTCAAGACAAAAGCAAAGCACTGATTTAGCATTGCAAAAAAATAATTAAGATTGACAAAAGACAAAAAAAGAAAAAAAGGGAACGCAGCAATGCTGCTTTATGGTGACTCAGATCATGGGTGAGTTCATACGATTAACAGTCCTTATTCCTGATCCCAAAGGATATTTCAATCTGATCCAAAATGATGTCTAATTCAAATATAAAACTAGACCTAGCTTTCTCCTGATGAAATAATAATCTTAAAATACCAAAGTAACCCAGCAAACTTCACAGGGTACATGCATAATTCCCCATCCAATAAAATCACCACTGGACTTCCAAATAAAGTTTTGGTAACTATAGTTAGAGTTAACTATAGTGTATCAGCATGAAACAGCCAGTCCGTCAAATGCTACTACAATTGGCCAATTCAACCAGGAAAAGCTACAGATGAAGAACCAAAAGGAGACGAATAACAAAAGGTTGGTGGTCTAAGTAATTAATTAGCCAAGTAACTTTACCTCAAGTATCCAGCCGATGTACTTCACATTGTTAACATGCTGGTTGACATCTAAATCACTCCACCGAGGCTGAAGAAAGAGCAGATAAAATTGTTTATAAGGACTCAAAAGTTTATCAATGCAATAACTTCATAAGCCATTGACATACTGTTAAACCAGAGCGTATAAAGTCTGCTGTGTCATCATTTAATTTTGGTAATCTCCGATTATCCTCCTCCACAACTGGGGCAGAATTCAGAAAATAAGGCTCTATTTCTTCTCGAACTTCTTCCGGCATTTTGGACAATTTTCTGGTTTTTTTATTCATCATCACCCACAAACTGCAAGTCATAAAAACAGAACATAAGGACTTATACTGAAATCAAATCCAAAACACAAGAGAACTAAATTTAAACCAAAAATCCCACCTGGAGGCTCTTGTTAAAGTTTCTCCAGTTTTGCAGTCACGTACAAGCCAATCTCGCCGCATACCATTCTTCCCTGACCCACAGACCCAGGTATCTACTTGAACCACATCCCCCCTGCAATTGAGATGCACATAGCCCCATCAGTTGCTAATATAAGAGCATAAACTCCTAAAATAGTATAAAGCTACCACTGGTTTCAATACTATTATATGATCTCGTCGCACTTTTAAAGGTCAACAAGTAAATCTTGAGAATTGGCCAGCAACTTGCTAATATAAGAGCATAAACTGCCAAAATAATATAAAGCTACCACTGGTTTCAATACTATTACATGATCTTGTTGCACTATTAAAGGTCAACAAGTAAATCTTGAGAATTGGCCAGCAACTTCATAACTTCCTCGAGCAAGCATCAGCATGAAATGACAAAATAAAAACATCAATAAGCTAATTTAATTTGACATACTTCACTGCATAATATCATTGCTGCTAAATCTAAAATAAAGTTGTCATGAGAGGTTGAAGACTCGTCTCTTTCATTTTTCTTTCTGTAGGAATTAAAATGTGAAAAACCACAAGAACAGCAAAATATGGGTTGCGTAATTTTCAAAATCTAATTCCACATTTCAAATAAATTTTAACTCTCTCAGGACACGGCCACCTATGGGTGCTAAAATGGTCAGCGTTAACCTTCCAACATGTGCATTAGAGCCTCACTTTGTTCTGAAGTCTTCTTGGTGCTAAAATGGTCAGTGTTGACCTTTCAACATGTGCATTAGAACCCCACTTCATTCTAAAGCGTTGTATCATACTGGTATGGTTAAAGCATTAAATAGCATCAAGGCAACCGGTTCAGTGTAAATGCAGCAGCATCTCAGTGCTAGCACTATTGCCCTCCACAATAAGGACATAGCGCACTCCACAACAAGAAAATACAAACTAGAAACAACCAACTAGAACCTCAAACATCAAAACCAGATTGATAGGGAAGGCTGTTCCGAGAAATCGAAAGCCACAAATGCAGTGAGAGTCCAACAGCCCAATTAATCAAATACAGTGGCTGCTTACCAGGCAGGATACCGGTTTACCAAAACCTCCATTTTGGTGACAACCCATATTAGATTCTTTTTGTACATCTCGGGGGTTGAACCAAAGCCATCATCAAGAAGCCCAGCAGACTTAACATGATTGAGAGCCGTTTCCTGAAATTCAATTAAAAAAAGCTTATTATAACAAAGAAAGCTAACAAAGCTGACACGTGTAAAAAGAAAAAAAAAATACATGCTACTGAAAAGAATGTGCAAGCAACTAAAAGTGTAATGTGAAGACAAATACATTCTTAGGAAAAAAGAAGTCAAACCATATTACTATGCTCGAAAGTCTACCTGCAAATGATTCATTAACGTGTCTATGGACGCTGTACGATCAGCCCCTATTTCATATGACCGAATAGAAAAATTCTGTGTGTAGACAAGGCCATCCTGGACAATTCTCCCTAGACCAAATGGGTCAACAAGCACATCTGGCCTCTTCGGTTTCCAGTCAAGCATCATCCACTGCTTTTCCGCTGCCAAGAATACCGTAGTAATGGCAGCAAGTAGCATACTCCAATCAGGCAGTGTGTTGATGAAAGTCCTAGGTGCAGTGGATGGTCTACTCCCCTCATCCTTGACAACCACAGGAAGTGTGGCCAAACCCACAGAAGTACCATTTATTTTCCGAGGGGCCTGCGCATTTGCCTTCCCTTGCAAGGCCCCAGAACTAGATTTGGACTTCAACATTCCCAAATTGGTAGGTCCATTTCCGGACTTGGTTGGTTTCGCAACTGAGTCAGGTGAAGGAACTGGAAAAAAAGCAGAAGCAGCAGTGGTGGCAACCATGACCTTTGACTTTTAAAACAAGCAGGTCCACCAATCAGAGAGCCCTGCTCGAGCTAAATAATAGACCAAAACTCGCACACCCAGCACAATAAGTGCAGGCCTCAGCAGACCAAGTATATACCGGCACAATCCCTCTGCAAGAAAGTCAACAATCAACAATTGGAACAAGAATACTTTAGATATTCAAACTCGAATTTTTTCAAAAGAATCAGTGGGAGAACAAATATCAAGATGCCAACTTCTTCTAGAACAAGATACCAGTAATTATGCTGCTAATCCAATCAAAGCATCTCGTGAATAGATATAACTCAAAACAAAACAATTGTAGGAAAAACTCTCAAACTAGTAAACCAAATTTCAAAATTTCATAAACACCATCACCGAAAAAACACTCAAGCGCCCACCAAGAACGGACCCTTTTGAGATCCACACGACCTTTGGCTTCAGCTCCCTCTCAAATTTTCTACCGTTTTTAGTTTTGCTTTCAAATTTAAATTCGACCACATGGAACATATTCCCTCTGTTATCCCATTTCTCTCCCAATCATAAGAACTCACAGGGATCAGTGTCCACAAAAAACGCGCAAATCTACCAGCGACACGGTACATAGAAGACGACCAATCAACCGGACGCCGGAAATTGCGGAAATGATTCACAACACCAACGCAGGACAAAACCCAAAAAACCCAGCAGATCTAGCCTCCACACAAAGGGAAGGAAAAAGAAAGAGACAGAAAAAGAGAACAGATCAAGTGAAAATCATCTCAATCCATCAAAATGCCGCATTCTAATCGATACCCAACAATCAAGAGAGCTAGACAAGGGCCAAAAACCCGAACCCAGAACAGATGATGACGCCAAAAACGTCCTCCTCCCACCTTCAACTCAAATGGGTTTCTCCTACCTCGGCCAGCGGACAGAACAACGGAAAAAAAATGGAAACTTGGAGAGAGAAAATGCAGGCATTCCCCGTACCTTCGAGAGAAAGGAAAACGTCACAGGTGAGCTAATGCGAGGAGAGGGGGAGAAAAGACCAAAGACTTGGGTTTTTTTCCACCGGGCAGAGTGGACTTTTTCGAGCAGGCGAAAACCAGGACGATAGAGAGAGAGGAACGCGTCGTGAAGCTTGCCGGAAATGGGAGTTTTCTTTTCTATTTTCCTTCCTGCTTTTCCTGGAAAATTTGAAGAGAGAGAAAATTTTAGAGAGGGAGAGGGAGAGAGAGTTTTAGGGCCAGCGGAGAAGTGGGTGGCAGGTACTTGGCGACCAGCGACCAGTTTTATTTTTATAATGGCCGTAGGGCCACGTGGCGCCATCTCCGCTCTCCATCTCCCCCAAGTTTTCCCCAAGAAAAACTCTCTCTCTCTCTCTCTCTCTCTCTCTCTCTTCTTCCAGTATTGGGTTTAAACCGTTTTTGCCTCTATTATAATTAACTTAGTGACCGTTTGGGTTACGTTTATTTTCGTTTTCGTTTGTGGATAATGAATGTTGTTTAACTTAATTTTCGTTTATTTTGGAAAATTTTGATTTGAAAACAGTGTTGGGTTTTTAGGCATTAGCAATGACTATTTACTTTAATGCCATTTTTATTAAATGGTATGGTGAATTCAACATTCTGTGAGGCTTTACTATTTCATATTTTGTTTGTTTTTGTGATGCTTTTCACTTGTGGATTGATACTATTTATGGTCAAATTCTTCGTTTTGATTGATTTGAAATTAATGCGCAACTTCTTCATTCATTTTCTCCAATTGACTCCACTCTCTCTCCGACAGAGTTCCTATTTAATATGACTCATTTTACCTTTTCGACATGACACGGGAACACGAGTCCAACGCTGCATAAATCTATAAGGAGAAATCCGAACTCCACATGACGCGTTATATCCTTAAGTGAAAACCAATTGACACATCCTCCTCCATTTCCGAACATTTCTGTACCCACCTAATATTAGCAATCCTAGCTCCCGGAAAGTTCTAGCAGCCCTTTTATTACTAATTATTATTAATTAGTGTTATTTTAATATATGCCTGAATTGGAGGAGGACGTGGAGTTTGAGTGAGATTGGAACTTTGACCAATTAGGCAAAAAAGTATGGTGATCTAATTGCTGTCTTTGGGCGTGGATCTTGGCGCCTCTTGGACGACTTATGTCAATGTCGGTCAGAGATGGCGTGAAGTCAAAATGGAATTGGAAAGCTAAACTTAATCAGAAGGAAAATTCAAAGAAATTGCAAGTCTAGAGGCTTCTTGGGACCACCGGATGGCAGTCTCGTAATTTTGTCACTTCGACGAGGGTAAGTAGGTAAATACGGTATACAGCCTGCACCTACAAATGGGAACTCGTAACTGGCACCAGCCTCTTCTTGGGTCCCCCAGCGGGTCCTCTGCATGGACGAGAGTGAAAGAAGGGTTTTGATTAATTGTTTTTCTTTTTGGTCAATGACTTACTTGTGATTAAAGGCAGAATTAGGGCTGAGAGAGAAAGAAAAAAAAAAAAAAAAATCGGAGCCCGGAAGATCGGACATACAAGGGCCGGTTTTTTAAGGCCCGAATAGGCCGGGGCATGGACTTTGGGCGTTCTTTATTTGTTTTTTTAATTGGAGTCTGAACTGGTTTGAAATAATTATGGAAATGAAGCGTATACGAAAAGTAAGATATGAGTTATTTATTCTAAAGACACTGATGATATCATAAGCAAGTTAAGTGATTAAGTGACAACCTTGACAACCTAACGAACAAGAGAAGATGCGATAATAATCGAATTAGGGAAAGCGAGTGAAAGCATGTCGAAAATGTATGTTTTTGATGTCCCTATAAACCCCTCTAGCAACTTGCCTTAGCATATTAGGCTCTTAAACGAGTGTTCCAAGTTATACTTGTGAGTTCTATGACTTCGCCCGTATCAAAAGTTATATCTCTTTGGAAGTTGGGGTGCGCAGAGAGAGAGAAAGACTCAGAGAAGGAGGAGCAGAAGAGATGTTGCGTGAGAGAGTTTGAGAAATGGAAGTGAAAATTACAGGAAGAGAGGAAGAAGTCAAAACAAAAATTTAATGTAAGGAAGAAACTTGAGTCAAACTCGTGTAAGAAATGTGTACCCGTTTGATTTGGAAAGATACGAGAAAATTTATGAGGTTAAAAGATACAGGACGTACGAGAGATAATGCATCTGATTTGAAATGATATGACAAAATTCATGAATTTAAAAGATGCCGACTTCATAAGAGGGTGCAGTGTGGATATCAAATCAATAGATATACTCATATTTGGGAAGCTTACACGACGATACCATTGCTCCAAAAATCGATGAACCTAAGGCTATCAAAGTAAAATAGAAGTAGCCTGAAATCAACTATTTCGGAGACTTTCGCAACCCATTTGCCATTACTCTTGTCAATTACATTCTCTAAAACCCATACCGACTTGAGTTTCGAAGTAATCACTAGAAGTTCACCCCTACCGGAATCTTTCCAATGCAGCGTGTAAAGTGCGTGGATCCGCGGCCTGGTCAAACGAGGAATTCGGGTGAGGAAGATGGAGTTCCGCGGCTCAATCCGAATCTGATTGCTGTCGGCTACGATCAGATTGCTACCAATTACATCTAACCTCGTGAGCATCCGTAGTTCCTAGCCCATTGGTATCGATTCAATTATTTAATCAACTCCCAACAGCTCTGTCCTTGAATGAATGAGCCCCACGAGCGTCGTACGTCGCAACCTCGTCTTCACCCCCATCGTAGCTACCAACTGCCAACCGACTCATCACGAGATCATCTCCACTCTTATCTGAAAGAATCTGGGAAACATTGAATGTATGGACAGAGAAAAAGAAATTGAAACGCATCACAATCACGTGCATATGCGTCGACCCCAATCTGCTCCCTTGCGCGTGACGGAAGACACGACCCCCTTCGGCCTAAAGGGCGTCGTCGACCTTCTAGAGATGAAGTGTTCTAGGGGGTGCTTGTGAGCGAGGTTAGAGCTCGATGGTCTTGAATGTTATATGCACGGTCGCCTCTCTCTGCCGTGAAGAGAGGAGAAAATTCCTGTGGTATCGACTTTGATGGAAGTCAGCCTGGAGACCATCATCAATGGACCTATGGAAAAGGCATCGACACAAAATGCGACCCAAATTCAAGTGTTGGGAAGCTAGATCCAATCTTCGGAGTGCTCAAAAAACGATTCCCACAGTAACTCGAAGTTATCTTAGGTAGACAATGCATATAATACAGTCCCAAGTTCACTGACCAAATTCGAGAATTGCTTTTAGCGCTTAGGTTCAACTAATGATATTCTCACTTCCATATCTTAAAGGAGCGTGCGATTGACCTCACATGCACGGCTTGGCTCCTAAAGCATTGCAATGAAGGGATCATGACTGCCCGCGGCCACCGTGACCAGACACTAAGTCTATTCTGCATGGAAAATCCAGTATCTTCATCATTCAATGAGAGGGATTGATGTAAATTGGCGCAGTCCTAATATGATATAGATTTGGTTTTGGGGACTAGTGATTTTAACAAACATAATTAAAGAAAGTGGTTGCGTTCTAAAGCACCGGACGAAATCTGGCGGCCGAACCATCCTTAAATATTCAAGGAAAGCTACGTGACTTTTCCACACGCCAGAAGTGTGCAAGCAAACGACCACATGGATGCCTAGAGCACCCCAAAAAAAAAAAAAAAAATCTTATCAGCTACACCACAGATCAGCTCTATAGCACAAATAATTCTGCTCGTTTCAGAGGGGTTGGTTAGCCCTCACCTCATGAGAAAGATTGGTCGAGTCAAAAGTGGACTTGCGGAAATCGACGGTGCAATGAGATGGGTGGCTTCTCGTTTGGTGAAAAAGGACTCCTTGCTCATTAATGGGCAACCAGCAATTATATCACATCTGTTACCAAATTTCACTCTAACAATGCAAAGCAACTCAATCACGTGTCTTCTTATGGCTCAAGAAAACGATCGATCGCATATTTAAAGACAATCAAAAGAGGTGTAGCTGCAGCAACCAAAGCATCATATAAGCCATCCAACAGTTATATTATAACCAAAATGCGAACGTATATCAAGTCACCAATGAAGGCAATCCTCCCTTTCCACCGTCAGGCAAAGATTTGTTCGCCTGGATTTCTGACAAGTCGAAAGTAACTTTTTGCTCTCTCCCGCCCAGAAAAATATGAATGAATTATATACTAAATATCGATATAAGATCATTTTGAAAGTATGGAGTATTTTAAAATTCGAATGCTGTGAGATATGGAAAAAAGTTGCAAGTAAAAAGTAGAAATTACTCCAAACAGACTCTTAACCTCTCTAAAATCGCTCTAGAGCTTCCAATAATTGCATGAGGCATGCCTTAATTCAAAGACCACGCACCATGCAGGCGTGCATGTGCTGTGTACAAACGGAGTTGCGAGATGAACATGTTGCAAAAGACAGGTAGAATATAAAATTGACTAAATACTTTGATCAAGAAATATTTTTACAGTGTATATACACAAGATCAACTCAGCTATTTAAGAAAATAAGGGGGAAAAAAAAAAGGAAAAAGGAGAAATCGATATACAGAAAGATTCAAGCACCTTTTTACAGTAAAAAAATGAAAAGCTTTCCTCATTCAAGATAAATAAAAAGAAAATCCGCATATGGCATGCCGTTGACCCTGAGATGGAGAGAAGAAAAAGAAGAAATAGGAAAAGATTGATCAAACTGTACAGTGTCCTACACTAAAGTACCGCAGAGTCTGGCTAGGAAACCTCTTGCTTCCCTTTAACTCTAAAAAAAGTGTTGTTCTCCATTTGAATCAGTTACCGCTGCACTTGGGGGTTTAGAAGCTTGTGGTGGGGGAGCAGGTAGTGCATAAGTAAGCTTGGATGAAGAATGCTCAATTAGACCAGCAACTCCGGCAGCGGCAGATTGAGCATTTGAAGGGAGGAAAAGGTCATGTTTCTGATCTTTGTATGCGCTCCATACCTGAGCCAAATGAGTTAGAACCGAAATGAGTTAGAACTGAAACAGCCTGAGGAATGTCTTAACATTCCACACGATTTTTCTGAACAAATAAGCAACATTGCGAAGCAGCAAAACTATTGAACAGAAAACCCGAATATATGAGCAGGTCCCTCCCACTTACATCAGAGGAATCTAGTATTTCACGGACTCTGGTACAGTGGGCACCTTCCGTTGCAAATGCATGCAGTACCTGGATGGACACATGAGAATAACATATTTGAGAAATTTTAAGTACAAGACAGGATAACATGTATTGAGCAAAAATTAACACCTTCCCTCTATCCACTAAGGGGGAATCAGAATGAAACTAAATTTTGGAACATTAAAGCCCCAAAAAAAATACAATGGGCAGAACTTGGAAGGAAAAAAAATCACATGGGTGGTGGAAAGACTCATAATCATAGCCGTCGTATAGGCATAAATGAGATCATGGAAATTAAATGAGCAGCAGCTCGTTTATGATAAGCCTATGCTAATATTATGTTAAGTCTATGCTGTGGATTTCATCCAGACAGTACTTAAATAGACAACAAATAATTACTCTTACCTCAATTGCCAGCACTCTACCGATAGATGCCTCAGATTCATTCCACTTCATTTGCGAGCAAAGACCATTTCTGCCTCCAGCTCTCCAGTCAAGAAGACCAAGAAGTACCTCAACAAGACCAACCCTGCAGACCCACAATTAATCTCTTCCTCAATAAGAAATGCAGAAGTGAAGCACTGATTGAACAAGCATGGTTTGAATGAGATGGCTAGATTCTTATAGAAAAAAATAACGTGAAGTATCCGCATAATCTAACTTAGAAAACATTCACAACTTTTGAATGAAAATACTGAGCAAATATAAATTTATCAAAAGAAACAGTTCCACAATTTCAGTCTCCCCGACAAAAAAAAAAAAAACAAAATTAAATTTCTCTGTCTGAAGACCAAATCACTGAATCAGAGATCCGACCCTATTGGTTTTCTTCCTCTTGCATAAAGCAGCTTTTAACAAGGCTAGATAATGGGGAAGCAACTGAGTTGACACATGGACAAGGAGGACTTGCAATTTTATATTACAGAACAAAGCACTAAACTTACTTGAGTCCTTGTGCAACAAGGGCATCCCTGGCCCTATTTCCAGCACCAACAACACGCTTTAATGTCTCAAGTGCTAATATGCTTCCCCCTTGCCATCCTATGGCTTTCATTAGAAGAGGAACAACCTGGGAAACAGACATTGCAGAATGTTAATTAAAAACTCAGGAAACCTCATCGACCACAGGATCTAACCTGAGGATTTCAAACACAACAAAAGACTTATTGATATTTCCATGTTGATTACCTACACAAGATTTGTATGCGAAATACCATTAAGGCCTCACAGAAATACAGACTGCCAGTTTTCTTTAAAAATGAAAAAAAATAGAATTCCATGAAAAAGTTGCAACAGGATTAAAAAAAAATACCTGAGGTGATCCAACACTAGTTGCTGCCATTGCTTCTGCACAAGTAGTACTAGATGCAAGTTGATGTAGAACGCGTAAGCAACTAAGACGTACACGCTCTTGAGGAGTTTGAGTAGGTTGGGCAGACCCATCCTCAGATTCATCTGTTCTGTCTGTAATACTTCCAGTGTTCAATCCTGCTGATGACATTGTTTCTCGTCTCCCCTCATAGGCAACTGCAGCAACAAGCTTTGGCACGTATCCAAGATAACCAACGTGATCTGCTAGTGCAGGGTGAACTCGCAGTAAGGAAACCAAAGCAGCTGACAACAGCATCGGAAGCTCAGGGTCCACAGTTTGTGCATCGTAATGTGTGGCTGCAATTGATGACAAGTACTGATCGAGCAGTCCTTCCAAAAATCTCTTTGGGTTCCTAAGGGGAAACTTGGGATCTTTCAGGAAAAGCCTAACATATATTCCACCCACCTGCAGAACCCTGTGTTAGTCCAAAGACTAATGTGAGATGTATTAACAGAAGACAAGAAAACTGCGATGCATACCTGGGGCTCATCTCTCATTTCCTGCTGGGCAGGTGTCTGTTCAGGCACATCCCAATCAATCATGCGTCCTTTCATCTGTTCACGATAAAGGTCTGATGCCATGGTTGCTATTTGAGCTGATAAAGAAGTGGCCATTGCGGGTGTCCATACAAGTTCTGGTGTCTCTGTAGTCTGTTCAAGCGCTGACACCACAGCCTCACCCGGTCCATCCCTAACAACTGATACAAGGCCATCTGGGAGAAATCTCCCTAGGGTAATAGCAACTCGAGGACCATGCATTGGCTGCCCAAGGAGCTTTCCCAACAGAGAGGCTGCTGATGCTCTTTGCTGCAATGGGATCTCTTCTGCAATACCCCTAAATTATCATTAAAGGGTTTTAGTGAAGAAATCCAAAGAAATAACCCGATGAGGATATCTACCTTGTCTAGGCAAAAGAAGCTCAAGAATATAGACCACTCCACCATGCTTGGCAGCTGCCCATGCAAGTTCTGGTGTGCTTGCCAATGCATAAAGAACATGGAGAGCCCCCTCGCGGCATTTAGGGGAAGCATGAAGCATCTGAAATAATAGAAGGATGCTAGAGACATCTGCCACCATGGCCTCTAAGCAGGGGGCATAAGTAGTCAATAGTGACAGTACACTCAAGCAAAGCTGAGGGATGTCGCTTTCAGATACTTCAGGCACAGAAAAGCACTCAAAGATCGGCACGAGCTTTTCTTTTGAAGAAAGTATTGATGCTAGATTAGGATTGCTTGTGAGCAGATTCTGAAGGGGGAAAAAAGATTAGATCAGTCAAAGATACAGTATATGCTACCTGTTTAGGGTTTATCACAAAGGTGTGGGAAAAAGAAACTACCTGAAGCGAGATTAATCCAAACCGAAGATTCTTGACTAGGGGAAATTCTTCCTTCTCTGCTACATGCCCCTCAGATACTACTGCAGATTCAGGAGGCACATGTTGCCCATCACCTAATCCATCAGTCTTGTCACCTTGAGACTCGTGTGTTTCAGACACCAGTTCACTCTGGTTACCATCAGTCTTGTCACCTTGAGACTCTTGTGTTTCAGGCACCAGTTCACTCTGGTTACCATTACTCAGAAGATATGTATCTACAGGATATTTGTTGTGCACAACAGATGATATAAACTCTACTAAAGCAACACAGAATGCTTCTGGCTCACTAATCTCAGAATCTGGTTGGTCATTGTACACTCTTAAATACACTTGGCCAACATAGAGTTCTTTTGATAGAGCTTTATAAGCAAACCCATGTGATTCCTTCAGATCATATGTACCATCTGGTCCTTGGGCTGCACGTTGTTCATCCACAAACTTCAGTAATTCTGCTCGGGTCGATGAATTCCATATGATCTATAGCAATAAGCACAGATAAACAGGTTAGATGACTTCAACAACTAATGACTAAACAAGAAGCAGACACTTCCCATCGTTTTAATGAATTGTGAAAATTTAGCATGTAACTGCTCTGACTATAAATGCCTTTTCATTAGCATGTTAACTGCTAAAAAGTGAGTTACATACTTCTGGAGACTCGAGGTTTGAGTTCAAGCGGGATAGTAGATCTTTAGGGACATGATCTTTCAACAAGCTGGCAAGTTTAGGGGTAAGCAAAGCTCTGAGAGCATCAGCTGCATCTTGATTATAAGGTGTCGAGCTCCCATCAATACACAAACCACTAAGCTTGGATAAGGCCTGGGCTGCTCGAAGAGCATGTGAATTCTTAGCAATTTGAACACTAGCACCAACCCCAGGTGACTCATTGGCACCAGATTCCTCTGCAGTTGAGTCATACTGAAGCAACAAGGGCACAAGGTACCTAAGAGCAGAATGGAGATTAGTACAGGGTATGCAAAATGATGTTGGTGCAGCTGCGTGTTCTCCCCCAACACCATTAACAAGTGGCAGAGCTGGAAAAGCAAAATAAATATACGCACTAACATGCTATTAAAGTCAAAGCAAATCCTCTTTGATTACTTCCACAAGAAAGAAATCCCTTTTAGTATGAGAAATGTAACTTTTAGGGGGAACATAGATTTATTCTTTATAGAATAGCATACCTTTGTTTGGTACAATGTACATTGGTGCACATAACTTGTAAATTTTGTTGCTTTAAATATAATTAACCATGATTGTGGTTCAGATTACTGTAACAGCATAATCAGTCATGCTCGACTGATACGGTAGATCAAGATTGTGAATACATTGTCATCTCTATATCTTTTGACTAAAATCATCTTTATGGAGGAACAATAGATATGTCCACATACCTAAACTATATGATCCATCTCCTTTATTATTTGGGTTAATACCATCAAACTGGTACACCCGTGACAAATTTACCTCAAACTAAATTTTTGACCATCAAAAACTCCAAACCGGTACACTTGTGACAAATTTATCTCAAACTAATTTTTTTGGGCACCAAAAACCCCAAACTGGTACATTTCTGACAAATTTACCCTCCATTAAATTGGATTAATACCACAAAAAATCATAGAAACAAACAAAGGGTAAAACTCCCAACCGGTACACTCGTCAATTGCCACATGTTATCCAACTCAACAATTTGACGGTAAAACTTAACGTAAACCCATTGTAGGGTAAATTTATCACAAATATATTAGTTTGGGGCATTTCATGTTATTAACCCTTATTATTTTACAATGTCAACAAAATAAGAAAAATTATATAGGAATCAATACACAATATATTTAATTAAAGAAGAAGTTGTGACCAATGATTTTGATGAGACTTATCGTGTGTTCTCTAAATAAAAGAAGAGTCCAAGCTCTTTCAGTGTGCGCACAAGAATCCAAAACCATGTAGAGGTCATCTACCTAAAATTCATCACCAACACAACACTGTCAAATCAGAAGCACTCAATACTTTCGTCTCTAGGTGCTAATTAGGATTTACTGACAGATTGTTCCCCTCTCTTACTAGGTTTCAAGGGTTCTCTTTTATTAGTATTTTGAACTGAAGACCACTCCCCCGCTTTCATTGCTCCTGCCATGGCACAACAGAACCTTCAATTCTAATTTCCCTTCTGAGGCTCTTTCTTAGATTCAAACTAGAATTGTTAATTCAATTTTTTGTGCCATAGGATGTGGTGTCACAATGATATGTTGTCATAGGTCCAAAACAACCATTACACATGAATGTGTCACCACTTCGGAACCCAAATACAACAAACTTACTTATGGGATTATATGACATGGCAAATCTAAGCATGCAATCTTAATAAACATACTTAATCAAAAAAAGATATTAGTATACATAAATGGGTACAGATGGGTTTAGACATATATGATCATGTTATAGACAACATATCACTGTGATAAATTAACCCAAACACGCTTAACTACAAATTTTGCATGTGCCTTGTAATCAACTAGTGTGAAAAACTAACCCAAATGTCCCCAGGCCCCAACCCCCCACCCCCAAACAAAAAAAAAAAAGAAGAAGAAGCTAGCAGATATCTCACTTCAATGTAAACTAACCAATTTCATGTGAAGGCACAATGAAGCATTACAACAAGCAACAGCTTAGAAGCAACCAGGAGTGACCAACGCATTATTTTAGGAAACAACTCGGACTGGCTTTTGCTTTCTGGTTGGCTCAATTTGATTCAAGTCACAACAATATTGGCTCCTCTCAAAATTCTTGCTCCAGTTGGTTTTCTGGCACACATTTAGATGCTACTCTTGTCTAACTTATACAAAATCCAGAGACAATTTGGATTGGCTTTGGCTCTAAAGTTTGGTGCAATTTGATTCAAGTCACAACAATAGTTGCTCATCCCAAAGCTCTTGCACCAGTTGGTTTTCTGGCACACGCCAGTATGCAACTCTTGTCTAACTTATACAAGATTCAGAGACAAAGAGGACCTTTATATCTCAGCAAATATACACAGGTCTGCATAGGGTACGGACAACATCCTGGAAAGAAATGATTAAGAAACTGACAGAGTCCTTTGATATATATGTCTAACAAAGACGCTGCTAGTCCTTTGTTTTTGTAAGTTTGGAAGACAATGTAAACAAAAAATTCTCCAATCAGCAATAGTATCTTCCAATGAACAAATTAAGCAGAATCTTTATACAGCAAGGCTGATTAGAAGAAAACAATAACTTCTGAAGGAAGTAGTCTATACTACTAATCAGGAACAACCAATATGATTTCATTTTTGTCTGCACTGTCAGTATATTCTTCGACTATCAAAATGCTCCATTTTTGCTTCAACTTTGGGGAAGTTGAAAGGTACATGGAAAAGTAATGGAGGGAGTTGTAACTACATAAGCAGTCTTTTATGATACAAATGATCCAACATAATTTGAAATCAATCTATATGGACGACATATTCTCTAAAGTTATTTTCTATAAGGGCCAACATATTAATAACATTTTGTTTAATCTTCAGAAAACCATCAGTTAAAGCCAAACCTCATGAATCATACCCAACCAAGGGCCTAAATCTTTATTATCCTAAGCTATTCCAGTAACGTGACAAAACCAAGCTGCTTATCCAAATAACTGATGCAGACATGCTAGCAAACAATGCTAGGGATTGACCATTGACTGAATGACACAAAAGAATAAAATTGGATGAGATGAAAAATTTAACTTACCACAACACACCAGCGTTCAACAAAGCATTTTGCAACTCTGAGGATACACAGACATGGGCAATAGTCTGCAAGGAAGCATCCACGGCCCCAGGTACAAGCTCAAGTTCAGTGCAGTGCACAATGTCGTCGACTAAACCAGAAAACTCAAGCATCTCTACCCTGGCACTTTCAAACTGGCTTAAGACAGCAAATGTCCGCATCACATTAGTCACAATGATTGCAGATGGTTCACTTGCCGGAGTAGTTGGCTGAACAACACCCATGCATCGACATAAAAGATTCGCAAGGAGCTGTATCCCATCATCCCTCACGAGCTCTTCACCATTCAGAGAAGATGATGCGCACCTAGAATGGGGACAAAGATGAGGCTAGACATGCATCAGATATGTTTGAGACAACGAAAGAAAAATCGTTAAACACCAAAGAAGCTTACGTCAGCCACAGAAGCTCTGATGCAGCAACAAGAAGAGGTGCTCTTTCTGAAGATAGGAAATTGTTGTCATCTTTGTCCACAGTCACAGCGTTCAGCAACATTGGATAGCCAGCATATTTAAAAGGCTCGAGCAAATCCCCATGACGTCGGTACAAAATACACTGTCCTTTCAGTAGAAGCAACAACCTCCAAGTCTGGGGACCTTGCAACCCTTGAATTGTGGCCTAAAATTACCAGTCATCTAGTGTTCAGAAGATGTTTGACATGTGAAGAAATACAATTAACTAATTTCAAGTATAAATGTCCCCCAATGCCAACCATTTAAAGTAATTTTTACACCGTGACTTGACCTCTCGAAAATTTAACTCATCATAATTATTTTCAAAACTAACAATCCCATTTGTATCATACACTTTGAATGCATTTTCTCTTATCTAATATACTTTATGATGATGCTAAATTTCACTTGTCTTTGTAGTCTGTTAAGCCACTATGTCATAATGGGCAAATATACAATATGGCATGTAAATTTCTTGCCAATTGTCATTACCTACTACAGAACACTAAAGCTTTGAAATTACTATAATTCTACAAGATAAGATGTGGAAAAGTTTCACAATCCAAAAGACAGTAGGTCAGGTGAGAAAGCAATTAACTTTACAAATCCGAAATAATGAAAAACTCAGATTCATGGGTCAATTAGACCAGCGCTGATTCTCAGTCATTATTGAGTAATTAACCCACCTGGAGACGTTCGTAAGCTTTTTGCACAGCAAGAAACTTCTCTCTTCCTTCAGGATTTTTATCAGGGTGATATTTCATTGCAAGCTTCCTATATTGTCTCTTCAGCTTTTCTTCATCAATGTTCTCAATTTGCTTGGAGATACTGGCTTTCTCCTCAAATGTATCGATAGAAACGTTCTTGGCAACTTCATCACTTGATATATCTTCTGGGGAAATCTCCAGAATTTTGCAAGCTTCTTCTTCTGAAAGATCCATAGGTCTTCTTGTTAGCTCTTCGCGCCACATTACAAGTAGGGACTGCAGGAATTCGACATGTTCTACTATTGGCCAATTAGGGAATCGGATCTCATCACACAAATTACGAAGGTAATATCGGTGACACCACATCTCATCTCTTAGCTCTGGATATGTCACAGGTGGCATCGGAGCATAGTCATATAAAGAATGACAGTGCTGAGACAATTTCTGGGGAAAATCACCAAGATGTTGCAAAACCTGGTGCAGAAAAAAGGGAAACATGAATGCAAGTCCGCTCCTCCCAGCAAAATCCTTTTTTTTTCTCTGGTAGTCAAAGTGATTTATTGTCAATCCACTACAGAAGATTATATATTGCTATTAATGTGATAATAAGGAAAGTTGACGCCTGATTAGTTCCTATAAGGAAACTCTGTTTAAATGTAGGCAGATGTGCCCCCTGTGGGGAGGACTAGGAGAAATAATGCGTCTTCCTACCTGGCGGATGAGATTTTCTGCTCGCATCTTGTGGGTCCATATAATCTCTGGAGTATCAGAATCAGAAACCATTGCTGCTGCAAATGCAGCAGGACCACTCCGCTCCAACACATATAGCAATGACTCTGGAAGGAGCCCACCAAGGACACTCCGTTTTGCCAGTGGCAAAGACGAAGAAACTGCCGCTTCTTCACCTCCATGAAATGCTTGATGGACATGAGTGACTGAGAAGAGGTGTGCAATTGAAAGAAGATTAGATCCAGGGTATGCAAGGGCAAAATAAAAGGCGCCAGTGCTATATAGCCGAATCATAGCTTTGGGATTTCTCGTAACAATAGCCTTCAGCAATGCCGCAGCACTCTCCACAATACTTGGTTCACCAGAAAGCATTGCCTGATTTTATAGCCGAGCAAAAGAGAGGCAATTTTAGTATTTAATTGCAACAGTCATTGTGTCAAGATATAAGAATTTTGCATCAAAACCTTCACCAACCCCCCAAGTTCTCTTTTCTTTCCTGATGAAAGAAAGGAGAGTCCAAAAACATACCTCCCAAACAGAATATATATGATCATAAGCAATCTCTTATGTACAACAAGATTCATGTACTCATGTCAACTGTAAAAGAAATGGTCAACCCTCAGTATTCACATGATGAACCCACCCACAGGGCACTAATCAGTGCTGAATGAGAAGAACAGCGAACTCAATCTGTTGCCCAGCAAAAATTGCGGTACCACCAGTTTGATGATTCTTAACAATACCAAATTAATGTGAAGTTACAATTTTGAAATTTGAACCTTCTGAAAATGACATGCTAAAAACATCAGGATGAACAAAAATTGTATAATAAAAAACTATGGAGCAGTTAACTGTTCAAACATCAGTTCCCAAGAAACCTTGTAGACCAGTGGCATTCAAATCAATCTTGCATTGTTTCCGACAATCAGACACAATATTTCAGCATCCCCACTTTAGGTAGTTAAATTCCAGGCCAGAGATGACATGTCCAACCAGGCTCATGCACCAGGTTAAAGAAAAGCTTAATGTATTGGAAAAAAAAAAGGATTATTTGCACTTGGTGTTGTGTGGAATTCAACCTATCTTGTGTGCTAATCCACACACAGATTGCCCATTCCTTACCTACCATGCCAAGGTTGGAAAGTAATAACTTTTTAAAATTATGGCCCTGCATGTCAGATTGTTATGTATCATGTCAACCAGAAATTTAATTTGTTTCTCAGCAGACTATTGGTTTTTGAAACTGAAAGTCCAAGCCAATTGAAAAGATATTTCCATAGGAAATCAGAGAGAATTGTATCTGTGGATGGTATTTCCAAATGAAAGCCAGATAGAACTGGTTTTAAGTTGGCCGAAACTTTACAAGGAGCTATCCACCACCCAAACAAACCTAGGTAAACACTTGTATACTCATCAAGTCCATCTCAATAAAGAAAACCACAATGTCATTAGTGAGCAATTTTTGAAGGTATCTTATTGCACCTGTGCAATGTGCGGGAGGCAGCGCTGACTTGACAGGATCCGTTTCACTCTGGGAGTTGGAGTGACTAATTCTCCAGCATCATCTATATCAGAATGAGCAGACACCATGCTGTGCAATATGGACAATGCTGCCTCCCCTATCTGTACAAGTAACCAATCCATCAGAACACCATGTAATTAGCAGGGAAGGATAAAACAAAAATCACACGAAGGAGTTGTTTAGGAATAACTGAAGTCCATCCATTCTCATCGGTTTCCAAAATAACATGAGACTAAAAAAACTGGCAATATGCGACTCGACTGGGACAATAGTGGAGAAGCAATAAGGACATCTACCTCAAAATTTAGGGGAAAAAGGGGAACACCTGGTGCATTGTTTATTTGAGATGATACTTAGTAGCAATTAAACTCCAAGTTTTTTTCTTTTTTGTTGTAACTCCAAGGATAGATGTATTCATCAAACGCACATGGGAGATTGTTAAAGAAACTTCCTTTACTATAAGGGAATTTGTGGTAGATAACCAACAAACTAACAAGGAAATCATCTTCTATTATTGATTTAGAGAAGTTGGAACAATGTTTTACAAAAAATTTAATAAACAAATAAAAGGATAGACAACTAAGGTCTACTCTAAGCTTGTAAAGTGGACTGAACTTTGGCAAAAAAAAAAAGGAAAGCTGTTGGCATTGCTTTCTGTTTGCCATCATATATTCAATTTTCCCAAGAGGTTAACAACTATCTTAGTCTCTAATTCTTTACTCATTGAGACACTTTCAAGTTATACATAACAATAAAGTAAAATTTAAGGCAATTTAAAAAAAGAAAAAAAGAAAAAAGAAGGTAATAGCATGACCAATATCATAGCTTCTCAATGTTCATTCCCAGATTTATTTCACAGGCTTTCCAGTTTTAGACTCGTACGGTCAAAACAATTTTGATAATGGTGCAAATTCTTTAGACTCACTTCTCAAGAAAATAAAAAAAATTCCCAGCCATGTAAAAGAAATTTATTAGCTAGAAAGAACTTTGATCAAACTTGATAGCATTGCAACTACCAAAATTAAGGTTAATATTCATTAGATCTGTTGCAATTGTGACAGCAACCAACAGAATTATCAGGGGGAAAAAATGTATCCACTGCAATCAGAAATTCTTGCTAATTGGTATACTACCTGTGCTGGCGTAAGCACTGGAACCCGAATAGCTAAAGCCCATCGCAGTTCACGAATATCACGCAGTCTTTTCCAGTCAACCATCCCAGAAGCCCAACACCTAGTCGTCCAATCAATTGTTTTCTTTGACCAAAACCTTCTAATTGCATCTTTCTCCACAGGTCCAACTTGTACACCATCTTTATCAGTAAACATCCATTCCTTCAGTGGTTCCATAAATGCAGTAGCAGCTATCAGGTTTGACTGCAGAGGGATCGCTGTCCTTTCTGATGCTTCATGAACTGCTGTCAACAGATCAACAGCCAACACAGACCCACCAACCAATACGGAAGCCTCAACATTTGATAAATCCTTCATTAGAACCTGCGTGTGAATTTATCTTGAATAAAAAATGTGAAGCAAATGAAAAACTCACATTAAATTAAGCAATTACTCTGCTTATCTATCGTAATGGCAGGCAAAGCTTTCATATTCATATTTGCTATTCATTAGTAAAGTCGTTTTCAACTAGATTCAAGTTGATCAATTAGTAATAGACACTGCACATAGAAGAGAAAGGGAGTAGGAAGAGGTTGATGAATAGGATGGACTAAATTCCAGCAGTTACAAGAGTGACAAGTGTGCCCCCCCCAACCAACCGAGAAAAGAAAAAGAGAGGAATGCCAGATTGAAATGGAATATCAATTAAGAAATAATAGCACCCAACAGGATCAGGACATAATTGGCTCAAAATTGTAGATATCCAAACATATTTCCCACTCTCCTGAGCCCCACACTGAGAGAGAGAGAGAGAGAGAGAGAGAGAGAGAGAGAGAGACTCAGCTTGTCCTTAGTACCTTCAGTAGCAGAAGAAGGCGGTGCCTCAATGCTCTATCATCAGTTCTGTCTAAGAGAACAGTAACATGGGCTGTGCCCTCAAAAGGACCTATTGTTTTGTGATGCTGCTCATAAACAATTGCCATCGCCCTAGCACAAAGCTCTCTAACTGAAGAGCCGCCACCTCCTCCAAAGCCATCCAATCTTCCCATGTCACACCAATCATCAGATGAACCCAATTCATCAGGAATAGCACCATCAACAGTAAGTCCTATGTCTGCATCACATAAGAACCTATGATACAGAGCCCTAAAGAAAGCAACAGGGTCACGCAGAGGAAAATCTTGTGCCCTGCCATTGGTGCTGCTGTCAAGCAGCAATCGTAAATAATATTGACCCACGCAAACTTCCTTAGATAAGCTAGGATAACTAACTAAGAACTCAGAATAATTCCATGATATTTGAGGTACACTCTCTTGCCCTGTCAAAAGTTCTATTGTTGCACCTCCTGGAACAATATCTTCTGTGCGTTCTTTCTCAACGTCCAATTTGTGAACTTCAGCCTGCAAAGCCTCCCTCAACTCCTGCCTAGTTCGCTCATTCCATATTAAATCCGCACGATTGTGATCCAGACTAAAAGCTCGCCAAAACTCAGGCCAATTGCAAAGTAGCCTCCCAGATCCCACAGGAGTATTCTCCACTACAACCTGAGCAGGAGCTGGAAGGCCATCGTCCTGGTAACCAACAGTGTTAGGATCAGAATCAATTGTGCTTGGCTCAGTTGGTTCTGATGCATCGGGTGGATTTGGTGATTGTGCATTAGCTGAAGTAGCAAAAGATGGAGGATCATGAGGAGCAACCCCATTGGAGGTCATATCACCATTCAAATTTTCAACTGTACGAGAAGAAGGGGGATTAGTGCCAGAAGCCTGTCCAAAAGCAGGATCAAGAGCCGATCGTTGATAGCTATCAGCCCCTCTAAAACCACCAGCATTGGTCTGCCTCACCCTATCGCCTCCTTCAAAATTGTTAGTTGATGGTTGCGGATGTTCTTGCAATCTGTTTCCAACATGACCTTTCCTCTGCTGAAGAAGACGTCTGCGCCTTCTACTCAAGACAGATACTTCTTGGTGTGCATCTTCTGAGAGAGACCCCGCAGTTCTCGTACGCAAATAAGCAACCAGTCCTGGAGGCAAAACTCTAGATAACAAATCAAGAGCTGGTTGATATGAATCCGCCCAAAGAGCAACAAGCTGCCGACTAACTTCGCGGCGTTCCCCAGCAGGAAGATAAAAAGCATGCAAGAGATGCCTCAGTAGAGCACCATCACGGAGAGCAGCATCCCGCATGGACTCAGCGGCAATGGCATCTTCTTCTGCAATTGTTCGCATTATTACGGCGACAGTTTCCCTGATGCTCTCAGCAGGGTGCCCAAACAAGGCAAACAACCGCCGACGTAAACCAGCAACCTGACGTAACAACTCAACAAAAACTGTGTATTGAGTAGTTTCACTGTGTGGCTCGCATATCATGGCCTCTAAAATTTCAACAACTGCCATGGACAATAAGGGCGATACTGACATAGGCTTAAGTCTGTTAGCAAGAATAATAACATAATCATGATTTGCAAACAACACCGACTTAGTGTGCATAATTGTGGCATGCTGCTCTCCCTTAGAATCTGTCATAGTATTTGAATCTCCAGGACCGCCACCAATAAGTCCAGCAACAAGCCCTGCAGCTTCAGCAGCAATAGCCTCTGACCCATTTCTAAGCAAACCCATTATTCTCCCTACAGCAGCAGGAAAGGACATCACATGTGAAGCTGCATTCCTTGAAGCCAATATTCGACGCAAACATGTAACAAAGCCAACAACTGTTGCAGCTGCTTTAGGAGAAGGTGCCGGAAGAGGAGGGGACTCAGGAGGAAAGTTGGGAGTTGCTGGAAGCATAGTTATTAAGGCCATTAAAGTAACTTCGGGTACTTCTATGGTAGGAGGCACGCCACCATATGGTATACATGCATTGAACTCTCTAATTCTGCGCCACAGCTTAGCTCTTGAACCAGGAATAGAACCAGCTTCTGCCACAGCATCTTTGGCAGATGCTGCTAAGTGTTTTAAGTGCATTGACGCGCTTTCCATATCAGCAACATGACGCTGTTGTCCAGTTAGAGATTGATGCAGTGATATGTGCACCCTTCCACAAGGCGGATCGAGACGGTGACCAGGCATCGTCAGCCTTGGTAGCACAGGTACCGCACACTGACCCTGCACCGGTACAGTATAACCATTGGATTGTCCACAACTAACAGAATTAACTCACTCTAACTATAATGTCCAAGGAAAAAAGCATGGCAACAAGTTTTGTTCCATCCATGAAAATGTCCAATTTGGAAAAGGATCCACTTACTTCAGTTTGCAGGACATCACGAACTGCAGCAAGTAAGCTATCACGAGATGTGCTGGCATAAACCTAAGAGAGCAACACCCTTTAAAAATTGGCCCAAAGAAAAAGAAAATTCAAATACAATGATTTGCTTACATGTACAGGGCATCCATCATTAAATTCAATCGCAAAGATCTGGGGCTCTTCCGCAAACCGAACAAGAGAGCTTACTGCAGATAACGGCCTAACAATAACAGCCTGCACAAATCTAAGGATGATTTTTAACATTGATAAAATTATCACACTATGAGATGAGCAAATTTCCAAGTGTGCACCTGTGTATAATTACAGAAAAAGATACAGAATTTCACACATGCATGTAATTGTATATGTAGATAGGTGCACAATCACTTAAGGTAATAGTGTCCTACATGCATTTTCTGCAGCCATTTCCTATAATTTGATACAACTTCATTGCAGCCTCATATTAATAAAAAAATAAATTTACTTTGCTTTTTATGCTTTTTGAAAAAAATATGAATTTCTAGTCACAGTTCATCACATTTCACTACCATCAATGTTGCCCTAGCTTCTATTTCAGAAAAATAAAAAGTAAAACAAGAGACATTGAAAAATTAATAAGACAATTAGCTTACTTCATAATTATCAGGGCGCCTCTCGACAATAGAAATCTTTGTAAGTATAAGTTGACGAGGTACAGAATCACCATGTTCTCCAATACCTCCTTTAGGACCAACACTGAAACCCTGTCCTGGAAAATTTAAAGTTCCATGTGCGGCAGTGCGCAACCTCATCACCAACCAACCCCCAAGAGGGGCTTCTTCCGCTCCAACAGGCTCTTTCCCTGCCATTTAAATTAGTCAAAATCAACTAAAGAGATGAGGAGATAGCTTGGGGAAAAATAAAAACAGAATAAGAAGTTAAAAGGAGTTACTTCGTTGCTTTATATACTCAGCTACAGTAGGAGATTGAGAACTGTCCACAGATAAATATAACCCGACCATGGATTTCGCCGTTTTCGTCTGTTAACAGATATAGAGTGAAACAACAATGGATGAAATTACACTTCTCAGGAGAAACACGATAGCAAAGATGTGTAGACAATATACAAACAGGACTTAAAAGCATAAAAACAGTCAGAGATTACAGCAAGCCATTCTGACTAGAACTGAATGTATAGCTAGAGAAAGAGAACCCCATACCAAACTTGAGATGATAGCAGTGTCTGTAGTTCCTGAAGCAGCTTGGAAAGCCTTAGACTTCCTTCCATATAATGGACAAAGAATAAATCCGCTATGTCCACCATTTTTCTTTCCATAAACATCAGAGAGGAGAATAATTGCAGGAGAACCCATGTCTCTAAAATCCAAGCACCACCGAAGATCACCGGACTTCAGGTCAACGAGCTCAACCCCAACATAAGTCACTTTCAATTTCTGCAAACATGTTAAATTAATTTCTCTTAGGTGAAAGAGATTGTCATCAATTAACATTATAAACTATGTGAGAATGAGGTCAAACTCACAACTTCTGAAAGTGATTCACCTTATCAGCATCAATCCCACCAATTTAAGCAAGCTTAATAATCCCCACAGGTAAAAAACATTTAGCAAGTAGGGACAACAGGCAAGATAGGTTGGGGCATAAAACCTCTCAGGTCTGGTAATGATGAACTATTCACAAGTCTAGTACCTAGTTCCGATGTTGTAGCTATGTACTCGACATTTCAGTTTTTCAAATACAAATGCCATACATACCATCTTATTCTTATTAGCTGAGAATTTAATATCTCAATTCATGGCTAATGAACTCTGTTGCATCTTTACAAAGGTCATCAATCCATTTCCATACTTAAGGTTATCAAGAAGAGGCCAGGGTTTTTGTCCACGCAAAAAATTTATGACCATCCACCAAGCATCTTAACCAGATTTATGACCATCCACCAAGCATCTTAACCGGAAAAGCCAAAAAGCCAGCAACAAGTACAAATGAAGCAGGGACCTCCATGCCTAAAGCTACGTCTCCCATACCCTACAAGCACCTATGACTAGTTAAGAAATCAAAACTGATCCATGGCAAAATGTGCTGTGGCCTTCAACAGAAGAGAATAAAGCTTTAAATATTTCTCAACAAGCTTATCAAAGAGTTCTAAAAATATGACACACATTTCATATTCAAACCCTCTCCATCCAGGCACGGTTCAGCTAATTGTGAACATTCCCACTCATCCCAGTTGCCGTTATTCCTCTTCCAGTGAGGACAGTCTCCATTGTAAAATTAGGAGTTTCTGCGAAAAGGACAGTGCCAATGGAGACAGACATAACTTAACAAGAACTAAAGCCCTCTCAAAATCACTTTTTTGCACTGAAGCTTCACTTCCGCCAATCGGCCCATCGATCGCCAGGCAACATAAAAATTTATAAACCCCAAATCAGGTCTACAGACTGTCCTACACATGTGAAGCACACCAACATAAAGAAAGGGAAGACAAACAAGGTTCAACTTACGAAGGGAACCCATTCCCCGTTTCTTCGCCGCAAATGCAAAACAGGGAACTCAGCCACAGGTCCAATCCTACTCCACCTGATCCTGTGCAATTCCGTCAATATACTCGCCCGGTACCGCGACGAAAACTTTATCCCCTTGAATTTCCCCTTGCCCTCGGTCCTCACGCTCAAGCTGAACTCGCTCGAGTTCTCATCCCGGCCGAGCACCGGCAGCGCGCCATCGTAGTCGCTCCCCACGTCGTAATAATTCGTCACCACGAGCGTGTTCGGATCCAGCGTGATGATCGCCCCGCTCGCTATGCAGAGGATCCGCTTGTAGCGGCCGCGCCACGAATGCTTGACCACCATGTACCTGGCGAGGTACTCCGGCTCCTCGACCGGGACAGCGGAGCCGCCGTAATTCGAGGCGTCCATGGGGACTGGGGCGGGGGCGGCGGCGGCGGGGGCGGGGGCGGCGGCGGGGGCGGCGGAGGAGGAGGAGGAGGAGGAGGCGGCGGGGCGGCGGTCGGGGGTGCCGGCGGGCGGAGTCGAACTGCGGGAGGTAGGCTAGGGTGTGGTACTTGGGGGCATCGTTGCGGCGGGCGAAGAACCAGAGTCCCGAAGCGCCAGCCTGCGCCGATGCGGCTCGGTGAGGCTGCGACTGATGCGCCCCCAGTTCGGAAGATTTTCGGGGAAATCGCGCGGCGGCCGAGCCCGCTGGGCGGCGGGAGGGAAGGGGAGGGGAGGGGAATCGGCGATCGGGATTCCCTGCCTAAACCCTAACGATCATGGAGGATCGATGGAGGAAGGCGGGGGCGGAGATTCCCCGGCGAGCGGCGGCGGACGGCGGCGATCGAGGCGGCGATCGGATTGGGTTGCGGTGCGGATCGATTTTTTAGAGAGAGAAGGAGATTAGAGAGAGAGAGAGAGAGAGGGAGGGAGGGAGGTGTTCGTTGGTGATGATTCCAGCACCTCACTGTCAACACCGGGGAAGCTGGCGAAGGGAAGAAGGTAAGCGTCACCTGTCGGTGACCTTATCAAAAAAAAAAAATTACTAAAATTAGCTAAGGCATGATTTTGAGTTTTTTATTTTTTATTTTCTAGTTCCGAACGAAGGAAAATATTATCGAAACCCGATCCAGTTGGCCTAACGGTAAAGAAGTCAATGATTGACCTTCGAATGACTTAAGCGACAGCAGCTCACCAATCTTGGATCGTAGGATCATAAATGGAGCGGAGCATATATGGTTTTGAGCATTTTATAACCGGGAAATGGATTGTCAATTTTCATTATTTTACTAATATAAAAGTGACCATCGGTTCACCCCGTCATTAGATTATGTCGAACGGAAGACATTTTCTTAATAAAATTGTACCCAAGAAAATATTATATAATGTGCTCAAAGAAACGAAAATACATATGTAGTATGTTAGATGATCGATACATGCTTGATATGTAGCATAACTTTTCTTTTGTCATTATATAATCATGATTTATCATGACATTTATAACGAAACAACATCACTTTTATACTTAGGGTGTGTTTGGATGGGCATTTTAAAGCCCATTTTTGCAAAGTCATTCAGCCAAAATAAAGGTGTTTAAGAACTAATCTCAGGAGAGCTTTCAAATGAAAGTCAGTCTTGGAAATCCGAAAACATTTTTTTCTTCCTAAACTACCCTCATTAATTTTTCATATTTCCGTCATTACCCCTATATTTATTTATTTTTAAATGAAAAAGGAGCAGCCCTTCACTGGGCCGGCGAAGGGCAACGGCCGCCGGCGAGCGAGATCAGCCCGAGGGCCGCTGGAGGTCGCCCGACCTCAAGTGACCTCAGCCGACGCGCCGCGCGGCACAGATCCGCTCGCCGGCGGCCGTAGTCCTTCGCCGGTCCGCGAAGGGTTTAGCTGAATTTTCAAAAGAAAAGAAAAGAAAAGAAAAAATAATACTCATCAAAGCCCATTGCGAAAGTTTTTTTTTTTTTTTTTACCAAACGCACATTCAACTCAAAGTCCATTTGCAAAATTTTTTTACCAAACACAACCGCATTTTCTCCGAGTAGTTTTGGGAACCAAGATTTGACGGGACTCAAAGTCTATGTAAATGTTGAACCAAACGCCGCCTTAACGCGAAATAGCCATTTTTTTTTATAACAAAAGAAAAATTAGATTCACAAAATTTTTTGATAGTATTTTTTGCTTTTGACAAAAATGTAAAAATGTGTCTTTTATTTATTATGAATGCAAACAAACGTGCCCACGACTCGGGGATTATCCTCCTCGCTTTCACTCCTTTCCCATCCTTCCACTCAAGTTGTTAAACTGTCGTTGGCAGGGGACCAATCATATCAAGTGAAACAAAGCATGTCACTACTACTCAGATTTGTCATTATTTGACAGGCTAATTCAAATCCCATCTTCTCAACATCTACTTTTTTTTCGAGATTTGATTGTCATGAAAAAATAATATGCAATCCTCGAAATTTAAGTTGTAATTACTTGATCATTTAAAGAAAGGGCATTTCTAATCAAGAAAAAAGCAGCGATATCAACCGCTCTAGAGGGGCGTGATTATGAATTTGAACCCGTAATTTTAAAATATTGTAGATACTCGTTCCACGATTGGAGTTAAAACATAATTACATTTCAACCGACAAAGCCTGTCGTTTGCAGTGGGCTTTTTATATCTCATAGATCAACCTAGTAATTCATTGTTGTTGGGCCTTGTTTCCTTTTCATTGTCACCTTGGTTTGTATGTTCCCATGTAACTTTTTTTAGAAGTTACGCAATCTTATATTTACCTAGCAAAAAATAAAATGAAAACTATTGCTCCCAAGCGAGACTTGAAAACAGAAAATGATGGACGTGAAAAATATTATCATTCCTTGGCAAAAATGCTTAGATTTCTGCCTGTGCCAATACAAAGAGCTGATGTTATTCCCTCTAAGCATCTGTAGTTTCTAGAAATAGCAAAACCCGACAACCTCCTAGCAAAAGGACTATAAATTTATAACATTACCCAGAAAACCAGGAACCACAAATAGTATCTGAACGAAGTATGTAGCAATCCCTGGCTCCAGGACATCGAGTCTCCGGACGCTATCATCAACGGGAATTGGCAATCTTCCGTGGACGGGTCATTCTCAGTGACCACGGCGAGACCCTGGAAATCGCAGGCCAAGATATGCTGGTCATTCATCTGATAGTACATGTTGAATGCATAGGAAGCATTGCCCTGCGTGCTCAGGTTGTTACAGGACGACCCGTAACCCAGAGCAGTGCAGTCTGAAGATCTGCAAGCAAAGTCTATGTTCTCTGCTAGGTCTGTTAGATCATTCAATTCGGGGTTCAGAATGCACCACTGCCGCGGCATGTAGGACACGCCCATGACCGGGACTAGGCCGGTGTCCTTCTCCGATCCTGACAAGTCCAGTTCATACTTTGGCTTCCCGTCATACTCGAACAATCCCCAGTGCCGCTCGAAGTTCCCCGGATCTATGCTCTTTGTGTCCTCGTCGATTAGGCTGAAGAGGTACATTTCGATCACTCCTTTCCTTGCCGGTGTGCCGTCTCCGCTCAGGGCATGCTTCAGCAGGCCCTGATTGAACCTTTGGGCATTTTTGACGTTTGCATACTTGTCGCCATCAGTCGGCCACCCGATTTCTCCAACTATGATCTCCATGTCAGAGTACCCTGCTTTAGTCAAGGCCGTGACGAGTATGTCGAAGTTCGCGTCGAACACATTTGTATACACCCGATCCCCATCTTTGACGGGCTCAGTCGTTCCGTCAAAGAAGGCAAAGTCAACAGGGAAATCTTGGTTTTGGTAGAGGCTGAGGAAGGGGTAGATGTTGACGGTGAAAGGCGAATCATTAATGTATAGGAAGTGAATAATTTCTATCGCTGCATCGCGAACTTCAGGCCTGAAGTCACCGGAAGAAGGGTAATCGTTTGGGGGCTGCGAACAGTAGACGTCGGCGTTGAACGGGACCGTAACTTTGACCTTGGAGCTTAGCCCGGCACGGTGGAGGGCCTCGTGAACGTTCCGGATGGCTGGCAATACTTGTCGGACATACTTGTGATTGTAGCTTTGCAAGAAGGGCTCATTTCCTACAGCAATGTACCTGCAAGAATCAAAACCTTGTGGGCCTAATTTCACTGCAATGGAATGTGCATGACATGTCTCTTTTGACACAACCAAAAACAAAGAAAGTGAGCCTGAAGGATAGAAAGTGCGTGACCATTTGAGAGAGAATGCCAACTGCATGGGAGTAACTACCAGTTATGAATTTGTGATCAATTGGTTGTGAAATGATTGATGACTGGGACTGCAACACTACAATTGCCTAACAACATATTACCTAAAGCATAATGAAAGAGAAGCAATTCATAAATGTGACAGGATATGACTCCGTATGTACTCAACTTTTCCGAGTAGATATCGGCAAGACAAGAAGTTTTCGAGTAGATAGAATCCAAATCAAAATGAAGCTTCAAAAAATTTTCTGCAGATGAGATAATGCAAACATCTTCATAAACCAAAGAACATTATCACCGAACTTGATATTAACTCCACCGGTGTATCGGTAACTGGTGACATTCGTGTCCACCCAATTGGCAGCAAAACCTGGGTCCACGCTCATCATCTCCAGCATGTAATTAGGAATGGCAAGCATCACTTCGATTTTGCTCCCAGTGAGAGCCCCCAAAATCTTCTCATCATATTCGAACAGTTTCAGCTTCTTGATGCCATTTTCTTTCAGCATTTTCACAACTTTCTCTGGCGGGAGCTGGTGGTTTGACTGCGTTCCCCAGTTCACTCCAACGCTTGACCCAATTGGGAACATGGTCATGAAGCAGAGAACTATTAGTCCAAGGGTCAGAAAGGGATAATGAGATATTGATTCTGCCATTTTCTTTGGAGATTCTTCAGATGGGTCTCTCTGAATTTTCCTGAGGGAAAAAAGGGGGAAAAATCTTGAAAGAATCAAGAAAACAGCACAGCCCAAAAAACTATGAGGGGGGGAAATGTGGAAGGAGAGGGTGGGGGAAGTTCTCCTGTTGGTGGAACTCCAGTATTTATAAGCCATGAGGACTCTCTCTCTCTCTCTCTCTCTCTCTCTCTCTCTCAACACGGAGAGCTTTTGAGAATCTTAGTGGTGCGGGTTGATGCGCACTGGCGGTCTTGGCCTTTCCAAAAGGTAATGAGAAAAATATTCAGAGGTCCTTTGCTTAATACAGTTATTCGGTTTTGTTGCTAACATTCATGTTTAATCCATGAGCCTCCTATAATGACAAGCACTAGAATCAAAGGACTACTGCGCTTCACATTGTGCTTTTTGTTGGAATTGCACCAAGACGTCCAAAAGTTCTAATTTGTAACTTTGGTGAGTGTCTGAAAACACTAAAAAAATTTCAAGATCATATAATCTTTTAAGGAAAAGATGCAGAATGAATATGACGCGCATAAATTTTTGAAGATGATTTACCATTCATCTATCAAATAAATCTTCTTCTGCCAAACAATTAGTTTCCTCCATAGTGAGCTGTTCATGGTAAGTTTACAGTCTGTGTAGCTCACAGACGTTCAGTGTTGGGTCATGCAAGTGACATGAGATCACCAGAGACAGAGACAGCCAACAAGATAAAAGGAGGGATTAATTGGAGAAGCTCTCTTGAGCGCTCTAGATCCATCATTGGTGAGAAAAAAAAAAGCATGATGCACATGTTTGCTTTTGACGGGAATCTCAGAATGTTGATCACCAAGACTTTAAACAAAAGAAAGTTATCGCGTTATCAGGGCTTCATGAACATATGCGATCGATTTCTATATGGAAAGGCACCGATCATTTAATACTTGATTAGCTCCAAAGATCATTGACGTGCCCAAATGGAATCTCCTCCTAGAACTTGCGATCATTTCATGCATTCATTTTCAATTACGAACGCCCGCTTTTTTGTATTCAGAAATGGAGATCATGTCATTGCTTAGCCAAAAGAAAGAAGAAAAGGGATTGACTCCTTTTGAATTGGGATGGAAGAGCATCTCTCAGGAAAAGCCAGACCTTTACAGCCTATACGTGCGTGTTCCGTTCCCCATTTAATCTCAGTCCTTTATTCATATCAACACCTTTATTTGTTCTTATTGCTTTTATTTAATAAGGAGACGATCAACTTGGGTATAATCAATGTGCATTCCAAATATAAAGGAAAAGAATGGATAGCACGAGAGCTGTTCTCACTGGCTGTACTGATGTCTTGCTTCGCAAGGGTTTTCCTTAGTAAGGCCATAAAGGGTACTCCACAAAGATAACACAGAAGCTTTTTCGGCCAGCTGCTTTACGAGGGCTTTTTCCATCTAAGCTGATCTTGAAAGAAAAGAAGCTTGATAGAGACCATAATGCATTGATCATCCATCGATACGAACGGGTCGCGGGTAGTTTCTAGTGCAGTCTCTTTCTTGGTCAAGATAAGATGACTTCAGGGGGACCCATTTTTGGCGAGCACGATAGGGTCTAATTCAAACTTTGATAAATCATGCAGTAGAAGACGTAGCTTTTTATGGCAACGACCGCTACTTTCCTCGAAGGAAGCTTCGCAGAATTGTTGTGGCCCGACAAAGGATGATATTGTACTCCTCATATGCTTATGCGGTACGTCTGAATCTTTCTTTTGTAACTATGATCGCCACGTGTGAGATCGTGGAGAAAATCGTAGGCTTCCTAATAGTCCATATTCAGGTTATTTAGTTTATGGATGGATGCTATTTGTATAATTCAACACTCAGTTCATGGCACTGCTATTTGGGTCTAAGATGGTGATGTCGAGACTAATCCTAAGTGGAGATGCGAATCCGATTCATAAAGATTCGCTTCTACCTCGGTATAACATATAAAGATTTTGGAACCGCTATCCATAGATTCAGGTGTGAATCCATATGTAGATGCTCTAGCAAAAAGTATTGCATGATAATAATCTAAGTATGACAGTCAAAAAGTAAGGAAAAATATACTTTTTGAGGTATAAGTAAGAATCCACTCAGTTTATTTTCCAAAGTTATCAGTTGAAGGGACATTCGACCAATACTTACACTTGCCTCTGCAATGGCCTCCACTTTCGACGCGTATTCAAGGCTATAACTTAACAGATAAGCCTAGGAAAGCAATTTACATAAGCCACTTTCGGATCAGAAGAAATATCCTGCTTTGTTCAGCCTGTCCCTCTTTTTCCTTTTGCTGTACGTAGTCCAAAGTATTGAACGAATTATTTTATTAAGAACATAGCAAAAGGAAAGGCTAAAGAAGGCTCGGTAAGATAGAAGACAAAGCCTATTACAACCAAAGGAAAATGACCTTATGCCTATCTAGAGAAGAAAAAGATGCGCTGCATGATAAATTCTCAAATGGGTTGACGAGACGGGACTTGGAGCTGTTCCTAGGTCGTCATTGGAATGATGTAATATAGCCACTACGTTATGACATGATAAAAACTAAGCTGAATTCTTCTTTTAGCTATAAGATTGTTCGGTTGAAGTAATGTAATACCATAATATTTGGTTCCATGAATAGCATGTGACATTGGGGGGATAACATCATAATAACCAAAACACCCCCGAAATCATTATTACAAGAAATACAGTAACTATCACTTTAACAGCCAATCATTAGTTTAATCATCGATATGCAATATTAAATATTAGTATTTATTATATCAAATATATATTTATTTTTTAAAATAATTAATCTAAGATCATGATAAAAAGTTAATTATATAATTTGAAATTGTCTTGGTTAATAGTATATTACAGTAACCATCACTTTACAAAATGATATAAACAAATGCAATTATAATTAATATGAATCTCAATCATAATCAACAGAATCTAAAAGAGGTAGAATAAGTGGGAGAAAAGGGATGAATACTTGGGAGTCCATTATAATCAAGCTCAGATAGCTATTCCATAGGACAGTCAAATATTTATTACATTGTAAGAGGCATTATTGTAAGCAAATACCGTAACATGCAACGAGTCTATAATGTAATAGTAACATTGTTGTGACCAGACGTATAATTATAATCGGTACTAATTAATTTCTTGCTTGTAATTAGGGTTTTTTATTTTTAGGGTTGGACCATAAAAGGCGCGCATGATAAAATTTCTATTTCTCTATTTATTTGTTTTCTATTTTAGAAAGCGTGTTTGGGCAATCAGTTTAGTAACGATTTGATTTTTCTATTTTAACGGCAATTTCTATTTCATAAATAGATTTGAAGAAGAAATCAGAAACTAAAATTTTTAACTTCTCAATTTCTAGCCAAAAATCAATTTCTATTTCAGAAATTTTGTCATGCGCACCCAAAGACTCCATAATGTGAACACAAGGTTTTTTCTTGACCAGCTTTTGAGTGCACCTGTCATCTTGTGGATTTTGAGAAAGACTAAGTTGCGTAGCGATTACTTACATTGTACGCAATTACGCATGGTTGTGAGTGAACGTCACTTTCTTGGTCAATACAAGAGTGACTTCAAGAGGTATCCCCTTGCTTGACTTGAGAGTCTATACGTTGTTGCTTTGTAAACCTTGTGATGACTGATGATCACTTTTGCTAGCTAGGTCACACGGTTCAAGCTTAATATATACGAAACCTATTGATTTGAAGACTTAACTTTTCGAATGGCAACGACAACGTCAACAAGGACATTTTTATACAAAGTACGAAAAAAATTGTTGCGGGGCTGGACTATATATATATATATACTAGTCGTTTGCTCCTCTGTAGATTAGAAATTCATAGTT
The DNA here is from genome assembly GCA_014182725.1 of Eucalyptus brandiana. Lineage (NCBI taxonomy): Eukaryota > Viridiplantae > Streptophyta > Magnoliopsida > Myrtales > Myrtaceae > Eucalyptus > Eucalyptus brandiana. The sequence goes on along the minus strand of CM024670.1, from coordinate 46,401,517 downwards.
TGATTGCCATGTAAAACGTTGAGGGTGTTAGAATTGAATTGGAAAATCAAATTAAAATCGGAATCAAACCGAACCAAATGTTTGTGCATTTTTTGTTTAGTTCAGATAATGAAAAAATAACTATTTTTTATTCTAGTTCGAATAGTTTTGGTCGACCAAATGTTTAAAAAGTGACCTGGAAAGGAAAAGATTCAAATTCAAGACCTCGAATTCTAATACATGTAAAATTTTGTGAGACTATTATTGACTGTTCTAAAAGTTTAAATTGGTAGATAAATATATTTTTTATTTTTTAAATATTCTAACAAAATGAATGGTATATATATAGTATTAATCATTGAGTTTAATCATTGATATATAGTATTATATATTATACTTTATCATATCAAATATATAAATATATTTTTTGTAATTAATCTACGATCATAATCAAAAGTTAATCATATTATTTGAAATTGTATTGGTTAATAGTATATTACGGTAATCATCACTTTACAAAATGAATATAAACAAATGTAGTTGTAATTAATATGAACTTCAATTATAATCAATATAATCTAGAAGAGGTAGAATAAGTGGGAGAAAAGAGACGAAAACTTAGGGAGTCCATTGTAGTCAGATTGTGATAACTATTCCGTAAGAGGGTCGAGTAATAGTTATAAAATTGTAAGAGGCATTATTGTAGACAAATACCGTAGCATGCAACGGATCTATAATGTAAGTAACATTGTTGTGACCAAACGTTTCGTTATAATTGGTACTAATTAACTTCTCGCTTATAATTAGGGTTTTTTTTTATTTATTTAGTCGGACATTAAAGACTCCATAATGTGAACACAGGGTTTTTTTTCTTGACTAGCTTTTGAGTGCACTTGCCATCTTGTGGAATTTGAGACAGACCAAGTTGCGTAGCGATTTCTTACATTGTATGCATGGTTGTGAGCGAAAGTCACTTTTCTTGGTCAAGAAAATAGTGACTTTAAGAGGTCCCCTTTTGCATGACTTGAGAGTCTACGCATAGTCGCTTTGCAAGTTTTGTGGTGATCATTTTGCTCGTTTGTGTTAAAGAACACCGCTTCCTCTCTCTTTCTCGTCTCTAGAAATTTCTAGACTATAGTCCTTTCTTGAACATTCTACATCATAAGTACAATAAACGTTTCTATTTTGGGGAATAAATTTTAAACAAAAATAGTTTTTAATATTTTTATTCTCATGAATAATTTTTGAATAAAAGAACGTGTTTGGTAACTGCACAAAATTTCTGTTCTTGAAAAAGAAAAAGAAGAAAAACACTTCTGATAAACCTATATAATTTTTTTTATTTCTTTTAATTTTTTAATACTTTTATTTAATTTTTTATTTTATTTTCTTCCTTAGCCAACGAGGGCCGGCGGCCTCACCCAACCACGGTGAGGCTCACTAGCCCCGGCGAGGCTTGGCCTCATCGGGCCATCTCCAGGTCGGCGTCGCCTAGTGGTGGCCCGACGAGGCCAAGCCTCGCCTCGCCCTCGTGTGGCTAGGTAAGCTCGGCCTCACCTTGGATCTGGGGCTAGCTCGAGCTCGCTTGACCAAGGCGAAGTCGAGCTCGCCGGGGGCCAACGACACTCTAGCGAGGTCGCCAAAAAAAAAAAAAAAGAAGTGTTTTCGGAATTATTTTTAGGAACAAGAAATAAGTTTTTTTTTTTTCAATAAAAAAAAAAAGAAATAAGTTTTTTCTACTTTTGTTTTTGTTTGAATATTTTTTCGAGAACAAAAAAATAGATTTTTATTTAAGAGAACAAAATGTAAATAAACACATTTCTATTCTTTTTTTGTTACATGAAACAAAAGAATAAAAATTTGTGTTCCAAGAAACATAAATAAATTTAAATAAATAGCCCTAAGTGGCTAGAAAAATAGATGAAGCGGGAGCTTAGACTCTGGTCGGTAGAACATGTGGCAGCAGAAAGTCCAACATAAAAAAATAGCAACAAAAATCTCCCTTGCGTGAGAGATGATTGGTCGAGAGAGTCGGTAGATGAAGGCTATCAATAGCCGAGCCTCATCCACTTGAGTTCATGGCTCAAACAGAAGTACAGACTACAGAGATCTTGTGTAATGAGTGGGTTTTTAAGTGTGATGCGTAGGGTGTGGTGAGAAGTGGGTGATAGTGATGTACGTGGTGTGTTTATAGTGAGTGGCGTGAGGGTGAGTCCATTGTGGGCTTACTAAAAGTGCATCTGGGAAGGTTTTTGAAGAAAGCCTTTAAAAAAATACAAAGACTTTTGAGTTAAAAGGATTTTTCAAAATGTAAACTGTGTTTGGCAAATTATATTTTGAAAATTCATTGTGAAGATATCTTTGAATAAAATGGTGTTTGGAAAAATTATGTTTGCAAAAGGCTTTTGTTATTCAAAAAAAAAAAAGAAAAAAAAAAGAAAATGAGAGTTGGCCGTCCAAGAACAAGTAGTCGCTGGCAAGGAGCAGGCGGTTTGGCAAAGGGCGAGCAGTCCAATGTAGGCTGTTCGGCAGAGGTAGGCAGTCCAGCAGAGATAGGCAGTCCAGCGAGGGTTGCGTGACGCTCGCTGGAAGGTCGCAGGCGACCGAATCTAAGGTCGCAATCCATCTGGTTGTAGATCTGGTCGCCGCTCGAGCCTCCGACACCATATCTCATCGTGACTAGACTTGTGACCAGATGGGTCGAGCGGCCCCAGTGACCTCCATGTGGACGTCGCGGTGCGGCAGGTGACGGTCGCCGGTGACCGCAACTGGTCACAACCAAATCTGTGACCAGATGTCTCACTGAGGGTCGCGCGACCCATATCGGTAAGGATCTAGGTCATAGAGACTCAAATCTGAGCCGCCACGGCCCAAATCTGGGCCGCCGCGGCTCGCCGGGGGTCGGGCGGCCTAGATTGGCGAGGATCTAGGTCACGGAGACTCAAATTTGAGTTGCGGCGGCCCCTCGCCATGGTCGTTGAGTTGCCGCGACTCACGAAGGGTCACGCAATGCCGCGACTCGCGGAGGTCACCCAACTCTCCAACGACGATCGCCTAGGTTGTCGCGACCACGCCAGCGTCCCTCTAGTAGTCGCTGACCCCTCGTAGTTAGGTAGAACCAAACCGGCCCGGAGGGCAATAAACGGAAAAACAAAAAATTTGTGAGGACAATTTCAGGAAAAAAAAAAAGAATGAATAGTATCACATGAGCATAATGCCGAGAAAGCTGAAAGCCCAAGGCAGGTCACCTGCATTGGGCTTTCAGCCTTACAAATGCCAGCTTTGCTATTAAGGGACTTCCAAAGTTTTTCCCAAACACTATTATTTTGGCCCAATGGGCTTTTGATGCCCAAAGCCCCTTCGAAAGCTTCTCCCAAACACAATTTAAGTGGTGGGAGTATGTGGTTTTGTAACTTATAGGAGAGCATATATTATAGTCACACTTATGCAGTTCCACAAGTGGTATCGGAGCTACATTGCCCTTTTCAACGATTAGCTCGAGCTTAATATATTCGAAACCTATCAATTCAAAGACTTAACTTTCATATGGCTATAACAAGGACAATCTTAAACAAAGTACCAAAAAAAATTATTGTGAACCCAGACAATATATATATATAGAAATTTCTAGTTTGATTGCCATGAAAAATGTTAGGGTGTAAAAATCGAATTGAAAAATCAAATTATAATTGGAGTTGAGCTAAAACGAATTTTCATATATTTTTTGTTCGGTTTGGATGATGAAAAAATAACTATATATATATATATATATTTTTAACCAACACTCGCACGGCGCAGTTGGCTTAGGCTCTCTCCCCCTCACGAAGGGAAGGAGTTTGAATCCCAGAGACGTTGTTAGGGGTTCTTACCTGGAGTACTGTGGTAGTGGGTCCTGCAGTTGCTTCTCCAGGGTTTGCTCGCTGGCGGTCGACTTACGGGATTTCCTAGGTTACCAAAAAATAAAATAAAATAACTATTTTTTATTTCAATTTGGATAATTTCGGTTTGGTTTGAATGACCAACTATTTTAAAAGCGACCTCAAAAGAAAAAGATTCAAGCTCGGAACCTCTAACTCTGATATTATATAAGATTTTATAGGACAATTGTCGGTTGTTCTAAAAATTTAAAGTGTTAGATAAATGAGTATTTTATTTTTTAAATATTCTAACAAAATGAATGGTCAGGAGAATTGATTATTCCAACCCTCCATTTTTTTCCCCTACGAATTGCAAATAATCAAAGTATGGAACGATGCATCTCATAAGACTATAATGCAAAGAAGGCCAAGAAGAAACACCACGAAGAATGCCTATTAAATCCATGACAAACGACCTTCTGGGGTGTTGAGGGCAACGTTTGCTCGGGCAGGATCCTCAGAAATTGCACATTTTCCATCACATCCCATTTGAGAATGGAATTGTCCCCAACCCCCAATCCCATCCTGCATCCGCTAGAATCGCGGATCTCCGGCGGTCCAAAATGCGCATTTTCTCCTCGACCCGAAGATTATGGCTTCCGGATTCGATGAATTCCTCGACATCGCAGTCGGAGTTTCGCTTCTTCAACCTCTCTTTTATGTCCCTCTGAAGTAATTCTTGAAGCCAAATTTCAGGGTAATGAGAATTGGGATTGGGGCTTGAGCCCAACTTGGCCTGGGTTGGCCCAATCTCGTCCATTGTCGAGCAGCCGAAGTAAAGGAGAGATTGTCCTGGTCAAAAAGTTGGATTTAGAAAAAAAAACTTTGTAACGTACGACGAGGTACGATAAGATGCAAAGCGGATGCTTAACAAAGGTGTCACGTTGAAGTCTTTACCAAAAAAAAAGGTGTCACGTGGAAGTCGAACCCGTCCGGAAAGTTTTTGCCCGCAGAAACGAGATTTGAGCATCGGCCAGCATGTGATGGAACCCATCGTCTTCTCTCTCTCTCTCTCTCTCTCAAAAAAATTAAAAAAAGAAAGAAACTCTAGGCCGAGATGCCCGCGACCTCAAAGTATCAAGCGCAGAGGCTATGATTAGATAATGTCAAAATGGATCATAAATCCATTTTTAGCTTATATTTGATAGATTTTGTTGTTATATGGATTAGTTACATTCAATAAATTAATCATAAATGGGTTTAGATCCAACTTTATGGATCATAAATGAGTTTAAAACGAATATTAAAATGGTTCAAAACTTACATATACTCAATCCAACTTATAACTTTATCTTCGTATTCTCTCATCCTAATCTCTTGCCAACTCACTCCTCACTCTTAACTTAGTTTGATTATGAATTTATTTAGATTGGGTTAAATATAAAAGTATTTTAACAATATAGGTCATAAATGAGTCATCATATTTGTATTACATGAAAATTGATTTGAACGGTTTTAAATAAATCGATATGATCGGATCATTTTTTTATTTTACCAACTCACCCATGTGACGGGTCTAGCCATATAATGGGGTAATCCCCATCGTTTCACGAGCCTCGGATCTATTACTCGCTATCCTGAGATTTGAAAGCTCAAATCTCAAATCTATATGGTGGTGGCCACTCTTCAGGCAATCGCATCCACATGATTGCATGCTTCAACAAGTGACGACCCCCACGAGTTGATGGCCACAATAAGCGATGGTTGCCAAGGTCCCTCTCCCATCCTTTTTAACATTTTATGTTGCTTAAGTGATGAGAGATTTAAGCTAATTATTAAACAACCCATGTTTTCCAGCGTCCGAATTAGCAATTTGGTTGGTCAAATCAATAGAGATACTGATCTAAACCATTTTTGAAAGGCACGTTAACAATTCCGACTTGAAGGAAAGTATAAAAACAATTTTGAAGTCCTTGCAAAGATAGAGGATGTATTGATAATTTCCAATGAGATTGCGTTTAGTAATACCCAAAAATACTTATTAAGCATACTTAATTCGAAACAGCTCACCTTCCGAAATTTTAATTGTTTTTCCAGCTTTATAACTACCTCGTTTTAATAAAATCCCCGAAATTAAAACCACTAAAACAACCAAATCCGAGCTGGGCAGTTGCCAGTTGGCACTGCCTTAGCTCCACCTGGCTCGATTACGCCTTCCAAATCCATCCACGATTTGTTCGAATTTCTGGATTCATCCTCGAAACGACGTCCAAGAAAAATCAAAACTCTAATCATCAGCGTGTCCCATCTTGGCAAAAGACAAGAAATCATCAACAGACGCAGAGAAACGCAACCGATATTTCATTATAATTTCATTTATATACACATTCTATCGTCGCCGCTTTTTTCCGGCGACTGGTGCGGGGATTCTTGGGTTGCTCTGTTTCTTGTTGCAGGACGGCCTCCAAGACGCCATTTTTTCTTGGGGCCGTGCTCAACCGAGGCGAGCTTGCCCGTTCGTCTTCCCGGAAACGAACACGAACCCGAGTTCAAGAACCAGACGATCGTCTGCTCCGCCGCGGCTTCTGGTCGACTCGGCTCCGATACGACCCGCGAAAAGATCCTCTGTTTTCTCTTTCTCTCTGTCTTCAAGAAACGGAGGCCGGCGGGTCCTGGGGAAAAATCGAGTCTTCCGCGACGGGCGCGGCTGAATCTTCAACCGGAGCTCGAATTCCGCACCCTTTCTCCCTCCGATCGTTCTCGGAAAAAGGGTGACGGCATGAGTCCGTGATGGGGGGGGTGAGGTGGGAACCGGATTTCAATCGGAGACGGAGTGGTCGCGCCAGCAGAGGAGCATGTAAGTGCAGCGGTACAGGATGTAGACGCGCGTCTTCTGCTGCTTCGCCATCCGGAGGCAGCGCTTCCCGAAGCCCGTCTTCTTCCGGGGCTTCTTCACCGGCTGCTGCTTGCCCACCGAGAAGATGTACTGATCGATCATTCTTCTTCTTCTTCTTCTTCTTCTTCTTTCTCCTCCTGCTCTGTTGCCGGCGCTCAAAGAAGCGAGGCGAGGCTTGGTGTTTCGGACGAGATACGAGGATTGACGACGACCGCTATGGGGTCGAGGGAGACGAGGTTTGCGGAGCTTTATAGGGTTTCGACGGGGGCAAGGAACACGGTTGGTCCCCTGTTTTGGATTCTTGAGAGGTCGTTTCCTGGAAATAACCGTCCGGTTTTTTTCGTATTGACCAAACTGTCCCTGCCCAACTTTGGCATCTTTGATTTTTTATTTTCTTTTTATTTTTGGGGGGTGCTGGGTCATTTTGATTCCCGCCCTAGGCCAATTTCATAAATGTCATTATCAAAAAGAAGGAAGAATCACAAGATTTTTGTGCCCGAATGAATGATTTGTGTGAGATTCGCACAATTTAATCTTAATGAGAATTGTATCGGAATCGTATAAAAAAAACCAATGAATAAAGAGAAAGCGTCATGAGAGTGGGGATTGTCCCTTAATAACCGTTCATGCAATGATGGAGAGAATCACTCCACTTTTACTCGTTATTGGTAAAAAGATGCAAATGAATGATGTGAAATTAATATGGCACGAGCAAATTAAGTAAGAGAATAATGTCGACATGTCAGTAGCTAGCGAGTTGGATAAAACAATCTCCATCGAGGCACGAGCTGTGTAACACTCTCATCTTGACTAGAGCTTATTATCATTAGGTCCAATAGTCACTCAAGTCCCTCGAACAATAATCACGTCCAAAAATTCATCTTGTACCGAAAGGTAATTTCAGGGGACGAGGGAGGGGCAAATTCGTCAATGCGGCTCTCGGGGTCAAACGACAGGTGGGTGCGCAGGTTCAAACGTGTGGAGAAGCCGTGTGGGGGGATCAGAGGATGAGGATGAAACCTGAGCGTGGGCCCCACTTCTCTGCGTCGCCACGTGGAATTCCTTTTTATATATTCACGCACGTTTTTAGTATTATTTATTTCCCTACTTAGTACTTACTTATGAAAGGGACTTTCAATTTTGATTTTTCTACCAATTAAAATTTTAATTTATGATCTTCCCTTCTAGATGGTGAATTTGGCAGCCCGCAAAAAATTATAAAATCAGTTTCTCATTTTTTTAATGATTCATGATAAAGAAAGTTGACTCAACAACAACAACACACAAATTCCCCCATAAACAATTGAATATATTCTGTATTTCTCTTTTTCTTGGGGTCAATCCGATCCCCACCGAAATACGGACTCCACTAGCTTTTGTCGAGCAATTTCTAGAACTGCTTTTTGGAAAAAAATTGCAATCGCCTTTTATTCCTCGAAAAGGTCGAAGCAAGCGGGAAACAACGAGCCACCAAAGAGCAACTAAATGGAAAGGCAACCTTACAATATTAAAATATAAGAACGAATATTGTCTAAGTTTCTTTTGTTTCATACATACATATATATGTGTGTGTAGACATCTAGGCCGCTAAATAAATAAATTTTGATCGGTGGCATGAAATGTCACATGTGTAATTTCGTCGGGAATCCAAACACCCGGGATAAGGATTCATGATTGAGAGCTCCATAGAAAAATGAATGATTCGGAATATATTTTATTAAAAAAATAATTATTTGTATTGCTTACAAAAAAAATTGAAGGAAAAATATTTTTACCATCTATGAAAATGTTTAGACATAAAATAATAAGAATATTTTGCATTGACTGATTATTTGAGCAATGCAAATAATCATTTTTAGGGAGATATTTTCAAGATCACAAAAGGGGTCTAAGTCGAAGCCATATTGTGAGGAAAGAAATTTAGCCATGACCTAGAATGATCAACTCCGGTCACATTAACACCCCCAGATAATCAGCAAGGCTTCTCGATGGTACTCCAAGAGGGGGAGAAAGAAGATGAAAAGAAGAGACAAATCCCTCAAAGAGTGCATGCGCATGCATACAAGGCAGCAATCAAATTTGGCCCGAAGTGACAAATGAATTGGACATATTCTAAGCACATATCAAACCGACTCCGACAGTCTTCAAGGTTTTACGATTTTAAAATGGAGAAAGCAGAATTATTAGCAGTTTCTGGAGCCCGAAAAGACAAGGCAAGCGCGCCACAAAGTTAACTCATCTGGCTCGCTCTTGGATGGAGGTGATTAACGTCGGACGGACCGCCCCAAACAGCAAAATGGAAGGTTTCGGGCGGTGTCCTTATATAACTTTTGCGACCCCCGTGAATTCGGGCAATATATTAGGCCTGTCTTACGGATTTGACTCTGTTAGGATTAAGTGCTCAAACATGGTTCTATTGGGATTAGGCGATAAAACATAACGAAATAAATAGTAACAATGAGAAAGAGGAATCAAGACATAAGATTTATCATAACTCATCCTTAAACTTACATCCAACAGATGATTCTACTATAATTAGCACGTCATACCTCTGTATTACAACTTTCAATTATAGGAGAAAGAGATTATATATACCCAGTAGCTATTCAATAGCTAAAATTCAAATTATCAATAAAATATGAGCTCAAACTATAAAAATTCTATGGCGGCTTGAGGAGCCACCCTCGTTCACAAGGGAGCGGCATCCCGGCTCTTTCTTATTAATGAGGAGTATGAATCATATCCTGACAGGTCTAGCCCGAATATGCCTATGGTGTTAGTCACGAAAACGCAATACCACGATCTCAATAACTAGAATAAAACCACATATATTTAAGTAAAAAAAATTGACACGTTGTTGTTAAAACGTGACGAGATGCTTTCTTTTTATTACTTTTCATATCACTAACTCAATGAAATGATCCCTCAATCTTAATGCTTAGTAAATATTCATATGTGAGGATAATTATGTGTGTTAATATTAGACGAGAGACTTAGGTATTATTTATAGAGTTTCCACATCACGTAAACCCTCTCATTATGAACCCGGTTCAACTTAACACATACTAGCCAGCTCTATGTTGGATTAATTAAGAAACTTTCTATCTTATTTTAAACTAACTTCGTAAAACGATAAATTATAATATCAATTACTACTTACATAATGATAACCTTCGATGTCGAGAATAACAATGAAGGCAAGGCAAATGTTTATTTATCGGATGAGATTTTTTTAATGAAGGGCCAAAAAGAAATCCGAGGAAGACCCGGCGAAAAAGCAAAGAAAGCGAGAAGGAAGGAAGGAATCCGAAAAAGACAAGGCGACATGTGAAGCTGAAGCCGCCGCCCCCTACCCCCCACGACCATGCAAATTTCAAAGTTCAAACCACCCTCCTTTCCTTTCCCTTTCATGGGCGGCCGAACTCTCTCGCTGTGTGTTCGGCTAATCTATCATTTTTCTTTGTCTTAGGAATGAGTTCTCTAAAAAATATTGACTAAGCTACAATTAGAAAACCAAAAAGTGAATTGAAAATATAAAAAGTACCTTTTCTAGTTTTTTTAAAAAAAAAAATGAGGAGCAAAATTGGACCCCAAAAGAAAAGTTGAATCATTGCTCTTTATTTCATCAAGCACAATGCATTCTGACGTGTTTCTAGGTTGCCTTTGATCATATCAATTTTTTGACCTAATAAAAAAAGGTTAAAAATAACATATGATTTCTTAAATCTTTTTTATTGCGTCGTAAAGAACAGCATATCGCATATACAAACATATGCGAATGTTTGATATTTATATGACAAGACTGGATTAAAAGTAAGATGTAAGTGAAAAAGTTTATGCATTTGTGAGAAATTCAGATAAAAGTTGATAAAAAAAACAAAAACAGTTGATGAATAAACTAAACACGAACATTTAATCGGTATGCAATTGAATATTGGCAACACAAAATCAATCGGTGATTAAATCGATAAAAAGTTGATAGGTCACTCATATTAAGATTAGTAAACTTGTATAATAGCCTATAAGTTTAAGGTGTAGGTAAAAGAAACAAAATAAACATTGATAAAGATGAGAAAATTTGGTCATCCATAAACTCCTAAAAGGACTTGCTAATTTTATAAAAATATCGATAAGTTACCAACAAGTCACCCAAAAATTTATCACATAATCTTTTTACGAACGGTTTTTTCGATGCTTATTAGCCTTTCTCAAAATCTACCGGCATGGAAAAAAAAAGGACTTCATATTTAGCATCGATTAAGCCAAAAGGGCGTGGGGCCCACTCGCCCCCCCGCATCGCCACGTGAGCATGTCCGAGTGAGGGAAGGGATGACGTCAGCGTAGCAAGCTGCACGAGCACTATAGGAGGTGCGATCCCGATATGTCAAGTGAAGTGCCGCTTGCAATAACCACTGGGGGTTCGCCCCAGTGGCCACCCTTCCAACATGGAAGGGGGAGGTGAGGGGTTCAAATCCCCACCTTCTCAGGGGGGGATGGGGATAGGGACGCGGAAGTTTCGAGAGTGGGTTGCGACTCCCACGCCAAGAAAGCGGGGACACAAGTCACGCGCGTGAGTGAACAGAAGATAGAGTAGACTGACCAAAAAAAAAAAAAAAAAAAAAGTGCCGCTTGCAATGAAATCGACAAGCGCCGGGGGGCGGGGGGGCCCACCCTTATCCATGCCGCGCTGCCTTTTGATGTAACTGTTCAACGAACGATGTCGGCTTGCTTTTATTATTATTATTATTATTATTTTATTTATTTTGAGTTGAATGTAGGGACGTTAGCCAAAACGCATTTGGCTTCTGCTTTGTTTTATCTCGCTGGAAAGGTGCGGCCGCGGAATGGTTGCTGAGTCGAAAACGAGCCGTTATGGTCCGATTCTAATCTCGCCACTGCTGGTTATTCTCGGCCCCCTGCTTTGGCGCTTTTGGCCAATTTGCCGACTTGGGGCAAATTCTGGATGCGATAGAAATTGGTCGGATTACTCGTGTGATGTGACGAGAACGAGATTGGGAGGTTGGTCCCCCCAACCCCCCCGGGGCTGTAGGAAGAGCGGCAGTGCGGCCCCTCCTCTTTGCTGAACGCGCTCTATATGTATGATTTTGCTTTTTTCTTTGGTTTACTAGTGATTTGCACACTTTTTAAGGCTAATTGATATATTTGTTATAAATTTATCATAAATTAATTTTTTGACCACAAAAAACTCAAAATCAGTATACCTATAATAAATTTACCATACATTTTAAATTTTACCGTGAAATTGCTAAATCGAATGATACACGATATTCAATTTGTAATTTTTCATGATATTGATCGACTTAATAGAAATCAATGGAGAATAAATTCATCATAAATTTACCAACTTGAAATTTTTGGTTGTCAAAAATTAATATGAATTAAATTTGATATAGTTCTTCGTGATATTAATTTTTTTTTTATTAAAATTTTCTTACTGTTTTATTGGACCTGATGATGTAACGTGCTACAAGAAAGATTAGAAAATCTAATGATGTTAACGTGCTGAGTCAGATTGCAGTTTTTCAACCACCAGTGATGGGAGGACAAGGACACAACTACAAAATAACATAAATTAGCCCATGATTCTAGACTTGTAGTTTTAAAAAAGACAAACTTAAGGACACAATTCCACGTCTCTTACCAGTCGAGGGATGGAAAGTCTACTCAACCCATTGTGTCGACATCAGACGGAAGAAAGTAGGGCAGAAAATGGATGTCTAAATACGCTGGATGAGAAGATGGAGTTTGGTGCGGAAGACTGATTTGGAAAATTAGCATCCGAGTTTCTTATATCTCCAAATAATTACTAAAATTAAATATAGACACAACCAATCGTGTAGCTATAGATATCTTCAGCTACTCTTGTGATATTCAATCCCACAAAAGAAAAAGAAGGGCTGCGGAACATTACTTCGGGAATGTAACGTGGCAACAAGAGATAACAAAGAGACTCCATGGTCATACCAAAACATCAACCAATAAAGTCTCCTAATTCTTCAGCTTGTAGCATAAACAAGAGGTAGTGTGAAAAGATACCTAGACATGACAACTAGATATGGGCAAGGTCAATTAGGTCTGAAAACTAGATTCAGCTAAGAACCGATGGTGAATGGAAAGATAATGGAGGGAACCGAATCGATATTTGTGATTTTATCCATCTTTGGGCTTCCGCCTCATTGCTCCCATGTGAGGGTGGGCAATGTGAGACAGTTTGATGTTTGGTCGAGAAATTTGAAGGATGAAACACGACTGGAAGTTCAGGGTCGGTCCTCAAGAGGAAATGTGGGTCGACCTTACAGCGATTTGAGGAACAAAGAAACGTTTTTGCCTTCTTGAGAACAATGAGGCATGGCATGTGATGTTGCGATAGAAGTATGGCTGAAGCATGTGAGAGAGGAGACGGTGCACTCTATCCTTATGACAAGTTCACATCTACATTCAAAGATGCCTAATGATTTCACATGATGAAAAGACGCGATCCCACTTAGTAGGATTGGCAAAGAGAGAAGAAGGAAAAGAGACGGACAGGAGCGTTGGTCAGTTCACTTTGGATTAGCCCAGAACTCCGACAAGAGCTCTCGACAAACCCCAGAGTTTGTTCGAGATCATCATCGATAGACACTGCCTCTTCTTATGCCGACTGTCCCCATCAGATTAACCATTTTGGACAAGGAGAAGAAATGCTACCAAATTGACACCTATCTGATCCCAGTTAGGCCGTCTCTATGCAGTGGCCTTTTGGCAACTCTAATCAATTTCGTTCCAATACCTCAGCAACATCAGATGATTGAGTTTGCTAATTTTGTTTTTCGTCCTCGGCCTGGTATTTTCAAATTTCACGAGCCCTCATCTGCGATAATATTCAAGATTTTCTAGTGTTCTGCAAATAGTACCATCGACCTCAAGAAAGACTGAAGCAACAGCCTTTAACTGATAGAGCAGCATACTGAAATAGAATAAAGCCAAATTGGCAGCTAAAAGAGTTTGCATGGCATTTTGTTGAAGCCTTTCAGATCAGACTTAATAATAATTATTTACCAAGCGTAGTCAGGGAACAATCCTACGTCCTCGAGTGATAATACTTGTCAAGAAGCAGCTCCGTGTATTCTCCAAAAGTGAGAGCGCCCCTTGACGAGAGAAGCTGAAACAGAGGAAAATTCAGAAATGAGACACAAACAGTGGCTATGCAATCCAATGGACAGGGAAGCTACTGCAAACAAAGGCCACTATAATGCTAATTTCTACTGGAAAAACAATAAAAAAAAAATGCTAAGTTGCAGGGAATAGATGGGCAGGATCCCCTCAAGACCACCTCAGCGCCTTATTAGAAAGACCCCTTATGTATAGGGTAAAGATTGTAGATTCACCCACAGCCGTATTATAAAATGTCATCTGAAGCAGTCAACAAGATAAGTTCACGCTCTGATGGAAGGCCAACAGATGAACTCGATCTCATTTTTGAGAACACAGCACAGGGTTTTATTCAAAGTTTCGCACCAGGAAGAAAACTCACTAGATCAAATTAAATGAGAAAGATTTAGAGGCTTTTAAGTGTTCATATTTTGGCAACATTATATGATTTTCGACTCACCGTAGCTCAAAGTTTATGGAGATGAGTAAAAGTTTATTTTAGCTAAGAATACCACATCAGGGAAGTACGAAAAAGACTACCTCCTACTTTCAGTATCTTTTAGAGAGTATCGGTTAAGATAAACCTACTAGCACCGAAAAACCTCTTGGAATGCAGCCTTAGCATAGAAAAAAGCTTGCCTCCTAAAAGCAGCCTTGGGGAAGTACGAAATTCGGAATGGGCCGAATTCTTTACAAATCCCTCTTTTAAACTATCATCGAACCACTTATTGACACTCATGGACTGCACGCTCCTATTAGCATCAAAACCATTAGGGAAATCAACTACAGTTTTCTCTTTGAAAAATATGAAAGCAACACCCATCATTCTGAACTTATTATGGAATAAATTGTATGCTTTGGCTAGTGCATATGTTAAGAGTGAGTTGACAATTAGGTAGAGTATGCTATAAGTGATAATTGCAATGTTCAGTTAGGAGTGCTGTTGGAGGGTTAGGTCACATATTAATGTAGGCTGTGTGGAGATTAACAATTGTCATCAGCAACTCTTCAAAGTCTGAGAAAACGCACCGGGAATCTAGTCAAGTAATGTAAGCATCATTACCTCTTTGTGAATGTGCAGTTCTTCAGGGAAATTGAGCTTTTCCTCCCTACAAAAAGGAAATGTCATCAAGATATCAACCATAAGCTTACACCACATGACATTGATACTAGGTATAAATTTCACTGATAGTCACTGAATTTTGGTGGAATTTGCAATTTGGCCTCTAAATTTTGATTTCAATCACCAGATACATTAAACTTCCAAATTTTTGCAATAAATACACTTTGGCTCCGGCCAATTTTCTGGCCAAGTACTGATGTGGTGGACATGCGGTCAATTTGAAAATTAATTTCGCTTGATCTTTTTAGCACTGAAACTTCCATCATGTGGTTCAAAACATATAATCATCATCGACAGCATTATCAGTTAGCATATTGCATATTTATCTTCTGGTTCAACATACCAGTCTGGCTGCATGAACAGTGCAAAAGTAGATCTGTCAACTCCAAAGGTTGCTTCTCCCTTAGGTGCCTATCAAGGATTTTGAACATCAGACTAAAGTTTGATGAGGCCCCAACCAAGGAGCATAAGAAAGATAAAGAGAAGCAGAAAAATCATCATCATCTCAAAAGGTCTATTCTTTTGTCTTGAGTGGTTCCATGGTAGCAAGACCATAAATGATGTGAATGACGGAATGAAAAGAACAGAATGACCTATAGGAGAACAGGAAGTATATTCAAGTTGCCAAAATAAGTTCACCTCCTCCCTAGAAGGTACAAAGAGCTTAAATATCATATGAAGCTAATAATCAGCCCATAAAAGTGTACTAGTAATTTGAATGATAAGCATCATCTATGGGCACATTAAGTATTACCCACTAGCTCTTTATCCCTATTCCAAAGATCAGAAGTTTGACAAAAAACATGACAAGTTTCGCAAGAAAGATTGCCCGTTTTATTTTGACTCTAATTTTACCTACGTGGATGAGTGACTCAATAGAGGCACTATCGGTAGCACCTATTGGTCTTGCAGGACAATATCTCTTCACTAAATTGAACAGATGCGAGCACATAAATCTCTTTCCCCCTTTCTGTGTCAAGGCTACAGCAGATAGAAAAATGACCATTTAAGCTAAGCTATGATGCCTTGCTTCAAACTAAAGAATAATTTGTGAAACAGACAGTACGCTAAGATTAACATACTGAAATTGCTAGGTACATAGGATAAGAGAGGTAGAATATACCCGGACACAATGTGGAGTTGCACAAAGAAAACCTCTAGAAAGTATTTCAGTGGTTTCACCAATTTGATAAGCTATCTCGTTATCTTCATAGACCACCTGATGCATTCAAAAAGAAGAGAATAGCCCAACAATAAGACAGTTGCCCTGAAAAATGGAAAAGCCAAAACACGCTCTCAATATATGATACGGACAACCCCCATCATAGTTACAAAAGCAGTCCAAGTTCATTCTTCAGAGTCAAAATGCAACTTCTTTGCAAAAGTACTTCTAACAAGAAGTTTATTTCAGGTTGCTTTCCATGACTGATTTTTTTTTTTTTTTTTTTTTCATTTTCACAAATACGAATTTTTTATTAATCACTTGCAGCTCTAGTTTTTTAGTTAAAATAAAGGCAAGATGGGACCAATTCTTGATAGCTTTTCCTGGATATTATTACAGATTATTACTCAAGCTCGATATAGTTGTAATTTCTCTTTTTACTGTAGTATACGTTATTTTGACTTGCAATAATTCACATTACGCATGTCGAGGGAAGAAGTCAAGGAAAATCTTCATAAATAAGTTACTGAATATAAGTTGCCTTCAGTCATTCATTTTTCTTTCACAAACTTGCTAATTACAACATGATTGTCGGTTAGGGGTTCCTTAATGAAAGATAAGTGGCCTTTGGTTGTTCATTAATATTTCACGCAACATGCAGATTGCAACATAGTTTGTGTTATTGTGGAAGAACCTGAAGGAAGTTTGTTTACTATCAATCTAAATGACATTTAGTTACTCACTAGATCTATTTACAAAATTCAGATCCTTGGTGGAAATGAAAGGTCATGCCCATTTGAAAAATATGGCTCTTCGCATCTTCAACGGAAGCATAAATGAGTTCTTATTACACTTATTTCAGAGATAACTGATAAATGGACGATTTTATGACATGGCACATTTAGCATTGAAGCAAGAACCTGACAGAACATCAAGAATAAGGAAACATACTTTGACAATTTGCTCAGTTCGTGTTCTAATGTAAAGGCCAGCAGCACTGTCAGGACAAGGCACTTCAACTCCATCTCTCATAAAAATTGCACAGGTAAGACCTACAGAAGGGAACCATCAGATGTAAATCAATTGGTGATTATACACCATGAAAACTTGGTTCTTTCTCACTGTCGTTACAGGATTGCTAATGCAGATCATGCAAAAATAAATGACAAGGCAAAGAACAAAGTGAAGGAAGTTGAAGACACAGGTGCCATCAATAATTTATGTCCGATCTGCTTGGTGCAAAAAGACTTTATAGGGTGGAAAGAAAATATTAGTTTTTTAATATGTATAAAAAATAGATCTCATTGATGTTTACTCACAATTCACATAATTTAGCATACATTTTGACAAAAGTTAAGAAATGACCTGTTTCAGCAAGAAATCCATGGATTGGTTAAATTGGGGGATTTTTTGTAAGTACTACACTGTTTCTGACCAAGACCTTACAGGCCTACACTAATATGTTCATAAGTGTAGTAAAACAATATGTTAAAGTTTTATAGGACCAGGTGCGCATTTGGAATGTCAATCCAACTATTCTCTTCTGAAGTTATCACCAAATTTTTTTGGTCAGATATCACCAACTTCAAAAGTACATACAAGAACATATTGCCCTATTTATGTAGCATTTTCAAGCAATTAAATTTTCTTTAGGAGATTTGTATGTTTGACCATATGGACAAATTTTATTTGCATCAACTATTTTGATTCTAAGACAATAATTTCCAGAAGGAATAATTGACAGAGTAATGTATCTCGTTTCCTCCACCTCCCAGAAACAAGGAGCTAGGAAGCAAACCTTTTTTTAAAACAAGAAACAGATACTACATAGACCACAGGATGGATAAATAAGTTTGACATAATTCCAGGTTGAACACACATGCATGAGGCAACTCATATTTGCATCCTAGAAAGCCATATATGGTGGACCACGTGTTTCTTACCTGTTAGAGAACCGTGATCTGTGTGCCATCCACACCAAGATGACATAGGATCATTATCTTGTTTACTTGTACTGGAAAAAATAGTCAAAATCAGGTCGTACTAGATGTGTCACAAAATATGAAAGATAATGCAGGCTTGCAATACTAAAACACATCTGGAGAACTGCCTGCTGACGGAGCTATTCAACACTGAAATTTACCTGTCTTTTGCTGGGAAATAATACAGCAAGCGACCTTTATGGCAGCGAGATCGAGGCAGTATCTGCTCCAGGCCATCATCACTTTGCTTTTTCATCCCTTTTGCAACTATACAAGTCCCCATCCAGATGTAAGGCTCTTCACTTATGAGCAAAAACATATATACATATACATACATATACATAGATGCATATATACATGCATACATACGTACATACATACATACATACATACAGACAGACAGACAGACAGACAGACAGACACACAGACACAGGCACACACAGACACACACACACACATATATAGATGAACAATCAATATTTAGAGTAGTTACTATAGCAAGTCATGGAACAATTGATACCCTTTTTTAGGTAGAATCCTTTTAAGGAATGAATAGTGCTTTAGCATTTGGTACGAAATTCGATAATCCACATAAAATACTATCTTCAAGAAAATCTTGATTTAAGAGATGCAAATTAGAACAGACGTCCAATTTTTCCTTAAGCTTTGAGTCTTTCTTGAAGGAGCTATTATTTTCACTAGCTCTCAATTGAACCTGACTGAGAAATATCTAAGTTTCTTTCATGAGTTTGTTAAGCGGCGCGTCATCAACACCTGATACAGCTTGTAACACCTATTTCACACTGACAGAGAAAACAGACTACTCAATGTCACGGTAAATTATTTTGTCCTTGTGATCCATCAATATGAATGCCATTGCAATCGTCTTAACAGTGGAAGATCAGAGACATACCAGAAAACTACCCAAAATAATGACGAGAAGAATAGCACAGGTCATATTTATGAATTCAATTTCTATGGTAACATGGAAATGAAAAGTTAAAACATAAGGAACTTACCATATTGGTCGCAGTGATAAGCCACCATCAGACCAATGTCAAAGATCAGCTTACCGAGAGCTTTGAATGCTAGAGAGTAGCAAGTGAGCATCAGTGATCAGATAACAGAACGATATAATGTACCAACTGCAACTGAAAACTGACACAGACTCTGACTAATATGTTAACAGACATATAATTTCAGACAAAGCATCTCATAACTGGCTCTAAGCTAGTATTTCCAAGCAAAGGTTGAAAGGCAGAATATATGCTTCTTGCCACAAAATCTGATATTGAGAGCAGACAAACCTAGTTCAAGTTCTGGTAGTGCCCTGGTAGGCCAAATATTTGATCCGCAATATGATGGATACCTATGGTAAAACATAATGCAAACAAATGATCACATTACAGTACATTCTGTAAAGGTGAAGATAGACTATTTAATTTATAAATATTTCAGCAACTCCAGCCAACTGAAGTAATTGAAGTGGGACTAACAAACCTAATCCAGAAGATTGCTAGATTCATTTTAATCCTTTGTCATGAAAAAATCCCTCCCCAACCACCTTTGTAGATATGTCCTGAGGATTTGAAAGCGAACCTGAGCTTTACTAAACTACTAGCGATATCCTTTTTTTAGCACCAGAATAACCCAAAGAAGATGCACACTACTTCTCTTGACAAATGATATATGAGATATGTCACAGAGCACCATATTAAATGTAGAAAAAAACTTTTATTCTGCCTAGTCCTGCAATTTCTTTGTCATAGTTCTCCAGAATATGTTGTTTGAGAATTGGGGCCGTACAATGACAAAATCCTAATCCTTTGCAAAAAACTGGTGAAAGAAGATCACGTCCTTCAAGTAACTGAAGATCATCATCATGCGCTTGCTAGATAATTTAGGATCAAGCTAACTAGAGTACCATATAGTTTAAGGCCTTCCTTACCGTGTAATCAAAGATTCCTCCATAGTAGGTACATCCAGAAGTGGATTTGCATAAAAGGAGCCCTTCAACATATCTGCATTTTAGCAATTAAGCTGTTAGCAGGTTTCTTGATACACTGACAAATTTTCATGCAACCTCAATTATCTGATTAAGTCCAAAAGAACAAATTAATTTCTGAGGTAGATGCAACTCAAATGATAGGTAATCATTTCAGTGATTCACTGGGAAGTCCCACACATTTGTAACAGAGTGGTTCTTATTACAGAATGGTTCATATTACTTAACCAGTCGATGACATGAATATTGCAAAGTGTTAAAAAAAAAAAAAAAAAAAAATCTATAGTGCATCAATGCAAATCTTGACCATCCAGGCTAGGTCTGTTTATTAATGAATTCAGCAAAAGTAAAGATACCTTTTGCCCCAAATCGAAAATATTATATAAAGTTCAAAGAATTATGATAGAAAAATATGTGAATCTACATGTTAATATTTGTATTGTGAAAGTTTTGAGTGTTTCGGACTTTAAAAATGTCAAAGAGCATAAGCCGCAAGGTTCATATTAAGCAAAAGGTAAAAAAACAAAAGTCAATCCAACAGACCCTAACCCTTGAATCTACTAAGGAATCAGCCTAATATCCCAAGTTAAACTATGTAATCCTGCACTTAAGTAACCAGGCTTGACTACAAGATTTGCAGCCCATCAACTTGAACTATGCAGCTCTATATACTATGACAATGTTCCCACCTTTTCATCAAATAGTAGAGATTCTATACAAGAGGATATCCAAGGAGCAACTGACTTCAATGTAGTTCCATTCAAATATCAATTCCTATATGATCACAATAATGCACTTTACTCTTTCACAAAAGTAGCAAATATCTTGGAGGCTTGAAGACCCTAAGTAGCCAAAGCAAAGCTTTCAACAACTTACTTTGTTTTATCTCTCTTTTCTCGGAGAAATTAAAATGCCAGGTCAAAGTACCAAGGTTAATTCAAATGCCCCATCATCTAAATAGCCCAAAACACTTGAAAACTTTCACTATATATAAATGTTGGCATGTCACATATAATTTTTCCTAATTTTCTGAAGTTCAAATAATATTTTTAATTTGAGGGAGAAAGTAAAGAAGTACTTTTTGCTTGTACTTAAGTGTAACAAACAGCCCTAAGATAGAATTTATTTGGTAGGGGCTACCTGGTTTCCCAGATTCAAGCTTCTCCTTCCCATGGCTCCACCCAAAATTATACCTACAAATACATAATTTTAAGCCTAAGGAAATGCCAAGCATGGAAAAGCAATCCGAATTAAGATGTTTTAACAACCTGGACACAAGAAGAAACTATATAATATGATGTAATTGAACTCATAGCAGAAGTTGACCAAAGAGTGTAATACGCCACATTCACATCACAAGACAATTTGGGGAAGACACACCAGATGATGGAGACAAAAAACTACCAACATGTCAATTATTCCAAAATCGGACTGGAGAAAGGATGAAAGGAATAGAAAGAAAAGGTATAGTGAATTTTGCAGGAAGACAAGTTCTTTTCCATTCTATAAAAAAAGATGTTAACCTTGACAGGAGAAAGGAAATAAAGCAGCATATTACTGTACTTGGCATTATAAATGGAATAAGCATCTAAAACCTCCTCTATTTTTTTGTTTTCTTTTCTTTTACACCAGAAATTATGAACTGCTGTCCTTGTACTAATTACGGAACCACTTTAGCAATTCAAGACTCATTTTCTGTCTAAAACCATCAACAATTGGTGCTCTTAATTACTTAGAATCAATTACCATAAGGGTAATTGCACCATGGACCTCCTGTAATCCAAATTTCCAAGAAAACATGAGAAATCAACAATTCAAGTTAATATCACTCTTTTTTACAGCTAAGGATTTTCTTTTGCCTCACGCATTTTCATATTGATTTTCATGATATTTATAGACAACATTTAACTGAGTCAGTAAACAAGAATCCCACATGATAATATCATCTTACACTTTAATAAAGCACATAATATTACTAAGTCTAAAAGTACATGTTTCTGGGACTATTTACAAAAAGCTACATCTGCTTTGAACAGCTATAATAACTTCAATAAAATGCTTGGAAAACCTTAAAAAGTAGACAATGAAATCCCAAGCTATTGAAAGTTCATTTTGAAAAAGCAAGTTCCGGCTCCAAAAATCCAAACATAAAGGTCCTTTTAACTAAATTCATTTTCTAATTTTTTCTTACCAACATATTGATCATTCACTTGATTAATTACCAGCAACACATTCTAAGATCTGTTGCCAAGTACAAAAACAGCCACCATAAAGCACATTATAGCCAGAAAAGCACCAAAAGTTACATCAAAACTAAAAATACTTCTTGAATGCTCCTAAGGCTTAAAACCAACATTTCCATCAGGAATGAAATGCATTCTTTCAACATTTAGGAGAATGCTTCAATTAATAAACCATTTAAATCAGCTAGTGGATGTGGCTTTTACAAACATGCATCCTCACTTAGTGAGATAAGTTGTTATTGTTGTTGTACCACCCGATCAGGGTAGACAATCATTTCATTTAATATGCAGCAACACTTAAGTTGGAAAGACTTTTTAAGTCCATTGCAATGCAAAGAAAAAAGCTGCAGTAATCACTGAACAAAATATAGTACAAATTATCATCTAGAACAATCCACAAACTTCCTACAATTTTCAAATCTTTGGAAGGAGAAAGGACGCCATTCATCAAAATCGTGAATCAGTGTCTTTAAATAGTGAAGTTCCAGGAAAAAAAGAAAAGAAAAGTATAGGCAGTACTTTCTAGCAAGAACATCATCCAACAGACCATGCACAGAATCTAGCCATCAGGTCTATCTAACAAACGAAGCTATATAGAAAACTGAAATCACCAATCAAAGCAAAGCAGACATTAATTTGAGGGAGCATATACTAACAATTACATTTTAAAACGTATAAATATAATACTCGGGAGGCATTCTCATGCATCACCTGCTACTTGGATCTTCAAGTTCTTTCTTCGTCTCCTCAGGAAGGTGGGCCAATCTTGCAAAATAGATCAGAGACTAAAATCAATGAGCTGAAATATAAATTATGAAGTTAAGCGTCTTCCATCATACACACAATACAATCAAGAAGAACAGACATTCCTGTCTAAACTTATACCTTGGCGAAAGATGCAGAAGAGTTCGACGCAATGATGGGTATCCAGGAACCTACACCGTACGGCAACGAAACTTAATGAAAATTCTCAATACATTCTGGAAAGAATAGATGAAGCATAACAGAACATCAATGCAACACCTACGGCCACGGCCTCAGGGTAATATTTCACCAGTTCAAACTAATCTAGCCGCATACAATGGCCTCCAAATAAAAATAATTTCGGTGACAACACAGGAAGTTGCACATACATATTCAACACATGACGGCATAGCGCATGAATGACCATAATCAGAAAACGATAAATCCACCGCAACATGTTCTGAACGAACTCGCGCGCGCACCAGTAGACCGTATGGTTACATTTCTAGAACAATAACATTTCACAGAGCACCTAGGCAGTCCCCTAACAGAGCACAGCTACCTAAACATCCAAATCGAGCAACTGAATTCAGATTGAGCTGTGACGCGTCGGTACGCCAACGTCAGCAGTACATGCAGAACAGACGAATGCGAACTAATAGGAAGGAGGAGGATCGTCTGTACGTCTGAAATCGAGATGATCCCGAGGCCGTTCGGTCCGAATCCTTGCTCTATCTTCAGCGACAGATCAGCGCCCCTGTCCTGCTCCAACAATCGAAACCACAACCGCACCAAAATCACGCCCCGCCTGTACAAAAGCATGCGAAAAAAACGACGAAGGACTAGAGAGAAGAAAGAAGAAGGCCGCGAGCGGTGCCGGAATCGACGCGCGCTCCGCTCGGTACCTTGATGTCGGAGTAGGAGATGGTGACCGGGCGGACGGCGGGGCAAGCGGCCGCCGGCGAGCAAGACATGGTGACCGGATGTGCGGCGATCCTCCGGCGGCGGCGGCGGCGGGGGGGAGCTGCTCCGGTCGGACGGCGAAATGCGCGGGAGGGAATTGGGTTCCTCGACGGGAGAAGTCGTGCGCGAGTCGAGGGAGATTCAAACGCGAGGGAATATATATATATATATATATATAAGAAATCGGAGGGCAAGGCAAATCGAATTTTCGGGACGTCGACGGTCGAAATTATATATTCTCATAAATTGTCGATACCGTTATTTATTTTATTTTGTTACCATTAATACGAAAGAAAATGACGATGACATTATTAACTACAAATCTCCTTCCAAATACCCGAGTTTTATTTGTAAAGATTACTTAGCATCTTACAATTATTTCCGTCTCCATATATAGTAACTTCACATTCACTAAATCTTATAACAACCAAAAACATTCGAAATTAGCTAAGGCCAAAACGGACAATATATCAAGCGAGATGCTAGATGAGCATGTAAGGAGATGCTGTTGAGTTATCCCGACGTGGGTTTTTGGAGTTATGCGAATAATATTTGTAAAAATAGAGTGAATAAGTGGTTGTCTAGTCATTGAAAAATATAGTTTAATAAGGTATTAAAATATTACGTGAGAGAACAAACACGCAAGTAAGGTCTTAGCATGGATCCTTTTCCCGTGTACTTCACTTCACTTTTTCCACTCACTTACTTGTCCAACTTTTCATGTGCAAAACAGTCAACGAATAATCCGCTGGTACATCGGCGCAAGCAATCGCGAAAGAGAAAACCGTGGGCGCTGCATGTCCATGGAACTTCTCAAGAAATCACCAAAGGAGTTTGCCATTCAAGACATCTAGTTCGACACCTCCCAAATTAATTTTTCAGTCATTTCGGAACTTATATCGACTTAAAATTTGTCTCACGACCCGAAAGAAATCGCGCGATGGGTCGCTCAATCTAGTGCTGAAAGACAGAGCTACGCATAAATGATGTAGTGACGATGAATTGGAATTGCTCAATCTACACATTGCGCGTTGGCATCACTTGCCATGTCGACTTTAGTTGGTCTGACTGAAGCCATTTAACGTGTTTGCACGTCTCCGAAGCAATTCTAACTCATGAGAGTCACGGAACCAGCCTTGACAACGTGAACGAAATCAAAGGAAAAAAGAGTGCCATCCCTGTTGATTCAAAGATAAAGCATTTTCCGAGCTCAAATCGATCGCTCCAAAGTGGAACCAAGTCATTATCATGGCCGTGGAATTTGATGAGTCAAGGCTGCTTACGACATGAACTCCATGCTGATTCAATAACCTCGAACCTGTCCTAATCACTGGCCATGAAGTACCCGAGAATCGTGAAAATGGGGGGAAGAGAACGTATCTGCTACCCGCGAAATCCTCCCGAGGACCGAGCCATAGATGGCGGGTGGATCGGTAGTGAGTTTCGGCGGTTGAAGTTGCATACTGGACTCACAACTCAAGGGAAACGTAAAGAGCTACAGACAGCCCCATCGCATGTTGAAGGGTAAACCATGAGCAAATAGGACTTTTATTCCTCAGCATTCACAGCGCTTCTTATTTATTCAACTACATGGCGGCGGTGGAGCTCCGACTCTCAAGTCCTCGACCCCTTCACCCAATGGTTCGAAGAGCGAGTCCACCTCATGATGATCAACCTTGTCCAAGGTCGGCGCTTGCCATTTTGGTTTCTGCAGGAACAGGCATCGTTATAACTAGGAC
Organism: Eucalyptus brandiana; assembly: GCA_014182725.1. Taxonomy (NCBI): domain Eukaryota; kingdom Viridiplantae; phylum Streptophyta; class Magnoliopsida; order Myrtales; family Myrtaceae; genus Eucalyptus; species Eucalyptus brandiana. The sequence goes on along the minus strand of CM024670.1, from coordinate 46,375,672 downwards.
CCATTCGAATAATGAATCTTTGACACGAAGATAGCAATAAATTTGCATATAATGAATCTTTGACGCATCAAAAGGAATATTAGAGAAATTTCTACAGCCAATTCAGATCCGTCCTCTTCCAGTGTAAGGAGAACCCACGAGTATGTGAAAATATCCGGTAGTTATAAGATGGTTTCTTCAATTTGACTTGCATCCTATAGAGTGATACCCAAAGATTATCATCATGCACATTTGTTGAAGTTGATTTTATCAACCGATAATTTCATCAATCCACATGACCAAAAGATAACGAGAAATGGTATGCAAGAGTAAGGAGCGAACCTGATCCTTATCCACCAAAACTGCACGGACGCCTTCAGCAAAGTCAGGTCTAAGGGATGACCTCAGGGCAATGCGGTATTCGGTTTTCATCACACCACTCAGCTGGAAATGATGGTTCAAGGAAGAATTCAACAATTTGTTCCACCAAATTATCCTCCTGAAATCATTTAAAGATGCAGGCAAAAGAACAGAACACCGATGCTCACTCACAGTCGATAAATCGCTGTCTCTTTTCCCCAAGGCTGATGCAACTCTAGAGAAATGCTTTTGTGTTAAGCAAAGAGAGAAAGGAGCTCCTTTTCCCATACCCTGAAGAGCATCGCCAGCCCACTCGGCCACTAAATAGAGGACAATGAGTTATTAGTGTTACCAATCGACCCAACAAAACCATGCCTAAAAACTTCACCCAATTATAACACAGAAAAGGAATTGGGTAGACAGAGCAACGAAAAGTCGACAGATTATACATCCCCAGTTAATATCTAGGGTCCGGAATTGTGTTACCTTTGGGTTCGGGATTCAGTTTAAGCCTTTCCAGGTCTTTCATTATCTCAATAACAGATTTATTTGCACCAAAGCAAGAAACAATATGAGGCAAAAGCAGCTTTAATTGAGCCTCTGACTTGAGATCTCCACTGTATTGTGCCAAAATTGTTTCGATATCATCATAAGGATCCCCAGAACTGCACCAATCATGCAAAACAACTCTCTTTAGAGCCACTAACATAAACCAACAGAAGTCAATTTATCAAGGATCATATCCAACAGAAATATTCTAGTGGTCCTCTTCTTCTGTCGTTTTTCTTTTTCCCTTTGTTTACCTGATGGTGGCATAACTCATATTCAACATCCTATATAAGAAAAACCAGCTATGCTAGATAGATGCACTGCCATAATGGTGAAAAAAAAATGAAGCAGTGCCTTTGAACATTGCTAATTTTGGATGTCATAATGAAGAAATCATTAACAGCTTGTGTTAAAATATTAAAGAGAGGTAGATTATCAATTCTAGAGTAAGAGAAGATTATCAAAGAAGATTGCTAACAGCACAGCTACTTACAAGGAATTTGTTAAGAGGGCCTCCTTCAAGGAACCTAGTTTTCCAGATGGCACGTAGTGTGTCCCCAGGCCAACATATAGTGCATCAGAGGGTGTCGAGATTCTACTTCCAGTCATTCCAAGATAGGCACCTGTAAATGTTAAAATGAAGGCATTTCAAGCAACTGCAACGGTGAAAAGAAAGAGTGAAGAGGCAACAAAAAACCCAATGGCCAGTCTGCACAATTATTAAAGCTTAGCATGATGAGTTGACCTCACAAACCCCAATTTTTTTAGAAGCACAAATTTTAATTATGCCGGCATATACTTCCACAGGTCAAAGCCAACACAAAAAGGTCTATTCCCAAAACATAGACGTCAACAATATTGGCCACCATAAACCTCAGAAGAGAAGGTTGGCATGTTGTCATTTAACACAGAATTTCAGGATATGATTATCTAATGAATGAGAACCTGACGAACTACTGTCGATGATTACATCCTTCAGACGACAACGAAAATGTCATCTGATTTCAGTTTTCCATGGTCAAAATCATCCATGTGAAACCCCTTTCATAACTTCATCGACCAACTTTCTTGCCCACTGAATATGCTAATCCTAACTTAAGAAGGCACAGGTTACTCGATTTGTCAGATCACCTACCAACTGATCCTCCTCCAGGACTTTTAGCAGCTATATATGCAAATCCCACATCCGGAAAAATTCCAATCGCATTTTCTGGCATGGCCAGAACGGTCCTCTGAGATCATCATAATTTGACAATGTTAAAGAAGATTCTGACTTTTCAAACGTATGTTGAAACAAACTTAGCATAAAACTAAACACATACCTCTGTTACTACTCGAAAGCGGCCATGACCAGACAGGCCGATTCCAAATCCCATGGTGATACCATCCATGAAGCTTATGTACGGCTTCTTGTACTCTGATATTCTGCATATCAACGAATATTCTGCACAGAACACCTATAATATAAAGCTAGTTATTAATTGCAGGTACTCAAAGAACATGTAATGCAAAGGAAATTTGAGGATAAAAAAGTGCATCTCAGAGATTAATTTAAAACCATTGAAATATATATAGAAAACAAAGCAGCGCAATGTCAAATGTATTCACCAGTGGAAGAAGAAGGTTCTCTATAGAAATCAGCACATACAAAGAGAAAATGTGGAATTACACGGCAGGAAAGGTGTTCCAGTTTCCAAACATGTCATATATGTGCAGATTGACATGACTGAATTTGCCAGTACATATATTTAAAGAGAGATCAAATTCTCACTAACATTCTATTTGTAAAATGATGCTCTTCTGTTCTAACTTGCAAATAGTGTTACCTCTATCGACCAATAACCGTAGTAGAAGGAAGCATACAAAATGATCCTAAATATAGCAAACAGAAGGAGAGGGAATCAAATAAGACAAACCTAACTACAACACAAGCTGAAAATCCATTGGCACAACTTTCGAAGCAACAAATTCCAGCTTCATTAAAATGCAACTTCTTCATAGGAAAACATTTATTAAATTTATTCCAACACCTGCATATCACTCATTCTGTCAGTTTATGGCTGGGCCTATACTGTTGGAATTACATATTTTTCAATTGGATCAAACTCATAGAAAGTTGAATTATTTCAATCATCTTCTGATGGTTTCAGACGTTATATCAAGGTCTAACATAAGGTTTCCTACAGTAAATCTGAATGGATGGAAACACATATCTCGCTAGAGTAGGAACACAATCATATAGATTTGAAATTGCTGCAGACTGCAGAAATTGTGGATGTGCAAGAGAATATAACAAAACCTCAATCATATCTGACAGCTGGTTTTTGGTTGATATTTGCTTCACATCACCACCTGCAGATAAAGTGAGTCCTGGGTAATTGTTAGAACAAGCACCATCCATGAAATTCAAGTTGATAAGCAGCAAAAGAAAGGATTTCTGACACAGGGTCCAATAAACACCTCTTGAGGAAGGAAAAAGCTAGTACCAGAAAGCACAAAAAATTGTCCATACAAACATAATCAAATCATCAACCATGCAGAAAAGAGTATAACAGCAAAGCACCACCAGAAAATGTTAAGCACAACTATTGTCCTTTTAGGCATCATCATCAAGACCTCCCCTCACCCGATGTAGTAAAGCAACTGAAATTCCAATGACGAATTACCTAGAAAAGAATCTAAGCGACAAGACTACATAATGTCCGCTAAACAACCATCCTGGGAAAGATGGAGTTCATCGTGCCACCAAATTTAAGGAAGAAAAATTCTATCCAGGTTACCTGCAGAGAAAGCGCGAGGCGAGCTGCTCTCCACCAGAACGCATTTCACATTGGGATCAGATTCCCATAGGTCAAGAAAGCTTGCGTACTTCAAATCCATATCTGCATCAAAAGTAGCTGCAATAATAAGACCCAGCAGGAGAAAAAAGCAGAATTTAGAAGCACCAACTTGCCGTCACAAGAGTAGCATAAAACATCTGCAGAACGTGGTCATTGCTCATCCCACCATCCACTATTCTTATTCAGCTCCTCTGTGGAAGTCTGCTAATCCAACCTCGAGCAGAATCTAGAATTCAAGCCCAATAACATACCCAGCCGGATCCGCACACACTCGCACCCCATCGGCTCGATAATTACTAGTATAATCAGGATCAATCCTATTTTTGGCAGGGCAATGCACCTAAAAGTAGACGCCCGCTCCCCATAACGAGACAACGGGACTTCGCTAGAGGACCCAACAACCGACAGAATCCTGAGCTAACTCAATCATTTCACAACGAGGACAGTGAAAACTGCGCCAGAGGTCCAAACAACACACGACCCTCAACTACAAACTTACCCAGTAATCACGCAACGCCGGTAATCACAACCGAACACATGCAAAATAATCAACAAAACTGAAGATGCTCACGACAGTTGACCCGCCATTCCGCAAAAGTCTCGTCGCATAAAAAACAAGAAAAAGAAAGAAGCACAGGAAGTCCCGACGGAAAGTACCGAGGTTCATGGCGTTGAGGGCCTTGGGCCGGTCGAGGGTGATGACGGCGACGCCGTTCGGGTGGACGGAACCTCGGACGAACCCCTCCGCCGCCGCCGCCGCCGCAGCAGCCATGCCCGCAAAGCTCCGGCGAGGGGAGGAGAAGCGGAGGGAGTCGAGGAAGAGAGTGGAGAGCAACGACGACCTGCCCAGCAAGCGAGAAGCCCCGGCCGTGCTTGTCATGGCGCGCGTGCGCCGATGGAGGTGGCCAGCTATCGAAAGCCTCGTTATTCACGCAGCATTGATGTCGAAGAGTAGGAGCGAGAGCGCACGAGCGGCAGCCGGTAGGTGGACATCCAACTATGGTAAGTCGAATAGGTATTATTTCGACCCAAAAATAAAAAAAAAAAGGCCGTGTAGCGGGTGATGCGTGCATAGGCACGTTGGTGGGTTTGATTGGATTTTTGGGGACAGCCAACCATGGTAAGTCAAATAGATATTTTTTCGATAAAAAAAAAAAAGCCCGTGTGTCGGGTGATGCATGAGGATGCGTTTGATTGGACTTTTAGGAGAAGCCTTTAAAAAAATATAAAAGACTTTAAATTAAAGAGGTTTTTCAAAATATAAATTGTGTTTATTAAATTATAGTTTGAAAGTCTCTTTTGAGTAAAATAGTGTTTAGATAAATTATATTTATAAACGACTTTGGTGATTAATTAAAAAAAAGAAACAATAAATAAAAGAGTTGGCCGGCAAGGCAGCCCTCGCAGACGACCGGGCCTCGCCAATGAGGGCTACCTAGGGTCGGGCGACCTTAGCGATCCTTCATGGAGGTCGCCCGACCTAGATTTGGCTCCGCTGGAGGTCGTGCGACCTCAACGTGACCAGATCTAGGTTGCATGACCTTCGGTGCCGGCGCAACCCAGATCTAGTAGTTGTGAGGTTGTGCGACCTCCTGGAGACTAGTTTTGGTTGCACTTGAGGTCATGCGACCTCCAACGTTGACGCGACCCAAATCTGGTCGCGTGACTAGATTGTGCAGCCTAGATACCCACCGGAAGTCGCGTGACCCACCGACGATGGTTGCCTTGGTCGTCATGACTGTCATCGCCCTCTCTCTAGTCCGTCGCCTGCCCTCTACAGCCCTGCGCAATCCGAACTTCCTCCTCAATGAAGAAGATGAGCAGTAGAAACAAGATCAAAGCCAAAGCTAAAAGCCCAAGGCAACCAAGAGGTCTTGGGCTTTTAGCCTCCATAAGGCCAGCTTTCCATTTTTTAAAATCTTTCCTAAACACTTGATATTCGGCCAAAAGGCCTTCTTTTTTTTTTGGGCAGAAGCTAAAGCATTTCATTATGTAATCAAAGATGAGAGGCTCGGCAAAGGGGCATCATTACATAAAAAGGTCCCATAAAGTTTGTGGAGGTGATAAGACCCAATTCAGAGATAAGTAGTTATTCTTATGGGCTTTAGTTATCCAATTTGCAGTAAGATTTGCCTCTTTAGAGCAATGAGCTATTTGAATATGTGAAAAGGCTTGCATTTTTTCCTTACACTTGCTGACAATAGGTTGAACTTCCAAACTTAACTGCTGTGAACTGGTCATTGCTTTGACAAGTTGCGAACTGTCTGACTCAAAAAGAAGTACTTTGTGTCTTTTAGGGTAGAAAAAGTTGAGGGCTTCCCAAAGTGCTAGGGTTTCGGCCATCAAGGGGGAGGAGGCTCTGATTGCTTTAGCCTCTCCGCCCACCATCCTCCCCTCCGAATCACGGCATATGCAAGCAATGGAATTCCCCAACGAACCAAGTAAGAACATTCCATCTATGTTTATCTTCAACGCTCCTTCCGGCGGTGGAATCCATGTCCGAGAGGGTTCGATTTCTCGAGTTTCAAATCTGCCGACTTCGAGGGACCTCCAGTGAGTAGCTTCTCGGGTTTCAGATCTGTGTAGGGGTCGCAGCTCTCCTCTTCTTGCTCTACCCCCTAAACCAGAGCATCCTTCTATTTCCGGCACGCTATGGCTCTGTCTCAGCTCATCACTCGGTCTAAGGCGCAGCTCTTGGTGCGGCTCACTTGCTCTCCTTCCGGGTCAATCCTCCTCTTCGGCTTCCTCTGGTCGGGTTCGGGTTTGCAGCTCGCCGTTCGGCCTCCTGGTCCTTGATCCATCTACTTCGCGCCCGACTTCACCATTGATTTGATGGTTATAGTTGTTGAGCTGAGAGGGTTCGATTTCTCGAGTTTTAGATCTGCCGACTTTGTGGGTCCTCCAGTGAGCAGTTTCTTGGGTTTCAGATTTGTATAGGGGTCGCAGCTCTCCTCTTCTTGCTCTGCCCCCTAAACCAGCACATCCTTCTATTCCCGGCACGCTATGGCTCTATCTCAACTCATCGCTCGGTCCAAGGCGCAGCTCTCCATGCGGCTCGCTTGCTTTCCTTTCGGATCGATCTACTTTAGGTGTCCAAACCCATTGGAAATCAGGTTCCAAATGCACCCTTAGACACCTAAACTTCTCCTCCACCTATATGTTCTAAAATCTTTTTGGAGAATGGCACAAAAAGATCCTTAATTTTGACCAAATATATAATGCAATTCATGAACTTTTAATTTATTTAATAAAATTCATGAATTTTTAGCCCAATGTGATATAGTCCTTGAACTTTTGATACAATTGAATCCCAATATTATATGAAAATATTCAATTGTTGTCCCTAATCTTAAATTGATAGAAGGACTGTGTTAAACATTTTCATATATTTGAAGGACTATATTGAATATGTATCAAAAGCTTAAGGACCAAAGTATTGGCTAAAGTTTATGGACTATATTAAATAAATTAAAAGACATTACACATTAGGCTAAAGTTTATAGACTACTTGTGTTGTTATTCCAAATATTTTCTTGAAAGGGACAATTACACAGCTAATCCCTTCAGTCTGTAAACTTTCAATGTGATCCCTAAAACTTGTAATGTATTCGATATGGCTTTTGAGTTTTTAGTATATGCTCAATTTAGCCATTGAACGACATGAAAATGGTCGATGTTGTATTTCCATTAATATAAGTTCAAGGACAAAATTGGAAGTTTAGAGATCACGTTAAATAATTTAAAAGTTCATGGACGATATGACACATTAGGTTAAAATTCATGAATCACATCAAATAAATTAAAAGTTCGATAATCACATTACATATTGACTCAAAATTCAGGGATTATTTATGTCTTTTCCTCTTCTCGAATTTCTCCGAGATCTGATTCGCGAGGCAAGAAAGATGTTATTGCATTTTCACGCATACAAGCTCACACAGGAGCTCCCCCTTGAGGCAAAACCTTTCCTAATGAAGCCTGGCCCGACCTACATAGACTTCAGGTGGAACGGGGCCCACTATCGGCCCAACATGGTCTAGTCCATATATTATCAGGCCCAGCTTAAGACCAGGCCCAAACAGGCTTCGTGAACCGAGCTAGGCCCAAATTGGCCAGTTGAATAAAATCACATAACTAGATGAATAATTAGATGGCTAGAAAACACTAATGGGTTAGGCAGATTTAGGGGCTTTTATTTCATGGTTTTTTTTTTTTTTTTCTAAGGGGGGAAGTCTTGAGAGTCCTGTGCATGGCGATCAAAAGAGGAGCTTCCACGCGGCTTCGCAGGACTGGCGACTGCAAACTCCATGCCTGTTCGATTCGCGCTAAAACATTACGGAGGATGCGGCGAAGATTGGTGGAAATTCGCCTTTTGGTTCTGAATTTGCGACTTGTTTAGTAGCCCGAAAATCAGGTATACGTTCTCCCCTCAGCCTCTTGAGTTCGCCAACCTGTCCTTGCCGTTTCGTCAGGTCAATGGGGGCGTTCAAGCTCTTGTCTAGTCTAAATCGAGGCTTCGGGACCGCCTTTCGTTCTGTATTTATCAGGATGTAGATTAGAGGGATGTAATTTCTACTAGCGTGTCCATGCATGCGTTTAGGCAATGTTTTGCTTTTATGTAGAAATAAAAAGCCGGAGCATGTCGAGGTTTGATTCGTAATTTTACTTGCTATACAAGCATTCTTGATTGGGTAATTCTGAGTCGCTTCGGGTGGGTTCTTGACGTATTGTCGCTTTGATTTGGTGTTTTCATATGTAAATTAGGGACTTATATTCAATTTGCTCCAAGGTCTCACACTTTAGTCTTATACAAATCCACGAATGTCACCAAAATTAGCGATATCAAGTTCCGGCGCTCTATCGAGGACTTTCACTCCATCGGTCAATTTATTTTTCCATATTTGCATCTTTCGGCAATTTTAACATTTTTTTAGTCATTCAGATTTTAAAAAAAAAAAAAAAAAATGAATTCAATAAAAGTCATTGAAAGAGTTCTATCTATTTTAAATATTTATAGGTTTTAGTAATGGCATCATTACAAAAATAAAAATCACAATGCATCATGCTTTCACGCATCAAAAGAGGATTTTTACTTAATAAAACGAAGAATATTTGATTTTTTTCACGAAGTGGTGTTTCCATGCATACTTAGGATCATTTAGGTTATTTGTTTATTTTATTACTATTTTCACATAATTAATTCCATATTGGCATGACATTAACAAGAAGAAATACAAAAAAAATTCACGTTTCGCATACTTCACAATTTAGGATCCATTTTCATAAGACTAAAACTAAGAAGAAGGATGTTTTTAGAATTGCATATAGATGAAATCTGAATATTCTATCATTTGGAATAGATCGGACTTTTTTTTAATAAAGAAAGCAAATGCATGAGATATAAAGAAGCTGCCATCTTTGCATTGGGTCTAGAGGCTTGCGTCACAAGTAGAACATTCTCATGTCATATTTTCATTTCATGTCATATGTATATCAAGTATAAAATTTAAAAGTTGCACATAAACAAAAATACAATTATTTTCATAAAAATTGAAGGAGAAAATTTCAAAAAAGGCCCGAAGTGCCATCATTTTCTTAATTAAGGGTTTGGAGAGGATCTTGCTTCAAACAAAGGCCTGAAAGTAGCCATGATTGTTTTAAATAAAGGCATTACCTTGTTGGTCACCACCCGACTAAATTTTCCTACCAGTCAAGGGTGTTTTTGTACAATTTTTTTTTTGGTGTCGGTTGAGGTCATTGGCAAATGCCAATGAGGGCTTGGCGACCCTTGCCGACTGCTAGGAAGCATCGGTGAGGCCTTTGTGACCCTTGTTGGCTATTGGTAAGGGCCGACGAGGGCCTGCAAGCACTTGCTATTAGCAGGTGAGGCCACCCTTACCAAATCTAGCGATGATCGGCCTCGCTTAAGGTCGGTGAGGGCCGACCTTGGTAATGGCAGCAAGGGGCGACCTCCCCTGCGGCAAGGGATGCCCTCACCGGATTGGGCAAGAGTGACCCTTGCCTAGTGCTTTGCGAGTATCGCCGGTTGTTAGTTGGCCACCGGCAAAGAGAGAAGAAGAATTGGAAATACGGAAAGAAAAAGAAAAAAGAAAAAATGGGAAATGACAAAAATGTCCTTGACCACGAGAAAGTCAAGCTTTTATTTGAAACAAATATAACCATTTCAGGCTCTTATTTAAAACAAATATAATCACTTTGGTCTTTTATTTGAAATAAGATCTACTTCATGCCCTTATTTGAGAAAGTAGTGGCACTTTAGGTCCTTATTTGAAATAATTTTATTTGAAATAGGTTCATTTGAGTCTATTTAATAAAATGAGGGCAATTCAGGCCTCCTTTTTTTTCGGGAATTTTCCCATATTCAAGCATACTCAAATTGAGAAAAATCTAGATAAAAAACTTCACATCTCACGATGGATACATTACATGTAATTCAACTAAACTGGTACCAACTGTACGACCACAACCTCTACATCTATCCTAAAACTAATGATTAAACAATACCAAACCAAGCAGAAATCAGCGCACAATTTTGTCATCTTAGATAGTAATAAACTACAATCGCTAGCAACATGACGCGAGAAGTTGGGCTGTCCAAGGAGAGATTTATGATTCAAAATCCGACTGACCGGATCTCAATCACAACCATGGTCGACTGGTCCCGTTGACACAGTTGGTGCGGGCGCGTCCTCTCTGCCGGGAGCGTCGAACCCTAGAGCTCGGCGGAGCACATTGAGGAGCTGCTCGTGTGCGGTCAGCTGGGGGAAATGTCCTGTGCCTTCAATCATCTCCACAGTCGACGGGCCCGAGATCTTCTCCTTCATGTAGTGGGCAACGGAGACCGGCACGGCCATGTCGTTGGTGACCTGAATTATGGTACACGGCACGGTCACGTTCGCAAGGATGTGCCGGTAGTCGGAGCGGAAGATGGATTCGGCCAAGGATGCCGCCACCTCCGGCTTCATGCTGCACAAACACTGTCGGAATTTGTCGACCGAAGGCGGGTCCTTGGGATCCACGACCGCAGGAGTGAAGTTCTCGACCCATTCTTGATAGTTTGATCGGATGCTTGAGACCATGTCATCGATTTGCGACTCTTCAAACCCACCCACATAGTCACCCAAGTTTAAGTACCTGTTCTAGGTGCATTGACGTTGGCGAGAATGCATTAGGAACTTGCAAGAGGATGGAGAATTAACATGATAGTGAACCTTCATGCTCTTCCTTATGCGTTTGTTCTGTGTTAGTATAAGGTTTTGTACAGCTGAAGCATTATTCAAAGAAGCTTCCTTCTGTATTAGTTTAGTCTGTTAATCACATGACCAAAAAGATTTTTCAACGCAAGATAGAGAGTCCAAATAATTGATGCTCTAGGACAAAGACAATAAGAAATTCAGCCGGCCGGGTTTTCTCTTTCAATTATTTATCTAGATGTTAAGTATCTTGAGATCGTATCTGAAGTCAAGATACAGATGCATTAACATATTATGCTGTAACAAATTAAATGGTATAGGAAAGGAAGATTTGCATTTATCATCCAGTTCTTCATTTTGTCAACCGATTCTCAACAACCTTAGCTTAAAAGTCATGGACAAGACAAGACAGGCCTGGCCAAGTAGCCAGTGCACGTACAATAGTTAAAGAGACGCGGTCTTTAAGGCATCTTAAGGAGTGACGTCGCCCCTAAAAGAACTCCAAATGGTTTCAATTGAAACTAGAAAAGACGAGAGAAAGAGGGGCTATTAGAAGAGACTAACCATTTGGTTAGAGTTATGCTGATATGCAGTTTCATTGCTTTCTTCTGTATGCACTACTGTTTGCTGACTATGGAACTGAACTCTCAGCATTTGATGAAGCATCGCATGATTCTTCATTTTATCTATTTTCAACCTTTCTACTTTTCTTTCATGTCAGCTTCTTTTCAATCGAGACAACAGTACAATTGCAGATACATTTGGAGGATTGGTTAGGGCGAGAAAAAGCAGCAATCAATAGAAGTATGCAGATATTTTATGGTAAAATTGTTAGCGAGAGGGAGAGTTAATGACTGACAACCCAAATTCCATAACAGATGATGCATAGAAAAAAATACAACCGTTAGAATTACTAAAAACTGATCAATTTAAGTTTTTCTGTAATAATTGGTAGCGATCTTACAAGATTTTACATGGTATAAAAGTTAGAAGGCTCAATTTTTTATATTTTTGCACTCTTTAGTGTTAGACCTTATGCATAAGGGTGAATGTTTCAATATTCAACTTATATTTTTAGAATAATTGGTAGTGTTTTCACAAAATTTACAAATATCATCTCATGTAAGATTTGGGTAAAAGGAATTGATAGGCGATCTGAAACATATGGAATATAAGAACATGCCTGAAACAACTAAACTTTTTTGACTCTACATGTAGAGGAGTTTAGAATTTTAATTAGAGGAAACTCCGGACTCTCAACTTTAGCTGAAGAAAAAAGGTTGGAAAAACCACAAAAAGAAATGACTATTGAGTTCCAATGCAAGAAAGTGTCTCTTGTGCTTTTATTTTTTATTCTTTATTTTAAAAGAAGGAGAAGAGATCATTTGATAGTAAGGGAATTAGATTGAGAACAGACCATCAATGAAAGCTCTAATAAAGCTAGTCATAGGACAGAGGTTGCTGTACCTTGGAGATGCGAGAAGTAGCATGAGCCTCTGAAAGAGCTCGGGTCTCTTGATGGAGGCAATGCATCCGATCATGCCGGACATGGAGTGCCCCAGAAAGATCACCGATTTCAGACCGCGCTCGTCGAGGAGCGCGATGAGGTCGTCGGCGTACGCGTCATACGTGGAGTACTTGGCAGGGTCGAAGAGGTTCTTGTCTTCGACCGCGCCAGAGAAGCACCAGTCGAAGGAGAGGACCTGGTAGTGCTTGGCCAAGGAAGGACTGATCTTGTCCCAGAGAGACTGGTCTCCTCCAAAACCATGTGCAAGGACTATCGTTTCATCGCCGGAGCCTGTGGTTCTAGCATTCATTGATGACGAGAGGACCTTTGCTGGAACAGCCATCACACAGAGAGAGAGAGAGAGAGAGAGAGAGAGAGAGAGAGAGAGAGGATATGGTAGGAATGGCTATTGTGTGTGTTGGGCAGGCTTCTTTTAATAAAGGGGCCATGCTGAGGAGATTTTACCTGGCAATCGTTATCGTATGTTGCTATTATATTGGCCCTAATGCTAACGTGACAGCAGTGTATTCATTGTCCATGACAAAACCTCAATTTATGTGGATATATTCAAGCTGGGTACAATGTGTCGGACTCGTCATATGACAATGGCCCGGCGATAAAATGATTGGGAATTTGCACGCGGAAGAGCAGGTGGTCTCGGGTTTGATTCCTGAATTGATCGGCACATCACAACACCGGCCCGGATGGCATAAAGATCATCACATAATGAAAGCTGTTTTGCTTTTGTCTTTGTTCTCGCTTCTATCGCATTCGCATTTGATTTGAGCAATAAAGATAACTTATTATCCCCGGTTAATTAAAAAAAAAAAAAAAAAAAAAAAAAGACAGAAGAGAAGTGTTTTGGGGGCAAACTGCTTGTTGAATATGTGGCGAGCAAAGTCCCAATATGATCTCGAATTCTGAATTGTCTCAAAGTCAGAGCGAAGTTTCATTCATCATCAGAAGATGCAAGGACAACAGTGCACATCCCTTCCCTCCTATTAAACTATTGACCAAGTTCTGGGCCTGAATCTTCAAACTCTCTCTCGCTTGCTCAGCCTTTTCTTCCGTGCTGACTTCGGCATCGGAGGGTCTACTCGAGGACCAAATCTGGATACACGTCACCTGGACGGTTTACTGATCGAGGTGTGCAGGATGAAAACCCGACTCCAACTCGACAAACCCGCGTGTCAGCAGACTAGTAGGAAACTGTTTTTAATTATTATTTGACACAAGATGTCAAGAACCCAATTTTGATCTTTGCTTTTGTGACAAAACTCTACTTTTTTGGGCGGCAAAGGAGGGCGAGTTTCTTGCATGCTTAGCTACAAGTACAATGAAACAACCACTTCAAGACAGACCAAATGAATAATGGCAAAAATTTCCTCCACAATTAGATGGTAATTTCTCTTTTGGTGATGCTAGTCTTCAAGATTAACCCGAAAATTTTGACATAGGACATGTATACCCCATTTAAATATCTTTTGTTTGGAGTTCTCTTAAAAAACTCTATATGAAGGTTGATAATAAATGCTAGAGAGTCACGTATATAGCTGTGATCCTAAACCATGTTATGCTTAATTGGCAATAGAACATAAAGTTTTACACCCACAATGTCAAAGCCATTAATTTATCCTAAATACATAGACACTTATGACGTGTATGTATAGAGAGAGAGCATCTCGTGTTATATTTAGATTTTCATTTTGTGCAATTTGAATTTGTGAGCAATATCATTTTCAGTCAACAAATGTAGATAAAATCTAATCCCGCTTTGCCATCCCTAAACTCGATTACACCTTTAGTGGAAAATCAAATTCTTGTTCGAGAAATTTATTGTCTAAGTATACAAGAACAAAAGATAACAAAGAGCTTGGTTAGAGCTAAATTGGTTTCAATCAACGTGGCCAATGTTTAGAGTCAAATTATTCGTACTTGATGTTTGGATGTTTGAATGATATCGTTATACATACGTTAATAAATTGATATTTAGTACGGCAACTGAATCCTTTCGGGTGTAATCAGACCAAACAAAAATCTTGATATTTTGAGGAAGATGTCAATGTAATGGACACCACCATTTAATGTATTATGTTTTTGTGTGTTCTGTCATGATATGATCAACTCAAACAACTGACAGCCACATAGTAGTGCACTGAAATGGCTAAATGGGAGTTACTTTGAAATGGTATATGATGTTTGTCCCCATGATATATTGAATATGTGCATACTATCAGATTTTGGAGGCAACACTTCTAATTTTTGTGGACTAGACTCCCCATTTTTTTAGCTTTCCTTTTCCATTTCCTCTTTGAAATGTCCTTTTACCTTCAATTTTTTATGGAGGACAAAGGGCAACAAAGAGCTTTTGATGGTCAGAGAAAAAACTCTTTTTTTGGGGCTAACGATGACAAGATTCTTGCTTGCATGCGTACAAACCGAAAGAAGCTCAATATCCCACAAGACATAATCAATAAGAGAGAACTTGAATTCCAGACGTAGCTGTTAGGCATCTTTAAACGAAAGAGTGGTATGATCTTTCACAAGGAATCTCATGACCCCATCCTTCAATCATATGTATAATTGTCTCTACTCATTCCGGTCTTGCCTTTGTCCTATTAGGGAAGCATCCTTTTGGATCAATTACATGGTAAAGGGGTTTATCTTTAACATATTTTAATATTCGAAAAAGATATGAATTCTAGGACCACTTCATCAGGGAGAATATGCTGAGAATTCCTTTCAAGCTAGTTAGGAGTAAATGAATCTGCTGGTCTCGAAATCGACTAAAATGCCTTAGGTTTCGGGAAATTCACCTCAAGAAACCTGAAACTCTCTCTCTCTCTCTCTCTCTCTCTCTCAGTTGTGCTCACCTTGCCTCTGCTTTGCTACCATTTTCATTCGAGTCCCGCCACCTTCTCCATCTGTCACTGGTTCCCTGACATCGTAGCAAGCTCGTCCACACATGACTCGATCGATCCCTAGCGACCTTCTGGCCGAAACAAGAAAGAAATCTCCAGCCACATAATTATGCGTAGTACTCTTTTTTTTCCGCTGGTTCAGTCAACACTTTCTCACCTGGTCAGATCCACGAGAAAGATAGGGATCTTGGCCTCATATTGGTGTTCAAGAATCGAGAGATCACCTCTGCCGCCTGTCGCCTTCCCGACGATACTTTTATGAGCGTAGTGGTTCGTGGGTCAATCGCCAGAGACGGAAGCACAGTAATGGCCACTTAAAAAAATGAGTGGAGGCTGTATCTGTAGCTGAGATTCAGTCCAGAGGCCATTAAAAAAAGGCGAGTTACATGAGAAAACGAGCGGTTCAGACGTCAGACCAGAAAAGGTGTGTTTTGTCCTGTCTGCTCGTGCCGTCTGACATGGCTTCACGCCTGGAGAAAAGTCCAAGGCCTACCTTTTTCCGCCATTAAAGCGGGGAGGCCCCACCATGTTCTTCCTCCTTGAGAAGAACGGTCGGTCGTATCGTATGTTTAGAGGGATTTAAATAAGACTTTTTTTAGGAGTTGAAATATAATTGCAAATACCTTACATATTTAAATTAGTATTTGATCAAAATATATCTGGCCAGATTTTGATGGATGTTTTAAATATTATCACTAGCGGCTCTAATAATATTACTATTAATAATTGAGTAATGCATGTTTAGGTCGAGCAACACTACCGTCATAGATTTTTAACGAATGATTCTATAAAGAGGTAATTCTAATTGACAAGAAGACGAGAAGTGTGTGAATTGAAGAATGAGAAAAATTCCAACTTTTCTTGACTCTTTTTATTTAGTATTTTCCAAGCAATTTCCTTATATCATATAACAAAAATGAACTAAGAATTCAACTTTTTTTTTGTTCAAAAATGAAATATTCATTCAAAATAGGACACGGTTTCACAAATACTTTATAATTAATGAATAAAAATTTCCACCCTTGCAATGCACGAATGTGCTACTAGTTTCACTTATGCTGATGTGTTATTCTCTCAAAAGATAAATTGGTGCGATTAATTTACCTCATAAATTTAGGGGACCACGGTCCTTTTGAAAATGAAATATCCCTTTTCCACTAATATTTATCTATTGAGTAGTTGGAGACTACTATAATCGGATGTCACCATCTAATTGGGGACTAAAGGCTCACCGCATTTTCCATCGACTACTCGATTTTTTTTTTTTATGTGTAAAATATTTCCTTTTAGCTTTCTTTATTTTAAACAGGTGACGACAGCCTCATAAAATATATAAATTAATAAAGATGGTAAACGCCATTTGGTCCCAAACCGACTTTTGATCTTTGCTTTGCCGTGCATTATGACAAAACCCTACTTTTTGGGGGCTGATAAAGACAAGATTCCTGCATGAACACATGTACAAAGCACAAACAGACACAATCGCAAGACGATGTAGATGACCGGAAATCAGTTGACTTAGAAGGATTAACGCAGAAAAGGATTCTTTCTCCGACGTTCGAACATTTCAACTTGATAAATTCTCAAAAAATATTAATAAAGTAATAATCTTAGAGTTTCATCTAGTCTTAAATTTGATTATACTTTCTTATCTAGGCAATTTGTGTACTGTATTCACTTAGGTTTAACTTTAATTCGATAGACATGCTTTGCAAAAAAGGCAATTTTTCTAATACCTAAATAAATTCACAAAATCAAAAAGAAAGCTAGATGCACTAAGAAATTTACAAAACCTTAGTAAACATAAGTAAACATATAGCATGAAAAGTATCGATTTGATAAACTCAAAACAATTGTTGACAAAACAATGACAGTTGCCTTCACAATTCTCCTCTAGTATGTAGATTTTGTACATATGACATTGTTCATACGAGGTATGCTTTTTTGATGTTTTAGAAGTCAACAACTGCTATGAATAGTCGAAACCCGCAATTGCTAGCATCTTAAATGAGGGGCCATGGTGGTGGGGTCCTGTACTAGTCTTCCCCCATGTATTAACGCTTGGTCCGAGGTGCTGTACGGACACTATATGGGCCGTGGGTTGCCGATTAGCATAGCGAAAGGTGGGCCCGGCGGATCCTGGGTATAAAAAAAAAAAAAAACTGCTATGAGGAGTCTCGAATCTTGAGCTTAGCTGCCTTTTCCTTCCTGTGTTTTTGTCACATGATGCTTTAAACTACCTTTCTCGCACCATGTTACGTCTCGACCTCTCTTCTCTAGTCCAAAGCTAGATCATTCGCACAGCAAATGGAGGACTCGCAAGGAATAACTTCTCTGATGCTTGACTCCAACGCAGATCGCAGCCAGCATAAGTCGAATATCAATCTTGCGTTTCTATCATAGCATAATCTCCCATTGATTTTTCAGGCTCTCTCTCTCTCTCTCCCTCTCTCCCATAGCTTTATGGATGCCCATTAGAGAAACCGCCAAAACGTGTTCATTGGCAAGATCGTGTCGTCCACATGCGACGATTCCCAGTTCACGTAGCAGACACGGCTTCACTGCTTCAGTCGCCATCATGGACGAGCAGGTGATTCGCCCTCCATTCATGTCCATTGTATCCCGATTCAAGGGCTCTTTCTTTGTGATTGGTTCGGGCACTTTCCTCTATCTTTTGATCGGGACGCCTACATTTTCTTGACGAGCTTAATTTAATTCGTTGATGTGAAATAATGAGTTGTCTACGTCCACTGCGATAGTGAAGTTAAGTGAGAATCCCTCGGTCTAGCGAAGCTACTCATTCCCATTTGCACGAAATCGCATCTTCACTACGCCGCTCGTAAGGACCAATGCGGGTGCATGATTCTCTCGGTTCATATATACTTTTTTACTCAAATCAAGTTCGGTTTTTGATGGGAAAAATTACTAAAAAAAGTCTTGAACTTATTGTGTTTGTGTCAATTCAATCTTAAACTTTTCAATTTGATCAATATAGTCTTAAACCTTTGTCACCATCTGACAAAATTTTATTGGAAATTGATGAGGTGGACTCCAGTCATTTTACATTGTATAGACGACGTTGATGTGGAAATTTTTTAATTTATTTTTGAAGTTTCTGAATTTTTAAATATATATTTTTTTGTTAAGGGCTAGCAAAGAGTCGGTTGACAATCCCACTGGCTAGTGCGGAAAGGCTTGTAGCCCTCGCTTAGAATTGGGCGAGGGCTTGTTGCCCTTTTATGTGACCTATGAGGAGCACAAGCCCCTACTTGCTACGAGGAGGGTCATGGCCCTCACAACTATGAGCAAGGGCCACAACCCTCACTAGTTACTAATAGGGGTTATTGGGTCTTGGCTGGTGGCCAGCGGCTTCGTGCTAGCCCCTAACAGTAAAAGAAAGAAAAGAAAAGAAAAGAAAAATA
Source organism: Eucalyptus brandiana (assembly GCA_014182725.1). Classification (NCBI taxonomy): domain Eukaryota; kingdom Viridiplantae; phylum Streptophyta; class Magnoliopsida; order Myrtales; family Myrtaceae; genus Eucalyptus; species Eucalyptus brandiana. The sequence continues at coordinate 46,356,880 of CM024670.1, read as the reverse complement.
AATAATTCAGAAAATTAAAAAATTTAAAATTTTGAAAAAGTTTCTACGTAATCAATTTGAAGCCAAAATTAGCGGAATGAACTATATTAGCAACTTATTAAGAGGTTTAGGACTAAATTAGTCACATTGGAAGGTTAAAGACTGAATTCTCACAAGTGTATTATTTTATTTATTTTTATTTTGTGGTAATCTTCCTGTTTTTGATGGGAATCGTATTGACAAAGTTAAAAAGTAAACCTTGAGGAATTAGGCTTGAGATCTGATAGGCCGACCAAGATTTGATTTTTATATACTCAATCAAATGCGATAGGCTATGCTCGATTCTTACCTGGGTAACTTCTAAAGATCATGTCCACTAGGGAAGTTATCCCTCGAAGTGTTTGGGTCGCACAATCACAAAGAAGATATAGACTAAAAGCGAGAGAGAGAATTTGAGATGCAAGGTCTTATCTTGGTTCATCCTTAAACTAAGGCTACATCCAGTTGAAAATTTTATTATAATTAGCACCTCTTACCTCTCTGTTACATCCCTTAATTACAAAAGAAATAGAATATATATATCTATTCATGGACCCAAGCCCAAACTACTAATAAAATATGGTCTCAAATTATAAAAATCCTCTGGTGTTGTAGCGGTGCTGTGCCTTATGATTGTTGTCAGGGTTGCCCCTAAATTTTGCTTGCTCATTAGGGAGTGGGGCTCTCGTGCCATCCTGTTAATGGAGAGTATGAATCACACTCCAACACGAGGGAAGTCCTTAGCATCAATGTTTGTAATCAAACTTGTGATCAAATTGAGGAAGTGACTTTACTCTCGCAAAGAACTACCACATGATTGTGATCCCAAATAACAAGCCTAAAAAAGTCCTATTGTATGGGAAGATTACAAAGATATATATATAACATATTATAAGACGGCTAATTTAATTTTAAATATTTTAATTGTATCAATTTAGTTTTAAATTTTTTGACTGCTTACTAATTTAGTCGTTCTAGCCAAAATCATTTTTTTTTGAACAGGCAGCCAAAATCATTGATGTAGACAATTTTGTAATTTTTTAAAATTTTATAAATTATTATTATTGTTGTTGTTGTTTTTTATTTTCTTTTTTTATTAGAAAATCGTGATATTTTGTGAGACTATCGCCAATTATTCTAAAAGTTTAAGTTATGATGTAAAATTTGAATTCAAGACTTTCAGCATTGCTATCATGTGAGATATTATTGGATCATCCTTAATTGTTCTAAAAATTTAAATTATTAGATGAATACGTAATTTATTATTTAAATATTTAAATATTTCTTTGTTTCAAACATGAAGCACCTAACTTATTTGTCTACATCAAAATTTTCAACGGAGGTGCATGTTTGTACAGAGAAAAATCTCTGTCATTTCAGTAGTTTCTTTCCCAAGCAAACCAAACGATGTCAAATCCATGCACAAATCGAACGCCGAGACAAATCCAAGAAAGCTCTTCCCAACTCAATTTTCTCTCGTCAACCAAAGCTTGTGCTTGAGCGCGAGACGCTGCTACGGATGCGCACGAAGACGGGTACGATGGATCTATACGCCTCTGGTCTTTTTCGAGGCGAACGGATGGGTAGATGGCCTTTCCATTCAACGAAGAGTGAATGCCGTATCTGGTAGCATTAGGCCGGTGGGGAGTTTAGATTGCGGCATTTAAAGCCAAAAGGAGGGATGGGATATGCTGCAGATCGAGAGGACACGGAGGACGGAGAGTTTGGTTCGGGCATTTAAGCCGAAAGGGGGGGGGGGATGAGATGGGGGATTAGATGGAGGAAAGACATGGACAGGTCCCGAAATCCAATCCCCGATGCAATACATGCGACTTCTGCTCGAGGGAAACTTAGGGGACAGCGCACCATAGCGTGTGTTCTCATTAAAGGACAGTTCCTGTTTGGGAGGAAAGGTGATGAGAACATAGCGGGACTTGTAAATGCTCTCTCCCTCCCTCTCTCTAGAGAGTTCACAGGTTGGTCTGGATCGGATTGAAGAACCAACTTTGTGGGATCGTAGTCCCTTCGACCCGCCACAACTAGCTAGATGATTATCCGGTAAGTGGCCCCAGAGGAGGTCCTAAAGAGCCGCCTTTGCTGCGGCCTAGACCCACGATCATACTTCTCGAGGTGCAATTTGACATCGAGCCTTTGGAAACTCGGCTAGCTCGCTGAATTTAGACCCGATGCTTTTTTTCTTTTTATGCTTCATCACGCCAGATACTTAGCCCACTCTATATTGAAGAAAAGGGTATTTGGAACTGTATGCACTTCTTACGATGAGCAAAGCTTTGAAGAAATTAGAAACTTTCACCTGCTTTGATGACAATAAGTTCAGATGCAGCCCGAACCGTCTGTTGCATTGTGACATTCATAGAGTAAGGCTTCTCAGGCATGTTCGTCGTTGGAGAAGATCGCTCAGCTTGGCATGCTTGTCCTATTAGCCTTGAATAAACCTCTGAGATTGAAAATGAGGCAATTTCGAGTCATGCCTCGTTCTAGGTTGCTTGCTTAATTTCCTAGTAATCCCTGAATTGAGCTTGGCCAGGTGCGATTGCTACTGCTCAATTTTCCCATCAATAATCTTTCCAAAATGCTGCAACTTGCCCCACAACATTCTTGAGATGGAAGGTGAGCCACGTCATTGGGCCGGACCTAACTTCTTGTCCGAGCTCGTCCATCAACAGATAGATTCGAAATATCTATCGTGTTAACCGAGATTAGGGTCGGGCTCAAAGAGGTCAAGCTTCGTAATTAAATGCCCTTGCCAAAGTTTGTTCAAACAAAGGGCCCGGTGAGCCCGGCTGACCGTGATAGGTCTGAATTGATACCCTCAAAGCAATTGACAGCTTCGCTGACGTCAAGCTTCGTAATTAAATGCCCTCTGTTTTGGTACCAAGGCAGGTAGAGAATGACGCAGGGCCATTGGTTTGCCAAAAACACCAGGTTAATAATAAAGTAAGAAGTGCATACCCTGGAATTTCTCATGTTATGAGATCTTACACAACATGCCCAAAGGAAAAATAGAAAAAGAGAAGAGGATAGAGAGCTAAAACCATATGCAGAGACTTTCCAGGTTGACATCTCTCCGTCTCTCTCTCCCTCGCAGTTCATCTTCTTGAGCCACTAAGCCCTCTCCAGTGAGCTGCCTTTACTCAAAAGCTATCCAGCGGGCAGAGAGAACAGTGTTCGTTACTAATCTCAGGAAAGAAATTGTGTTTGCCAATTCTTTTCGCCAATGCTATGATCAGTGGAAGTCGAATTAACACGTCATAACAGTGCAGGAACACCAACCAGCCGCTCAATCATCAAGGCAACTGATTGTACGGAGCAATCTGCACCATAAAGAGGATTTATATAGAGTAAATATGGTAATGGCTGATTGACCCGCCCTTTTCCTTCTGAACAGGTTCAAACCACTGACCAACCACTATGAAAACAAGGGACATTATCTATGCGAAGATCGCATAGTAGAAATGCTTTGGTTGCCTGGTTAAATCTGTCCTGGGCAAACTGTGGACACGACATAGTCTCCCATGGGCGAATTTCTCCTAGTTCGATGCCTTCTGGAACATCAGATGATTGCATCTTTTGCTCCCATCCACTTGTCCTCATGTGCATATCTAAATGGCAAAGACAGAATCTCTTCATTAGTCGAAGACCAATAATCAAACACCAGAATGGGATCCGTAGAAACTCCAAAACGATTTCTTCAACTAAATTGAACTGCTAAAGGAAAAGTCATTAATCCCTATCAATTAAGAGATTTACAAGAGGAGACAACTTCCATAATACAGTGAATCCCTATGCTGCTAGACGTTTATCATGTGACAAAGAAAGAATGACCTTTCCTCAGGATAATCTTAATTGTAGTCTGCATATGCAATTGATAAAACTTCAGAAGATGAAAGTTCTGCACAGTGAATATGCCATTGCAAGGAAAAGATTTTGTCCCTTGTTTTTGGAAAAAATGCTCGTTAGGAGTACCGTTCAACATCAATAACAAATAAAGAAAATGAGACTAGTATATTGGACTGAGTATCCAACCATACATTACTGAATCCAATGCAAAGTTCAAGTAAAAGAGAAGGCACGCCATCTGATCCCAATCCCATTATAAGGAGAATGCTAGAAAGCAATGATACTCCTCTCAACTGATCCTGCAATAGCAGAGCTAATAAATACAGAATTCCACTGAAAAGGGAAAGGAAAGACAACAGAGCACAGTCATTCTAACATCCAAAAGATGAAAAACAAAGAGAATTTCCAGAAGACCCGTTTTCAACTGTTTAGAGCCAATTGCATAGTGGAATGTTCATCTGATTCCTTTCTTTGTCCCTGGACAAACAGTACTCAAATGGAGAAGGGCCGAGAAGGGCATGGAATAGCCAGTTCAACAAAGAGACAAACATAATATAACTAACAATTGCAACTGGACAGAGGTGGGGTTACTTTTCCCTTGACACCATGTCACTGTTCTGAAGACACTAAGTCCGATGCAAGAGAAAACAACCCATGTTATTGCAAAATATGACCTAATTACACAAGGAATAAAAGTATGGAAAACCAGGCAAAGTCCCAATTTCTAGATTGTGCTCCTCAAATGCTCCAATTATAACAAAAGGTATCCAGGGAAGCTAGTCAAATGAATTTTAAAAGGATATGCAACTTTTCATGGTCAACAAGTCAACAGATCAACTCAACATCCATTTATGTCTTGGTAGGATCCACACACCAGCACGCATTATTATGAGGGGACATGGCTGGTAAAACAACAAGAACCAGGAGCCGAACCTACAAGCCAAATACAATCTGGACCGTAAGAACCAGTCTAGCTCTCATAGACAGTAAAGTAATTCTCAGATTATTTGGGCAGGCAGGCTTTTTTTTTTTTTTTTTTTTTGGGAGAATACATCATGGAAGCAATGAATAAAGACACCTCAGCATCAATGTTGCATTTAAAGAACAGTTTGCGATACAATAAATGTTTTCAATTAATAGAATAATTCACCATAACATTCAATTACCAAAAAAAGGGTACTCACACTGGTTTCTTTAAATTGTGATATTTAGCTTCTATTATGGTGGCAATGGCGAAACATCTTCTACTTTTTCTTTAACTCGGTGGAAAGGGCATTGTTTGAACTCTCTTTGGGCTATAATTGAATCACCATTGCTCTCCTTCAAATTAGAGACCATCCTCCATTCTTTGTCAAATTAGCACCCAATCATTATGATCTGATGAGAGATGTAACTGACATCAAGGATCGGTGTGATGTCCAGGCATCATTGAGATCCCACTTAAGAAATATACTTGCATATTCCCAGCTCAGGAAAGATCACATTTGCACACTGTAGACATTCTCATGCCTGTGATACCTTGTGAATTTCATACAGTACAATGGTGAGTGCATCGGCGTGCAGTTTCGTAGAGAAACAGAGATTGTCATATCAAGCGTCAACCAAAAAAACTCCTCTTATAAACCTTTCCTATTACCATCAGGTTTTGCCAATTCGAGGACATCTTTCTCTTCCTGCTCTTTCCTCTTCCTCCAGCCTTTGGATTTGCCACGAGATTGAAAAGCACTCATGTTTGAGCATCAAAAGGAAAAGGACAATTGGAGGATTCGATGATTGAATTGCAGCCTGTGAAAACTAGAGAATTGCTGCTTAGCATTCGGAAAGATGGATTCACAATGACCAGTTTAAGATAACAATGTCTGTACAAACCTCAGGTCAGCTGCCATGAACTACCAAATACAAACCATAAATTTGACAGTCCCCTCCAAGTAACAAAAGAAAGCTCATTTATCAATTTTACAGTCAGCTGCAAAACTTGTTCATAAATAAGTTGTATAACAAATGAAGCATTTTCAACTGCGATGATTCTAAAACCTCAGTTCCCTTCAAGAATCTTTGCCATACATGTTTCTCCAAAGTTGCTATTTGGTTTACAAATTTTATCGACCAGGGAACGGCACATGCCTTCTTCCAAAACATAACCCATCCTGAACATAGTGTCTAACACAAGTTCACAATCATCTAAGCTATCACCTTGTAAGAGGTTCTGAATAAGCACATTGAAAGTCGTATTACGAGGCTGGATGTTTCTGTTTAGCATGTCAACCAAGCAGCCCATCGCCTCAGTTATGAATCCCCTTTTGCACAATCCATTAACAATTCGATCACAAGTACTAGCCAATAGTTCTACACCCTTGTTTTGCATATCACTCAATACCAACTTCACTCCTTGCAATTCTCCCAGCTCAATGAACTTTTCAAGAAGTGCAGCATAAGATGAACTTGATGGAACTACACCCTGTAGTGATAGCTCGTTCAAGAGATCTCTAGAATCAGTTATCTTTCCTTCCCTGCAATAGCCCTGTAACAAAGTGTCATAGGTGATCTGATTACGAGCAATGCCCTTCTGAGGCATTTCTTCAAACATGCCAACAGCTTCATCTAACCGCCCATGTATAGATAACCCAGAAATCATCATGTTGTAAACTGCTGTGCTCTCTCCATGACCTTTACAACACATTTCGTCAAACAGTTTTTTGGCCTCTTCTACTTTCCCGCTTTTGAAAAGCCCGTGAATCAGTGAAGTGTAAGTGTGCTCATTAGGGACAAAGCCTTTACGAATCATTTCAAACCACAACTTCCTTGCCTCACCAATCTGTCCAATATCACAGAACCCGTGAATCAATGTAGTGTACACGACCCTGTCCGGAAAGTACCCTCTCTCCTTTAGATCATTGAAAATCCGATAAGCCTCGAGCTGCCTCCCATTCTTGCAGAGCCCATTAATGACTTCCTGATATGTGAACATATCCGGAGCACGGTCCTTCGCGATCATCAAGTGGAGTATTTGTGACACCTTCGCATAATCCCCCTGCCTACAAAACCCAGATATCAACTGAATGAAAGTCGAATACTGAGGTATCAATCCGCTTTCGATCCCTTGCCAAAGCAATTCGTAACCTCTCAACAGATTCCCGCCTTCGCAAAAGGCTCGAATCAGGTGCCCGACGGTCTCGGCATTCGCCTTGCGCACGGCCCCCAATTTCACCATCTCCTCATAGAACTCCAGCACGAGGTCGGTCCTCCGAGCCTCGAGACAACATTTCAGCACCGAATTCCACGTCTCGATCGACGACGGGCAAGCCCCCGACTCCCCCAATCGGAAGAACCCGTCGACCGCGTCCTCGAGCAGGCCGCCCTCGCAGGCGCAGCGCACGTAACGCTCCAGCGAATCCGCCCCCGGCGAGAACCCCGGGGTCCCGAGCACCGACTTCGCGGCGCCGGGCGACTTGGCCGCGACCAGGGCGTCGAACAGCAGCGCGCAGGAGGCCGGGTCGGGCGGGGCGCCGCGGCGCGAGGCGGCCCAGCGGAAGAAGCGCAGCGAGAGGAAGGCGTTCCTCTGCTGCCGGAACAGCTCGCGGAAGAACCCCGGGTCCGAGAAATCGACGGAGGGGAACTCGGAAGCCAGGGTCGCCTCCCACCGGGGCCTCGTCCGCGTGATCCTGCAGACCTCCTCGGCGATCTCCGAGAGCGAGCGGGTATCGCCCCGGCGGTCGCCGCCGCTGCCACCGCCGCCGCCGCCGCCGACGGAGTCCACGCTGAGGCGTCTGACGTGACCGTGAGAGCTAGGGTTCCGCCGGAAGCCGCGGTGGTTATGGCGGAGGAAGATCGCGAGGGACGAGCGAGCTCCGGCCATCGGGAGTATCGGTAAAAGGAGCTGCGGAATCGACTCCTTCGTCGGTTATTACCAGGGAAATTGAAATAAGCAGTTCTTGAATTTTAGCGGTACATAAATTTAAATTTAATATGTAATATGATTATTAAAATTTTAATTTATTCGATATAATATCCAAACTTTTAATCAAAAATTTGATTAAACACGTAAAAAAGTTCATAAATTATATTAAACAAATTAAAAATTTAGAGATCATATTACATGTTGAGTTAAAACTTAGCAAATTAAAAATTCAAAGATCAAATTATATATTTGATCAAAATTTATGAATTATTTGTGTTATTATCTATTATTATTATTATTATTATTATTATTATTATTATTATCTTGAGATTTTTACCTTTCGTCCCATAGAGTTTTCAATTCGGTCCCTGGACCGCACTTTTGTTTTCATTTTGACCCTTAACGACTGTTTTCTATGCCAGGTTGGGCAGAGAGTGATGGAGTGGGGGACACTGGTTTGCAAGAACACCGGATGGATACTAAAAATGAAGCAAGTGCATTATGTACCGGAATTCCTTATATCCTGAGATTCTTACACGAAGTGCCGAAGAGAAAATGGAACAAGAAGAGAGGAGAGAGCAAGCACATATATATAGAGGCTTTCCGGGTTCGAATATCTGTTCGAGCTACTCTGCACTCTCGAATCTGCCGCCTTTAGTCGACTAGCCCATCGGGGCGGGCAGAGAGAAGACGATGCCGATTACATTCTCGAGAGAATTCTAGTGTTCGCCAATTCTTGTCACCTGAGCCTCGATCTACGACTGTAGTTGGATGAACGTGTCACGACTATGCAGGAACGCCGACCAGGCGCTCAATCGTTTGCAACTGATCATATGGAGCAATCTGCACAAAGGAGAGGAGTTAAAACAGAGAAAGAGGGTAACGGTTGATCGATGAAGGTGTCATCTCAGTAAAGTCCTTCACAAACTTTTCGGAACTAACTGCATTTACTGGTCAACCATGACGAAGAGTGACATTATTCGTTTCAATGAGACACAGTAGGAAAGGCGTTGGTCACCTGACTAAATCCGTCTGGCCAAACTATGGACACGGCATAGTTTCCCATTGGCCGAATCTCTTCTGGTTCGATGTCTTCTGGAACATCGGAATACTGCAGTTTTTGCTCCCCTGTCCACTCATCCTGATGTGCAGATAAGTGGCATGAGAAAGAATCTCTTCACTAATCCAAGTCACAATATCTAAGACAAGCACGGGACAAGTAGAAACTTCGAAAGGAATAATTTAAGCTAAATTCCACCCCTAAAAGGAGCTCATCAATCTTCATCAATTATGAGGGATTAGACTGGAGAATGACTGCTGTTATACTATGAATCCCTATGCTGTTCGATGTTTTTACCAGCCTGACAAAGGATGCCAAAGGAGGGTGAAACCAGAGTAAAAACTTTTGAGACAATGAAGTCTTTTTAGTTGGCTGACTAGATTTTGATGAAGAAGTTCAATGCTCGTCTAAAATCTAGCATGCCAAATCACTAATACTCAAGAATTCAGTTGATAAAACACTTGGATTACTGAGATCCGGTATGGTTAGTTTAAACCATCACGTGAAGATAAGAGGTGAGGTTCGAGTGAAAACATGCTCGACCTTCATGTATGAGGGCTTGGATTATGGGTAATGGCACAAAAGCCACTCAAATCCACTTATAAACATTTTCAAAGTGCGCCCTTAGACCTTTGATTTAATTCAAAGAAGGGTCATAAATTAGCTTGGAGGTCCATTTGTAGATTTAAGCTAATGCTTGTCATGTGAAACGCAGCAACCGGCCTGAACGTTCTAACTATAGGATTAGCATCTATCGATTTCCCAAGGTCATGCATGATTGTCTTGACACTGCTGCAGTAAGAACCTACACAGCCTACTCTCAATTTGCAAAAGGGAAAACAATCAGAGGAGTTTTCGAGGTCGAAGGAAAGTCCTTTTACCACACTTTGAGCTGATCGGTCATTTCTTCTCACGGTCGCGGGGTGTAGAAAGAACTCCTCATCTGAATCCGGAACCTTCACTTTGATTGCCTTGATGACTTTATCATAAGTTACGGCTGTTGACACTGGAAAGGAAGACGACGCTTTGAATCATTCGAATATGAAAGACAAAAAAAAGAAAAGACAGGCAATTTCTGAAGGTCATTCCTTTAGTTCAATTGTGGGAGGGGATATAAGCCTAAAATTTTAGCAGCAAATGATGAACTGGGAAAGTTCTGATCTTAGGAATCTAGTTAGACGCTGGCACTGGACTCTCGAAACACAGATATCTCTCTCAACCTTTATCAATAAGTTGTTTTAATCTAATAAATGTAAACTACCTTGTTGACGAATCTTGGCACACTGTTGCACGATACACACTCCAAGGTCCTGGAATGTCTTGGCAACTTCACCTAGAGGATCTGCCACAACTTCTGGCATTCCACTATCTCCAGAGGCTGATAACTAATATCAATGGAAGAAATCATTATTATCTGTCATGCCTCATCAGGAGTAAGAATGGACATTAAGAGAACAAAAGGCACAATAACGAAAGATAAGATCAAAGAACTTGTCAGAGGATATACTGTTGGTCTAATGGGAAGATCGAATAAATGAGGGATTCCGAACTGCTGGACAACCTGTAAATAGATCCAGCACACTGTGAGAACACAGAGAATATGTTTCATCCTTTAACATCAGAGTGTAACACTAGGACTAGCGCTCTGGCCTTCCACAGTAACAAGTAAACCAAACAATAGGTAACTGGAGAAACATGCCTGAGAGCCTGATCCTCTACCAAATGGGTAATAGCGCTTTCCATCAGCATCAAAGTGGCACATATTTTCCACAACAGCAACACAGGGTACCTGTGTGCATGACCAGTGGATTGTCAAAAGATGACTCTTTCATAGATAAAAAAAAAAAAAAAGATCAACTCCAGGGCCCCATGAGGGAAGGAAAAGAGGGAGAGAGCCCCGGGGGGGTGTGGAGGTTGCAAACCCTTTACAAAAAAAGCCAAAACTAAAGACGTACAAAACAGCTCACAAAAACAAAAGGAAGCTCAAATATAGGATAAGTCATTGACAATATCAACCAAGGCATTTCCATCCACATGCAAGTTCCCACTATACCAAAAATGTATAACTTTAAGCCAATTATCAACAACATTCTGTTCAACTACTGTCATGGTTAATCTTTCAAATCACATTTTCATGTTTCATCATATCCAGAATTCTTGATAAATGATGCAGAGTATACTTAATCAAAGGATGGTGTTGAATAGGGATTGCCTATAGTACAAAGGCACAAACCTTAAGTTTTGAGAACATGCGAACTCCCTTTGCTACATCTATAAAGGCAAGCTTTTGAGGGGTGGTAACAATGACAGCAGCTGTCAAGGGTACAACCTGAAAAGTTAATATCATCACTTTAAGATTGAAAACTGCAGCAACAAACAGAACTTGCAAGGGTATTATATTATGCAAAATGCCTGCAACTAGCACCTTCTAGTTGTAAAGATATGCTTTGTTCGTAAAAGGATAGTGGGACAAACATTAAACTGTTCATAATTTTTACTGATCTAAGATGAAAAGGCACAAAATGCAAACCTGGCATAATGTAAGCTGAATGTCACCAGTCCCCGGTGGCATGTCAATAACAAGGTAATCCAACTCACCCCTGCAAGGAAAGTTTAGTAATGCTTAGCTGCAGAAGCCCAACCCAGAAGCCCCCAAAAGATGAGAATGATGAGAGAAAATCATCATTTTTGATTCAGTGCAGTGTACTTAATCACGCACTTCTCTTATAGGAACAAAACACGCTTCGACAACAATGACAGTGAACAGAAATTTGAATATAATAACCACAGCATGCAAGCATGACCAATGATTTTTCATACCACTCAGTAGTAGTCAGGAGTTGGTCGATGACACCAGAAACCATTGGACCTCGCATAATTGCACGGCCTTGTCCAGCAAATCCAAAAGATACAAGCTTCACTCCTAGGTATTCTGTGGGAATTATGCTTTTTTTCTCTGGGTTCTAGAAAAGGTAGGTGGAAATAATAAATGCATTCTTTCACTAAATTAGAAATTGATTTCGTTGTAGTGGAAGTGGAACAATAAGCTTTATTACCATTTCCAGAAGTCGGTTATCAGGGGAAACCATTGTTGGTAAACTGGGACCATACACATCAGCGTCGAAAATTCCAACTCGAGCTCCCATTCCAGCCAAAGTATATGCAAGATTTACAGCTACAGTTGATTTTCCCACACCTCCCTGAACAGTTCTGACAGACAGCAGTCATGATAGAAGAAATTAAAGAATAGTACTTTTTAATAATAGTAACCAGACAACATGTCAAACCACAAGTTGGAAATACTAAAAAAAAAAAACCTTTTCCGTTATAAAATTCGCTAATTAGGGAAATCATCACGATGGAATGAAACTACAGGTCATCCTTATGTCATAGTCAACCTTCTCAAAGCAACCCCAAAAAGGTTTTGTAGCCAAATGTCATTCAATGAAATAGCTACTTTGTCACAACCTGGAAAATCAAGTGCAACAAAAGGTTAAGTAACCCTACCTTGCAGCTTGAAACTGCTATAATGTTTGAGATTGTCTGTAACCCTGGAGGAAGTTCACCTGTGAAAACAGGTTTTGCTGGTTGTGCTGACATGGTTACTTTAACATTCTTGACCCAATGAAGATTAGCCACCACCTCATTTGCCTGCTGCTCAAACTGTCAAGGGATACTCATACTGTTAAACTAGTTAAGGTTCAGTAACATGATATGTCAGGCAAACACTCTGACGAAACCATTATGAAGCAGCAAAAAATGATAGATTAGTTCCAAAAGTACTTTGAAATTGTACATGCACAAAAAGATTTATGGAAGGGTGTCAAAAGGAGCAGGTGTCAATGGTTTCTAAAAGTAATTAATACACAAGACAGAACATCTAGTGCACTGAGCATGTATTTGGTTACTGAGCAAGCAACATAAGTTGCGTTATTTACCATGTCCTTGATTGGACATGCAGGTGTAGTGAGCTCTAACCGGAACGAAACCTGAGAATCAAAGCCAAGACATTGCATGGTAAGGGTGTCATTCCTTACAGATGTACAATATATAAATCCCAGACTAATTCTTTAATAACCTCTCCAAGAGCTTCATCTATGAGGAGGTCCTTAACAAAACCACATGAAACAATGTCCGTTCCAAAGTCGGGATCAATAATTTGAGACAAGGCTTTCAGCACATCACCTTCAGCTGTCTGAGCTGAAACTGCAGAAGTACTCTCTACAATTACAAGAGCAGAAAAGGTACACGGAATGATGTCAAGCTTATGAGATGAGCAAGAAAAAATCAGAGGTGAACAATCGGTGAAAACTAAGCAACAAAGTCCAGTCAATTTTGCTCAGGACACAGGATAGGCAATTATTTTTGGCCCTTAATCCCTTAAGATTATAAGCTGTAATAATCTTCTGTATCTACTCAGGGCCATTCAAATTTGGTTTTGACAAGGGGTAGCCAAGAGTAGTTGGTTTGGATGGGTTCTCAATAGTACAATGCATGCTCATGTGCACAAACACAAGACTGCTTTAATTGTTTTCTGTTCGTGTATAGTTTCTTTGCAATTCCAAGAAAATAGTTTGACAGAGCTAGCCCCTTTTATTTGACCTACCAAATAATCCTCCAAAATTTTCTTCATGGCAGAACATGTAAATATGTCTTCGCAGAGAGTATGATATGTATTAGTGGAAGCAGATTGATCTGATGGCACGAGCCAACGGTTTCACCATAAAACATACTCATTTCTGGAAACTCACAACTTTATAAGTAGCAGATTATTGGCACCAAAAAATAAATTGCAGAAAGTTACCAAGAATCGAACATGGACGCCTCAGTAAAGTTAAATAGATTTATTTACTATGATACGATTAATTAAATCAGGCTATAGGCGTACTAGAAACAATTTTAACCGTATCACTTGCACTCGCTCCACAAGATCACTCTGTCAAATTCTCAACATTTTCATGAAAATAGCTACTGGGTTCTCATAGCCCAGATAGATAAATACTCGAACATTGAAAATAAAAATAAAAGAAGAATCCCATTTGGGTATTTACCAAATATCACAGGCACCCGATAGTCAACGAATTCAAATTATTCATAGAAAGAACAAGGAAAAAGAAAAAGAAAGTACCTTCCACTGAAGCAGCCTTAGCTGCAGAGGAATTCGAAACGGGCGGTTTGCGAGATACCCATCTGGAGCTTCGAAGCCATTGTTGCTTGACATAAGAGCTGGTTGTCGATGGTGCGAGAGAATTCGCCAAGAGACACAGTCCTACAACAGAAAGGCCCAGGCGATGAGACAGTGGCACTGACAGTGTCGGTTCGAAGATCATTGCATGAATTAGCGCAAGAGTTACCTCTGTTCGGTTGGACTTTTGAGCAGCATAGGGAGAGAGATGGAGAAGAAGATGGGCACTGCAGTAGGTGCATTTTCGAGAGAGAGAGAGAGAGAGAGCAGAGAGCTGAGAGAGCTCTTGCAGGAAAAAATGAGAGGTGGCAAATGCTGCTGAGCCTGGCGCTCTCTGTTATTAGTGCAAAAAAGCGCCAGCCTCATGTTAACAAAAGAGGAGTTCGTTAATTTTAAAAGAGAAAAATAGAAGACCTTTTTTTCCATCTAAAGAAAATGTGTTCCTTTGGACTTAAATAAGAGGAAAAAAGTATTTATATCTTTTACTTGTCCGTTCAAAATTAAGAATATAATTTAAATTTTAAAATATTCTAAAAAAACTGTATGTGAATCTAAGTATCAATAGTGAAAATTTCAAGAATTTCGAAGTTAATCAAAGTCCACACGCATGAGCCCGAGATTTTGATCAAATAAAAAAATAATAATCTAGATGAACCTTATGGGTATTGAACGATTATATCTATGTATATATATTTTCTATATAATAATAGCAATTGGCGGAAATAATTCTTCAAATAACTTATTTTACTCATCACCATCACTTCAACATATGAATATACAAAAAAAAAAAAAAAAAAAAAAACTCGCTTAATCTTCTATAAAACTGTATAAAGAAAAAGTTATATATATATGTGTGTGTGTGTGTATTGATTCAATCAACGCGATTTATTTCTCATTAAATTTATATGAAACTTATTATTGCCATACTTTATACATCTATATCATCCTATAGGTAAATCCTAAACCAAATTGAAGATAAGTAAGATTCAATTTAAAATTAAGTTAAATTAATTACATTGAATAGTCATTCCTATGGCCCAATACAAAATTTTATATATACGACTCTTCAAGATCGTCATCTATTATTCTTCTTTTTGGTCAAGATCATTATCTATCAGTTTTTTTTTTTTTTTTTTTTTTTGGTCAGTCCTACTCTATTCCTACTCTACACTCAATCGCGCTCACTTGCGCCCGCTCTTGCGGGCGTGGGAGTCGCAACCCACTCTCGAAACTCACGCGTCCCTACCCCCATCCCTCGAGAAGGTGAGGATTTAACCTCACCTCCCCCTTCCCAAGTTGGAAGGGTGGCCACTGGGGCGAACCCCCAGTGGTTCATTATCTATCAGTTTAGTTACCTTGAAATTGTCATTGTCGATCACGCCCATGCTCAGATTCCTCTATGCTCTGGGCATACAAACGAGACATAATGGTGTGTCGAAGAGGTACTAATTAACCAACTTGGATCTCGAGCGCCCTCAACATTGACCCAAATCCAAGGTCGGAGGTGTGTGATCACAAGAGCTGTATGTCCACAGTTGGGTGCACTCGGGAGTTCCACCCGGACCTCGTCGTTAAGGAAACCATTTTGAACTTGATAACTGAGGCAACTTTTGAGTCCAAGTCAAAAATCGATGATTGGGTGATTGAAGACGAGTATAGGTAACTCAAATCATTTTTATACTTGGAAAGTAGTTCGCTCCAGGTATCTGGAGCTAAATTAAGATACAACATGGCATGGAGCAACTGTTTATTGCCGAAATTCACGGCGATAAGAACCATCTTGACGGCCAAGCAAACACACGGTTGAAGTTGTCAACACTTGAGAAGAATTTCCGAAAAGAATGGTCTCCGTAATCACATAAGTTCGCCAAACTCAATCTGCTGAGACCTTTTATTCTGTATCAAGTATTGCAAAACGCTGAGGTGCTTTTAACTTTTTACATACAGCCCGGCTCTTCCGTACACTATTGCCGGGGAGCGCTCCGAGATTAAAAGCAGATGACTTCTCCATTTGATCATCCCCATACATTTGCCTTCTATTGATGGAATCTTGTTGCTTTTATATTGAAAACAGATTATGTTTGTTGTCCTCACTGTACCCCTATGCGACAGAGTTCCAAAGGAACTATCAGCATCGGCAAACTGAGTAGCTTTAAGCAGATTGCACATTAAAAGACGAAACTGCAAATGGATGAATTGCAAGAGGAGATATCACTAAAGTGAGTATATATGTGTTGGATTGTAGTGCGAGTTACCACTGGAAATGGCAATGGCTGAAGTTACATATCATACTACTTAGGTGGTGTAGTTTTCCCGTGATAAAGAAAAATCACCATGAAGTTCATTTTCATTTCCTGCTCTTTTCTTCAGCAAATCTACTTCGATAGCTAAGTAAATCATACATGAGAATAGAATAATTTTGCTTTCTACGATGAAGATTATACCCGAATTTGAATTCCCAAAGATATGGACATTTCGAATTGCGCTCCATATCATATATATTCCCAAAAGTAAGAACAAGAGCTGAAGCAAATAGCACAGAGAGAAAGCAATATTATTCTCTCACACGACCTCTTGACTTGCGCTGTACATGGTATCATATTTTGAACAATGACTACTTGCATGGCTTGATGTTTTTGAACAAAGCTTAAAAGGACAAATTGATAAAACCGTCACAACCCAGCTCTACAAACATAGGGAAAATGGCACGATTGTCCTCCTATCCAAAGGACGCAGTCTCATACACATAACCAACATTAACCTATCATAAAAAGTATACCCATTAATGTCTCATAAAAAAAAAAAAAAAAGCTGGTTACATGACTAGAGTTCTAAAATCCACCAATTGAAATATATATATCCAGTGACCGACAAACTAAACCGAAAAAGTACATTACAAATTATACACATAATTATCTCAAGTTATACCCAAAATCCAAATTCCTAAGAATCCTCCACTGATGTAGCTTTCCTCCTATAAGTCGGAAGCTGAAAAAGAAATGAGATGAACGGTATAAGCATACCACCTCCCAATAAATAGTGCACATCTCTTCTCAACAAATCAAGCATCAGCAATGCACATTATAAACAGTAACAAAAACACAACCAAATCCAGTATATAATATATGTAAAAGTCCAAATATGAGTTACATCATTTTAACAACATTTTCAACATATTAGAAACACTCACTCAATCAACAATATTTAAACAAACATCAATGGTTTAGTCCATTGATTACTCTAGTACTTCATATCAAACTATAGTCATGTTTAACGCCCCATGAAAAGGCTTACCAAGATTCCCTCCTAGGTGTAGGTCTGCACTAATGTCAGCCAGTGGCTTTGGCCATTCAAGACGTCCTGAGAATATGTATGCTTACTCACAACCCTTCAATGATTTCAGATCATAGCGACAAGAGGATAAATCCATCAACATAATCCTGTCAAAAACAAAACCATTTCAGAACTCATTTAATAAATTATATTCACAAATCCATACAACCCCTCGCAATTCCATCCACAAGAAGAATACATTCACGAAAAATTTCTCAAACCATTTTGTAAATAATCAGTCCTCTAACTATTTAAGGAGATATCTTACTTTGCTATTTCAAATAACCAAATAAGGAAATATATGTGTGTGTAATCAGCCCTCCAACTATTTCAGGAGATATCTTACTTTGCTATTTCAAATAACCAAATAAGGAAATATACATACGTGCATGCGTGCGTGCGTGCGTGTGTAACCAAATAAGGAAATATGTGTGTGTAATTAGCCCTCCAACTATTTCAGGAGATATCTTACTTTGCTATTTCAAATAACCAAATAATGTGCGTGCGTGCGTATGGGCGGGCGGGCAGGCGGGCGGGAGTGTGTGCGTGCGTGCATGCCGTGTGCGTCGTGCGTGCGTGCGTGCATCGTGCGCGTTGCATGCGTGCGTGTACACATATATATCATAGTGTGCAATCTCTCATTCATAACTTATATAGCATATCTAATTCCGGTGATTTTCAAGCCATGAGTTAACATATCATAGAAGAGCTAAGCACCAGTCCTCACTTACATATCACTAACCTCAACTAAGATTCTAATAGGCGACACTAATTTTTGAAGTCAAAATGTCCAGTATAAGTTGACAAAAAGGCTGCACAAGCATCATACTTGCAACAGGAAACAGAGCAACAATCTCATCTTACATTGTGAATTTTGGCATGTCATACATCTCTACTGAACTCCATTCTAAGTGAGTTTATAGTCAAAAGAGAGCTTATTCAAAGTACCAAAAGACCCAACAAATCCTTAGAACCAAAATTTGGTCGACAACTGATGAAATCCGGGACGAAACCCTGCTGGTTGCAGTCACTCTAAATTAGTTTTCGAGAACTTCGAAGAACCAATATCTCTCAAACGGCAATCCATAAAATCTCATGATTCCAAGACCAACCTAAAGTTTTGAAACGACATCATGTCACGGCTCAACAATCTCAAGAATCAACTTAGCAACCCTAAAACCCGAACCGATCCGAAATTACAACTGAACAGAGCAAATCTCTTTGATTTGAAGGTATCGAATTCTTACCGAGTGCCTCCGAACCGAATCGTGCTAGAAGCCCCTTCCACTCGTTCTCGGATTCCACACTCTTTCTTCCGTTCCCTCTTTGCTTTGCTGACTTGCTCCCTCCCTCTCTTTTTGCTGCTCTTGACTTTTCATATGGACTAGCTCTCGGGCCCAAGCAGTCGTACAACGTGTATTTGGTACCTTTTGCAATGATGCACAATCACAGACCTTCAACGAACATAGCTTCTCCATCTTCAAAGCATCAGGGAGGGGCCTTTCTTTGGAACTACAATCTCCAGTTGAAGACGGTTCAAGTTCGATCTCAATTAATTGTGGGCACTTCGTCACAAACAAATTTTGATGCTCCTTTAAGCTCAAAACATTGGATATCCTCACAAGCCCCTCCCATTCGAACACTTGCAATGACTGGAGATTCTTTAGCTGTCCAATCACATTGTCGAACTCGATCTCTCCAAACCCACAGTCGTAGAGCAGTACGTGACACAAATTGTCTAGGTTGGAGAATATTAACCATTCTATTGGGATCTTCACACCTTGTAAGTTCAACAATTTCAAACTGGACGGAAACCCAGTTAGAAGCCGTAGGTTGGCATAGGTTATTTCTAACTTCCAGAGCTGAGAAAGGGATCTCAAGTCAGTTGGATGCATGGTGGGATCGCAAAAATCCACGTTAAACGACTGCAATTTATGAAGCCCTCCGAGATAACTTAGGTTCGGATCAAGAATTCGTCCTCGTCCAAATATGGACGATTGTTTAGTTGTTCTCACACAAGCATACGTGCAATCACTTATTATTAGATGATTTAAACTAGTGAGGTTCGAGAGGTCGGGTACTGCCAGCAACGATGGAGACTTTATCTTTAGGTCTGTTAAACTTGTGGGGAGGTCTGGTAGTAATTGAAGCCTATCACAAAAACTTAAATCAAGTTCTCTGAGGTTAAAGAACCGATTAATTGTCATCGGCAATCTACTAACCTTCGTGTTGTGCAAGTTCAGAATCTCCAATCGTGATAGTCCTGTGATTTCACTAGGATTTTTGCCCTCGAGAATGTCACAATCGTGGGCTGTTAGCTCCTCAAGATTCTCCAAAGTCCCTATACTCTCTAGTAGCTCTCTTATCTTACTTTCTTGCAAAATCATGAGCTGCAACTGTCCACCAATAGAATGGGGTAATTCTTCGATAGGTGTAGAAGATAAATCCAATTCGAGTAGCGATTCTAGTCCTCCAATGGAATTTGGTAATGCACTTACACTAGTATAATCTAAATTCAAATAAATGAGTGATGTCAACTTTCCAATGGAATCTAAAAGCTCTACAAGGTTGCAACAGCTACTTAGAGACAGATGCTTCAAAACTTTTAGCCCTTCTATTGAGGGCGGAAGTTTTCTAATGCCATCCTGATTTTCCACCTTCAGCATTGACAAGGATTTCAGACCATCAATTGCATATGGTAATAGAGAAACGGATGGAATTCTCTGTAGTGGACAATCCGTCCCATTGAATTCCAAATACTTCAGGTGGCCTAATTGATTAATAGAGCTATCAATTTCTTCCAATCTTGTACAAATTTTGAGAACCAGTCTTTTCAAATTTAGGCACTTGGAGAAGTTGGGTGTCCTCTTTAAATAATTGTAGCTTGCTAGATATATGACTTCCAGGTTATCATTTACCTATAAAACAACCAATTATTAAGGAAAATAATGGCATAGGCAAAGGTCAACTCAATGTAACAAATGCATACACACATAAATGAAAAATAATGCATTATATGAAATTGTACCATGCATGCTCCCCATCCATTCCAGTCTTCCATAATATCACTCTCTGAAAGCTTGAGAACAGCCAATTTCTTTAGACATAAACCAGTGGCATGTAGTTCTAAAGGGCAATGATGCCAACAGAGCCATGTTAGATTAGAGAGAAGATTTTTGAAGTCTCCTACAAAGTTTCCTCCATCCAATTCAAGGACCCTTCAACTTGGTAGCCTGGAAAATTTGCCACTCGCCCGTCATCAAGTCTTGTGAGTTTGAGTGCTACAATGTTTTTTGTTCCCTAATATTTTCAGAGCAACACGTTAGCAACATGATTGAACCATTCAAAGTAAGTGCTGAATATCAAAATAGGGAGCATGTATCTACATTCAACTAATAGTAAACACGAGTGAACTAGCAAAAAAATGGGGCACATAGATAATATCTTATACAAAATGGGGCAATTTCCCTAAATCATTATCTCTCCCCTTTAGATGGGAGTCGTAATGGTAAAAATTAGTTCTTTTGGAATGTTGTTCATTTCTCTCAAATTATGCAAAATCATCAATGTCCTGTGTACAAAAATGGGCGAACATTTTGGATGAAAATGAACTCTAAATACACATAATTGCATGTTCAGGTTTTCTAGGCATACCAGGTTATTCTGAACCACATTTGAGGCAGTCTTCGGACACCACATGACTAGCGCACGATCGCCACACGACCGCCGCACGATTGTTGCACGAACGCCGACTGCCGCTGCACAACCGCCACATGATCATCGCACGATTGCTGCACGACCACTGCACGACTGCCACGCGATTGCCGCACAACCGCCGCACGATCGCCGCACGACCGCTGCCGCAGGATTGTCACCCACAGCCCACCGACCGCGGGAGGGGGCGGTGGCTAGTGAGCTGTGGGTGGCGGTCCTCCGGTAGCAGTCAGCAACAATGGTCAGCGATTGTGTGGCAACAAGCGGCGGTCGTGCGGCAATTGGCGACGACAGGATGCCAATAGACAGTGGTAGTCGTCGGCCGGTGGGCTACGGGCGGCGGCAACCATCACCGGCGGTCGTGCGGTGATCTTGGTGATTAAGTGGGATGATATTGTCATCTTGGTAGTCAGTTTGGGGAGCTAAGGAATGGGTGTTCCTAGTTGTGACAATAATTCTGTTTCCTGGCCCAAACCAACTAGACTTACTGGCAAGCTTCATGAGCTGATCGTTCTTGTCCATATCATTAAGAATAAGGATGACTTTCTTATCATGGATTCTTTCTTTGATCATGTCCCTCCCCTCATACGCATCAATAACTTTTAAATGTTGAATACCAAGGATGTCACATGACAATTTCTTTCGCAAACTTAAAATGTCACTTTCACGGATATCTAAAAAGCTACAACTTTGGAATTGGGAAGAGATACGTTCAAAGATAGCTTTAGCAAGAGTTGTTTTCCCAATACCCCATACCGTGAGTCACCACAAATCGTACATCAATCGTGCCTAGGCCTAACAACTTGATTATGGCTTCCATCTGATTGTGAATTCCCACCAAATCATCACACCAGTTTCTTTGCATAGGTGTCAACTTACTGAAAACTTCTTCCAGAGCAAGGGCTATAAGTTTATCTTGGCTGCCATATAAATAATGCAACGGTCTCAGTTTGAGAAACCACAAACATGCGCATAAGCATAAATATGTGAAACCAAAAACTTTGATTGTTAAAATCAAGCATAGATGAGCAGTTCATTTCAAATTCAATCCTACCCAAACTGAGAAATTTGATCTCAGTTACAGATAACAATATTTGGAATTTGATGTGGGGTGCAGTTTTGAAGAGTTTTCAGATGGTCAAATTAGCGAAGGTTCTAACGTGCGATTTGGCCACCAAAACTAGCTCCACAACCAAGCGCGTGGACTAGACAATTTTTTTTGGCTCGTGCGACTCTTCTGGCATGACAAAGGGTGAAAACAGACCAAATGGCACATTAAGTAGGGTGAAAACAGACCAAATGACCATATTTTTTCATCTATATATTGAGTTTTCATGATTAAGAAACAATGATCTAAATTAAGAAATGAAAGTATAGAAATTGTTAATTACCGGTGATCTTAAGTTCAATCCCTTGATTCCAATGACCTCTTTTAAGGCCTCCTCCCACTGCTTGGCCACAATTTTGCCAGACTGTTTCTCATGATTTTCTAAGGCCTTATTGCGTGATCTAGTTCTGAGCTTAAGATCTGATGCATCCACCTCATAGAAGATGGGCAAGATCACTTTCTCACCTCTCTTCCTATGCTCCACCATGTGTGCGAGCTCGCGAAGACACCATTTGCTAGAAGCATAGTCTTTAGAGAAGATCGGTATGTAGATTTTTGAATTAGAGATTGCCCTTAGAAGCTCACCTTGAATCTCTTCTCCAACATGGAGCTCTTTGTTATCTTTGAAGACGCGTATCCCGGCCCGAATCATGGTCTCATAAGAGAGTCGGTGATGGTTGAGCGAGAATCGGGCCCTCTAAAGCTCAAGAACACCTCGTAATCCCTCCTTGACGACAATGATGATTCACCACCAAGGGGGAGAGACTTTCCTTCGAGACATTCCATTCCTACGATCTTGTGCTGCGGAAGTGATATCAAACTATTTTGCTCGTTCGAAATAGTAGAGACCGAGGTGAGGGCCACGAGCGAAGGCGAGAGATGGCCAGAGAAAGAGCAAAGACCGAGGTGAGGGCCGCCACTCTGTGATGCTGCAATGGTCGGCGGTCGTGCGGCGGTCGTGCAACGATCGTGCGGCGGTCGTGCGGCGGCGGTTGTCCTAGCCTTCAAACCGAATCGTGCCAGAAGCCCCTTTCGCTCATTCTCGGATTCCACACTCTTTCTTCTGTTCCCTCTTTGCTTTGCCGACTCGCTCCCTCCCTCTCTTTTTGCTGCTCTTGACTTTTCATATGGACCAGCTCTCGGGCAGTTCCAAGCAGTCCTACAACGTGTATTTGGTACCTTTTGCAATGATGCACAATCACGGACCTTCAACGAACATAGCTTCTCCAGCTTCAAAGCATCAGGGAGGGGCCTTTCTTTGGAACTGCAATCTCTAGTTGAAGACGGTTCAAGTTCGATCTCAATTAATTGTGAGCACTTCGTCACAAACAAATTTTGATGCTCCTTTAAGCTCGAAACATTGGATATCCTTACAAGCCCCTCCCATTCGAACACTTGCTCTAACTGGAGATTCTTTAGTTGTCCAATCACATTGTCGAACTCGATCTCTCCAAACCCACAGTCGTAGAGCAGTACGTGACATAAATTATCCAGGTTGGAGAACATTGACCATTCTATTGGGGTCTTCACACCTTGTAAGTTCAACAATTTCAAACTGGACGGAAACCTAGTTAGAAGCCGTAGGTTGGCACAAGTTATTTCTAACTTCCAGAGCTGAGAAAGGGATCTCAAGTCAGTTGGATGCATGGTGGGATCGCAAAAATCCACGTTCAACGACTGCAATTTATGAAGCCCTCCGAGATAACTTAGGTTCGGATGTAGAATTCGTCCTCGTTCAAATATAGACGATTGTTTAGTTGTTCTCACACAAGCATACGTGCAATCACTTATTATTAGATGATTTAAACTAGTGAGGTTCGAGAGGTCGGGTACTGCCAGAAACAATGGAGACTTTATCTTTAGGGCTGTTAAACTTGTGGGGAGGTCTGGTAGTAATTGAAGCCTATCACAAAAACTTAAATCAAGTTCTCTGAGGTTAAAGAGCCGATTGATTGTCATCGGCAATCTACTAACCTTCGTGTTGTGCAAGTTCAGAATCTCCAATCGAGATAGTCCTGTGATTTCACTAGGATTTTTGCCCTCGAGAATGTCACAATTGTGGGTTGTTAGCTCCTCAAGATTCTCCAGAGTCCCTATACTCTCCGGTAGCTCTCTTATCTTACTTTCCTGCAAAATCATGAGCTGCAACTGTCTGCCAATAGAATGGGGTAATTCTTCGATAGGTGTAGAAGATAAATCCAATTCGAGTAGCGATTCTAGTCCTCCAATGGAATATGGTAATGCACTTACACTACTATAATCTAAATTCAAATAAAGAAGTGATGTCAACTTTCCAATGGAATCTGAAAGCTCTACAAGGTTGCAACACCCACTTAGAGACAGATGCTTCAAAACTTGTAGCCCTTCTATTGAGGGCGGAAGTTTTCTAATGCCATCTCGATTTTCCACCTTCAGCACTGACAAGGATTTTAGACCATCAATTGCGTATGGTAATAGAGAAACGGGTGGAATTCTCTGTAGTGGACGATCCGTTCCATTGAATTCCAAATACTTCAAGTGGCCTAACTGATTAATAGAGTTATCAATTTCTTCCAATCTTGTACAATTTTTTAGAACCAGTCTTTTCAAATTCAAGCACTTGGAGAAGTTGGGTGTCCTCTTTAAATAATTGCAACTTACTAGATATATGACTTTCAGGTTATCATTTACCTATAAAACAACCAATTATTAAGGAACATAATGGCATAGGTAAAGGTCAACTCAATGTAACAAATGCATACACACATAAACAAAAAATAATGCATTATATGAAATTGTACCATGCATGCTCCCCCCCATCCATTCCAGTCTTCCATAATATCACTCTCTAAAAACTTGAGAACAACCAATTTCTTTAGACATAAACCGGTGGCATGTAGTTTTGAAGGGCAATGGCGCCAACAGAGCCATGTTAGATTAGAGAGAAGATTTTTGAAGTCTCCTACAAAGTTTCTTCCATCCAATTCAAGGAACCTTAAACTTGGCAACTTGGAAAATTTGCCACTCGTAAAATTATGCCTGTCATCAAGTCTTGTGAGTTTGAGTGCTACAATGTTTTTTGTTCCCTAATATTTTCAGAGCAACATGTTAGCAACATGATTGAACCATTCAGAGTAAGTGCTGAATATCAAAATAGGGAGCATGTATCTACATTCAACTAATAGTAAACACGAGTCAACTAGCAAAAAAATGAGGCAATTTCCGTAAATCATTATCTCCCCCATTTAGATGGGAGTCGTAATGGTAAAAATTAGTTCTTTTGGAATGTTGGTCATTTCTCTCAAATTATGCAAAATCATCAATGTCCTGTGTACAAAAATGAGCGAACATTTTGGATGAAAATGAACTCTAAATACACATAATTGCATGTTCAGTTTTTCTAGGCATACCAGGTTATTCTGAACCACATTTGATGCAATCTTCAGACACTGCACGACCGCCGCACGATCGCTGCACGACTGCTACACAATTGCCGCACAACCGCTGCACGACTGTTGACTGGTGCCGCATGACCGCCGCACGATCGTCGTATGACTGCCGCATGACCACCGCACAACCGTCACACGACCGCCGCGCGGTCGCCGCACGACCACTGCACGATCGCCGTACAACCACTGCCGCACGATTGTTGCCCACCGCCCATCGACCGTGGGAGGGGGCGGTGGCTGGTGAGCTGTGGGCGGCGGTCCTACAGTAGCGGTTAGTAGCGATGCTCGGTGGTCGTGCAGTAGTTGGTGATGGCAGGCTATCAGCGGACGGTGGTGGTTGTCGGCTGGTGGGCTACTGGCGGCAGCAACAATCACTGGCGGTCGTGCGGCGATCTTGGTGATTAAGTGGGATGATATTGTCATCTTGGTAGTCAGTTTAGGGAGATAAGAAATGGGTGTTCCTAGTTGTGATAATAATTTTGCTTCACGGCCCAAACCAACTAGACTTACCAGCTAGCTTCATGAGCTAATCCTTCTTGTCCATATCATTAAGAATAAGGATGACTTTCTTATCATGGAGTCTTTCTTCGATCATGTCCCTCCCCTCATAAGCATCAATAACTTTTGAATGTTGAATACCAAGGATGTCACGTAACAATTTCTTTCGCAAACTTAAAAGTTCATTTCCACGGATATCTAAAAGAAAGCTGCAACTTTGGAATTGGGAAGAGATATGTTCAAAGATAGCCTTAGCAAGAGTTATTTTCCCACGTGAATCACCACAAATCGTACATCAAGAGTGCCTAGGCCTAACAACTTGATAACGACTTCCATTTGATTGTGAATTCCCACCAAATCATCACACCAGTTTCTCTGCATAGGTGTCCACTTACTGGAAACTTCTTCCAGAGCAAGGGCTATAAGTTTATCTTGGCTGCCATATAAATAATGCAACGGTCTCAGTTTGAGAAACCACAAACATGCGCATAAGCATAAATATGTGAAACCAAAAACTTTGATTGTTAAAATCAAGCATAGATGAGCAGTTCATTTCAAATTCAATCCTACCCAAACTGAGAAGATTGATCTCAGTTACAGATAACAATATTTGGAATTTGATGTGGGGTGCAGTTTTGAAGAGTTTTTCAGATGGTCAAATTAGCGAAGTTCTAACGTGCGATTTGGCCACCAAAACTAGCTCCACAGCCAAGCGCGTGAACCAGACAAATTTTTTTGGCTCGTGCCACCCTTCTAGCATGACAAAGGGTGAAAACAGACCAAATGGCACATTAAGTAGGGTGAAAACAGACCAAATGACCAAATTTTTTCATCTATATATTGAGTTTTCATGATTAAGAAACAATGATCTAAATTTAGAAATGAAAGTATAGAAATTGTTAATTACCGGTGATCTTTTAAGTTCAATCCCTTGGTTCCAACGATCTCTTTTAGGGCCTCCTCCCACTGCTTGGCCACAATTTTGCCAGACTGTTCTCATGATTTTCTAAGGCCTTACCGTGTGATCCAGTTTTGAGCTTAAGATCTGATGCATCCACCTCATAGAAGATGGGCAAGATCACTTTCTCACCTCTCTTCCTATGCTCCACCATGTGTGCGAGCTCGCGAAGACACCATTTGCTAGAAGCATACTCTTTAGAGAAGATCGGTATGTAGATTTTTGAATTAGAGATTGCCCTTAGAAGCTCACCTCCAATCTCTTCTCCAACACGGAGCTCTTCGTTATCTTTGAAGACGCGTATCCCGGCCCGAATCGTGGTCTCATAAGAGAGTCGGTGATGGTTGAGCAAGTATCGGGTCCTCTAAAGCTCAAGAACACCTTGTAATCCCTCCTTGACGACGATGATGATTCACCACCAAGGGGGAGAGACTTTCCTTCGAGATGTTCCATTCCTACGATCTTTTGCTGCGGAAGTGATATCAAACTATTTTGCTTGTTTGAAATTGCAGAGATTGAGGTGAGGGTTGCAAGCGAAGGCGAGCCCATGATGGCGAGAGACGGACAGAGAAAGAGCAGAAACCGAGGTGAGGGCCGCCACTCTGTGATGCTGCAATGGTCGGCGGTCGTGCAGCAGTCGTGCGGCGGTCGTGCGGTGATCGTGCAGCGGTCGTGTGGCGGCGGTCGGCAGTCGTGGAAGTCGTGTAAGGGTAAGTGAAGAACTAATATAAAAAGACCAAGACTTCTTTTGAGCCCAATGAATTTTTTTTCTCTCTCTCTGTTTTTTTTTTTGCATCTTAGTTTGTCATTCCATCATCTCGATGACCTGCTCTCACGTATCTTCAACCCTGCACGAAATGCTTTAAGAAAGGTTCTCGCTATTGCTGAAAGAAGATGAAAAACCCTATGAGCATATGGTCTTGCAGCCAAAATAATTGGAAAACACCGTTAGTTGCATAAATTGTTCAGTCGGATCCCCATATTCCATGGCACTAGTTCATATTTCTGGTACATCTATCAAATCTTCACAGGAGCGATTCTATGGTTACTGGATATCATGTAAAGGGAATGAGGACAAAAGGCGATTCATTACAATGACCTATTTTGAATGCAGATATCGAATCCAGAGTGTGTTCAATGCACTTTACCAAATGAAAGGACCTCATAAGAGCTTGCATAACAGCTATAAAGCTGTACTTATAAGATTAGTGCACCATCCTAGACATTAATCTCATCTTCATTAATTATATACAATGCATATTGCTGGTCAGTGACCTGCCTAGACGAATAGGCAATTATAAACCTTGCGTTCAGAATGATAACTGAATATAATATTCTTAGAAGAGACCTTTGAATAAGATGGAAAACCCAAGTTGAACTGCTTTTTCTTGATATTATTATCCTTGTAAAGAATCAAAATTAACGGACTCTATTACATTTTGGGAATCCGTCCGTCCAACTGAAGTTCTCTTGATTTGTATGCAAGGCCGGCTTCAGAGAAGTTTGTCCAAGAATGTCGGGGAAACGTTTAGTGGTCAGTGATACCAAAGCGTCTTGTTAACCACGGATGTAGCACATAACTATCCAATTAGACCACTGACAATTTTTGACACGTGGCAAAGCATTATAATTAAAAATAAATAGCCTGCAAAAAGCTGAAAAGGGAATGATTAAATGCCCAGCAACTATATTAACAAAAAAATTGAAATGTCACAAAAAAATTACTAAAGATCTATTTGATAATGTATCAAAAGTACCTAAT
Organism: Eucalyptus brandiana; assembly: GCA_014182725.1. NCBI lineage: Eukaryota > Viridiplantae > Streptophyta > Magnoliopsida > Myrtales > Myrtaceae > Eucalyptus > Eucalyptus brandiana. Next base: position 46,328,057 of record CM024670.1, on the reverse strand, counting down.
TATATTTTTTTTTATTTTCCGGAACAAAAAAATAAAATTAAAAATTTGTTAAGTAACGTTTTTGTTCCTAAGAATAGATCTCGAACGGAATTAAGAAGTTAAAAAATTTTATTTTTATTCTCGAGAACAATCTTAAAATCAAGCATTTTCTTTTCTTCTTTTCCTTTTTTTCTTCTTTTTCTTCCTTTAGTTGGTCGCTGGAGCCTCGTCGGCCCGAGCCTTGCTTAGCCAAGGTGAGGCCAAGCCTTGCCGGGGGTCGGCGACGACTAGAGGAAGAAGAAAAAGAAAAGGAAAAAAGAGAAAAAAAATGTAATAAAATTATTTAAAAAATTAAAAGAAGTTCGAAGTTACAAAAAAATAAAAATTGAGGATCATATTAAATACATTTTTATTTCGGGAATATAAATTTTGTGCATTTACCAAAAGCCTTCAAATACTTAGAAACTCATTCAAGGAAAAAAAAAAAAAAAAATCATTTCTAAACAAAAATTATTTTCGAAAACAGAATGGTTATCAAATGCATCTTAAGTGTTCTTTACTATACCAATAAAAGATGCATTGTTATTTACCTTTACTAATGGATAAAATTTGTCTAGGTGAAGTTACAAGGGAAAAAGGTAAATAACAATGCATCTTTTATTGGTACAATAAAGAACACTTAATATGCATTTGATAACCATTCTATTTCTGAAAATAATTTTTGTTTAGAAATGATTTTTATTTTTATTTTGTTCCCTTAATGAGTTTCTAAGTATTCGAAGGCGTTTGGTAAATGCACAAAATTTATATTCCCGAAATAAAAAATATATCTAATATGACCGTCAATTTTGTTTTTGTAACTTAGAACTTATTTTAATTTTTTAAATAATTTTATTACATTTTTTCTCTTTTTTCCCTTTCCTTTTTCTTCTTCCTCTAGTCGTCGCCGACCCCCGGCAAGGCTTGGCCTCACCTTGGCTAAGCGAGGCTTGGGCCGACGAGGCTCCAAATCGACTAAAGGAAGAAAAAGAAGAAGAAAAGGAAAAGAAGAAAAGAAAATGCTTGATTTTAAGATTGTTCTCGAGAATAAAAAAATAAACTTTTTTTAACTTCTTAATTCTGTTCGAGATCTATTCTTAGGAACAAAAACGTTACTTAACAAATTTTTATTTTTATTTTTTTGTTCCGGAAAATAAAAAAATATAATTAGGTACTTTTGATACGTTATCAAATAGATCTTTAGTAATTTTTTCGTGAAATTTCAATTTTTTTTTAATATAGTTGCTGGGCATTTAATCATCTCCCTTTTCAGCTTTTTGCAGGCTATTTATTTTTAATTATAATGCTTTGCCACGTGTCAAAAATTGTGAGTGGTCTAATTGGATAGTTATGTGCTACTTCCGTGGTTAACAAGACGCTATGGTATCACTGACCACTGAACGTTTCCCCAACATTCTTGGACACCATCTGCCAATATCCTCTTTGTGCACTCATCTCGTCCTGTCCAGTGTCCACTTTCGGCGACATACTATGAAATGATTGATTTCGTTGATGTTGTCCTCAATTTCTCCCGTGATTTGTCTGGTTTTCCAACGGAACACAGCAAAAGGTGAACTAAAGTGAAAAAGAAACCATTCTTTATGACTCAACAAGGTTCCATTCTGATTTACAGGTATGTACCATACAACACCGCACCCAAGTAGACCGATAGCTGCACATCCGAATACCGGAAGATGTCTAATAACAGACTGAAATATCGGCGTCTCCATTATTTACCACCCAGTCGATGCAAGCAACGACGCTGCGGTTTTTCCACGGTCAAACAAAAGTAAAGAGAAGGCTGTCCCCATCAATTGCAACAGAATTCTTGAAACTTGACCACACGACTACGTGTGAAGCAAAGAAGCTCAAAGTGGAGAAGATAGGCGACCTTTAATAGAAGTTCGCCTCGAATCCATCGGCAAGGCTAAGTGCCATTGGATGGAGGCAAAGTGGCCGGGCCATTCACATTCAAAGCCACCATTGTCCTTGTTCCATTCATGCCTGCAGGTCGCAAGTCTTCATCTTGCAGGACATCGGGGAAACGAACTATAATTCTCGATATTGCGACCCCTAGGCGGATGATATGGAAGGCTATGCAGTTGAAATAGCGCATATTTACCACGAAAGGAACGTACGTTGCCATGTACAAAGCACAGATATGGTATAGGGCAATAGCTCCAATCAACAGGACAAGAGAGGCGAGCCAGGTGCATTTGCTTACGAGCACATAGCCACCAGCCATAAATGCTACGGACATTGTTCCGAGAGCTACCAACAGCCATTTTATTGCAATTATATGGGCAGTTAGAGCAACGTAAGAGTCATTCAATTGTGCCCAAGACAACATGATAACCACACCTATGGCACTGTACATTGCGATGGTGTTGCAAATGACAAAGGCCTGGAACATATGCCTGTTCAGCAGTGTAGCCGTTCCCTGGTTAGGTTGAGAACTCTCAACGAAACCTCCGGGAACCGCAAAACCAGCCGCAAAGGTCACGGTTGCCACTAGCGTGGCAACGATAGTACGAGCATTTGCCTGTCCCCTCAATATACCTCCGTTTTGGAGAGCAAGGACTGTAAATTCCGCCATAATTTCTTGGTTTCTTGACTTATAGATAGCCAAATCTTTACTTGTAGGTGCCCCGGCAGATTTCAAAATCATTGAGGGTAATCTCTAGGAATGGGCCAAACAAGAATAATGCGGGGTTACTGTAATTGGAAGCTGTCGTACATACCGCATGAAGATAGAAGAGATTCGCTTGATTTTGTGATTGTTAATGTTTGATTTTGGAGTTCCTAGTGAGTGAGTGCATACCTTTTGAAGCGTAGTATCCGTTCTTTTGATTTCCTCTGTCGCAATGTCAAGAGCCGTCAAGCATTCGTTGTTGAGAAGCTTACAATCAACTCTTTTGTCCAGCACGAGATCAAGCAGAGCGACGGGGTGCCACGGCAATGTGGCCAAATGCAGAGGAGTGTTCCCGTCAATGTCTCTCTCGTTGATGAGCTTCTCTAGGTTGGCATTCCCAAGTATGTACCTCAATGCCCGGATTCTTCCATGCTTGGCGCAGATATGAAGGATGTTTTGTCCATTTCGATTGATCAACTCCGTGGGATCTGGCCACTGCCGAAGCAGCTCCTTGATTGCTTCAACATGACCCTCCTTACAAGCAACGTGAATCGGAAAATGGCCGTCTCTATCATATTCAACTGCACTCGAGGTGAATTCTCTAAGTAGGAATTTGATGCCATCACAGTAATTGATATATGCTGCCAAATGAAGGGGAGTGCCTCGTCTATCATCCTTCAACTCAAACAATCGTCGATTTCTCCCACATATTTCCTGTAGCATGCCTAGATTAAGTGCAAAATAAAACCATGTGAATATTAAATCACACATTCATTTAACAAATTATTTTTTTTTAAAATAATTGATAGTGATTCCATAAAATTTCACATGATTTTAGAGTACGAGGTCCTAAATTCAAATTCATCTAGATCTCTCATTTGCCTCCCTATATAGTTACGCATTTTAATCTTAAGCCAAAGTCTAATCTTGCTTAAAGAAAAGTACTAACTCATTTAAAATATACCGAAAAAAAAAAAAACTATACCTTCAGCTAATAGCTTAAATATCTAAAACAATTGGCAACATTCCCACACAATTTCACATGATATCAAAGCCACATTCCACCTCAGTTTGCATGTGAAGCTCCCTATTCATCAATGCCACGTCTCACTCTCATACCGATTTGCACGTGGGCCTAGTATTCACATAATCTCTCTTCACCTATAATTTAAAGTTTTATATTGAAAGTTTTAACATTGTATTAAAGGAGGAGGTGTGAGCTCCCTGTGTTTATTTTACACTTTAATCTAAGATCAAATTCTAACTTATGTGTGAAGAAGAGTGTTAAACAATTAAATATTAAATCATGCATTTACTTAATAGATTGTAAAAATTGGTAATGGTTACCAAATTTCACATTAAATTTTCACAAAACAATAAGGTTAGTATTAGATGAGATATATCTCTCCTTGTCTTCCTCTTCTTCCTTGCCCTCTCCCACTCTCGATCTCACTCAGCAAGAGCCCTCCACTCCCTTTGCCGGTGCCATTATTGCTACTCGGTTGCCACTTGTTGCTGTCATTGTCTAGGTCCCTCGCCATCACTCCACCTTGGTCATCTCTCTCTAGATAGTCAATTCAGTAAATTCGACTAATTTTAGCTAGAAATTACTAAAATGGATGCCAACCATTCTATGTGATATGACCGATGCTAACGTAGATGATTTTTAATAATATTTTACTAGTTTTTTTAAATTACTTATTTATTTATTCTTTTCTTTTTCCTTTTTTTTTTCTCTTTTTTTTCTCTTTCTTTTTTCTCCTTCTCTTCTCCCTCTAGCTAGTCCTCGGACTGAGGGCCGGCAAGATTTACCTCACTGGCCTTGAGTGAAGCTTGCCTCCACTGACCACTGGCGAGGGCGAGCCTCGCTCACTCTTGGCGGCTCGATCTCACCGTTGCCTGCCACTAGGGAGCCTTGCCAAGTGATGGCTCTGATGAGCCATGAGATCTAGCAGGTTTCTGCCTCGCTGCCTACAGTCCAACAAGCAGAGCTTTTTTCGTCGAACAACAAGCAGAGATCAACCCCTGCTTCCTATTCACTCCAATCATTGCACTCTGACGAGCTGTGAGAAACACATTAACAATGCAACAACAGAACTAGAACCCCAAAATTGTCATCCACATCCATTACCAAGCGAGTGAACATAAAAGGGTGAGTGAAACAAGCCATCATTTCAGTGGATTCAACTTTGATTTGATGGCAACGGCTAGGCAACCTTGGCTAGATTTGGCGAGTTTAAACCTCACCCAATGTGAGGTCAAAGCTTGTCAAGAGCGGACAAGCTTCACTTGTATTTGGATGGTCGACGACCAACTAGAGGAAAAATGAAGAAAAAAAAAAAAGAGAAAAGGAAAAAGACAAGAAAAATTTTAAAAATTTTAATTTTTTTAAAATTTTAAAATTATTAAAAATTATCCACGTCAATATCCATTACGTCACGTAAGATGGCCGATGTCCATGTTAGTGATTTCTGACTAAAATTGATCGGATGGACTAAATTAATATAAATACAAAATGTTTGGGATTTAATTGGCAAAAAAAAAAGTTTATGATTGAATTGACATAATTGTAATAAGCTTAAAATTTTTGGGTAATTTTGTCACGATCAAATGTAGAGAGAGGGGGGAGGGACCACAATGAACGCCGGTGGTGGATGGCACCCTATGGAGCGTTGGAGATGGCAACGTACACTGACGGAGCTTTAGGCGCACCGCCATGCGAAGGTGGAGAAGAGAGGAAGAGAAATATGGGTGGCTGGGCAATAAGGAATATTCCTTTTCTCTTGTTAAATAAACTTATATATGGATAACCTCATGTCATGGTTGGCGTACTAGTTTGAGAAGCTGGGGAATATTCAGCTCATGACTAGAGGTTAACCATTCATATCCCACCGGCTATGAATAAATTATTTGACCTTAGGACCGTATACACTGGTAAAAATTTTGGACTTAACTGATTTGTGAGGCTTATAAGGTGTTTCATTGGCCTCTAGGTAATCAGACCTCTATGCTCATGCCCTAGGAGGGACCACAATGAACGCCGGTGGTGGATGGCACCCTATGGAGCGTTGGAGATGGCAACGTACACTGACGGAGCTTTAGGCGCACCGCCATGCGAAGGTGGAGAAGAGAGGAAGAGAAATATGGGTGGCTGGGCAATAAGGAATATTCCTTTTCTCTTGTTAAATAAACTTATATATGGATAACCTCATGTCATGGTTGGCGTACTAGTTTGAGAAGCTGGGGAATATTCAGCTCATGACTAGAGGTTAACCATTCATATCCCACCGGCTATGAATAAATTATTTGACCTTAGGACCGTATACACTGGTAAAAATTTTGGACTTAACTGATTTGTGAGGCTTATAAGGTGTTTCATTGGCCTCTAGGTAATCAGACCTCTATGCTCATGCCCTAGGTTACAAAATAAAAAAATTAAAAAAAATATATATAGATGATATGCTTATTTGTAACACGTAAATTAAAAAGATGGTAAGAGGAAATTTCATTTCATATGGAACAAAATATAACATTCAAAGAGCAAGGCAAGGAAAAAAGTAAGGCAGGCAATCCGTGTTGTGTCGTATTAATTATGTCATATCAAAATAGGAGTATATCAAGAATATGATTAATCCAAACATGACAAGTATAATAAACATGTTGAACTATCTCAATATGAACAAGACAAACCTAATAAAGCAGGTTGTATGATACGATTAAAATAATTTCAAACTATGTCATTATGTCATGTATTTACATTACAAATATACGTTAACCTTTGGTGTTAATGTGTATATCATAAAGCTAAACATGTCTATACGTGATATCCCAATTTAACATGTTTAACACGCTAGTAAATAAATAACCGTTGTTCCACTTCACATTACATCTAGAGTTTATTAATGAGTTACCCTTTGTCATGTTGTATAACTTTTGCATCCCTAATGTGTTTTCGTCACGTCCTTTATTCTTTTTAAAATGGATCTTACTTTTATAATCTTTTAATAATAAAGATGTTATTGGAGATGAGTATAAGGTGTTAAAACTTAGTCTTGTTTAAAAAGCCAACGCACTAGCACTTTAATTTAGATGTGTGGGCTCGTGTCTGAACGGGTTCAGCAGGTGATACGAATTTTATTGGGTCGTGAACGGGAAGACATGGACCCATTTATGCCAAATCATAACTTGTTTGATTGCGTGAGGTCTCGTAAACGAATGATGCTGAGAATTGCGAAGAGTAGAAATTACCTAGTTTGCCGTGTAAGATAGCCGCATGAACAGGCGACACGCCTTGAATCCTTGATGGATCCAGCGGCACTGCCAACAGAAGCTTGAGAACCTCCAAGTCGCCACTCTCGACGGCCAGATACATCGGACATTTACCTTGCTTGTTCTCCAAATATATGGGTCGCAGGTCCTCACCTATCAAGATCCGAGCCACGCCAAGGTGGCCGTTCACAACGGCCTCATGCAGGGGGGTGTTTCCCCTCTCATTCTTCACTTGAACGAGAGCCCGCCGCATCTCGCACCCACCGACGTCCGATGCTCGGCCAATGAGCACCCGGGCTGCGGGGGCCCTTCCGGCCCTGGCGGCCAAGTGAAGTGGGGTGTCTCCCCTGCAATTTTTCCCGGCCACAGCCTGGTCGGGAAAGTGGCTGATGATGGCTCTCAGGATCTCGTCTCTCTCGAGGCCCGCAGTGACATGGAGCAACGAATTTCGGGAGGGGCTCAGAATGGCCCGCAGGCACAGACGTAGATTGCGCTCGGAACAGCAACGTTCTACGACTCGGATGAATTCGTCCGCATCGCCTTGTTTTGCAGCAATGAATAGCTCCTGGGTCGTGGTCTCATCGCACGAGACGGAGTCTTGCGTCAACATCGCTTCCAATCTCTGCAGCCTGTGTCTCCAGAAAGCACTCTCTTGCATACTTATCTCTACGGCCATGACTTATTGGTCTGAGGAATGCTCTAACTTGGACTCGTATGCAATAACGAGTGTGGAGAGAGAAGTGAGCGAGCGCCAGAGCAGGGGCAGCCTTAATGTGCTTTGTCAGCGACGGCAAGGGTGGTCATCCTTGCTGACCTGCGCTAGGACCTGCTTGAGGTTAGTGTGGAGGGCGTTGGTGGTGGCGTCGTTGGCCCGGGTGAGGTCCCTCCAAATCTGGCTCTGCATGCACAGCAACTTCGCCTGCTCCTCCAGCACCGAGTTGAGCTTCCCAATCTTCTAGATCTCCTCTTCCTTGGCTGGAGCAGGGGCGGCCATAATGTGCTTCGTCGGAGACGGCAGGGGAACGGCCACTTGACAAATGCCAGAGCAACAGCAAGCCCGGAGAGAGAATTTGGGATTCAAAATTTGAAAGCCTTCATCGAGGAGAAAGAAATTGTTCGAGCTCTTGGAGGGAAAATTTAAAGGGTTTGCTTCTCTTTCCTTCCTCCGGGGAAGGAAAAAGAAAGAAGGAAAAAGTAAATGTATTGCACAAGAGACAGAGAGGAGGGAAGGAGGCTAGGGAGAGGAGATAGAGAGAGGGAAGAAGCCTACTTTGTGCAGAAGATGTCCATGCCTCCATGTGGTGCTTCATAAATGATCAAAGACCACTCTGACTTGGCGTTCCGGGACCACCCAATATTTTCTTGTTGGAGTTTAGTGGAGCATCAAAGCATGAGAGCCATTATTTTATACAAGGGTATGCAACCAAACTGGTTATACTGGGAAATTGGACCGGCCCACCCGGAAAATAGGGTTGAGAACTAGTTCTCATTGAAACTGGTCCGGGAACTGGTTCCCAAAATTTAGAACCGGTTTGAACCGGTCTGGAAATCAGTTATGAGTGAATACCCACCTGGGAATCGATTTTTTAAGTAGAAGTCCAAAACTCTATTTTCCCCCGATTTCTATTCTTACTCTTATAGTCGCACGACATTTTTCCTCTTGGCTCTCTCAGATGCACGCGGCACTCCTCCTTCGTCGTTCCTCCTTCTCGCTTGCTTCTCTCCCTCGCCGGCTTACCGGCTCACTGTTGCCCATCGCCGGCTCACCGTTGCCCATCGCCGGCTCCCTCTCGCACCTTCTATTGCCGCCAAAGTCCTATGATCCGATTCATACTATTGCAAAACCAATAGGGCAAGACCAACCTCACCAAATACTGTGTCCCCCTTGAGGACTCTGAGAAGCACAAGGTCAAGTATGAGTTAGCCCTTCGTTTGCTCGATTTTCTGCTCGTTCCTTATTTCTCAAGGCTGAATTGGCATTTTGCTCGTTTCCAATCTTTGTCTTCTCTTATGTGTGTGGTTTGATGAATTTCTAGGTTCATCGATTGGTGGTCAACAAAGATCCCAAATTCACCAATTTTGTCGAGGTTAGGAATTTTCAATCTTTTCTATCTCGAATTTGTTGGGCTCTTTTATGTAGATGCGCCGTTAGTGCGCGTTTTATGGATTTTTCCCATTTATTATTTTGTCAATTGGTGAATCTTCGCTTAGCCACTCTAGAATTGGGTGTTGACCTCAATCTTCCCCTAAAATGCTATCGTGACACAGTAACACCATTCCCAACTTGGGTTATTCTTGGTCAACTGGGCATGTTTTTTTTCCTTTGTCTGGTACGGACACGCCACAAGAAGGTGGCAAATTAGGTTCTCTCCCATCTCTTTAAGCCGGTTACAAATTAAGGAATCACCTATCAAAGTATAGAGGAAACGAGTGTTGTAGAGATAGAAGAAGTTCCATTCTTTACTCAACCAAATCAGTTGACCGTTGCTCGGGATTCCTCCCTTTACATCGAGAGCCAATGCATGTAGTATCTCTTCAAGGATCTCAAGATCCAATTGCCGGCATTAAAGCCCGATTGAATGCAAAAGAATTTCGTACATGTTAACAGCTTCTTGATTGAACAAAAGAAGTAGTCACCATCTATAATCATCCCGAGAGGGAGAGCGAGAGAGTCCCATGAAATGTGAGAGTTTCTTACGGTATTGTGGAATCAATGGAAAATCTAGATTGATTTGCTAGAAGGAATTAGTTATTCTTTGAGTGCAACCATTTGTCTCATGTATATTTTTTTTAGTAGAATCCTAACATTGTTGTATAATTTGTTTTCAGTCGATGGATCAAAACAAAAACATATCAACGGAAGTGGATGGACATAATGAAATGAGTCCGCTCATGAAATTGCCATTCCATGGAGCTGATGAAGTGAAATCTATGACCATAAGTGCGATAAATAAGGTGAGGGTACCTAACTCTTGTCCTCTTCGAATAAAAAACGAGCTAATCAATCAAAGGCTTTGGATAATTTTTCAAGAATCATAAATGAGAAAACACAGAAAACAGTTAGGGTGAAGTGCATTCATTGTGGGATTGAGTATGTATATAATGTTGATCATGAAACATCTACCATGTGGAAGCACTTAAGAAAGTGGAAAAAGTATCATCATACAGATAAATAGCAAATGTTGTTTACACCATGTAAGATGTGGCTGGCGAGGTAGGGGAAAATACCACTTGTGGTGGTAGCATCTTAACGATATGGAAGTTTGATCAAGAACGTTGTAGGCACATGCTTGCTCGGAAAATTATTAATGATGAACAGCCATTTTCCATGGTTGAGCATGTTGGTTTTCGCGATTCTATTACTGAATTACAACCTTTTTTCCAACATCTTTCATAATTTATGGTGGCTAGAGATTGTATGAACTTATATTTAAGTAAAAGAACTTATTTAAAAGCTTACTTTGGTAAGCTTAAATCTAGGATTGCACTTATAACGGATATATGGAGTTTCATTCAAAACTTGAACTATTTATGTTTCACTGCATATTTTATTGATTTAAATTGATAGTTGCATAAAATAATTATCAATTTTGTGATGATGCATAATCACAAGGGTAGGGAGATTGGGAAAATGGTGGAGAAATGCATTTGTAACTGGGAAATAGAAGAAAATGTGTCCACAATGATTGTAAATAATGCTAGTTCAAATGATGTAACTGTTAGTTATTTGAAGGAAAACTTTTCAAGAGAAGGGTTTTGATTTTGAATGGCAATATTTTACATATGAGGTGCACTGCTCATAAACTTAACTTGATAGTAAGAGACGGATTGAATGAGATGCGTGATTCCATTGCATTTATCCGAAACGTAGTGAGGTATGTGAGGAGTTTTCCCGCAAGAGCCAAGACATTCCAATGTTGTATTGAGAGTGAGAGGAATGCATATAAGGGTTTGGTCTATCTTGATATTGCCACTAGATGGAACTCCACTTACATGATGTTAGACGCCATCATAGAATTCAGGAAAGCTTTTCAAAGGATGGAAGAAGATGATTTATCTTTTTTAAGGAAGATTGACGATGATTCTCCTCAATATGAAGATTGGGAAAATGCCATCATTCTTTCTAAATTTCTAAAATGGTTTTATGATGCAACCAAAAGGATGTCAGGGAGTTCATATAGTACTTCAAATGATTATTTTGAAAGTATAACTATGTGTATAAATATTTGAATAGTGCAACGAATTCTTTGGACCCAAAGCTTTAAGTTATGGGCATAAAAATAAATGAGAATTTTGACAAGTATTACGGGAATTTGGATAAAGTAAATATGATGGTGTTGATTGTAGTTGCATTGGATACTACAAGGAAGTTGAATTATGTAAAGTTCTATTTTCAACAAATTTATGATGGTAAAGCGAAGATGCATGATAAAGTGAAGGTTGCCTTGGAACATTTATACAAATTTTATGAGCAATTTTTTATTAGTTCTTCTAGTAAAGAAAATTTTGGTGGTTCAAGTTTGAGTAATAATAGTAGTGCTTTCAATGTTGATACTGATGACAATGAGTGTGAAATCCATGCTTGGCATAGAAGTTTTCTCCACGCGAAGAAAAGAGTGTTGGATGAAAATAAACTTGAGCTTGATCGATATCTTGAAGTTGAAAGTGCAGATGTCCATAATCTCAACATTTTGATGTGGTGGAAGAGTATTAGGTCAAAGTATAAAATTTTATTTTTGATGGCTCATGATTCTTTGTCTATTATTGTGACTATCGTTGCTTCAAAGTCGACTTCTAATACATTGAGACATGTACTTGACAGCTTTCAAAGTTCTTTGACTCCTAGAGTGGTGAAAGGTTTGATGTACTCAAGATTGGTTGAGAGCTATTCGCATGTCGATTAATATTGAAGAGTACATCAACAATGTGGAAAAGTTTGAGGTGAGTAAGTCGTATATTTTTTTTTTTCTATCTTGTAATTCATTCGCCTAACTATCTATCGAGTGAATGCTTTATTTAATCTCTTTCTTGGTTTTTAGATTTGAATTGTCTTACGAGGACATTATCATTGAAAAGTAGACTTCATTTTGTGGAAACTATGGAAACTCTACCTTTGTGGTAAGTTGATAGACTTTATTAAAACATAATTTTTGCATATTTCGCTATGGTTTCTTGTTGATTTTTCTTTATGTATGAGTTTCAGGTCTTTGTCAGAGATTTTGTACCATGTGGATTGGCTCGCCTAATTTCATTTTTGAAGGAGGAGTTATGCTTACAGTAGACATTTGTTAACCGTTTTAGATAAATAAACAGCTTTATGTAGTAGTTGTGGGAATGAGACTAATATTAGACTCATTTTTGTTGTAATGTTAATGCAATGTTAGGATTTTTGCTTTGTCTTATGATTTTGTTAATGATAATTAGCCTTATGAATCCTTACTTTTTCATTTAGTCAAAAAAATTCATGTACTTTTTGATTACAAGTGCTTAATATTTCAATTCAAATTAAGATGATTACATTATTTTCTTGCTTATTAATGTAAAATTCAAAGCCATATGGGATGTTGGGCAATTGCAAAACAGGTTTCAGTAGAAACATGATTGACCTTGGAACTAGATCGGAAAAATATGATGGTTTGGGTATAGGGTGGTCCAATGCAAACAGGGTTGGATACAAGGTTCGAAAAAGGAGAACCGGTTATAATAAAGTCGGGCACAGGGTTCAGGTCTAGAACTTACCCACCTTGGACCTGATCACCTCTACTTCTACACACAATGATGGGGCCCACCAAGGCCAAACGACCACCTCTGTGCAAAGTAATAATGTCCTCCTCCTTTTTCTAAAGCTACTTTTCCCCCTTATTAGGTTATAATACGATATAATAAAGTGCATTGGACTATATTTTTGTCATAGGAAAATGGATTTCCTAATGTGGAATATCATAGCGTGGGTCATCAAAAGTCATTTCATATTAGGAGTGTGATGATCATCCGATTCTTGCTTTTCATATTCCATTAAGTCCTGACCAATTGAGTTCACAAGACAATCATTACTAGGGTTAAAAAGAAATTAGGGTCCAGTCTCCCCTATACTGTTCATAAGTGCCTCTTGAGAAAATTGTAGAAGTCAATCATTCAAAATGCATGATTTTGAGGCATTTTACCTTGAAATTCGATCTTATTTGACATCTTAAAACTAAATTATACATCACTCAAACATTACACTTCCAAATCATATGTGATTTGATATAAAATAATTTAAGAATCTCATTAATTTAACACCAATGAAAATAGTTCAGAAGCGGCAATGTTCCTTGGACAAAGTCAAGGACTTACTTGGACAAATGGAAAGATTTGGGATATCATAAAATGTAAACAAACAATGGTGAATTTTTTAAGACTACTAATTTGGCCTCTACAGCGAGTGAGGAGACCAAGGGGGCTTGAGATAGACAACGACCAATGAAGATAAATTTGGACTTCTTGCCAAGGTAGAGATTTTTTGATTATGGCCCAAAGTTGTTCTCGTTTGAATTGGAATCAACATGAGTTTGACTTGATGTTTCTGGACACTCGACGTGTTTGTGGGGGCCGATGACCGAAATCATGTGAGCAATTTGGTGAAGCTGATAAAAAAAGACCAAGTGATATTAGTCTGATACTTTCCAATTGTAATTGATTACTGTACCTGAAAAATGCAGATAATGCCGAACAAGGACTCGGAGAAAACAGGGAAAAGAGACTAGACTCCCTAAGTCTTCGTCTTCTCCTTATTTATCACGGAAACTTCTGTTAAGTGTGAAATGAACCCAAGTGATGCAGGTTTTGTTTGAAGTGAGCATGAGAACGCGGAGACAAATAGTAGATTCACCATTGCTTAATCTGTTAAATAAAAGCTCCAAAGAACATTGAGCCAATTGGAAGACGACCTGTCATATGTTTTTTTTTTTTTTTTGGTCGTAACCTGTGATATGTTTGACAAGTTAAACATCAGCCAATGCATTCCAAGTCTTTGCTCGAGTCCATGTTCTTTGTAAGGTGAGATGGTGATGGAAGTCGCTCAAAGTTAAGTGAACTAATATAAAAAGACAAGACTTCTTTTGAGCCTAATAATGTTTCTTTTCCTCAATTTTTCCGCTTCTTAGTTAGAGGCTTTCCGAGTTTGAATCTCTCTCTGTTCACACTCTCCAATCTGCTACCTTTACTCGAAAGCCATTGGCAGGCGCGCAGAGAAATTGATGCTGATCACTATTCTCGAGAAAATTATAGTGCTTGCCAATTTTTTTTCTTACTGAAGCTGTGAACTACTGTAGTTGAATGAACGTGTAATGGCCGTGCAGGAACACCGACCAGCCGCTCCATCGTTTGCAACTGATTGTAAGTGGCAATCTGCACCGACTATAAAACTTAAATATAGAAAAAATGGCAATGGTTGATTGATGAACATGCCATCCGAGTAAATTCCTCCTTTGCAAACTTTTCTGAACCAATTCCAATTACTGGTCAACCATGACAATGAGGGACGTAATTCATTTGAATGTGACAAAGTAGAAAAGCATTAATCACCTGATTAAAACATCAGAATACAAGTGTTTTTGCTCCCCTGTCCAACCACCCTGATGTGCATAAGTAGAATCGTCAAAAGGAGTTTTCCAGCTGAATTCAATTACTAAAGGAGCTCATTTATCTTCATCAATTTTGAGGGATTAGACGAGAGAACAACCGTGGATATACTCTGAATCCCCATGCTGTTAGACGTTTACTCAGGTGTCGACTGACTTTGTTTTATCCCAAAACAACTGTTTGACTGATTCTGGATGCTTCCACAAAAATACCTCCCTCGCACAACCGTTCTTCATTGTAGTTCATCGCGCCTCCATCTTCTTACGCATTGTTTTCTACGAACCTACCTGAGTTGATTCGTGGGAATTCTTCAAATGCATGAGAACTCGAGCCTAAAGCAAGAGAGGCATTCTTCTATACGCAATGATGGGGCCCAGCAGGAATTGAAAAAAAAGAGCTGACGACAACCTGAGGAAATGTAATAATGTCCTCACTTTTCCTAAAAGCCACCTTTTTTTCTACCCTTATTAGGTTGTTGTATAATGATATAAAGTGTGCTGGACAATATTTTCGTCATGGAAAAACAGATTCTCTGATATGGAATATGAGAGAGTGGATCATGAAAAGCCGGTTCATGTTGGGATTGTGATGATCATCTGATTCTTGATTTTCCATATTCCACTAAGTCAATTAATTTCACAAGACAATCGTTATTAGGACCAATCAATCCTGACAATAATTGAAAAACTCAAGATCAAATCTCTCCTATGCTGTTGATAACTGCGTCTTGAGAAAAAAAGGCTGAATTCAATCACTCAAAATGCATTGTTTTAAGGTATTTTACCTTGAAAGTCGATCTGGTTTGACATCTTCAAAACAATTAGTCTTAGATACTGCTCCAAAAATGGCTGCACTTGAAACAGGTACTGCGACAAACCTCGGAAGATTGTGAAAAAGCATTACTTCTTTTAATGCTTTGACCTGCGTAGCCGCTGTTCTTCCGAGTTAGAGGAAGTGCATTCACTTGATAAGGTTATTGAATCCTTTTGCTACAAGGCATGTTTTATATTTGATCGCCTCTGAATCGGAGCTGTTATGCCTTAGTAGTGTACTCTATAAATAGCTTCGTTGATGGAAACTGGAGATTAAGCCTCAGCTTCACCAATTGTGAGAGAGAGAGAGAGTGTGTCCTTGCGTGTGTAATATAATTGTTTATTTGAGAGTAACGATTCAAGTTGACGGATAACGGCATCTGCCAATGTTCTGCATGTATTTTAGCTATTACATCGTTTCCGCAACTTCACTCGATGTCGAATGAAATTTGAGGGAGATGTGGCCGCTTGTTCCATCCTCCAAGACCTCGGAGTTTATGGAGCTCTGTAATGGAGAAATAGTTGCGATTTTTCTCTAAATTGCCTTCAAAAAAATTCACATACCATCTTGCTTTGTGGACTAAGATCTCGAGATAAATCGGTGAGCAGTCGATGAATGAGTCAAAAGGACCCCCTGGTGGGGTTTTCTTGGGCAATAATCTCGTGCAAAAATGCTCGTTTTGACAGGGGTTTCTCTCTTCCATTCTTCTCTCTTTCATACTGCTTTTACCCTTAACTTGTATGGCTGCCTATGCCCGCTCTTTTCGATTCACATCATAGCACAGCAATACATGGGAAATTTCTGTGAAGCGCAAATCTATTCTTCTCTCTTTCACACTGCTTAGTGCTTTTACCGTTACTTGTACTGCTGCCTATGCTCGCTCTTTTCGATTCGCATCTTAGCACAGCAGTACGTGGTTTCTGCGAAACACAATTCTATTCTTCTCTCTTTCATACTGCTTTTACCCTTCTTAGCACAGTGATGGATTTATGAGATGGGCTTAAGGCCCATCCGCTCAAGTTGGGCCCAAAAGGGCCCGGCTCACGGGAATAAGGCCCGTGGAAGGGGAGAGGTATAAAAGGAAGGAGAGAGAGAGAGAAGACAACGTTTTGCAATTCAACGTACGCTTCCTCTCTCCCGCGCATTCTCTCCCTCCAAGAACGCTTACGGCGTCCCGTCTTCCTTTCAAGGCAAATTGGCATCATCGGATCAGAATTTCTTCCTCTTCTTCAGCGTTGGTGTTTAATGTGGCTAACAAGGTACGCTCGAATCCGTGGTGTGCTTTACGATCGGTGATACGTGTTTTCCCGGGCTTCGTCTTCCGCATTGATTTACGGGTTCGATTCGGTGTCGAATCCGGTTTTCGAGGATCCGCTATTCCCAACATTGGTATCGAGCCCTAGTTCACGTTTTCCCGATCAATTTGATGTTTTTTGATTGATTTTTCGCAAAAGGTTTTCGGCCGTACGGATCGGGCGTGAAATCCCGACACCCGAGTACCGTACGCCGTTTTTTTCTGAGTTTCCATAAGTCGGAATAAAAATCTGAAGGCATAGGAAGAAAGGCGACGTCGAGACGAGTCCGGGGACATGTCGCCGGCCGCCGAGAGACGCCGCACGCGCCCACACGCGCGGCCGGAAGCCGCCGCGCGTGGGCGCGACGCGCCGGAAGGCGGGCCGCCGGCGCGTGCGCCACGCGCCGGTGACGAACCGACACGTGCGCACCGGCGACGGGGCGAAACGGCACGCGCCGGTCGGCGAACCGACGCGCGTGCCGGCGTCACCGATGACGTCATCGTGACGTCACCCAACGGTCGATAACCGTCGGGATGACGTCATCGATGACGTCAGCGATGACGTCGGTGGCCGGGTGGCGACCCGACCGACGACCCGACCCGCTAGCACGCGCGCGGCACGTGCGAGCTGACGTCTGCGTGACGTCAGCCGGCTCACGCGCGTGGCACGTGCCGCTGACGTCTGCGTGACGTCAGCCCCGCACTCGCGAGGCACGTGCGGTCGGCCCGCGCGAGCGGTTCGGCCGGCCGACCGGCTGTCCGGTCCGACCGGTTCGACCGTCGCGACCGGTCCGACCCGCGCGCCCGTTGACCCGACCCGTTGACCCGTTGACCGACCGTTGACCGTTGACGGTTGACCGACCGTTGACCGTTGACTTTGACCGTTGACCGTTGACCCGGAAAAAAAAAAAAAGAATTTGTTTCTTTTTCAGTCATGCCTATATGGGTTATAAGTAATCCATTTTTTATTCTACATTTGTTGCATGAATTTTGGAAAATTATGTATTTTCCCTTATGTTTATTATGGATTATAAGTAATCCATTTTTTTATTCTGCATTTGTTGCATGAATTTTGGAAAATTATGTATTTTCCCTTATGTTTATTATGGATTATAAGTGATCCAATTTTAGTCCTACATTTGTTGCAGGAACTATAATGAGTTATGCACAGATACCTGCAAGCCCGAGAAGGGACGAGGGAAATGCAAGACTTAAAAGGCGATGTCGATTTGGCTAATTATCGGTGGCATGACGGTGATTTAGTATCACATGTGATCAAGGTCAATCAGATGATACAGGAAATCATCTGGAATGGTTATCTTATGCCGGATTTTGAGAAGGTGCCGGTTTTGATAAACACTCTTCCACCTGAATGGCAAGTAGTGTTTGATCGGCTATGGGAGGTCAACGTGGTCCTGGATTATAGGAAGCTAGTGGAAGCTTTTGTAAGAGAGTACTATAGGATTGAGTTGGCCAAAACTTCAACCCTTAGATTGAGCGCCACATGGCGCCGAGTGAATGCGCCTTGGTGGCGACATGAAAGCTCTCCAAAAGTTTTTCCTTGGTTGGCAAATGTGCCTTCGGTTTTCTCGAGATGTTTTGAATGACAGATTAGAAGGACATTCCCTATTTATCCCTTGGATTAATTTGAGATGTTTTTTTAATGTCAATATCTCTTTCCATGTTGATATTTTTTCTCTATATATATATTGCTTAGTGTAATGTATAGTTGTATTATGTGAAAGAATTGTTATTCTATTATATATTAGATTTTATTTGCTTTCTGTTATTGCTGGTTGCTGTGGGTAATTAGCTGTGGGTAGTTTTAGAAGCTTTTGTAGCTTCATAGAATTGATTTTGCATATGACAATCATATTAATGATAGTTTTGAGTTAGGATTTTTGGAGGATGATTGGAAACATAGTGACCTTTTGATTCGAAGCCTTACTTGAAATTATTTATTAATATGATGGGTCTATGTAAATAGGGATGCATAAATGATAGGCATTAATTATTCGTGCATGGATGTACGATGTGTTGAACGATGGTTCAAAGCAACTAAGAACGTGATTCCGATATGAACGGTAACAATTGTGAAATATTGAATAAGAAGATTCAATATGTCTTTGGAAAAGCAAGAAGCACTAGAAGCTCTTGACCATGTTATGGAAGATCTTAAGGATGCCATGCGCCACCTTGAGCTAGTAGAGGACCGCCTAACGGCATTTGAGCCGAAAACGGACATTTGCAATGCTGGTTCTAGCTCAGAAAGGGCTTTGTGCTCTAAGCGCAAATGTATTGATTCGTTCAATATGTGGGAATGCAAAGGATCAAGTCCTTATTGCAAGAAATCAAGAGTTAACCAACACAAGAGAGGAAAACGTCCTCAAGTGAAGAAAATGTCAAGGGTGAGGTGTTACAATTGTGACAAGAAATGTCACTATACTTGCAACTGTTATGAGTCAAAAAAAGTCAACACCTCTTGTACATTTGAGAACTTTGCTTATGTGTCAAGTTCTGTGTTATTGGCTGAATCCAATCCTTTGTGGATTGTAGATTCAGAAGCGATAGACCATGGAGGGAAGGATAGAGAATCCTTCGTGGAATTTCGACAATACCAACTGGAACTAAGTGAATCCATATGGGAAACAACTCCAGAGCTGATGTAAAGGAATTGGCACCGGCCAATTGAACATGAGTGGTGGACGCACCTTTGATGTTCTATATGTTTTGGAGATTCGTCGAAATTTAGTGTCTGTCTTAGCGTTGGTTAAGCTTGGTTTTGGTATGAACTTCCATAATAAATGTGTAGATTTGCGTTTAGATACAAACTACTATGGTTGTGGTCACTTACTGAATGGTTTTATTGTACTAAATGTTGACTGTGTTGATGTCAATATGTTATTCCCTTGTTTCACGTCTTCTAACTTATATGATAATGATGTGAATATGGTGGCATGCTAGACTTGGTCATATGGGCCAACAATGTATGAATAGACTAGCCATAGAGGGCTTGTTAGGCAATATTGAAAAAGTCGATTTGTCCATAAGTGAGCATTGCCTAGTAGGGAAAATGACAAGGAAACTATTTGGAAAAGGTAAAAGAGCTGAATTTCCTCTGCATTTAATCCATTATGGACGTCTGTGGTTCAATGAATGTGAGAGGAAGGCATGGGGCTGTTTATTTCATCACTGTTATAGATGATTATACTCGAGTCGGATATGTCTTTTTGATTTCTCATGAATCTGAAGTATAAGTTGTTTCAGAAGGTTTATGAACCTAGCTGAAAATCAATTAGACAAGAAAATAAAAGCATTGAGATCCGATCGAGATTGAGAATATTTATCTGATGTGTTCAGAAAATTATGTGATGAAAAAGGAATATAAAGATAGTTGTCTATTCCGTATACTCCTCAACAAAATGGTGTTGTGGAAAGAAGAAACAGAACCCTACTGGAAATGGTTAGGTCCATGATGGTGCATGCTAACTTACCTATCACTTTTCGGAGTGATGCGTTGTTAACTGCTGCCAATGTACTTAACCGGATGCCTTCCAAATCAATTATTTCCACTCCATATGAGTTATGGACAGTTAGAAAACCGGACTTAAGTTTTCTTAAGCCATGGGGTTGTGCTGCCTATATTCATGAGTCCTCTCACAAGTTTGGGAAATTGGGTCCCAAAGGAAATAAGAGTATTTTCATGAGATACTACGAACACTCGAAAGGGTACGTGTTCATAGGTGAGCAGGAAAGTGAGAGTATAACTGAATTTGAATCACGAGATGTCACATTCTTAGTGGATGAATTTCCTAAGAAGGGCGAAATAAGGGAAGATTGTTCCCTATTTGAAATCTTGGATCAAGATAATGATGTCAGTAGAGTTCGTCCAAGTGGGAGTAATATGAGATGTGATGAATTGAATTCAACTCATTCTCAATTGCAACCACCGATGTGACAATATCATCATTACCTAATCCAAGTGGGAGCATGATGGGGAATGATGTGCTAAGTGTACAATCTCCCATACGGTGAATAAGTCGCCAAAGTATTCCCCGTCAATGTTTTAACATTGAAAGGGAAGCTTTTATGGTTGCTCCACAAGATGAGGATGAGCCAAGAAATATTAATAAGGCTCTAAATTGCCCTAATAAGGAAAAATGGATTCATGCAATGGAAGAGGAAATGGAGTCAATGAAGTCAAGCCATGTTTAGGAACTGGTTAATCTTCCAAAAGGACGCAGAGCTATTGGGAACAACTGGGTTCTCAAAATAAAGCGAAAGGCTGATGGCTCGATAGAAAGGCATAAGGCTCGCCTTGTGGCGAAAAGGTATAATCAACAGGAAGAAATTGATTATGAAGATATATTTTCTCCTGTAGTGAGATTTACCTCGATTCGCATTATTTTGGCAATAATGGCAAGTATGGATCTTGAGTTACATCAAATGGATGTGAAGACTGCTTTCCTCAATGGAGAATTAGAGGAAGGAACATATATGGAACAACCTGCTGGTTTCATAGTGAAAGGCCAAGAAGAAAAGGTATGTCGACTTTGGGGGTCGATATATGGCCTTAAGCGATCGTCAAGATAATGATATATACGTTTTCATAATGCCATAATGGCATATAACTTTACAATGATAGATGATGATCATTGTGTATATATCAAAATATCCATTGATCAATTTGTGATCATATCATTATATGTTGATGATATACTAATTGCGAAGTAATATGGAGTTTGTTAATATTGTCAAAAATTGGTTGTCTTCCAATTTTGAGATGAAGGATATGGGTGAGGTTACATATATTCTTGGAGTTAAGATTTCAAGATTGTAAACCCATAAACACTCCTATTGCAAAAGGTGAAGGATTGAGCCATAGTCTCGTGTCCAAGGACTCCACAAGAGAAGGAATAAAGGAAACATGTTCCTTATGCTAGTGTCTTTGTTAGAAGCTTTATGTACGCTATGATGTGTACAAGACCTGAAATATGTTTTGCAGTTGGAATGGTGAGTAGTTACCAATCCAATCCAGGTCCAAAGACAATGGAAAGCCGTTAAGAGAATACTGAGGTATCTAAAGGGGACTGCTGATTATACGATGAGTTATAAAGGAAAGGATCTGCGACTCTAAGGCTATCCTGATTCTGATTGGGGAGGAGATTTAAATGAAAGGAAATCTACTTCTGGGTTTGTTTTCTTATCGAATGATGGCACCATATGTTGGAGCTGTAAGAAACAAACATGCATAACCTTGTCCACGATAGAAATTGAGTTTGTGGCATTATCAGCAGTAGTGTAAGAAGATGTTTGGCTTTATAGATTTTTTTGGATCATTTAGGTGTTATTGGAAGTGCTGCAGATTTGTTATTTGTTAACTGTGATAGCCAAGCAGCGAAAGCGTACACCAAAGATCCAAAATATCATGGCAAGACCAAACATATAGATACCAAGTATAATTTTGTAAATGATATGGTTGCACGAAAGGACGTGAACTTAGAGTACATATTACGCATAGAATGGTAGCAGATCCTATGACGAAGCCAATACCCAGAGATGTGTTTTGTGGCCATATGAAATCTCTAGGGTTGCGTAGAGGCTAATGTACTGAATATTGTAATTTCCTAAGTGTTCACATTTGATGAATTCGTGTTTTCATCATTAATGCTTATGAATCTTTGTTTGATCTTTATGCATCTTAATGCTCAGTGCATTATTTTAAGTTGAGAAGTATGTCGGACAGATATAAGATTAGCCCACTCACACGGGTAATGGCCTCTGTTTACTGTGTGATAAATAGAGATGAGACTGTTTTTAAGCTTATTATCTAGGTGATAATCGAGAGCTCAAGCTTAAAACACGTATGTCGCCTTAACTGAGTATTAAGATGAGGACATAATACTTACTATGTCGAAAGTAAAATACCCCACATATTTTACCTTATCCGTCTAAGATGCCGATGTGAGTTCGATGAATTTTGTGAATGAGTAGATACGTGAACTCAAGTTAGACATTGGGTATGTCGAATTATCATCCGTACGGTATTGAAAGTGTAGACATACGCTCCATGGGAAATGAGTTAATACCGTAATACGTATTTCATACTACGTATGCATGAGACGACCAATAAGAGTGGCAAAAAGTTTGATCTCAACTTTTATGATGTGTGAGACTCTTAAGGAAAAGAGTTCCTCAATTTTTTAGTCCCCTCATGACTCTTACTTATTCTCGAGATTTCTATTTAGTATTTGCTATCTTAGGATGTTGCCAATGGTCATGCGTGATTCGATCTAATGGGGCATTTCTAGAAAAGCAAGTTGAACTGAAATTGCGAGTTTGAAGGAAAGAGGAAGATCGATTTTGGAGAATCACATTGTAGTTTTGTATTCACCGGTTAACCAATTATGACTGTCTTTGTGATAATCATAATTGTGAATACAATAATATATATCATTGTTTTAAAAGAGATCAAGAGAGATATAAATGTGATCGATCGATCTAGGGTACTGCATACTAAATCTACTCAGGATGTGATGCCCATTTTGAGCTGCTATATATTCCTAACAGATGTATGACAACGAGCTCTCAAAGTATGCTGGTCGCACGGATTATTCACCGGTATGAATGTTGAAGAGAAGAAAAGAGGATTCTGTTCGGCCCACCATGTTAAGTGAGAGTCTATGCTGGATTTTTTCTACGATGGGGATGAGTAAGGCACTGTCCGCCCATGTTGGTTTTGCACCACCATGTGCGAGTGGGAGATGATGGATTTATGAGATGGGCTTAAGGCCCATCCGCTCAAGTTGGGCCCAAAAAGGGCCCGGCCCACGGGAATAAGGCCCGTGGAAGGGGAGAGGTATAAAAGGGAGGAGAGAGAGAGAGAAGACAACGTTTTGCAATTCAACGTACGCTTCCTCTCTCCCGCGCATTCTCTCCCTCCAAGAACGCTTACGGCGTCCCGTCTTCCTTTCAAGGCAAATTGGCATCATCGGATCAGAATTTCTTCCTCTTCTTCGCGTTGGTGTTTAATCTCGTGGCTAACAAGGTACGCTCGAATCCGTGGTGTGCTTTACGATCGGTGATACGTGTTTTTCCCGGGCTTCGTCTTCCGCATTGATTTAGGGGTTCGATTCGGTGTCGAATCCGGTTTTCGGGGATCCGTTATTCCCAACACACAGCAATATATGGGACATTTCTGGAAGCACAATTCTATCCTTCTCTCTTTCATATTGCTTTTACCCTTCTTAGCACAGCAATATATGGGAAATTTGTGGAAGCACAATTCTATCCTTCTCTCTTTCATATTGCTTTTATCCTTCTTAGCACAGCAATATATGGGAAATTTGTGGAAGCACAATTCTATCCTTCTCTCTTTCATATTGCTTTTATCCTTCTTAGCACAGCAATATATGGCAAATTTCTGGAAGCACAATTCTATCCTTCTCTCTTTCATATTGCTTTTACCATTGTACGGCTGCCTATGCCGGCTCTTTTTGACTCGCATCTTAGCACAGCAATACATGGGAAATTTCTGGGAAGCACAAGGCGGACGATGCTATCAACTCTAGCCAAAATTGAAGCATTTTTAGCATTTTCTTTTTTGTTCATTTCGGAGATAAATGAAGAGGTCCGGGATATTGGAATGAAAATTCTCTTATATAAAATTGAGGGCGCATTCGTAATTTCTGCCATTTTTCGCCCCAACACGCCAAAAATATCTTCGAAAATATGGAAAATGTCCTTTCGGGAGTCGTAATTGGACACGCCCTCCGTTTTTTTTGCGGGTCATTATTGAGTGGTTGAAGAAGGAATTTCAATCTCACCACAGGCAATTGACATGGGAGCATCTTGACCTAAATGTGTAATGTGCATTGCATTATCTCCAACACTTTTTGACATGACCATTCAATCAATGACAGAGTTCGTTACCACATATTGACTAGTGCTCTAAATGCCCAACAATTGTTATTAAAACTGCATGAAATACTCAATAATTAAAGGCAATGTGATAGTGATACCTGAATTCTTGTTTAAGGTGCATTATCATAATTGAACTTTAAATAGATTTACTTAGGTCCAACAACTTTGTTACAACGTGCAATGCATTTCTGAATTTTCAATTGATTCAATTAGAACGCTAAGCTTTTGTTTATAGTGTTTGTAATTGATTCATCTCTGGAAATTCAGCTTGCTCTTGTGAAATTAATTTAGTATGTTTTATATGTCATACGCCCACTGATTATCCTCAAG
Source organism: Eucalyptus brandiana (assembly GCA_014182725.1). Classification (NCBI taxonomy): domain Eukaryota; kingdom Viridiplantae; phylum Streptophyta; class Magnoliopsida; order Myrtales; family Myrtaceae; genus Eucalyptus; species Eucalyptus brandiana. The sequence goes on along the minus strand of CM024670.1, from coordinate 46,303,155 downwards.
GAAATTTCTAAAATAGACAACAATCTACAACAGCCAGTAAATTAAAAATAAAATAAAATTATACAAGTAGATTTCGCCTGTGTAACAATTATCTGAAATTATAGAGAAATGATACACATTCGCTTTTTATGTGTGAGTCATTTTAAACAAACAAATTTGCTTAGTCCCTTTGATCATTCTCATTCATTATATCGGCTAGTGAGAAGTACAGAGGATTTTGCTGTTCTTTTCAAAGCACAGCAAACAAATCCATTCTCCATTTCACATGATCTCCATTGAATCAGGAAGAAGGCACATTGTTCTGTCGAGTGAGAGGTTTATCCTAATCCGAAACCCTTTTCAAACTTAAGATGATACTGAATATTTAAAAATAATTTAGGAATCTCGTTCATTTATAACCAATCGAAAGTTTTGGAGCGACAATGCTCCTCGGGCAAAGCGTAGGACCTACTTGATAAATTGAAAGGCCGGGCATATTATTACATGCTAACTGACAATGTTGAATTTTAGGACTGAAAATTCGAAAATGAGTGGTCTCATTGCCCCTAAATTTGATGATACATTAGTTGACGAAATCAATTGGATTTGCAATTTCCAAAGAGACTCAACAATTAAATTGAAATTCCTATTGGATGAAAAGATTGGGAGAATTGTCCAAAAAGTCCTAAACCTATTGCAGTTTTGCCAATTCAGTCCTAAACCTTTTAATTTTACCAATTGAGTCCTAAACATTTTCATCTTTTGCCAATTAAGTCCATCCGACCAATTTTGGCCAGAAAATGCTGACGTGGACGCCGGCGATGCCACGTAGGACTACCGACGCTGATATGGATAATTTTTAATAATATTGAAATTTTTTAAAATTTTTTTGAATTTTTTTGAATTTTTTTATTTTCTGTTTTTTTTTTCAATTTTTTTATTTTTTTTTCTTTTTGGCCTTTTCCGGTGGCCGGCCACCAGCCACGATGATGACGACCGGCCACCGGCCACCGCCGGCCGGCTGGCCTCACTCGCCACAAGCGAGGCCCGGCCGGCGAGGCCGCCCAGCCCCGGCGAGGGCCGGCCTCGCGGATCCGGCGAGGGGAGCCCTCGCCGGGGCTCGCCCCACCCCAGCGGCGTCGGCCTTGCCCGGCGTTGCCCGCCACGGGCGAGGCCCCGCCGGGAGACGGCGACGCTAGGCGGGCCGGCCTCGCCGGATCCGGCGGGAGCCCTCGCGGGGGCGAGGCCGAAGCTCGCCCGACGAGGTCGAGCCCCATCGAGGTCGAGCCTCGGCGAGGGCTCCCCTCGCCGGATCCGGGCGAGGCCGGGCCTCGCCGTCGCCGGCCGGGCCTCGCCTTTGTGGCGGGCGAGGCCAGCCGGCCGGCCGGCCGTGGCCGGTGGCCGGCCACCGGAAAAGGCCAAAAAGAAAAAAATATAAAAACAGAAAATAAAAAAATTCAAAAAATTCAAAAAAATTCAATTTTTTTTTTTTAAAAAATTAGAATATTTTTAAAAATTGTCCACGTCAGCACCAATAGTCCTACATGGCACCGCCGGCGTCCACGTCAACATTTTCCAGCCAAAATTGGCCGGATGGACTTAATTGGCAAGAAGTGAAAATATTTAGGACTCAATCGACAAACTTAAAAAGTTTAGGACTAAATTAGCAAAACTACAATAGGTTTAGGACTTTTTGGACAATTCTCCCAAGCATATGACCATTCCGTTTGCACAGCCACAAGCATTTGCCTTTTAGTGATCGAACCTTGTTGCTTCGATGTTGGAAACAGACTTAAGGTTTTTTCTCCTCGCTATGTCCCTATGCAACAAAAGTTTGAAGGAACTATCAGCTGTCGGCAAACTGAGTAACTTCCTTCGGGGTGCATGAAATTTTTTATTGAAATCGTGGACAATCTGTTGTATACATCAGAAGACGGATTTGCATATAGATGAATCGCACAAAGGGATATCACTTGCTTACTTCAAGCCAACTGAACAAAGGGTGGAAGAGTCCCGACAGCTCTATATCAGTTTCCTAAATAGGGCCATCTACTAAAATATGTTTCGAATTTGAACCCGTTGAACAAAGCCCAACTGATGAGAATGTGTGAATTCGACCATGTGCAAGTCAAAAATTGGCGTACGAGAATTGGCTGGCCGAGATTTCAAAAAGCGTGAAGAAGAATCAATTATGCGTGACTTTGTTGCCTTCTCCAAGTCCAATTTATCCTGCGTGTTGGATTCTTTGGCAGGCTGAATTTGTTGCCGCAGAAGAAGGGTTTCTCACACACACACACAGATACATGATCATAATTGTACTTTAAATTGATTTACTTAGGTCCAAGAACTTTATTCTAATATGCAATACATTCATGGTTTCCCATGATTTGTTTAGATGTCCCACACTTTTGTTTAGTATGTGAAATTGGTCCATCTCTAGAACTTTAGTTTGTTCAATTATGACTCTTGAAATTATTTTTGGCAACTAGGCGAGGACTTGGCCAAGAAGTGGCAGGGTTGCCGGACACCCGGCAAACCTCCTAAGTGAGAAGCGTTTTCCAACATACTGCCCAAGTGTCCGGGCCTATTTTGGTCAGATACCCACCCCCTATTGTTATGTATATTCTAAAAAGGTTTTAGGAAGAGTGAGTGAGAAAACTCCTTTCTTACGGGTGGTTCTAGTGGACTCGGGTTTTATCTAGGATTGAAAAACCCTTGTGAGTGAATATGATTAAATGATTTTAATCTTCTCTTTGCTGATTATAGTAGAACCATTTCATTGATATCTCTATAGAGTAGGCACACCGCCAAACAATATAAAACTTTTGTGTTTAGGTTTAAGTTTTATAATTTAATTCTCGCTCGAATCGTTTCGTTTATGTACCTACGTAGTCGTGAGAATAGTTGATGCAAAATTCAAACTATGCAATTCAGCCTAAATAAATCTCCCAAGAATAGCAAGGTCGGTTAAACTAGGAGTGAAATCTCATTCTACCATTCTGGACATAGTGGGCGCATAAGAGGATGCTGTATTTTGTTTTTACACTGAAATCACGTGAGCAATTTGGTGAAACGGATAAAAAAAGACCAAGACATATTAATCAGATACTGTTCCACACATAGTTGATTACTGTGCCTGGAAAATGCAGATAATGCCAAACAAGGACTCGCGATCATGATTTTCCTACCTCCATAGGGAAAAGAAAATAGGAAGAGGAGACCGACTCCCTAAGTCTTCATCTTCTCCTTATTTATCAAAGAAACCTCTGTAAAATATGAAATAAACCCAAGTGATGCAGGTTTTGTAAGAAGTGAGCATGAGAACATGGGGACAAAACAGTAGACTCCCCATTTTTTAATCTGACAAACAAAAGCTCTAGAGAGTATTCAGCCAATTGGAACAAGACCTGTCATATGTTTAACAAAATTAAACATCAGCAAATGCAATCCAAGTCTTTGCTCGAGTCCATCTTTTTAGTACAGGTGAGAAGAACTCATAGAAAAAGACCAAGACTTCTTTTGAGTCTAATAATGTTTTTTTTTCCTCATTTTTTCTTTTTTGCATCTTAAGGAGTCCTCTCATCTATATTCAACCTTGCACGAAAAAAGATGAAAAACCCTATGAGCAGATGGTCTTGCAGCCAAAATAATTGGAAAACACCGGTAGTTGCATAAGTGGTTCGGTCATATCCACATATTCCATGGCATTAGTTCAAATTCCTGCTACTTTTATCAAACCTTCACATGAACGATTCTATAGTCATTGGATATCATGTAAAAGGAATCGGGACAAAAGGCAATTCATTACAATGACTTATTTTGAATGCGGATGTTGAATCTGGAGTGTTCTACTCACTAGACCAAATAAAAGACCTCATAAGAGCTATATAACAGCTTTATACCAGAATTACAGATTGAGAATGGCCTGGAGACCAAATTAAATACTATAATTATAAGATTGGTATACCACCCAGGACATTAATCTTGTCTTCATTAAAATATACAATGCTTATAGCTGTTCAATGACCTGCTTATACGAATTGGCAATTATAAACCTCGTGTTCAGAATCATAACTAAGATGGGAAGCCCAAGTTGAATTGCTTTTTCCCAATAAATATCCTTGTAAAAAATGAAATTCATGGACTCTATTACATTTTAGGAATCTGTCCAACTAAGGTTCTCTTGATTTTGTATGCAAGGCTGGCTTCGGGATATAGAAGAGTAATACTGTTTCATACTCATGCGGGTATTATAGCAGTCAATAAAGCACGATCCCACATAACTTGAACAGTTACTGAAATTGCACAATCTGTACTAGTTCGATCATCAAACACTCATGTAACAAAATGTTACAAAGTAGTTCTTTCTCAAGTTAACAAGCGCTTAATTCTCCAACTGAGCAAGAACATGTACATACATTAACAGAAAGTTCCTGCAAGCGATATGTCTATGAACAATAATAGAACAGATTCAAAACACAAACTCTCCATCGTCATCAACTTCTTCACTTTCATCTCCTTCCTCATCATAACATCGTTACAACATGGAAGGTATATAATGAAAGCTAGGACTGACAAATTGAGAGAAGCAGCAACAGCCAAATCTTTGCGTATCACTGTCACACTTTCATTGTGGTTCAACCATTTGACCTGTCAAAACAATGACAAGAATCTGAATATCAAAGCCTAACACACAGACAGATTTAAACACGAGGGCATTAAAGATAGGACACCTAACTGCTTATTAATAAAATGAAGCGAGTAAATGTACAGGAATCTTTTACATTCTGAGATTCTTACACAAAGTGCCCAAGAGCAAATGGAAAAGAAGCGAAAAGAGAGCAAGCACATATAGAGGCTTTTCATGTTCGAATCTCTCTCTGTTCACACTCTCCAATCTGCTACCTTTACTCAAAAGCCATTAGCAGGCGCGCAGAGAAATTGATCTAGATGACTGTTCTTGAGAAAATTAGAGTGCTTGCCAATTCTTTTCACTGAAGCTTCAATCTACTGTAGTTGAATGAGCATGTAATGATCATGCAGGAACACTGACCGGCTGCTCCATCATCTGCAACTGATCGTATGTAGCAATCTGCACCAACTATAGAAGTTAAATATAGAAAAAATGGCAACGGTTGATCGATGAACCTGTCATCCGAGTAAATTCCTTCTTTCCAAACTTTTATTAACCAATTCCAATTACTGGTCAACCATGACAATGAGGCATGTAATTCATTTGAATGCAACATAGTAGAAAAGCATTAATCACCTGATTTAAACGTCAGAATACAGCAGTTTTTTCTCCCCTGTCCAACCACCCTGATGTGCATAATTAGAAACGTCAAAAGGATTTTTCCAGCTGAATTCAACTACTAAAGGAGCTCAATTATCTTCATTGATTTTGAGGGATTAGACGAGAGAACAACCGCAGATATACTCTGAATCCCTATGCTGTTAGACGTTTACCAGCACAACAAAGGATGCTGGATGGGGGGGGGAATCAGAGTAAAAACTTTTTAAATACAACGAATTTTTCTTTTAAATTGACCGAATGGATTTTGATGAAGAAATTCAATGCTCCACTAAAATCTACCACTAATACGCAAGATTCAGATGACAAGACACTTGGATTATCGAAATCCTGTAGAGTCAATTTAAACCATCATGAGAAAATATAAGAGGTGAGATTGAAGTGAAAAAATACTTGCCGTGCATTTATGAGTATTTAGACATGCCATGAAGTGACCTTTCCGGATAATCGGGTCACTGAATATAATTACAGGTAACCTGGTCATTCTTAGAGTGGGAAAGTAAACACACTGCATAAGGATGACACAGAGCTTCCATTTTTTGCCGAAATTCACAGCCATAAGGAATACCTTGATGGTAAAGCAAACACATCATTGAAGTTTCCAACTCTAGAAAAGAATTTTGGAATGGAAGGGTCTTATTAATTACTAAAGCTTGCTAAACTCAACCTGCTTATACCTTTTATTCTGTATCAAGCATTGCGAAACATTAAAGTGTTTCTGACCTTTTACAGAGGGTCGACTCTTCTGTACACTTATGCCAATTTGTGCCCCAAGATTATACCACAGGCATTTGCCTTGTATGGATTGAATCTTGTTGCTTTTATATTCGAAACAGATTGTTTTCCTCGCTATATCCCTACCCAACAGAGTTTCGAAGGAACCATCAGCTGTTGCCAAACTGAGTAGCTTTAAACTAAGTGCATAAGATTTTCGAATAAAATCGTGGACAATCTGCTGTATACATTAAAAGACGAAATTGCAAATAGATCAATTGCATGAAGAGATAATGAAGAAAAAGCGCACAAGAGTCCTAGTCGTGCAATGTCGCTTTCTAAAACAGGGCTGTCAACGAATTGATTAGAAGCAAACAATACTTGTCGGGCAGAGTAAAATGTGCAAGAGACACAATTCCAGGACCGAAGAGATCGAGGGATGCTGCGCACTCGAGGGTCAGGGCATGACATCTTCCTTTTCTTCTCTTCTTAGCGTGCTCCACCGTGCACCAATCAAGGACCTTTTTAAGCATTGCCGAGTGTGTCGATGAGCCGTAGGGGGAGTCACAGCCTCCTTGGGCCAATCCATGTCCTCCATGAGGTGGCTGAAGAATCTCTACTGCCGCAGGGTGGTCTTGTTCGCCTCAACATGCGACCATAGGATGTCCTAAGCCGGTACGTCGTAGTCGCTGCCTCACACTCCAATGACATGATTTGTTTTATCATCTAGGGTACGGACGTGAAGACCAGATAACATGGAGGCCCGCAGAAAACTGTAATCTCATGAATAGTTATATCAAGTCTAGAATTTGGTTTATATGTAGTCCTGTCCCAAAACAGTTTACATGTACTTGGTGGGATTCAAACAGTAACATCGAAAATGTGAGTTAAATGTCTCCTAATGCCCTAATCAACTTGGGGCCAACCTTGGAGTTACCAATGACATTTATTTGTTTCCGATTCAACGAATGAGGCTAGGAAATAGAACAAGTAACGTAAGATTGTCTTTTTGAGACTAAGTGGGTTTTGTTATTAGGATGTTTATATTGGGAGTCACTTGAATTATTGGAAAAATAGGAAAATTTTGCAAGTATTAGGGTATATATGTGGAGACACGACTATCTAGAGAGTCATGAAACAGCCTGCAAAAGTTCAAGGCCAGTGAGATTAAGTATATGGTTAAAAACTTGTTTCCTAAATCACAGAGGAATATGATTTTCTTGGCCAAATATAGGAACGTGAATTAGGAAATTTTTGTTTGCACTCTCTTGAGGCTCTCACTGAAAGTAGGGGTGAGCGGTTCCAGGTTCCGGTTCGGTTCCGTCTGGAACCTGGAACCTACCCTCGGGTACAGGTTCCTCAAAATGAGGAACCTGGAACCTACCCGTGGGAACCGAGAACCTGGAACCTACCCTGTCACAGGTTCCAGGGTCGGTTCCAGGTTCCAACAGGTTCTTTTTTTTTTTTTTTGTTATTTTCAGATTTGAACTATAACATATGCGCACGTTACCCAAACAAACTATAACGTACGCACACGTTACCAAAAAAATATAACGTACGCACACGTTACCAAAAAAAAAAAAAAAAAACTATAACATATGCGCACGTTAAAAAAAAAAAATATAACGTATGCGCACGTTACAAAAAAAAACTATAACGTGTACGCACGTTACTAAAAAAAAAAATATAACGTATGCTCACGTTACCAAAAAAAAAAAAAACTATAATGTACGTGTATACTACACGGTAACTTCCCATTGACATGTTATTTTGATACATTAACTTCGCACTGCACAACAATAATAGAATATAATTAGAAATTTTAAAACAAATAGCAAACTAGAAAGTAGAAATAAAACACCACTAGAACAAGAATGTCTAGAGGAACAAGTTTTGAAAACAATTTCGATTAAACCCTTAAATGAACTCAGAAAATTCTGAAATTTGGACACGTTGTATTTAAGACCTAGAGGTACAAGTTTCATGAAGAAATCGTAGTCCAATTCGTTCTGGATTAAAAGATAAAATCGAATTACTTTTCCTATTCTCTACTTGCACAGTTTTTGAAACTTTTTGGTTAAATAGGCAAATGAACTACAAAAATTACGAAATTTAAATATGTTGTAGGGAAGACATGAAGAGAGATATTTCATGCAGAACACATTTCCAAAAGAACCTCATACAAAATGATATAGTCCACGCATTGCAACTTACAAGATCCGAACACATCAGATTGCACAGTTTTAGAAACATTTCCGATTAAATACCCAAATGACCTTCAAAAATTATGAAATTCGACTATGTGATAGCCAAGACCATAAGGTAGATACTTCATGAAAACATCTAAGTCAAATTCGTCCTAGATAATTAAATATGGACGGTTAAAATCCCTGTTTGTAGTACCGTAATTCCAGATCTAACCATCTCCAAAGGACCACGATTTCACCTACCTATTCTTGTTTTTTTTCTCTAAATTTTTGATATGTGGTACCTCAGGATGTCCTTTACAACTTTTGTTAAGAAATCGAAGTGAAATTTCGACAAAAAGGTTGCCTTACAGTCCATGCATTCATCAAGGGTCGGTCCTAAAATCTCCAGATCCAGTCTTTCCAAAGAATAACAATTTCACCCACTTATACTTGTTTGTTTTGTCCCAAATTTGAGTATGTTATACTCCAAGAAGTCCTTTACAACTTTCATTTAGAGGCCGAAGCCAAACTTCAACTAGAACATCACATACAAGTCACTAAAACATCCAAGGTCGAGCTTTTTCTGCCCTAAGTAACCGGTTCCGGTTCCGCTTGGAACCGGAACCGGAACGAACTCCCGGTTCCTAGAAAAAGGAACCGGAACCGGAACCGGTCCCCTTGGAACCGGGAACCGAACCGGACCCTCCTCCGGTTCGGTTCCGGTTCCCGGGTAACCCGGGAACCGTGCTCAGCCCTAACTGAAAGCGGTGCAAAAGCTCATCTTTTGGATAGGATCCAATGAATGTTTTGAGGGGAAAATTTTTTACAGATCGATTGCATTATTGAAGGAAGTAAAATCAACGGATCGGACATTGCCATTTTGGGCAAAAACGAAAATTCTTTTTAAGGGATGGCAAAACAAAACTTCCTTCTAAGTGCAAAAACGACCTTCCGCAGATAGTCAATAGTCGTAAATTGAGTACATCATTTTTTATTTTTTATTTTTGCCTTATTCAAATCCAACATGCACAATTGACATATGGTGCGAAGTAAACTCAAATAGAGGTTAATAAAAGTGTTTGGATTAATATTCTTTTCATAATTTCATTTACAGAAAAAAATGATTTATTTTTTTTCAGTTTATTTAATTGAAATCTTGTTTTAATAAAACTGATTTTGGTTACACTGAAGATCTAATGCTTACGTGGCTCCTTCAGATAATGTTTTAACATGTCTAGGTGCTTTAAGCAATTTTTGTAATAGCCAAAAGAAGAAAACTAAAGCAAGTAGTAAATAATCGACACATAATTTTGTGATAGGGGTTACGGCAATAAGTGGTATTCCATGTAAGAAAAGAGATTATACAAATGATAAACAATATTTATCGTTCATGCTATAGGTAAGTCAATAACAAGAAATTGCTGTCGATACCAAATCATTATATACCTTAATTAGTAATTTCAAGGCATCAACCCGATGAGCATTATTTATGGAGTTAAAAGGACCGAGTCATTCTTATGGTAAATACTTTAAGTTATGAACTAGAGAAACGACACAACTAAGTCACTTTTTTTTTTCTTTTTTATATCAAAAGCAAAAGAAATTTGTTTCCAAAAAGGGAATTCTTTAGTTTTTGTTTTTGAAATAAGTAATTCTGTTTATAAATGAAAACTTAAACCTAATATCACTAAAATTTCCTTCTTCTTTTTTTTTTTTTTTTGGCAGTTTCCCCAAAAAAATCATTTCAGACCAACCGAGTCGTGACTTTTCCTGATAATCCGGTCATCAAAGACGAGTGCAAGTAACCCGGTCATTCTAGTACCTGTAATGTCCTTCGCCCCAGGTATTGCACTAAGCTAGTATCCTACATGATAAAATCTGCCATTTTCGGGCAAAATTCACAGCCGCAAGAACTATCTTGATGGTCAAGCAAACACATTAATGAAGTTCCCGGCACTCTGAAAGAATTTCGGAAGAGGAATCTCGGCAAAATGCGGTTGTTTGCCAAACTCAGTCAGCCTATAACGTTTTCTCTGTATCAAGAACAGCAAAACGCTAGTGTTTCTGATTTTTAACATACAGTCGACTCTTCCGTACCATTACGCCAGTGTGTGCCCCAGGAAATGCATATGACTTACCCGTTTAATCACCCACAAGCATTTGCTTCTCACTGATTGAATCTTGTTGCTTTTATATTGGAAACAGACCAAATTTGTTTTCTTGCTATATCCCCATGCAACAAGGAACTATCAGCCATCAGCAAATTGAGTAGCATTGAGCAGAGTGCATGAGATTTTCAATTAAAATCGAGAACAATCTGTCGTATGCTTCAAAGACGAAATTGCAAATAGATGAATTGCAATAAGAGAGATGACTCGCTTCAAGTCGATTAGAAAAACAATGGAAGCAGATGATACTAGTTAAACAGAGTTAAATATGCAGGAACAGTAGTTCAGGTTTGTCAACAAACAAGGCGCAGTGTTTAAACTTTAACAACTAGGATATGGACTGAAGCAACCATACCTCAGTCGTTTCACAATTTATGCACAGCTTGGGTGTGACGGGGCAATTGAGGCAAACGTATGCGATTAAACCTAGAAGTACTTCCCAAACTTTTCAAAATACATAAGATGCAAGATTATATAGCAGATGATCATGACAGGAATTAAAAGAAGTGGCAAGCAAAATGATATGCATAGAGAGTGGGGTTAAGGTACTCGCAATCAATATTCGTTTTGTGCTTATTATTGAAGCACATCAAACCTATAGAGCTGTAAATGCCGAAATTTGATTGAAGCACAATAAACTTGATACACAATGGTTAAATTAAAGTGAGCATATTTGAGTTAGATTTTATTGCTGGTTACTTCTGGAAATGAATTGGCTGAAATTACGTACAAAACGTAAGAATAGAATATTTTTGCTTTCTATCATGTTCATTTTCATTTCCTTAAGGTGGTGTAGTTTCCTGTGAGAAAGAAATTTCACTATCATGTTCATTTTCATTTCCTCCTCTTTTCTTTAGCAAATCTACTTTGACAGCTAAGTGAATCATACGTAAGAATAGAATATTTTTGCTTTCTACCACAAAGTTTATGCCCCAATTTGAATTTCCAAAGATATGGACACTTCGATTCAGACTCCATATCATATATATATAAAATATAGACCATATAAGTAAGAACAAGAGCTGAAGCAAATGAGACCAAGAGAAAGCAATATCATTCTATCATACAACCTCTTGACTTACGCTGTACACGGTATCATAGTCCGAACAATGACTACTTGCATAGCTTAATGTTTCTGAACAAAGCTTAAAAGGACAAATTGATAAAACCGTCCACCCCAACTGTACAAACATAGGGAAATTGGCACGATCGTCCTTCGATCCAAAGGATGCAATCTCATACATGTTACCAACATTAACCTGTTATCAAAATATCTATTTGTTAATATCTCCTAAGAATAATAAGCTGGTTACATATGACTAGACTTCCACTAAAAATATATGTGGTATAAGCAAACCACCTCTAAATAAATAGTGCATATCTCGTCTCAACAAATTGAGCATTAGTTATGCACATTATAAACAGTAACAGAAACACAACCAAATCCAGTATATAATATATGAAAAAGTCTAAATATGAGTTATATCACTTCAACAACATTTTCAACATATTAGAAACGCTCATTAGACTAACAACATTTAAGAAAAAATCCGTGGTCTAGTCTATTGATCGCTCTAGTACTTCATATCAAACTATAACCACATTCAACGCCCCATGACAAGGCTTACCAAGATTCCCTCCTAGGCGTAGGTCTCCACCAATGTCAGCCAGTGGCTTTGGCCATACAAGAAATCCTGAGAACATGTATGCTTATTCAGTCACAACCCTTCGATGATTTAAGATCATAGCAACAAGAGGATGAAACCATCAACATAATCCTGTCAACAGTAAACCTATTTTAGAACTCATTTAATAAACCAGAGTCAAAAATTGATACAACCCGTTGCAATTCCAACCACAAGAAGAACACATTCATGAAAAATTTCTCAAACCATTTCATAAATAATCACATCTTCAACTATTTCAGAAGATATTTTACTATGCTATTTCAAATGACCAAACAAATAGTAAATGCAAGATTCAGCTTTATACATAAAAAATGTTCTAAACACATCTAATTCCTGTGATTTTCAAGCCATTGGTTTACAAATCAGAGAAGAGATAAGCACCACTCCTCGCTAATCAAAAGCCAAATTAAAAGCTTTACTGCTCGAGAAGCTTAAAAATCCTATCAAAGAGAGCTTTAACCAAGTGTCAAACTTACATATCGCTAACCTCAACTAAGATTCTACTAGGCGATGCTAATTTTTGGAGACAAAATGTCCATTATGAGTCGACAAAAAGGCCACACAGGCATCAAACTTCCTACAGCAAACAGAGCAGCAACCTCGTCTTACACTGCGAATTTTGGCATGTCATATATCTCTTCTGAACTCCATTTTAAGTGATTTTATAGTCAAAATAGAGCTTATTCAAAGTACTAAAAGACCCAAAACTCCTTAGAACCAAAATTTGGCCGATAACTAATGAAATCCGAGATGAAACCCTCTCAATATCTCCCAAACGGCAATCCGTAAAATCTCACGATTCCAAGACCAACCTAACGTTCCGAAACAACATCATTTCATGGCTCAACAATCTCGAGAATCAACCTAGCAACCCACTGACCAAAAAAAAAAAAAACCTAGCAAGCCTAAAACCCGAACCGATCTGAAATTACAACATAACAGAGCAAATCTCCTTGATTTGATTAGATGTGTCAAGGTTTGGAATTTCTTACCGAGTGCTTCAAAACGGTATCAATCTAGCTCGTCGTGGCCTTCGAACCGAATCGCACCAAAAGCCCCTTCCGCTCACCCTCGGATTCCCTTCTTCTCTGTTTTCTCTTTCTTTTGCCAACTCGCTCATCTCTCTCTTTTTCCTGCTCTTGATATTTCTTACGAAGCAGCTCCAGAAGGGACCGAGAAGATGGGCTAAGGACTCTTAGGCCTAATTTTTCTATTTCAGGAAAGGCCCATAGTCAAGGAGGCCCGATTATGGCAAATAGAACCATCTAACCTCGGGCATTTCGAAACTTCCATACGAAGAGCATTTGGTATCTTTTGCAATGATTCACAATCAGAAACCATCAACCACCCTAGCTTCAGAGTATCAGTGATGGGCCTTTCCGTGGAACTACAATCTCCAATTAAAGATGGTTGGCATTCGATCTCAATTAGTTGGGGGCAATGCTCCACCGTCAGTATTTGGTGCTCCTTTAAGCTCAATACATTGGATATCCTCACAAGCGACTTGCACTCATCCACATTCAGATTGCGGAGATTCTCTAGCTGTCCAAGCATATTGTCAAACTCGATCTCTCTTAGCGGACAGTCGAATAGCCATAATTTAGACAAATTGCTCAAGTTGGAGAACGGTGACCATTCTATTGAGGTCTTCACAGCTCTTAAGGCCAACTCTTCTAAACTGGATGGAAGCCCAATGAGAGACTGTGGGTCAGCACAAGTTATTATAAGACACTGAAGCTGAGAAAGGGCGCTCAAGTCAGTCGGGTGCATGTTGGAATTGGAAAAAACCATGCTCGATGCCTTCAATTTATGAAGCCTTCCGAGCCACTCTAGGTTCGGATGTGGAATTCGTCCTTGTTCAATTGTAGACGCACTATAATTACAATCACTTATTGTTAGATATTCTAAATTAGTGAGGTTTGAGAGGTCGGGTACTGCTTGCAGCGATGAAGATGTTATATCTAGGTATTTTAAACTTGTGGGGAGATTTGGTAGTAACTGAAGCTCCCTACAATCTCTTAAGTCAAGTTGTATGAGGTTAAAGAGCTGATTGATTGTCATTGGCAGTCTACTAACCTTTGTCCAAGACAAGTCCAAAGTCTCCAATTGCGATAGTCCTGCGATTTCACTTGGAATTTCGCCCTCGAGATTTTCACAGTGGTTGGCAATTAGCTTCTCAAGATTCTCCAGAGTCCCTATGCTCCTCGGTAGCTCTCTTATCTTAGTATAAGACAAACACATGAACTTCAACTGTCTAAGGTTGCCAATAGAAAAAGGTAATTCCGCAACTTTTGTAAAAGAGAGAAACAATCGGAGTAGTGATTCTAGTCTTCCGATGGAATCTGGTAATGCACTTACGCCAGTGTATCCTAAATCCAAATGGAGGAGTGATCTTAACTTTCCAATTGAATCTGGAAGCTCTTCAAGGTTGAGACACCTACGTAAAGACAGATGCTTCAAACCTACTAGTTCTCCTATTGAGTGTGAAAGTTTTCTAACCCCACCATGATATTCCACCTTCAGCACTAACAAGGATTTTAGACCACCAATTGAGTCTAGTGATAGAGGAATACTTAGAAGAATATTTCTCCGCAGGAGATGATTTTTGCCATCGATATCCAAATACTTCAAGTAGCCTAACTGATTAATAGAGCTATTGATTTCTTCCAATCTTGTACAATCTTTGAAAACCAGTCTTTTCAATTTCAGGCACTTGGAGAAGTCAGGTGTGCTCTTTAAATAATTGCAGCTTGCCAGATACATGACTTTCAAGTTATCATTTACCTATAAAACAACCAATTATAGAGTAAAATAATGGCATAGACGAAGGTCAACTCAATGTAACAAATACGAACACACATAAAGGAAAAAGAATGCATTATATTGTACCATGCATGCTCCCCATCCATTCCAGTCTTCAGTAACATCGCTCTCTAAAAGCTTGAGAACGGCCAAGTTTTGTAGACATAAACTGGTGGTATGTAGGTTTGAGGGGCAACGATGCCAACAGAGCCATGTTAGCTTAGAGAGAAGATTTTTGAAGTCTCCTACGAAGTTTCCCCCATCCAATTCGAGGAACCTTAAACTAGGCAGCCTTGAAAATTCGCCACTCGTAAAATTATGCCCATTAGCAAGTCTTGTGAGTTTTAGTGCTACAATGTTGTCCGTTCCCTGATATTTCCATAGCAACACATAGCAACATGAGCGAACGATTTAGAATAAGTACTAAATATCAAAATAGGGAGGATATATCTAAATTCAACTAATAGTAAACATGAGTGAATTGGCAAAAAAAATGAGGCACATAGATATTATCATATACAAAAAGGGACCAAATCCATGAATTCTTATCTCTCCCATTTTCATGGGAGCCATAATGGTAAAAATTAGTTCATTTGGAATGTTTTATATTTCTCTCAAATTATGCAAAATCATTAGTATCCTATGTACAAAAATGAGCGAACATTTTAGGTGCAAATGAATTCTAAATACACACAACTACATGTTCAGTTTTTTCATGAGCAATTTACTTCTTATTAAGACATACCAGATTATTCTGAACTACTTCTAAGGCGACTGTCGGACGCCACAACCTACTGCGCTTTCCAGGAACTAGAAAGCATTCTTGTCGAACAATCTCTCTTCCAAGATCTCTGAGTTGGTCGTGCATCCATAATCTATCGTTGATGACTTTTATCAAAGATAAATGAATGAGGACATTGAGTCCAGTTTTTGGGAAAAACTCACAAGCTTTCCACATGTAATATAAAGGGAATCTTTCTTCACCAATGCAATGACATGCAACGTCGAGAAAAATCTGTCGTTGCTCATACTCCAATTCTTCATAACTTATCAACAACTTTTTCTGGACATCTTGATTGGGCACTTTCTTCAACTTATTCAATGTGTCTTTCCATGTTCTCATGCTTTTTGAATGGAGTAATGAACCTATGACCTCGATAGCCAATGGTAGTCCTCCGGTAGTTTCGACAATTTCACCTGAAATACTGATGTAATTTTGTGGAGGTGAGTCACTTTCGAAGGAGTGCTTGCTGAATAGTTGAAGAGCATGGTGAAACTGCATCTCCTTCATTTCGTAAAAAGAGAAATCTCGGTGATTGAGTGGGCTGATATTGGCATATGGGTTGTCACTGATATTGTCATCAGGGGCGTTGGTTTTGGAAGGTAAGAAATAGGTGTTCCTAGTTGTGATAATAATTCTGCTTCCCAACCCAAACCAACTAGATTTACCAGCTAGTTTCATGAGTTGGTCCCTCTTGTCCATATCATCAAGAACAAGGATGACTTTCTTATCACGGAGTCTTTCTTTGATCATGTCCATCCCCTCATCAGCATCGATAACTTCAAGATGTCGAATATGAAGAATGTCACATATTAATTTCATTTGCAGACTCAAAATATTGTTTGCACGGATATTTGAAAGAAAGATGGAATATTGAAACTGGGAAGAAATACGCTTGAAGATAGCTCTAGCAAGACTTGTTTTCCCGATACCACCCATACCATGAATCACGACAAATCGTACACCGGAAGTGCCTAAGCCTAACAACTCCATAACTGCTTCCATCTGATCATGAATTCCTACCAAGCCATCACACCAGTTTTCTTGTGTAGACCTCAGTTTATTTAAAACTTCTTCCAGAACAAGTGCCATTAGTTTATCTTGGCTGCCATATACATAATGCAACTGTCTTAGTTTGAAAAACCACAAACCCAATACATCGCGCAGAAGCATAAATATGTAAAATCAGAAACATTAATTGTTAAAACTAAGCATGGATTATCAGTTTATTTCATATTTAGTCCTTTCCAAGCTGAGTCACAGATAACAATGGTTGGGATTTGATTTGGAGAGCCGGGGGGGAGGGGGTGGGGGTGGTGCGGCGGCTCTGAAGAGTTTTTAGATGGTCAAATCAGCGAAGTTCTAACATGTGACATGTGATGGGGCCGTGAAAACTAGCTCCACAGCCAAGCGCGCGAACCGGACCAATTTTTTCAGTTCATGCCGCGCTTCTAGTATGACAAAAGGGTGAAAAAAAAGCGAATTGCACATTAAGTAGGGAGAGTATTCTTGAGTAGGGCCAACACCGAGGAGGACGTCAATACTTTTAAGTGTGGAGTTTGTGGCAACAAAGTCCCACGCCAAATAGGACACACCTTTATGAACTGTTCATGAGTAAGGTTCATCCTTAAATGATCACTCTAAAATTCTACTGTAATAGGAATTACCACAAGGAAGAATGACATAAGATGTGATAAAAACTGCATGCAAAAGTGTAGTCAATGGATCGGTTGAGATTTAATCATATGCTGATGAAATAGACTTTATAAAACGAAAATGATAATTTGCACAACCATTTCAACTTCATTTTGACTTTAGAATATTTGTTTTGTGGGTTGGGGGGGGATTTGATCTCTATATTGAGTTATTGTGATTAAGAAACTATGATCTGAATATAGAAATGAAAGCACAGAAGTCGTCATTAATTACCCGTGATCTCTTAAGTTCCATCCCTTGATTCTAGTGACCTCTCTAAGGGCCCCCTCCCACTGTTTTGCTGTATCTTCACCAAACTGTCTTTGATGCTTTCGTAGGGCCTTACCATACAATCCAGTTTTAAGCTTAAGATCAGATACATCCACCCCATAGAAGATGGGCAAGATCACTTTCTCGTCTCTCTTCCTACACTCCACCATGTATGTGAGCTCACAGAGACACCATTTACTAGAAGCGTAGTCTTTAGAGAAGATTGGTATGTAGATTTTCGAATTGGAGATTGCTCTCATAAGCTCGCCTTCGATCTCTTCCCCAACACGGAGCTCTTCGTCGTCTTTGAATACGCAAATCCCGGCTCGGATCATGGCCGCATAGAGAGAGTCTGTGATGGTTAAGCGAGTGTCGGGCCCTCTAAAGCTCAAGAACACCTCATAATCCCTCCTCGATGATGATGAAAATTCACCACCGAGGGAGAGAGACTTTGTCCCGGGACGTTCCATTCTTGTGGATCTTTGGCTACAGAAGCGATATCCAACTTTTTTGCTTGTTCGAAAATTGCAACTTTCCAGTTACCTCTTGCTTGTTGGCAATTTATAAGAGATATGGTTGACTAACTTTGTCCCAAAACAACTGCTGACTGATTCGGGCTTACCGGGAGCGACAAAAGATGCAAAGAAAGATCACTTCTGCATGCTTCCATGAAATCACCTACCTCCGACAGCCGTTCTTCATCGGTAGTTCATCACTCCTCCTTTTCCAGAGGGCCAATTTTTTATCAGCAGTATTTTCTCGGAACCTACCTGAGTGATTTGTGGAAGTCTTCGAATGTATCAGAACTCGAGCCTAATTCCCTAAAAAAGCATCGATTTTTAGTGGAGCATCAAAGCAAGAGAGGCATTCTTTTATACGCAAATGACGGAGGCCCGCAGGAATTGAAATAAAATGCTGAACGAACCCCTCAGTGCAAGTGGTAATGCCCCTCTTTAACTTTTTCTACGGCCAGTTTATTTTTTCCCTTCAGTAGGTCGTCGTGCCATGGAATAAAGTGCGTCGGACAATACTTTTGCCACTAAAATAACAGATTTTTCTGATGTCGAATATCAGAGCGTGGGCCATCAAGAGTTGGTTCATGGTGGGAACGTGATGATGATATGATTCTTGATTTTCATATTCCACTAAGTCATGAGCAAATTGACTTCACAAGACAATCCTTATTAGGACCAATCCATCAATCCCGATGTTAATTGAAAAAATTAGGATCAAATCTCTTCCACATTGTTAGTAAGTGCGTCATGAGAAAAAAAGGCCGAAGTGTAATGTGCATTGCATTGTTTACTACCCTTTCTGACACGACTATTCGTTCAACCACAAAGCTTATTACCACTTCATCAATTAGCGCCCTAAATGTCCAAACTGCATGAAATACCTAATAATTGATAGCAATGCAATACTGATATCTAAATTTTTGCCTAACATGCACAATCGCAACTGTTCTATAAATCAATTTACTTATGTCCAAGAACTTTATTCCAACATGCAATGCATTCTGCTTTCACATGATTTTTACACTTTGGTTTAGTATGACTTCAGTTTAGTACATTCAAATGTCATAAACCTGTTGATTATAGTAAAGAAAATTGCTACAATGGACAACAATGTACTAAAGCCGTTGGATAAAAATATTATACAAATGGATTTCATATGAGAAATATATATTCAAAACGATAGAAAAATAATACACAGGCATTTCTTATGTGTAATTCATTTGAAGCAAATTATTTTTTTTTTTTTTGGTCGGTAATTTGGAAAAAATTATTTGCTCGGTCACCTTAAATGGTCATTCTTGTTCGTCATCCCAATATGTCACCTAAGTATGGATTTTGCTGTTCTTGTCTAAGCATAGCAAACAATCCATTCTCCATTCACACGATATTGATGGAATCAAGAAGAAAGCACATTGTTTTGTTAAGTGAGAGGTTTTATCCTTATCTGAAACTTTTTTTGAATTTAAGAATGATGTTGAATTTCTAAAATAAATTAGGAACCTCATTAATTTAAAACCGATGAAATGTTCAAGAGATATAATACTCCTTGGACAAAGTTAAGGACTTACTTTAACAAATCGAAAGGTTAGTAAGATCATAAAATGTAAACGGACAATGGTGAATTTTTTAAGACTCTTAGCGTCCTTGGACTTGGTTAGCATCTATTGAGCGAGGAGACTAAGGGGCTTGAGAGGGATGAGAACTAATAAGGATAAATTTGGACTTCTCACCAAGGCAGAGACTAATAAGGCTCATTTGGTTTGGCTTTCCCAAGGGGCTTTGGGCCCTCAAAGCTCCTTGGAGAAAATATTTTGAGTTTGGGAGTCATTTTTGAAAGCTCATTGAGCAAATATTAGCATTCCCAATGCTGAAAGCCCAATGCAGCTCTTGAGGTGCTTTGAGCATTCCGCATTTCCAAAATGCAAGTTCCACTATTCATGCGTCAGTACTGTTCATCTTTTTCCTCATGCGTCTTTGTCTTCCTCACCTGAGAGTCGGGCTTCTCCGGCAACTACCACCGTCGCCTAGGGGTCGCGCATCCCTGGTGACCACCGCTTGGGGTGGGGCGACCCGTGACCAAGGCAACGTTCCCTAGTTTGCACGAGCCAGGCGACGTCGCTTGAGGTCACGTTGTCTCAGGTCCGTGATCTCAGGCCGCCAGATCTAGCTATCTGGAGGCTAGATCTGGTGGTCTGGAGGCCAGATCAGGTGGTCCGACGGCCAGATTTGGCCTCCGCAACCTAAGGCCAGCAGATTTGGCCTTGACCACCCCCCTCGACCAACCCGACGGCCTTCCCGCCCCGCCGCTCCGGGATGCCCCCAACTTTGAGTTCTCTGCCGGCCCCACCGCCGCCTCCGCCTCCGCCGTCGACGCCTTCCTCTTCTGTGGCAGATCAATCCCCTTCGACGAGCGCGAGCAGCACCGCATCGACTCCCTGCTTCTGCACTCTGATTCCTTCAGCTCGCGCAACCACTTGAGGTTGCAACCTTAGGCTGCCAAATCTGGCGGTTCGAAGGCCAGATCTGGCGGTCCGGCGGCCAGATTTGGCCTCTACGACCGTGGACAACGGCATCGCCTGAGGTAGCGACTTGAGGCGGCCAGATCTGGCCATTCGGCAGTTGGCCGGTGGTTAGTTGGCCGCCGGATTTAACTTTCAAATTAAAAAATAAAATAAAATAAAAAACAAAAGCCCATTACAAATGTGAGTTTTGCCAAACGGTATTTATGTTAAGTTACCTTTCAATGCTACAATTTACCAAACAATGTAGCATTTCTGAAAATCTCTTCATTCTCTCAATGGCATTTCCCCAAAGCCGAATCAAATAGACCCTAAGAGGATTAGCATCTACATTCACGATCCGGCCGAACGCGTCAGCTGCCTCGAAACTTCCCCTTCTCCCTCTCATTCAATTTCAAACTCCCCTGGTCTTGGTTACAGGTCAAGCCAAAGGAAAATGACCGAATCCTCTTTGTCGGCCACTTGCCACGGTACTTTCTTTGCTCCTTCTCGGATAGCGTGAAACCCGTGCATGCCGTCACGTATGGCGTGGTCCTCTTGTCGTCCCCTGCATCGTTTTTTATTAAGACCGACAAGATATCTCATCGTGTGATCCTGAAAGAAAGCGTACTTACGCGGTGAATTCTGATCGGATGATCATTCCAAAAGTTGGTTCAGGGCGCTATTGGGGGTCATACGTCAATGTGATAAGAACTTCTTACCTAATTTCTTGGGCTTTTAATCAGCAAACTTACGCGAAAATGAATAAAAATGATGAAGGAAGCACCAATCAACACGTCAAGGTCGACACTGAGTGGATATCTTCATCAACTTCTTCGATTTCATCTCCTTGCTCCTTGTAATATCCTTCTTCTTGTTCAACATAGTCGTTGCTGTCATCCTCGTCCTCATCTTCATCTTGCGCGTCCACGTGATTTGGCTACAATGATGACCTCATGTTCAAATCCTTCCTAATTTGTAATTCATCATGGCTTCTTTTTCCAAAGGGCCATCGTTTTTCGTTGTATTTTCTTGAACCTACTTGAGTTGATTCGCGGAAGTCCCCAAATGTGTCAAGACTGGGGCCTTCCCTGAAAAAGCATCGATTTTTAGCGGAGGCTCAAAGCATGACGCAATGATGGAACCCAGCAGGGTGAAGACCCCCTTTGTGCAAGTAATAATGCCCTCTTTCTTTTTCTAAAGCCACTTTTTCAACCCTAATTAGGTTGTCATACAATAAAGTGTGTTGGATACTATTTTTGCCATGGGAAAATAGATTTTTTTTATGTGGAATATCATAGCGTGAGTCATCAAAAGCCAGTTCATATTGGAAATGTGATCATGGTCTGATACTAGCTTTTCATATTCCACTAAGTCTAGACCAATTGAGTTCACGAGACAATCATTTTAGGGTAAAAAAGAAATTAGGATCGAATCTCTCCTATGCAGTTAATAAGTGCTTCTTGAGAAAAATGTAGAAGTCAATCATTCAAAATGCATGATTTTACCTTGAAACTCGATCTAATTTGACATTTTCAAAACTAAGTTATATATTACTCAAATATTACAATTCCAGTTACAAGGGATTTGGTATAAAATAATTTAAGAATCTCATTAGGTTACTACCAAGGAAAATAGTTCGGCAGTGGCAATGTTCCTTGGACAAAGTCAAGGACTTACTTGAACAAATTGAAAGATTAGGGGCATCATAACATGTAAACAAATAATGGTGAATTTTTTAAGACTACTAGTTTAGCATCTGTAGCGAGTGAGGAGACCAAGGGAGCTTGAGATAGATAATGAAGATAAATTTGGACTTCTTGCCAAGGCAGAAATTTGTCGATTATGGATCAAAATTAATCTCGTTTGAATTGGAATCAAGTTTGACGTTTCCGGACACTCGACGTGTTTGTGGGAGCTTGGAAACGGAGATAGACTACTGGAGGATGCAAGAAGCCGGCCCCCCTAGCGCTTGGACAAACCAGGCAACTAGGCAAACACTCGGCCAAGAAGTGGCTGGGTTGCTAGACGACCTACAAACCTCCCAAGCTGAAAGTCTTTTCCAACATAGTGCTCGGGTGATGGGGCCTATTTTTGTCAGACACCTAACCCCGAAGTTTATGTATATCTAATGAACGACTTATGAGAAATCTAAAGAGTTTTTAAGAAGAGAGAATGATTATACCCCTTTCTTGCTTGAATCATTTCGTTTATCTACTTGCATTAGTCATGACAATAGTTGATGCAAGATTCAAACGATGCAATTCAGCTAAAAAAATTCTCCCAAGAGTAGAAAGGTCAATTAGACTAAGAGTAAAATCTCATTCTACCGTTCTATACTTAGCGGGCACATCAGATGGTAGATTGTATTTTGTCTTTACACTGAAATCACGTGACAATTAGGTGAAGCTGATAAAAAAAGACCAAGAGATATTAGTCTGATACCATTCCACACATAATTGATCACTGTACCCGGAAATGCAGATAATGCCAAACAAGGACTTGGAGAAAATAGGAAAAATAGACTCCCTAAGTCTTCGTCTTCTCCTTATTTATCTCGGAAACTACTGTGAAATATGAAAGGAACCCAAGTGATGGAGGTTTTGTATGCAGTGAGCATGAGAACGCGGAGACAAACAGTAGATTCACCATTGTTTAATCTGTTAAATAAAAGCTCCAAAGAACATTGAGCCATTTGGAAGATGACCTGTCATATGTTTGACAAGTTAAACATTAGCCAATGCATTCCAAGTCTTTGCTCAAGTCCATGTTCTTGGTAAATGGGAGTTGCTTAAAGTGAAGAACTAATATAAAAAGTGTCACGAGCCAGACCTGAGGTAGTATGGAGGGACGGACTAAGATCACCTCGGCAGTATGCGGGCGAGGAGAGTGTGACGTCCCGAGCAGCAGTGCGCGGGGAGGAGGGATGGTGGTGCGTCCGCGCCTCGGTCCCCGGACGTGTGCAAGGAATGGGTCCCTCTCTTGTCCCATATCGCCTAGGAGGGAGTCTTGAGCTAGCTTATAAGGCAATGGGCCCTCTAACTGTACTTTTATTGGAGTAGTATGGGTTGCACTGAGAGAAATAAAATCGTGAGGATTTAGTGTCCAAAACGGACAATATGTGTATAGTGCTACGAAGGGACGGACTCGGCAGTACGTGAGCGAGGAGAGTGTAACGGCCCGAGTGGCGGTGCGCGGGGAGAAGGGATGGCGGTGCATCCGCGCCCCGGTCCCCGGACGTGCGCAAGGAAGGGGTCCCTCTCTTATCCCACATCGCCTAGGGAGGGAGTCCTGGGCTAGCTTATAAAGCAGTAGGCCCTCTAACTGTACATACGCGTTTTCTTGGAGAAGTATGGGTAGAGGAACAAAACACCTAGGATGTTACAAAAAGAGGAAGACTTCTTTCGAGCCTTATAATATTTCTTTTCCTCAACTGTTTTGCTTCTTAGTTAGAGGCTTTCCGAGTTCGAATGTCTCTCTGTTCACACTCTCCAATTTGCTACCTTTACTCGAAAGCCATAGGCAGGCGCGCAGAGAAATTGATGTTGATTGCTATTCTCGAGAAAATTATAGTGCGCGCCAATTTTTTTCATTGAAGCTTTGATCTACTGCAGTTGAATGAATGTGTAATGGCCCTGCAGAAACACCGACCAGCCGCTCCATCGTTTGCAACTGATCGTATGTAGCAATCTACACCGACTATTGAACTTAAATATAGAAAAAATGGCAATGGTTGATTGATGAACATGCCATCCGAGTAAGTTCCTTCTTTACAAACTTTTCTGAACCAATTCCAATTACTGGTGAACCATGACAATGAGAGACGTAATTCATTTGAATGCGACATGGTAGAAAAGCATTAATCCCCCAATTAAAACATCAGACTACAGCAGTTTTTACTCCCGTCCAACCACCCTGATGTGCATAAGTAGAAACGCCAAAAGGATTTTTCCAACTGAATTCGACTACTAAAGGAGCTCATTTATCTTCATCGATTTTAAGGGATTAGACGAGAGAACAGCCGTGGATACACACTGAATCCCCATGCTGTTAGACGTGGCCACTTGTTCCATCCTTGAAGACCTCGGAGTTTATTGAGCTCTGTAACGGAGAAATAGTTGTGATTTTTCTCTTAATTACCTTCAAATTCACATACCATCTTGCCTTGTGGTCTAAGATCTCGAGATAAATCGGTGGGCAGTCGATGTTGAGTCAAAAGGACCCCCTGATGGGGTTTTCTTTCTTGGGCAATAATCTCGTGCAAAAATGCTCGTTTTGACAGGGGTTTCTCTCTTCCGTTCTTCTCTCTTTCATACTGCTTTTAGTCTTACTTGTATGGTTGCCTATGCCCGCTCTTTTCGATTCACATCATAGCACAGTAATACATGGGAAATTTCTGCGAAGCAAAAATCTATTCTTCTCTCTTTCACACTGCTTTGACCGTTACTTGTACTGATGCCTATGCTCGCTCTTTTCGATTCGCATCTTAACATAGCAATATATGGGAAATTTCTGCAAAGCACAATTCTATTATTCTGTCTTTCATACTGCTTTTACCCTTCCTAGCACAGCAATATATGGGATATTTCTGGAAGCACAATTCTATCCTTCTCTATTTCATATTGCTTTTACCCTTGTACGGCTGCCTATGCCCTCTCTTTTTTACTCGCATCTTGGCACAGCAATACATGGGAAATTTCGGGAAAAACAAGGCGGACAATGCTATCAACTCTAGCCAAAATTGAAGCACTTTTAGCATTTTCTTTTTGTTCATGTCGGAGATAAATGAAGAAGTCTGGAATATTGGAATGAAAATTCTCTTCTATAAAATTGAGGGCACATTCGTAAATTCTGCCATTTTTTTCCCCAACTGTCACGCCCCAATCCTCGATCGTGTGCCCATCCCTCACTTGGCCGATTAATAGCGATGCCCAAGGATGCATCGCTGATCCCTTTAATTTTAATACGCATGCGGAAGCAGATAATAATCCCCAAACAATAAAATATTTGGATAGAAAAGTAGGCCATAATTTTTCATATTGAAATTTACAACCAAACTTTTATACAACCACACCTCAAAATATTTTATTATACTATTAACAAAGGTCTAGTCTCACATTTAACCACCTATAAACAGGATTTACAAAAGAGGATGAGATTTTAGTCATCATCCGGATCGTACTCAGGATCATCATTGGGATTCTCCTCCAGGTATTCCTCTTTGGGTTCTTTCTCCTTAGGCTTCGCATCAGGGTCCTAAATGGTTATACAATAACCACCGAGACAATGTTTCAGCAAGTTCTACCCTTTAAGACTCGATTAGTAAATCAATACGCTAACCGGGCTACCTATACACGCATGGGTCAAAGGACTTACCTTGGCCTCAAATTCCACCTACATATTAGCATAGTTCAATAGGCACCCAATCAATCACATCATAAATCGATATCTCAATCAATCGACCTAGTCGATTACATGTCAACATGACCTTTCCCTGGTCATTTCAATTCAATTAATCAATTCACGACATCAGATTAAGCAATGATCAATCGACCTATTTGATTACATGTCAGTCGGACCATTTCCAAGTCATTTCACTCCTCATTATATAACCTCCAATTGTATACTCAGTCACAGAGCTACAGTAATGCTCTCGGGCATCGTTCTCGCCAAAGTGACGTATGCAATGGACAACACTCGTGCGTTCTTTAAGGCGTCGTTTTCACCAGTGATATCCTTAATCACCGAATCACGTATGTCTATAATGATACATGTAGTAGACAGCACTCGTGCGCTTTTTAAGGTGTCGTTTTTACCAATGATTTCCTTATTACCGAACCACATATATCTATACTAATGCAGGTTATAGACAACACTCGTGCGTTCTTTAAGGCACCGTTTTCACTAGTGATTTCTTTATCACCAAACCACGTACGTCTATACCTCGTACTTGATTGGTCTCAACCAAGAGTATTTTCAATTCACTCTTACGATTCTTTCCACTTTACATCTCATCAAGTATTGTAAATGCTAAATAACCATATTCGGTCATCTACCAATCAATTATTCAATTTCACTTAATTTCAATCAATTAGGAATAATTCCTCAAATTGCGCAATCAAGTCAATTCAGCACAACTTAGAGCCCAAATAAATAAACGGACTACACCACGACGATCAGCATAAAATTTCGGTCGTCGACTATCTTTGCCTTATTTCCGAAAAATAATTAGTTAATTAAATTAATTTTGAAAATTAATAAATAAATACTAAAAATTAAATTTAGACTCATAATGCCTAATTGAAGCCCGAGACGGGTCGGAAAAAATTCCGAGATGCATTCAATAAATAGTGTAAGCTATCCTTGAGCTAATTAAACTAACCACCTAGCTAATATACAATGCAATTAACTAATAATCACTAATCCATTATAATCTAACCACCTAATCCTATTTAATTAACACTAATAAACCCTTAAGCATTATTAGTAAACTATTTAATTAACACTAATAAACCCTTAAGCATTATTAGTAAACTAAGAAAGCATTAGTGAGTAAAACTCACTTGATTAAAAGTGGAGAATGGATCACCGCGACGGCAGCCGAAACCCGAACTTTTGACGGCGTCGACGGACACTCAGGCCGGGCCCAAAAGGTCTTGCAAGCCCACAGAGAATTACTGATATTGGGCTTGGCTGTGGTTGGGCCTTCTTCGCGGGCTTGGGCTTCAAGATTGGGCTGCTAAAATACAATCGATGATGGGCTTTATGTTAGGGAAATCCCTTATGATGTTTTGAATATGACAAAATAAATAAAAGGCTACTAACGTGTTTAATGGTTAAGTAATAAACCATGCAGATGATAGAACATTTAAACGATATTGTCAAAGTCTAAAGACGGCTAGAAAACTAAACTTAATATATGTCCAAAGTATATTCTGAAGATTTCAACTTCTGTGTCAAAGTTTGAAGACTGCTAGACTTTAGTGTCAAAGTCTGTTCTACATCAGAAGTCTGCCAACTCTGACAAATTCTAAACTGAATGTGAATGAATAACCAAAAGACAGACTCTATGCTAAAGCTGAACCAGAAGATAGACTTTATACTGAAGCTGAACTTATTCAGATGATGTTCAGATCTTAAAGCTAAATCTGTTCAGAAATAAAATATGTTCAGACCCAGATTGTAAAGTCTATTATATTCAAACTCAGATTGTAAAGTCTATTACACTCAGACTTTACATCCAGATTTGACATAATGTAATACGAGCCCAATCATACAACGGATTGTGATCTTGTTTGGATTCTATATCAAGATTGATTTGATTGACTCAATCTAATTGATTGACAATTGGATATTGACGACAAGAACTTTCTATACAAAGAAGCTCTACTTATGGAAACCAAGATTCTGTTTGTATGGGCGATCGGAATCAATTTGGGATTCTACCTTTGTCACTCAACGACTACCAAATCTTCTAGATACAGATCTATCCAACGGATAGATTGGAAGACGCCTCAAGATACTGTCCAACAGCTAGTTTGGAAGTGGAGGAGTATTTAAGGAGATGAAGGATCAATGAGCAAGAAAGAAACGAAGCATAGAATTTATAATTCCAAAGTCTGAGCAACCTTCAATCATACACTTGTTTCTTGTGAGCTTAAACATTTGTGATCATGAGAGAAATACCAAAAGAGTGACTTAGTGAGATAGTGTGATCTACTAAGTGTTTGCACTCAAAGTTGTAATCTATTGTTGATTGCATAATGGAATTCAGCCAAGAAGGCTTTTAGCGTGGGAGAGAGGACGTGGGCTTGGATTAAGCCGAACCACTATAAATCTTGTGTTCTTATTCTCTTTCCTGAACTCCTTTATTTTGTTCATAGTTCTATTTAACCGCTAAAATCTGATCTCGCTCAAAGTCTGCTGCTCTTTAGACTCAGTTTCAAAAGTTTGTTGTTATTCAGACTCAGGTTAAAAGTAAAGGTTTTCACTGTATTTTGCAGAATCTGTTTTTATATCTATTCACCCCCCCTCTAGATGTTCATACTACCCCCTTTAGATGTTCATACTAACACTTTCACTTTCACTTGGGCTGAGATGGGCTTGAAACAAAACTGAATTGGGCTGGGCTTCAAATGGCTGAACTGCTAGATTTTTTTTTTTTTTTGGGCCTAGCTAGACTGAAATTCACTGGGCTTGAACACTGCAAATTTGGGCCGAGCAAGAAGCAGCAAAGGCCACCGTTGGGCCTTTGAAATTGAAGACCGACGCTGCTGAAGATAGGCTGTTGAAAATTGGCTGGGCTGAAGGCGCATGAATTCATGGGCTTCGCTGGTGTGCGGCTTCGATTGACTCGGTGGCTTTGCGGCACGTCTTCGATGGAGGCAGCCACGGACTCGAAGGAACTTTGGCGTTGAAGACGTGGCCAACAAGTTTGCTGGTGGAGCAGCTTCGTGGAGAGGGATTTGTGGGCTGAGGGCGTGGCAGAGGAGATAAATCGAAGTGGGGATTTCTTCGGTGGATGATGAGACGTGAGATGAGCTGTAGCAAGCGGTGGAGGCTTCGCTCGGTGGTCTTCAATGCCGGTTTGTTGACCGAACAAGGAGCAAACGTGGCCAAGTGGCGCCGCTTGAAGACTTCTGCTGAAGATTGACCGTTGGAAACAAAACATAGTGGAGTAGGTTGGTGTGCAGAGGAGAACTCGGTGGATCGGCTGAATGGGGAATTCGGTGCTGTTGTGTCTGTGCAAATGAAACAGCAAGGTGGCAGAGGGATAGAGGAGAGAGGATGAAGCTGTTTCGGTCTGGCTCGAAGGAAAAGAAAGAGAATAAAGGAAAGTAGAAATAGAAGAGATAATAATGAGAGAGGTGCCGTGGAGATGGAGCCAGCGAAACTTGTCGGAGAAGCCGAAGAAAAGAAGAAAGGGTCAACATGATTATCCACCTAAATTTAAAAGCTTGCCCCTAATACTTTCTTGATTTTCAATCCACCAATAACCCAAATTGAAGCCAAAATTGCATCCCCTAAGCCAAGGCTCCGAATTTAACCAAAATGAACTTCAATTTCCTCACTCAATTTCCCAAATCGACGTCAAAATATTCCAAGGAAAAAGCCCATAAATTTTCTGTAAGTCCCCAACACCATATAGCTCGGCTTGGAAGTCCAAATTTCCTTTAACTTAGTCCATTCGAATTTCCGTTAATTTTCAACGACGTCTGAATCGTTTTTCCGTAAAAATCTTGGAATCTCCGAAAATTATTCAGAGGATGAATTGACGTTCTTAAAATAGATCGCGAGACCACAGAACTTTCAATTTTTGAAATCGGACTCAATTCATGATTAATTTCCATTCGACGCATTTTTAGTGTAACTTAGGTTACCAGGTAACTTTCAGAAATTTTTAATGCAAATAACCCATGGTCGATTTTCTTCAAGCCACAATGAACCCACTCGACTCATTAATGATTCTCGATTGTCATGAAAGTCTCGAAGATTCAATCACGGACATAGGATACCAAAACGACAATAAAATCATATTAGTCCCAGTCGACAAGAATTTTTCAATTTAGTGGAATCACCCACGATTGGCCACACAACTCAGTCGAACAGACCTATTTTTAATTTCAAATCGATTTTATACTATGCCAAAATGACCTCTAAAAATGAGCATGGTCGAGAAATCGATTCTTGGTCGAATTCTCAAGTCTATTGTCTTAAAATTCCTTAATGGCTTCTATAGATAGTTTAGTTATCTCAAGAGTGATCGACTCTGAGAACAGCCCTATAGACGCGTCAATGAAATGCCCGATTAATTCAGTAGAAAATAGGGTCGAAAATCTGGGATGTCATACCAACATACCAAAAATATGGAAAATGTCCTTTCGGGAGTCGTATTCGGACACGCCCTCCATTTTTTTGAGGTCATTATTGAGTGGTTGAAGAAGGAATTTCGATCTCACCACAGGCAATTGACATAGGAGCATCTTGATCTAAATGTGCAATGTGCACTGCATTATCTCCAACACTTTTTGACATAACCATTCAATCAATGACAGAGTTCGTTACTACATATTGACTAGTGCTCTAAATGCCCAACAATTGTTATTAAAACCGCATGAAATACTCAATAATTAATAGCAATGTGATAGTGATACCTGAATTCTTGTTTAAGGTGCATTCTCATAATTGAACTTTAAATAGATTTACTTAGGTCCAACAACTTTGTTACGTGCATTTCTGAATTTTCAATTGCTTCAATTACAATGCTAAGCTTTTGTTTATAGTGTTTGTAATCGATTCATCTCTGGAACTTCAGCTTGCTCTTGTGAAATTATTTTAGTATGTTTCATATGTCATACGTCCACTGATTATCCTAAAGGATATTTCCAAAATGGACAACAATCTACAAAAGCCAGTAAATAAAAATAAAAAATTATACAAGTAGATTTCGCCTGGGTAACAATTATCAGAAATTATAGAGAAATGATACACATTCGCTTTCTATGTGTGATTCATTTTAAACAAAAAAATTTGATTAGTCCCTTTGATCATTCTCATTCATTATATCAGCTAGTGAGAAGTACAATGGATTTTGCTATTCTTTTCAAAGCATAGCAATCAAATCCATTCTCCATTTCACATGATCTCCACTGAATCAGGTGTTGGAGAAAACTTCCTTGCGTGTTTTGAAGCTGACAAAACGTTTCCATCAGTCTAGTCTGAAGACTTGCAGAATCTTTCGTCAAAGTCTAAAGACCGCCGAACCACCAAACTCAAGATTCAAAGTCTACCCTCATTGACAGTTTATAGACCGTCGAAGAAGACTTATCCAAAATTGAGATTTCTTTAAGGATTTGATTCTATCGACTAAAGAAGATCTCTTGGCTGGATATAGCATCTCGGAATCTATTATTCGTCTTGAAATTAATTCGAGTATTTTGGATTCGTTGATCGGCGAAGTATACTTGGAATGTTTTACTTATAGAAACCTAGATCCTGATTGTATGGGCGAGCAGGATTGGTGGGCTATCGTCATATTTCTTAAATAACTCGAGATCTCCCTAATTGATTCTGTCCAACGGGTAGATTGAAAGAACTCCTTTGGAAAATGCAAACGGTTATGAAGGCATTGAGGAGTATATAAGGAAGACACTCTAGTTATTTGAGTGTGTGCGCGATTGATAAATTTCAAAGTCTGAAGCTCCTTGTTCTTTGCCAATTTGATTGTTGAGCGTAAACTTGTACTCAAAAGAGAGCTTATACATTTGTAAGACCTTGAGGAAGTGTAGCAGAGTCTCTACACTGTGGAATCAAGGACGTGATACTGTAACGACTCTTTTGATTCATAGTGAAATCCAGTCGGTGGGTTGTCAGTGCAGAAGAGTGGACGTAGGCTTGGATTAAGCCGAACCACTATAAACCTTGTGTTTTTATTCTCTTCCCTAAACTCTTTTACTTTACTTGTAACTTTATTTAATTGTTAAAATCTCGTTTCTATTTTAAAGTCTTCTGTTAAACAGATTCGGGTTAAAAGTAAAGTTTTTCGCTATATTTATCAAAAGTTTGTTTTCGCACCTATTCACTCTTTCTAGGTGCTCATACTAGCATTTACAATTGGTATCAAAGCCTACGTACTCATTTAAATTGAAGCGTTTTTACTTCGGAGTTAACGATTCATGGCTAATATGTTGGCTCCAGGCTTGGTCGAAAGGCAAAGCAACACCAGACTGTCTTACTTTGATGGGAAGGAATACAATATATGGAAAACAAAATGAATGCATTCCTAAGATCGAAAGACCCTCTTGAATGGGATGTGGTAGACAAAGGAATTATTCCTAAAATTATAACGGTCTCAGAAATGGGAAAAGAAGCTGTTGAGTCGAGCGAGGTGACTTAAGAAGAGATAACCAAGAGACAAGCTATTGATGCAAAAGCAATTTATTCTTTATATTGTGCATTATCTCCTACTGAATATAATATAATATCTTCTTATGAAATAGTTAAAGAAGTCTGGGATAAATTGCATATTACCTATGAAGGAACTGGTCGAGTGAAAGAAACCAGAATCAATATTCTGCTCGGTTAACATGAAGCATTCAAGATAAAACTAGGAGAATCTATTTCTGACATGTTTAGTCATTTTACAGAAATTGTAAATGGTCTTGAGTATCAAGGTTAACCAATCTCTAGACCCATGAAGGTTAACAAGTTACTACGTGGATTTTCCAAAGATTAAAATCACGTAAATAACTCAATAAGGGAGACATAAAGAATCATGCCACTCTTTGTTGACAAATTGGTTGGTACTCTTTAGTCTTATGAAGTTGAGCAAATCAATGAAGATGAGAATCTCAAAAGTAAAAAATCTATTACATTAAAATCTAATGATGATTCTAATGTTACAGATTCAGAAGACGATATGGACGATGAAGAGTTTGCTCCCATGATAAGAGGGTTTAGAAAACTGAACAAAAAGGGAAGAAGATTCAATTGGAAGAAACAAAGTTCACAAAAGTTTCAAAATAAATCAACTAAGGATGATGAATCCAATAAAGATGTGATTTGTTTTGAATGCAAGAAAAAAGGACACATCAGACCCAACTGTCCCTTACTGAAGAAAAAGAAATGAAAAGCTGAGAAATACAGAAAAGCTCTCAAAACAGAAACTTGGAGTAATACCAAATGTGAAGAGAGTGATGATGATTATGCTAATATTTGTCTAATGGCACAATCAGAATTAGATTCAAACCCAGAGACAGATTCAGACTCAGACAATGAAATCGAGGTAAGTAATTTAAAAATTCATACTAAAGTCTCTAAATACATTGATGAATTGTATATTAATCTCGAAACCTCTCTTAAGAGGATTTCCGAGCTAAAAGGAGAAAATTCTACATTGAAGCAACATGAGATTATTTGGAAAGAAAAAGTCGAAAATTTAGATAAAAGTGTTGTTACTTTGAAAGAAAATGCAGACTCTCTTTCAAAAGAAAATGCACTTTTGAAAAATGATATTTCAAGTGTTTCAAAAAGGTTTTCTATAGGATCTGAGAAATTAGAAAATATTCTTTCAGCACAAAAACCTTACTTTAATAAATTAGGCTTAGGATGACTGTTGAAACCATTCCTCTAATTGATTTTCCTAAAATGAAGGAAAGAATTAAATAAAGACCTACAAAAGATTTTTATAGAAATCATTTCCAAAAAATTTTTGTAAAACCTATAGGCTGTAATGCTCTCAAATGTTCTAAGTGCAATAGCTTAGAACATTTTGAGAAATAATGTCCTATGATTTGGAAACCTATTAAGAAGGTTTATGCAAAGACTGTATATTGCACTAACTCCATTGAACCCAAGAAAGTATGGGTACCAAAGAAAGCTTGAATTCCTTTTTTAAATGCAGGTCACTATTAAGAAAAATGTTAAATGGTACTTGGATAGTGGATGCTCAAGACATATGACAAGAGACTCAAGTTGTTTCATAAAGCTTATGCAAGTTAATGGTAGAAAAGTTTCTTTTGAAGAAAATAGCAAAGGTAGAATTGTGGGATGTGGAACGGTAAAGATTGGAAGTCTCACAATCAGTAACATTTCCTTAGTAGAAGGACTCAACTATAACTTGCTAAGTATCAGCCAATTGTATGACACAAGTTACAAAATCAATTTTCAAGAAGGAATATGATTAGGAACCAATAAAGACTCCTCTCAGACATTCACGGGGCGAAGACATGGGAATATATATCTCTTGGATATCAAACCAGAAAAATCCCTAATGTCTAATTTCAATTCAAGAGGAAGCTAATCTCTAGCATAGAAAACTTGGCAACATCAATATGAAGCAAATAGCCAAGATCTCTGCAAAGAAGCTTGTTCGTGAACTACCCAACCCGACATACCAAAAATCTAAATTATGCACACCGTGTGTATTAGGAAAACATGTTAGAAATTCTTTCAAACCAATAAATCAAGTTTCCATTAATCGTGTGCTGCAGCTCTTGTATATGGATCTCTTTGGACCAACCAGAACCCAGAGTATTGGAGGTAAGAAATATTGCTTATTAATAGTAGATGATTACTCACGATTTACTTAGGTATATTTCCTAACAAGTAAGTCTGAAACCATTTCTTATTTTATAAAATTTGCTAAGAAAATTCAAAATGAAAAGAGGTATGTTATTTCAAGTATACGGACAGACCATGGAGGTGAGTTTGAAAATTAAGACTTTGCTAAATTTTGTGATGAATCTGGCTTTCAGCATGCGTTCTCCTCACCATACACTCCAGAGCATAATGGAGTTGTGGAAAGGAAGAATAGATTGTTGCAAGAAATAGCTAGAATACTTTTAATTGAAAGTAACATTTTCTCTCGTTTTTGGGCTGAAGCAGTTTTTACAGCGTGTTATATTATTAATAGAGTCTTCTTAAGATATATTCTGGAGAAAACTCCCTATGAGTTGTTCAAAGGAAAGAAACCAATTATTTCCTATTTTCATATGTTTTGATGCATATATTTTTTATTAAAAAATGCAAATGATCGAATTGGTAAGTTTGAAAAAAAATCAGACGAAGACATCTTCCTTTGATATTCAACCACCAGAAAGCTTACAGAATATACAACAAAAAGACTCAATCTGTGGAGGAATCGATGAATGTCAAATTTCAAGACTTTATACAAAATCAATTGACTCAGACTCAACTTGAAGAATCTAAACCTGCTCTAGACTTTACAAAGTCTAAATCTCCAAAAGCAGCTCAGACTTCAGAAGACCAGCAATGAATGATTGTTGAAAAATCAAATGAATAAAAAGATCAATAGTCTGACAAACTAATTAGCAATTGGAAGCACAAGTCTAGTCATCCCAAAGAACTCATTATTGGTGATATTAATGAAGGGATTTGTACAAGATCCAAAAGGCGTGAAGAGTCTAGTGCTGTGGCTCTTATTTCTAAAATAGAACTCAAGAGCATAGAAGAAGTTTTAACTGATGAAAGCTGGATTGAATCTATGCAAGAAGAACTCAGGCAATTCAGTATCAATGATGTCTGGGAATTGACTTCTAAACCAAAAGATAAATCTGTTATTGGAGCTAAATGGGTTTTTAGGAACAAGATAAACGAGAAAGGAAGTCATAAGGAACAAAGCAAGACTCGTGACCAAAGGATATACGCAAGAAAAAGGGATAGACTATGATGAGACTTACGCACTAGTAGCAATGTTAGAAGCAATTAGATTATTATTTGCTTTTGTTTGTTATAAGAATTTCAGGTTATTCCAAATGGATGTCAAAAGCGCTTTCTTAAATGGATTTATCCAAGAGGATGTCTATGTGGAACAACCTCTCGGTTTTGAAGACCCAAGGAAACCAGACTCTGTATTTAAATTGAAAAAGGCCCTATATAGTTTAAAGCAAGCACCTCGAGCTTGGTACGACAGGTTAAGTTTTTAATTCAAAATGGTTTTGTTAAAGGTAAAGTAGACACTACATTGTTTATCAAAAGAGAAAGCAAAAACTTTTTACTTGTTCAAATCTATGTTGATGGCATTATTTTTGGATCACCTAACAAAAATCTGTGTAAGAAATTCTCTAAGATTATGTAGGATGAGTTTGAAATGAGCATGATGGGTGAATTATCATTTTTCTCTCGGACTTCATGTAAAACAATTGAAGGAAGGAACTTTCATTCACCAAGAAAAATATGCTAAAGAACTTGTTAAAAAGTTTTGGAAAATTGCAAAAAGACTGATATACCAATGTCAAGTTCCTCGAAACTGGACAAAGATGAAGAAGGAAAGAAAGTTGACTAGAGGCTATACAGGAATATCATTGGTTCACTTTTTTATCTTACTACTTCTAGACTTGACATTTTGTTTAGTGTTTATATTTGTGCCAGATTTTAATTAAATCCCAAAGAATCTTATTTAAGTGCTGCAAAACGTATCATTAAATACATTGCTTCACCTCTAATTTGGGTCTCTGGTATCCTAAAGAATGAGACTTTACTCTCAATGGATATTTAGACGCAGACCTAGCAGGATGCAAAGTTGATAGAAAGAGCACCCCGAGCATTTGTCAATTACTTGGGAACAGGACAATATCTTGGTTTTCAAGAAAGCAAAGTACTGTAACTCTTTCAACAATAGAAGCAGAATATGTGGCTCTTGGAAGTTGTTGTTTACAAATTTTGTGGATAAAGCAACATCTAAGAGACTTTGGAATTGAAGACTCATGCACTAAGATCAAATGTGACAACACTAGCGCGATTAATCTCACCAAGAATCCAATTCTTCATTCAAGAGCAAAGCATATAGAAATTCGACATCATTTCATTAGAGATCATGTTCAAAATGGAGAAGTCTTGATTCAATTCATTGATTCAAAGAATCAACTAACGGACATTTTTACAAAGCCTCTGGAGAAAAGTCAATTCGAGTTTATTCGTTCCAGACTCAATATCTCTGAAGAAGTTCAGACTCAGGGATAAAAGTCTAAAGATGCTCAGACTCAGAAGATCAAGATTCACGACTGTAAGTTACTTCTGTTTTAGAAATTTATCTCACGGATAAAATCTCGAAAATGTACGTTCATCTATTAATCTGTAATTGATTGATGTTATCTTCCCCAGTTCTCGTAATTATTGCAATCATTCATTTTCGAAAAAGAAGTTATCTTTTGAAATGACGGTTATCTATTTTTCGAAAAGGCAGTTATTTTTTGAAAATGCATTTTCTATTTTTCCTTTTACGTCGTTCCGTATACCTCGTTTCGACTACCTTATATACTAATCGTTTTCTTCACAAACGCTAAAAGCACAGAACATCACTTTCTTACTTTTACTCTCTAGTTTAATCTTCAAAGTTATCATCTTTCTCGCGAATCGAGTTTAGAATCTCTCAAAGATTGTGAGAATGGCTTCCCAAAGAAAGTCTTCAAGGATCGCAAACAGAGGACCACAACACATGTGTGAGGGTCCTACGCATTTTGACCTCACCGAGGAAGAAGAATCTCCAAGACAGCAGCAGAGCCCACAACATTCTCAGCCGCGTCAATCTCCTCAAGCTAGACCTCAGGATATTGATCATCGAGCGAAGGAAGAAATCATTGAAGACGCAGAACCCGTAAGAACTCAAAAACCTGCTTTTATCTTTAAACTTTACTCTGCCCTGAAGAAGGGACGAACTCCCTTGAACTTTATTGGTGAATTTTTAAAGAGAAAGGGTATCGAAATGAAACCCACTTCTTGCAAACAATGGAACGATTGGGAGTTGCTCCTGTGGGGTCGCTAGAAAGAGCATTTGCGAATATTCCAAGCGATCCACATGTTGGATGTCTTAGTCAAACTGATGAGAATGATGATGACAAAATGTACACTTATTTCAAGCCTAGAATGGGTGTTGCGGTGAATATTCGAAACGAAAGGACGGATTTGTTTCGCTCGGAGGAACACAAGCGACTTTACTCTAAGTTGCTAAAGCGATGTTTAATCAACCCAAGAAGTGTGGACTTTGATTTTCTTGATTCTCTAAATGTGAAGCTGCGAGAGAAATTCACTCCGCTTCAACTTGAATAATTTTGCTCTGAAATAATGGTGGCTCATCCAGAACTTATTGTGTATTTCTATTCAAATCTGAGCTTTTTGGATGCGAATAGATTTTCTTTCAGTGTTCGAGACCAGAACTATGTAGTTAATATGAACACATTGGCTGATGTGATTGGAGTAGAAAGATGGGCATTCTAATCAATTAGTGTGTCTATTGGTCGTGCGACGATAGAGCTTGTTTGAGATGAAATGACAGAATGACGAATTTCGTACTTGAGGATGAATGCCTCAAATATTTTGCTTCACAAGATCGTGATCAATTGCCTTAGACTCAAATCGACTTCGAAGACTGACGCCTCCAACTCAGAAGCAAAGCTGATGTATGCTATCAACGCCGGCAAAAAGTTTTCTCTGCCACACACTATTATGTTTCACATGTATAGAACAATGGTGAAAAACAAGGGCCAACTTCCTTACTCATCGCTTATTACAAAGTTATTCAGACATTTGAATATTCAGCCTCCCAAGATTCTGTGTGTACGTACTTGTGATCAAATGGTGGTGGGATTGAAAATGGTTTTGAAAATGCGTTTGAAGGAGTTGAACAAAGCTTTGGAGCGATTTAAGGAGAAAACCCCTGTCAAGACTCACCAAGTTTCTTCGGCTGCAAAACGGAAAAGGGAAAGAGTCATTAACTGCCCCATCCAAGAAAAGAAGAGCACTCATCTTGGAGGATGAAGATGATGAAGAAGATGAGGAAGATATCACCATTTACGCTCTTGCATTGAGAAACCTACAACATTTTGTTCTAGAGATAGAGGAGAGAGAGGATCAAGACAAAGAAGAGTTCGAGGAAAAAAGTGGAGAGAGAGAATCAATGAGAAAAGAAGCAGAGGAAGAAAGGACCGCAGAAGAAGAAGAGGGCATAGGTGAACAAGAAGAAACATAGCATGAAGAGTACTTCTCACTGCCTGAAGGCAATGAAACAAGGGGAGTTGCTGAGAAAAGAGGTACCTCTTCAATCGCTTTTACTAGTGAAGATGTTAGCCGTTCACTTGCATATCTAGAAGATGTGTATGCTTCTCAATTCCCTAAGGAAGGTCATGAGGCTTCATCTCCAAATCTTGGTGCTCATGTTGAAATACCATCATCTGCCAATACTCCTACTGATCATGCAAAAGCAAGCACTAAGACTAATAACTTAGCAAACTTTCGAAGACTGCTTGATATTCTTATGGAGATGCGAGGCCAGATTTATGCCCTAGGATGTGAAGTTCAGAACTTGCAGAATGCCGGTCAAGCCTCTTTAGTTTCGTTGCATGATCAAATTCATGCCCTTGCTCTTCAAGTTCAAGCAAATGCCGAGGGTGAAGAAGTGGCTCAATTGAAGGAGGATTTGAAAAAGCTGGACGAGTCTGTCAAGTCGATGGAAGCTTGTTCACGTTCCAAAGCAATCCTAATTCCATTCTTTTTACGTCTCTACCTTTTTAATGCTAACAAAAAAGGGGGAGATGGTGCAGATTTGAGATTTGACTCTTGTTTGATATGACTTTTTGACTTTTGATTGATTTTACTTTTGTTTGGTTGTGGTTGTGACTGGTTTGGATTTGGATTGTTTGATCATTTAATGTTTGTAGTATCTTAAGCACTATTGGTATTCATGGCAAAGATAGTTGTTTTTAACAGGACTAACTTATTTCCTGTGGATGCAGATTTATTACTATCTTTACTAAACCAATTATCTTTTATGAGACATCAATGTTTGCTTGAGTATTGTCTTGCAAGTCAAAAATATCCAAATCTACAGGAAAGTTTTGTTACCATAAAAAAGGGGGAGAATGTTGGACAAAACTTCATTGCATGTTTTGAAGCCAACAAAACGTTTCCATCAATCCAATCTGAAGACTTGCAGACTCTTTCGTCAAAGTCTAAAGACCGCCGAACCACTAGACTCAAGATTCAAAGTCTACCCTTATTAACAGTTTCTAGATCGTCGAAGAAGACTTATCTAGAATTGAGTATATCTTTAAGGATTTGATTCTATTAACTAAAGAAGATCTCTCGGCTGGATATAGCATCTCAGAATCTATTATTCGTCTTGAAATTAATTCGAGTATTTTGGATTTGTTGATTGGCGAAGCATACTTGGAAGGTTTTACTTATGGAAACCTAGATCCTAATTGTATGGACAAGCAGGATTGGTGGGCTATTGTCATATTTCTTAAATAACTTGAGATCTCCCTAATTGATTCTGTCCAACAGGTAGATTGGAAGAGCTCATTTGGAAAGTACCAACGGTTATGAAGGCATGGAGGAGTATATAAGGAAGACACTCTAGTTATTCGAGTGTGTGCGCGATAGATAAATTCCAAAGTCTGAAACTTCTTATGCTTTGCCAATTTGATTGTTGAGCGTAAACTTGTACTTAAAAGAGAGCTTATACATTTGTGAGACATTGAGGAAGTGTAGCAGAGTCTTTGCACTGTGGAATCAATGACGTGATACTGTAACGACTCTTTTGATTCATAATGAAATCTAGTTGGTGGGCTGTTAGTGTAGGAGAGTGGACGTATGCTTGGTTTAAGCCGAACCACTATAAACCTTGTATTCTTATTCTCTTTCCTAAACTCTTTTACTTTACTCGTAACTTTATTTAATTGTTAGAATCTCATTGCTATTTTAAAGTCTTCTGTTAAACAGACTCAAGTTAAAAGTAAAGTTTTTCGCTATATTTCTCATAAGTTTGTTTTCACACCTATTCACCCCCTCTAGGTGCTAATACTAGCATTTTCATCAGGAAGAAGGCACATTGTTCTGTCGAGTGAGAAGTTTATCTTGATCCGAAACCCCTTTCAAACTTAAGATGATACTGAATATTTAAAAATAATTTAGGAATCTCGTTCATTTATAACCAATCGAAAGTTTTGGAGCGACAATGCTCCTCGGGCAAAGCGTAGGACCTACTTGATAAATTGAAAGGCCAGGCATATCATTACATGCTAACTGACAATGTTGAATTTTAGGATCGAAAATTCGAAAACTAGTGGTCTCACTACCCCTAGATTTGATGATACATTAGTTGACGAAATCAATTGGCTTTGCAATTTCCAAAGAGACTCATCAATTAAATTGAAATTCCAATTGGATGAAAAGATTAAAAGAATATGACCATTCCGTTTGCACAGCCACAAGCATTTGCCTTTTATTGATCGAACCTTGTTGCTTCGATGTTGGAAACAGACTTAAGGTTTTTTCTCCTCGTTATGTCCCTATGCAACAGAAGTTTGAAGGAACTATCAGCTGTCGGCAAACTGAGTAACTTCCTTCGGGGTGCATGAAATTTTTTATTGAAATCGTGGACAATCTGTTGTACACATCAGAAGACGGATTTGCATATAGATGAATCGCACAAAGGGATATCACTTGCTTACTTCGAGCCAACTGAACAAAGGGTGGAAAGAGTCCTGGCAGCTCTATATCAGTTTCCTTAATAGGGCTGTCTATTAAAATATGTTTCGAATTTGAACTTATTGAACAAAGCCCAACTGATGAGAATGTGTGAATTCGACCATGTGCAAGTCAAAAATTGGCGTACGAGAATTGGCTGGCCGAGATTTCAAAAAGCGTGAAGAAGAATCAATTATGCGTGACTTTGTTGCCTTCTCCAAGTCCAATTTATCCTGCGTGAAGGCTTTATTTGATTTGGGCTTAAGGCCCGTCCGCCCAAGTTGGGCCCAGAAAGCCTGGCCCACGGGAATAGGGCCCGTGGAAGGGGAGAGGTATAAAAGGGAGGAGAGAGAGAGAAAAAGATACCGTTTT
The DNA here is from genome assembly GCA_014182725.1 of Eucalyptus brandiana. NCBI lineage: Eukaryota > Viridiplantae > Streptophyta > Magnoliopsida > Myrtales > Myrtaceae > Eucalyptus > Eucalyptus brandiana. The sequence goes on along the minus strand of CM024670.1, from coordinate 46,261,188 downwards.
GTTTAAAAGGAAAATACGTACGTTTTTCTCTCAACGCTCTCCCTCTCTTACGTTGTTCTTCGAAGCGAAACCAGTGAGACGCTCGAAGGAATTTTGCCCCCTCGGATCGAACAGGACCGGATTCTCTTCCTCTATTGGCGTCGGTGTCTAACTCGTGGCTAACAAGGTACGCTCGAATCCGTGGTGTGCTTTACGATCGGTGATACGTGTTGTTTTCTTGGGCTTCGCTTCCGCATTGATTTAGGGGTTCGATTTAGTGTCGAATCCGGTGTTTCGGGGATCCGTTATTCCCAACATTGGTATCAGAGCCCAAGTTCACGTTTTCCTGATCAATTTGATGCTTTTTTGATTGATTTTCACAAAAATACCTTCGGCCGTACGGATCGGGCGAGAATTCTCGACACCCGAGCGTTGTTCGGCCATTTTTCCAACTTTTCGTAAGTCGAAATCAAATTCTGATGGCATAGGAAGAAAGGCGACACCGAGACGAGTCCGGCGATGCGTCGAGCGCCGCCGGGAGACGCCGCACGCGCCCACACGCGCGGCCGGAAGCCGCTGCGCGTGGGCGCGACGCGCCGGGCAGCCGCTGGCTCGCCGAGCGTGCGGCACAGCGCCGGCGGTGCGGAACCGCACGTGCGCGCCGCCGGCGGCGAACCGGCACGCGCCGGTCCCCGGGGTGACGTCATAGATGACGTCAGCGGTGACGTCGGTTGACCGGGCGACGACCTGACCCGCGAACCGACCCGACCCGACCCGCTGACGATGGCACGCGCACGGCTCGTGCCGCTGACGTCTGCGTGACGTCAGCCCGAGCACGCGCGTGGCGCGTGCGTCGGTCCGCGCGAGCGGTTCGACCTGCCCGACCGGCGCGACCGGTCCGACCGGTCCGTCCGGTCTGACCGGTCCGACGACCGACGACCGTTGACCACCGTTGACCGTTGACCGACGACCGTTGACTTGACCGTTGACCGTTGACTTTGACCGTTGACCAAAAAAAAAAAAAAAGAATGTGTTTCTTTTTCAATTAAGTCTATGAGGATTATATGTAATCCCTTATTTGTTCTGCATTTGTTGCAGGAACAATGCCTCCCCTGAGGTTGCGCACACCTATTCGCGCGATTCTGGATGAACAAAAGGAAAAGCGCTGTCTAGGCGATATTTGGCGGCCCGATCATCGATGGGAGAGCGGTGACTTAATTGATCACGTCCTGAAGTCAACGTGAAAATTCAACAGGTCATATGGAATGGTCGTCCTATGTGATTAGAGATGGTGCGATTTTTCATAAACGATCTTCCACTTGAATGGCAAGATGTGTTGAATCGCATATGGGATGTCAACTGAAGTGCTTCCTATAAGAAAATTGTAATGAATTTTGTAAATGAATATTCGTATTGTTTCAAGGGAAAATATCAAGAAATTGAACAAAATAGGATCTTTCCCAGTTCGTGTGCTGACTTGGTGTTAGTTGTATTGACTGATATATGTTAAGTGTGATTTATGGACATATTATGTAATGATTACTATCTAATTGTGTTAATTGAAAGCATTATTGTTTTATTGGAATTTAATTATCTCATTGCTTTTCGTTATTCTTTGGTTCTTTGTGGGTAATTAGTCGGGTAGTTTTAGAAGTTTTTGTAGCTTCATAGAACCGATTTTGCATATGACAATCATATTAATGATAATTTTAAGTTAGGATTTTTGGAGGATGATTGGAAACGTAGTGACCTTTTGATTCAAGCCTTACTTGAAATTATTCATTAATATGATGGGTCTATGTAAATAGGGATGCATAAATGATAGGCATTAATAATTCGTGCATATTTGTCCGATGTGTTCGAGATCAATGGCTTCACCACAAAGAGCATAGTTGTCCGAATTTGAACAAAGGTGAAAAGCTCTTTGGAGACAACTATGAAATTTGGCAAATGAAAATCCAAGTATGTCTTTGGAAGAGCAAGAATCACTTGAGGCTCTTGTCATGACCATGGTAGAACCCGAAGAGGGACCCACCGAACAAAGACAAAAAGGACAAAGAAGCTTTTACGTGTGGAAAAAGAATGAACTCTCTAGCTCGCATCACGTTCGAGCAAAGCATGGAAAATGATGTCATGCGAGAGTTTCGGCGTTTTGGCAATGCCAAAGAAATGTGGGAGGCACTTTGGAAGCTAGGTTTGGTCATACTTCGGTGACTAGGGCGAGGCAGCTCACTATCGATTTGACTCTTATAAGAAGCCTCATGGTCGACCATGAAGCAACATCTTAGAAAGATGTCAAATATGATAACCGAGCCGAGAGACGCCGGCCATGTCCTCACGGATGAACAAAGCAGTGCAAGCAAAGTGATTCGTTCCTTGCCTCGAGTTGGGAGCATATGAAGGTGCACCCGACTCATAATGAAAATATCAAAACATTTGAGGATGCAATGCGTCATCTTGAGTTTGGAAGAGGATCGCTTTGTTGGCGGCTAAGCCGGATCGGATTCGATCTATATCATGCTAGTTCTAGCTCAAATGGAGCTTCGTGCTCCAAGCGCAAGCGCCCTAGCCGGTTTGATAAGGGGAAAGGCAAGGAAGAAGCTGGTCCTTCGGGGAAGAAACCCAAGTTTGACCAACATGATAGAGGAAAGCGTCCTCACATGAAAAAGCTAGCAAGGGTGAAATGCTACAACTGTGACAAGAAGGGTCACTATGCTCGCGACTGTCGTGAGCCAAAAAAGGTATGCACCCCTTGTACTTTTCAGAACTTTGCTTATGTGTCAAGTTACGTATTCTTAACTCGAGTCTAATCCTTTGTGGACTGTGGATTCGGGGGCGACGGACCATGTAGCGAAGGATAGAGGATCCTTCGTGGAATTCCGACGAGTACCTACTGGAACTAAGTGGATCTATGTGTGAAATAACTCCAGAGCTGAAGTGAAAGGAATTGGCACATGCCAATTGAATATGCGTGGTGGACGCATTTTGTTCCTTCATGATATGCTGTTTGCTCCGGAGATTCGTCGGAATTTAGTGTCTGTATTAGTGTTGGTTAGATTAGGTTTTAATATGAACTTCTGTAGTAGAGGTGTGAATTTGTTTTTGAATACAAATTACTATGGTTGTGGCTATTTTCTAGATGGTTTTATTGTATTAGATGTTGATTATGTTAATGCTAATATTTGTTATTCCCTTCTCACGTCTCCTAATAAATATGATAATGATGTGAATGTGTGGCATGCAAGACTTGGTCACATTGGCCAACAGCGTATGAATAGACTAGCCAAAGAGGGCTTGTTGGGCAATATTGAAAAAGTCGATTTGCCCGTATGTAAGCATTGCCTAGAAGGGAAAGCAACACGAAAACCATTTGGAAAAGGAAAAAGAGCTGAATTTTCTCGTATTTAATCCATTCCGATGTACGTGGTCCAATGAATGTGAGAGGAAGGCATGGGGCTGTTTATTTCATCACATTTATTGATGATTATACTCGATTCGGATATGTTTATTTGATTTCTCATAAATCTGAAGCAATAAGTTGTTTTAAAAGGTTTATGAACCTGGTAGAGAATCAATTAGACAAGAAAATAAAAGCATTGAGATCCGATCGAGATCGAGAATATTTATCTGATGAGTTCAGAAAATTATGTGATGAAAAAGGAATAGAAAGACAGTTGTCTATTCCGTATACTCCTCAACAAAATGGTGTTACGGAGAGAAGAAACAAAACCCTACTGAAAATGGTTAGGTCCATGATGGCGCATGCTAATTTACCTATCACCTTTTGGAGTGATGCGTTATTAACTGCTGCCTATATACTTAACCGGGTGCCTTCCAAATCAGTTACTTCCACTCCATATGAGTTATGGACAGGTAGAAAACCGGACTTAAGTTTTCTTAAGCCATGGGGTTGTGCTGCCTATACACATGAATCCTCTCACAAGTTTGGGAAATTATGTCCCAAAGGAAAGAAGAGTATTTTCATAAGATACTCGGAACACTCGAAAGGGTATGTGTTCATTGGTGAGCAGGAAAGTGGGAGTATAACTGAATATGAATCTCGAGATGTAACATTCTTAGAGGATGAGTTTCCTAAGAAGGGCGAAATAGGGAAGATAACTCCCTATTTGAAACCTTGGATCAAGATAAAGATATTAGTGGAGTTCATCCAAGTGGGAGCACAATAGGGAAAGATGTGCAAAGTGTACAATCTCCCATACGGCGAACAAGTCGCCAAAGTATTCCCCGTCGACGTTTTGACATTGAAGGGGAAACTTTTATGGTTGCTCCACAAGATGAGGATGAGCCAAGAAATATCAATGAGACTCTGAAGTGCCCTAGTAAGGAAAAAATGGATTAATGCAATGGAAGAGGAAATGGAGTCAATGGAATCAAACCAAGTCCGGGAACCGGTTGATCTTCCAAAGGGACGCTTGAGAGCTATTGGGAACAAGTGGGTTCTCAAAATAAAGCGAAAGGCGATGGTTCGATAGAAAGGCATAAGGCTCGCCTTGTGGCGAAGGGGTATAATCAACGGGAAGGAATTGATTATGAAGATACGTTTTTCTCCCGTTGTGAGATTTACCTCGATTCGCATTATTCGGCAATAATGACTAGTCTGGATCTTGAGTTACATCAAATGGATGTAAAGACTGCTTTCCTCAATGGAGAATTGGAGGAAGAAATATATATGGAACAACCTGCTGGTTTCATAGTGAAAGGCCAAGAAGAAAAAGTATGTCGACTTTTGAGGTCGATATATGGCCTTAAGCGATCATCAAGACAATGGTATATACGTTTTCATAATGCCATAATGGCATATGATTTTACAATGATTGATGAGGATCATTGTGTATATATCAAAAGATCCAAGGATCAATTTGTGATCATATCATTATATGTTGATGATATACTAATTGCCGGAAGCAATATGGAGTTGGTTAGTACCGTCAAGAGATGGTTGTCTTCTAACTTTGAGATGAAGGATATGGGTGAGGCTGCATACATTCTTGGAGTTAAGATTTCAAGAGATCGTTCGAAGAGATCGTTGTCTCTTTCGCAAGAAACCTATGTAAATAAGGTTCTTGAACGATTTCGTATGCAAGACTGTAAACCCATAGACACTCCTATTGCAAAAGGTGAAGGATTGAGCCATAGGCGTGTCCGGGGACTCCATAAGAGAAGGAACAAATGAAACATGTTCCTTATGCTAGTGCTGTTGGGAGCTTGATGTACGCTATGATGTGTACAAGACCCGACATATGTTTTGCAGTTGGAATGATGAGTAGATACCAATCCAACCCGAGTCCAAAGACATTGGAAAGCCGTGAAGAGAATACCGAGGTATCCGAAGGGAACCGCGATTTCAAGTTGAATTACCAAGGAAAGGATCTGCGACTTGAAGGCTATTCGGATGCGATTGGGGAGGAGATTTAGATGAAAGGAAATCTACCTCGGGATTTGCTTTCTTATCGAACAATGGCGCCATATCATGGAGCAAGAAGAAGCAAACGTGTATAGCCTTATCCACGATGGAAGCTGAGTTCGTGGCATTATCGCGGCGGTACAAGAAGGAGTTTGGCTTAAGATATTCTTGGATCATTTAGGTGTTATTGAGAAAGCTGCAAATCAATTATTGGTTAATTGTGATAGCCAAGCGGCTATAGCGTACACCAAAGATCCAAAGTATCATGGCAAGACCAAACATATAGATACCAAGTATAACTTTGTAAAAGATATGGTTGCACGAAAGGATGTGAACTTACAGTACATATCTACGCATAGAATGGTAGCGAGATCCTATGACAAAGCCGATACCTAGAGATGTGTTTTGTGGTCATGTAAAATCTCTAGGATTGCGTAGAGTCTGATGTACTGAATTGTTATTTCCCTGAGTTGTTCACATTTATGAGATTTTGTTTTTCATTGATTAATGCCTATGAATCTATGTGTGATCTTTATGCATCTTAATGCTCAGTGCATTATTTGAGAAGTATGTCGGACAGATATAAGATTAGCCCACTCATACGGGTAATCGCCTCTATTTACTGTGTGATAAATAGAGATGAGACTGTTTTTAAGCTTATTATATAGGTGATAATCGAGAGCTCAAGCTTAAAACACGTATGTCGCCTTAACTGGGTGTTAAGATGAGGACATAATACTGAAGATGTCCGAAAGTAAAATACCCCACATATTTTACTTTATCTGTCTAAGATGCCAGATATGAGTTCTGATGAATTTTGTGATTGAGTAGATACGTAAACTCAAGTTAGACATTAGGTATGTCTGAACTATCATCTGTACGGTATTGAAAAGTGTATACATACGCTCCATGGGAAAGGAGTTAATACCGTAATACGTATTTCATACTACGTATGCATGAGACGACCAATAAGAGTGGCAAAAAGTTTGATCTCAACTTTTATGACGTGTGAGACTCTTGAGGAAAAGAGTTCCTCAATTTTATAAGTCCCCTCAGGACTCTTACTTATTCTCAAGGTTTCTATTTAGTGTTTGCTATCTTAGGGTGTTGCCAATGGTCATGAGATGATTCGATCTAATGGGGCATTTCTAGAAAAGCAAGCTGGACTGAAATTGAGAGTTTGAAGGAAAGAGGAAGATTGATTTTGGAAAATCACATTGTGGTTTTGTATTCATTGGTCGACCAATTATGACTGTCTTTGTGATAATTATAATTGTGAATACAATATATATATCATGTTTAAAAGAGATCAAGAGAGATATAAATGTGATCGATCGATCTAGCAGACCGCATACTAAATCTACTCGGAGTGTGACGCCCATTATGAGCTGCTATATATTCCTAACAGATGTATAGCAACGAGCTCTCAAAGTATCTTTGGTCGCACGGATTATTCACCTGTATGAATGTTGAAGAGAGGTAAAGAGAATCTTTGTTCGGCCCACCATGTGCGAGTGGGAGATGAAGGCTTTATTTGATTTGGGCTTAAGGCCCGTCCGCCCAAGTTGGGCCTGAAAGCCCGGCCCACGGGAATAGGGCCCGTGGAAGGGGAGAGGTATAAAAGGGAGGAGAGAGAGAGAAAAAGATACCGTTTTGTTTAAAAGGAAAAGACGTACGTTTTTCTCTCAACGCTCTCCCTCTCTTACGTTGTTCTTCGAAGCGAAACCAGTGAGACGCTCGAAGGAATTTTGCCCCCTCGGATCGAACAGGACCGGATTCTCTTCCTCTATTGGCGTCGGTGTCTAATCTGTGGCTAACAAGGTACGCTCGAATCCGTGGTGTGCTTTACGATCGGTGATACGTGTTGTTTTCTTGGGCTTTGCTTCCGCATTGATTTAGGGGTTCGATTTAGTGTCGAATCCGGTGTTTCGGGGATCCGTTATTCCCAACACTGCGTGTTGGATTCTTTGGCACGCTGAATTTGTTGCCGCAGAAGAAGGGTTTCACACACACACACACAGATACATAATCATAATTGTACTTTAAATTGATTTACTTAGGTCCAAAAACATTTTTCTAATATGCAATACATTCATGCTTTCCCATGATTTGTTTAGATGTCCTACACTTTTGCTTAGTATGTTAAATTGGTCCATCTCTAGAACTTTAGTTTGTTCAATTATGACTCTTGAAATTATTTTTGGCAACTAGGCGAGGACTTGGCCAAGAAGTGGCAGGGTTGCCGGACACCCGGCAAATCCGGCAACCCTCCTCAGTGAGAAGCGTTTTCCAACATACTGTCCAAGTGTCCGGGCCTATTTTGGTCAGACACCCACCCCTATTTTTATGTATATTTCTAAAAAGATTTTAGGAAGAGTGAATGAGAAAACTCCTTTCTTACGGTTGGTTCTAGTGGACTCCGGTTTTATCTAGATTGAAAAACCCTTGTGAGTGAATATGATTAAATGATTTTAATCTTCTCTTTGCTGATTATAGTAGAATCATTTCATTGATAGCTCTATAGAGTAGGCACACTGCCAAACAATATAAAACTTTTGTGTTTAGGTTTAAGTGTTACAATTTAATTCTCACTCGAATTGTTTCATTTATGTACCTACGTAGTCGTGACAATAGTTGATGCAAAATTCAAACTATGCAATTCAGCCTAAATAAATCTCACAAGAATAGCAAGGTCGGTTAAACTAAGAGTGAAATCTCATTCTACCATTTTGGACATAGTGGGCGCATAAGAGGATGCTGTATTTTGTTTTTACACTGAAATCACGTGAGCAATTTGGTGAAACGGATAAAAAAAGACCAAGACATATTAATCAGATACTGTTCCACACATAATTGATTACTGTACCTGGAAAATGCAGATAGTGCCAAACAAGGACTCGCGATCATGATTTTCCTACCTCCATAGGGAAAAGAAAATAGGAAGAAGAGACTGACTCCCTAAGTCTTCATCTTCTCCTTATTTATCAAAGAAACTTCTGTAAAATATGAAATAAACCCAAGTGATGCAGGTTTTGTAAGAAGTGAGCATGAGAACATGGAGACAAAACAGTAGATTCACCATTTTTTAATCAGACAAACAAAAGCTCTAGAGAGTATTCAGCCAATTGGAACAAGACCTGTCATTTGTTTAACAAAATTAAAAATCAGCAAATGCAATCCAAGTCTTTGCTCTAGTCCACCTTCTTAGTACAGGTGAGAAGAACTAATATAAAAAGACCAAGACTTCTTTTGAGTCTAATTATGTTTTTTTTTTTCCTCATTTTTTTCTTTTTTGCATCTTAAGGAGTCCTCTCATCTATATTCAACCTTGCACGAAAAAAGATGAAAAACCCTATGAGCAGATGGTCTTGCAGACAAACTAATGGAAAACACCGGTAGTTGCTTAAGTGGTTCGATCAGATCCACATATTCCATGGCATTAGTTCAAATTCCTGCAACTTTTATCAAACCTTCACATGAATGATTCTATAGTCATTGGATATCATGTAAAAGGAATCGGGACAAGAGGCAATTCATTACAATGACTTATTTTGAATGGGGATGTCGAATCTGGAGTGTTCTACTCACTAGACCAAATAAAAGACCTCATAAGAGCTGTATAACAGCTTTATACCAGAATTACAGATTGAGAATGGCCTGGAGACCAAATTAAATACTATAATTATAAGATTGGTATACCACCCAGGACATTAATCTTGTCTTCATTAAAATATACAATGCTTATAGCTGTTCAATGACCTGCTTATACGAATTGGCAATTATAAACCTCGTGTTCAGAATGATAACTAAGATGGGAAGCCCAAGTTGAATTGCTTTTTCCCAATAAATATCCTTGTAAAAAATGAAATTCATGGACTCTATTACATTTTAGGAATCTGTCCAACTAAGGTTCTCTTGATTTTGTATGCAAGGCTGGCTTCGGGATATAGAAGAGTAATACTGTTTCATACTCATGCGGGTATTATAGCAGTCAATAAGGCACGATCCCACATAACTTGAACAGTTACTGAAATTGCACAATCTGTACTAGTTCGATCATCAAACACTCATGTAACAAAATGTTACAAAGTAGTTCTTTCTCAAGTTAACAAGCGCTTAATTCTCCAACTGAGCAAGAACATGTACATACATTAACAGAAAGTTCCTGCAAGCGATATGTCTATGAACAATAATAGAACAGATTCAAAACACAAACTCTCCATCGTCATCAACTTCTTCACTTTCATCTCCTTCCTCATCATAACATCGTTACAAGATGGAAGGTATATAATGAAAGCTAGGACTGACAAACTGAGAGAAGCAGCAACAGCCAAATCTTTGCGTATCACTGTCACACTTTCATTGTGGTTCAACCATTTGACTTGACAAAACAATGACAAGAATCTGAATTTCAAAGCATAACATACAGACAGATTTAAACACGAGGGCATTAAAGATACAACACCTAACTGCTTATTAATAAAATGAAGCAAGTAAATTGTACAGGAATCTTTTACATTCTGAGATTCTTACACAAAGTGCCCAAGAGAAAATGGAAAAGAAGCGAAAAGAGAGCAACCACATATAGAAGCTTTTCAAGTTCGAATGTCTCTCTGTTCACACTCTCCAATCTGCTACCATTACATAAAAGCCATTAGCAGGCACGCAGAGAAATTGATCTAGATGACTGTTCTTGAGAAAATTAGAGTGCTTGCCAATTCTTTTCACTGAAGCTTCGATCTACTGTAGTTGAATGAACATGTAATGACCGTGCAGGAACACCGACCAGCTGCTCCATCATCTGCAACTGATTGTATGTAGCAATCTGCACCAACTATAGAAGTTAAATATAGAAAAAATGGCAACAGTTGATTGATGAACATGTCATCCGAGTAAATTCCTTCTTTCCAAACTTTTATTAACCAATTCCAATTACTGGTCAACCATGACAATGAGGCATGTAATTCATCTGAATGCGACATAGTAGAAAAGCATTAATCACCTGATTTAAACGTCAGAATACAGCAGTTTTTGCTCCCCTGTCCAACCACCCTGATGTGCATAAGTAGAAACGTCAAAAGGATTTTTCCAGCTGAATTCAACTACTAAAGGAGCTCATTTATCTTCATTGATTTTGAGGGATTAGACGAGAGAACAACCGCAGATATACTCTGAATCCCTATGCTGTTAGACGTTTATCAGCACAACAAAGGATGCTGGATGAGGGGGAAATCAGAGTAAAAACTTTTAAAAAACAACGATTTTTTTTTAAATTGACCGAATGGATTTTGATGAAGAAATTTAATGCTCCACCAAAATCTACCACTAGTACGCAAGATTCAGATGACAATACACTTGGATTATCGAAATCCAGTAGTCAATTTAAACCATCATGAGAAAATATAAGAGGTGAGATTGAAGTGAAAAAATACTTGCTGTGAATTTATGAGTATTTAGACATGCCATGAAGTGACCTTTCCTGATAATCAGGTCACTGAATGTAACTACAGGTAACCTGGTCATTCTTAGAGTGGGAAAGTAGTTCGCTTTAGGCATTGCAGTAAAACTAACATACTGCATGACACAGAGCTTCCATTTTTTGCCGAAATTCACAGCCATAAGGAATACCTTGATGGTAAAGCAAACACATCATTGAAGTTTCCAACACTAGAAAAGAATTTTGGAATGGAAGGGTCTTATTAATTACTAAAGCTTGCTAAACTCAACCTGCTTATACCTTTTATTCTGTATCAAGCATTGCGAAACATTAAAGTGTTTCTGACCTTTTACATAGGGTCGACTCTTCTGTACAATTATGCCAATTTGTGCCCCAAGATTATGCCACAGGCATTTGCCTTGTATGGATTGAATCTTGTTGCTTTTATATTCGAAACAGATTGTTTTCCTCGCTATATCCCTACCCAACAGAGTTTTGAAGGAACTATCAGCTGTTGCCAAACTGAGTAGCTTTAAACCAAGTGCATAAGATTTTATTGGAAAATCGTGGACAATCTGCTGTATACATTAAAAGACGAAATTGCAAATAGATGAATTGCATGAAGAGATAATGAAGAAAAAGCGCACTAGAGTCCTAGCCATGCAATGTTGCATTCTAAAACAGGGCTGTCGACGAATTGCTTAGAAGCAAACGATACTTGTCGAGCAGAGTTAAATGTGCAAGAGACGTAGTTCAGATTTCTCAACAACCAAGGCATAGCGTTTTAAACTTTAACAACCAGGAGATTGATGGAAGCAACCAATCCCTCAGTTGTTTCAAAATTTAGCGTCGGTGTGAAGGGGTGATAGAAGCGAACCTATGTGATTAAATCTAACAATACTTCTCTATCCTTGTAGAATGAATATCGTATATCAGGCATTCCTGACAGGAAGACAGAACTTTCCAATTATTATAATTGTTGGGGGTCAAAAGAGGTGGCAAGCAAAATGAAATTCACAAGAGTGGGTGAAGGTACACGCAATCAATCTGTCCTGTGCTTATTATTGAAGCACATTGATACTCCAGATCTGTCAATGCATAAATCTGATTAAAGCATGATAACCTAAAACTAAATGGTTATACTACTATAGTGACCATAGATATATTGAATTTTAATGGGGATTGCTTTTGGAAATGACACCAGACTCCTGCAGGTGGTGTAGTTTTCCTGTGCGGAAAAAACAAAGATCACTACAAGGTTCATTTTCATTTCCTCCATTTGTCTTTGGCAGATCTACTTCAATAGCTAAGCAAATCTTACTTAGAATATAACACTTTTGCTTTCTACCATCTACATGAAATTTATACCCCAATTTGAAATCCTAAGGGTATGTACATTTCGTGTTACGCTCCACATCATATATATGCTCAAAAACTAGAACACAAAAATAAAAACCATTAAATGAAAATGGCTTTCAAAAAATTTCATCGTTTATTTGTTTTGGGTGTTCAAAATACAGTAACGGAGAATCGACCATAAATATAGAGCACATAGGAGAAGAACAAAAGCTGCAGCAAATTACACCGAGCGAACGCAACATTATGCTCTCACGCAACCATTGACTTGCACTGGACACGGTCTCATAGTTCGGACTATGACTCCTTGAACAACTTGACGTGTCATAACAAAAGTTTGAAAGGGCAAATCAGTAAAACTCGGGCATCCAATAGCAGGAAAATTTCCAAAAAATACCTGAAGTATGGTCGTGTTTGCGAAAAGAACTCTAGAATAATGCTTGCCTCGAAGAAGTCCTGAAGTTGGTGACTTCATCTCAACTGACCCCGGCTCACCAGTGTCTCAAATCCTCGCGTTTCCTCGTTCACAGCTACCACGTCTAGCTGCTGCCATCTTGACCTCGAATGCAGCATCACAACCTCTGGTGACCCCTCTGCGACCGCTGACAGTCATCGGAATCGCCTCCAGCGTGCTTGGCCGAGACACCTCTGTCTACGGCTCCACCATTTTTTACCATCCAAGAGCTCTCTCTCTTTTTTTTTCAGGGGGTCTTTCGTGCATTAATCTTCTCAGCTCGAATATGCGGGCTCGGCAGGCGGGGCTGGACTTGGGCAGAGGAGCTTGGGAAGTAGGCACAAGCAATAACTGTACCAATTTGACGCAAAACCAGTGTTAACACAAGCAAACTCGCCAAAGAAATAATTTTGTCCATTTAGCAGGTTCGGGGAGGGGTTTATACTTTGCGGTAACGGCGTTTTCACTCAAATCTGGTCTTCACATCGTAATGGAGCGCAAACGCCAGTCATCTCGGAGTACGGCCGAAACTTCCTCTCCGGCTTCCTAAATTGTAATCCCGAGTCTCGCCTCTTTCGATTCAATTCATCCAGGGATTCGAATGATGTGAATCAATCATCGAACGAACTGGGGCTTTCGATTTTTGGGGCTCACCGTTTCGTTGATTTTAGCGCCGGCGTTGGGGCTTCCGGTCTTCGACTCTTCTTCTATGGCGCGGACGATGGCGGGACACTTGCATGCGTGGATCCCGAGATTTAGATTAAATAAAAAGTAAAAGGTAAAAATAAATCTAGATGAACTTTATGGATATTAAACTATTATATCTATATTTTCATCATATCTATGCATTGATGACTGTCGTTTCAACATTTAAAGATGGAAAAAGGCTTGCTTAATTTTTATAAAGAAGAAAGTTGTATATGACTCAACCGGCTCTATCTGTTTCTCATTAAATTTATATGAAACATTTTATTGCCATACTTTGTACATCTATATTATCATATAGGCAAGTCCAAAACCAAATTAAAGTAAGTAGGATTCAATTTAAAATTAAGTCAAATTAATTACGTAAAATAGTCATTCATATGGCTCGTTTCGAAGTTTTTACTCTTTACCATCATCATTTATCAATTTAGTTAACTTGAAATTGCCATTGTTCTCGATCAGGCTAATCCTCTCGGAATCCTTTAGGTCTAGACATACTAAAGAGACAAATAGTGTATAGGAGAGGCACTAATTCACCAACTCCGATCTCGAGCACACTACATGTTGGCCCAAATCCATGGCCGATGGTGTTTGATTGCAAGAGCCGTATGTCCACGGTGCATTTGGGAGCTCCACCCGGACCTTCGAAGCGAGATCCCTGAGGAAATTGCATCGAACTTGACAACCGAGGCGACTTTCGAGCCCGAGTTGACGTCGATGATCAAGTCATTGAAGAGGACTACAAGTGACCTGGTCATTTTTATACTTGGAAAGTAGTTCGGTCCAGGTACAGCGCTAAACTAAGATACTGCATGACATGGAGCTACTATTTATCGCCGAAATTCACAGCCATAAAAACTATCTTGATAGTAAAGCAAACACATCGTTGAAATTCCCAATGCTCGAAAAGAATTTCGGAATAGAAGGATCTCAGCCATTACATAAGCTCCAATTCGACAGCTAAGTGAACCACACGTAAGAATAGAACATTCTTGCATTTTACCATGAGGTTATGCCCCAATTTGAATTCCCAAAGGTATTGACATTTAGACTCGCACTCCATACCATATATATTTCCATATTCCCAAAAACCTCAAGAACCAAAAAAAGAAAAAAAAAGGGTTAGATGATGCCTTTCAAGTTCACTTATTAGTTTTGGGTGTTCAAAATACAGCAACAGAAAATGGAATGTAAAAATAGAGCATATAAAGTTAGAACAAGAGCTGAAGCAAATAACACCGAGCAAAAGCAATATCATCCTCTTACACAACCTCTTGACTTGCACTGTATAGGGTATCATAGCCTGAACAATGACCACTCGCCTGGCTTGATGTTTCTGAAAAAAACTTAAAAGGACAAATTGAAAAAACCATCACACCCCAACTCTACAAACATAGGAAAAATGGCACGATTGTCCTTCGATCCAAAGGACATAGTCTCATATGTGTTACCGATATAAACCTGTTATCAAAATATATATTCATTAATATCTCATAGGAATAAAAAGCTGGTTACATGACTAGAGTTCTAAAATCCACCAACAGGATATATATATCTTCAGGGACTGACAAACTAAACCCAAGAAGTACAATCACAAGTTATACGTACAATTATCTCAAGTTACACCCAAAACCCAAATTCCTAAGATTCCTCCACTAATGTAGCTTTCCTCCTATTTGTCGGCAACTGAAAAAGAATTGCGATGAATGGTATAAGCAAACCACCTCTCGATAAATAATACATTTCTCAAAAGATAGGGCATCAACTATTCACAGTATAAACAACAATAGAAACACAACCAAATCCAGTATATAATATATGTAAAAATCTAAATATGAGTTACATCACTCCAACAACGTTTTCAACATTTTAGAAAAATGCTCATTCAATCAACAATATTTAAGCAAACATATGTGGTCTAATCTATTGATCACTCTACTACTTCATATTAAACTATAGCCATGTCTAACGCCCCATGACAAGGCTTACCAAGATATCCTCCTAGGCATAGGTCTCCACTAATCTCAGCTAGTGACTTTGGCTATACAAGACATCCTGAGAACATGTATGCTTATTCACATCCCTTCAATGATTTTAGATCATAGCGACAAGAGGATAAAACCATCAACATAATACTGTTTGCCACAAACCCATTTCATAACTCATTTAATAAACCGGAGTAAAAAATCGATGCAACCCTTCGCAATTCCATCCACAAGAAGAATACATTCAAGAAAAATTTCTCAAACAATTTCGTAAATAATAAACTCTCCAACCATCTCAGGAGATATTTTACTATGCTATTTCAAATAACTAAATCGGTATTAAATGCAAGATCTAGCTTTATACAACAAAAATGTTCTAAACACCATTTTAAAAAAAAAAATCATAGCATGCAACGTTCTCGTTCATAACTTATGGCATATGTAATATCTATGATTTTCAAGTTGTGAGTTTACAAATCAGAGAAGAAATAAGTACCACTCCTCGCTAACCAAAAGCTATATTAAAAGCTTTACCACCTGAAAAGCTAAAAAATCCTATCAAAGAAAGCATTAACCAAATGTGAAACTTACATATCACTAACCTCAACTAAGATTCTACAAGGCGACACTAATTTTTGGAGTCAAAACATCCAGTATGAGTCGACAAAAACGCCACACAAGCATCAAACTTGCTACAGCAAACAGAGCAGCAATCTTGTCTTACCTTGTGAATTTTGGCATTTCATACATCTCTACTAGACTCCATTTTAAGTGAGTTTACAGTCAAACGAGAGCTACTTCAACTAAAAGACCCAAAACTCCTTAGAACCAAAATTTGGTCAACAACTGATGAAATCCAGGACGAAACCCTGCTGGCTGCAGTCACTCTAAATTAGTTTTCGAGAACTTCGAAGAATCAATATCTCTCAAACGGCAATCCATAAAATCTCACGGTTCCAAGACCAACCTAAAGTTTCGAAACAACATCATGTCACGGCTCAACAATCTCAAGAATCAACTTAGCAACCCTAAAGGCCGAACCAATCCGAAATTACAACTGAACAGAGCAAATCTCTTTGATTTGAAGGTATCGAATTCTTACCGAGTGCTTCAAAACGCTATCGATCTAGCTTGCCCTGGCCTCCGAACCGAATCGCACCAGAAGCCCCTTCCGCTCGCTCTTGGATTCCACACTCTTTCGTCTGTTTCCTCTTTGCTTTGCCGACTCGCTCCTTCCCTCTCTTTTTGCTGCTCTTGACTTTTCATATGGACCAGCTCCAGAGGGGAACAAGAAGATGGGATAAGGTCTCTTGGGCCTAAATTTTCCTCTTTTAGGAGAGGCCCTTGGTGGGCTGAGGCCTTCCTTTTAGGAGAGGCCCATAGGTTGTCTTAGCCCGTAATGGGCCCAAAAACGACACTCGAACTCAGCATATCCATCTAACCTCGGGCAGTTCTTAGCAATCGTACGAGATGTATTTGGTGCCTTTTGCAATGCTGCACAATCACAGACGTCCAACAAACACAGCTTCTCCAGCTTCAGAGCATCAGGGAGGGGCCTTTCGGTGGAACTACAATCTCCAGTTGAAGACGGTTCAAGTTCGATCTCAATTAATTGCGGGCACTCGTTTACACGCAGACGTTGATGCTCCTTTAAGCTCGAAAGATTGGATATCCTCACAAGTGTCTCGCAGCTGTTCACTTCCAATGACTCGAGATTCTTTAGCTGTCCAAGCACATTGTCGAACTCGATCTCTTCGAACCAACGGTCGAAGAACATTAAGTCAGACAAATTGTCTAGGTTGGAGAACATTGACCATTCTATTGGGGTCTTCAAACCTTGTAAGCTCAATGTATTCAAACTGGACGGAAACCCAGTTAGAACCCGTAGGTCGGCACAAGTTATTTCTAATTGCCAGAGCTTAGAAAGGGATCTCAAGCCAGTTGGATGCATGTCGGAATCGAAAAAATCCACGCTCAAGAACCGCAATTTATGAAGCCCTCCGAGATACCCTAGGTTCGGATGTAGAATTCGTCCTCCTTTAATTAAGGACGATCGTTTACTTGTGTCTATATGAGCATAAATGCAATCACTTATTTGTAGATGATTTAAATTAGTGAGGTTCGAGAGGTCGGGTACTACTTGCAACGATGGAGCACTTATATTTAGGTTTGTTAAACTTGTGGGGAGGTTCGGTAGTAATTGAAGCCTACGACAACAACTTAAATCAAGTTCTCTGAGGTTAAAGAGCCGATTCATTGTCATCGGCAATCTACTAACCTTTGTGCCCCACAAGTCCAAAATCTCCAATCGAGATAGTCCAATGATTTCACTAGGAATTTCGCCCTCGAGATTGTCACAAGCGCAGGCTATTAGCTCTTGAAGATTCTCCAGAGTCCATATACTCTTAGGTAGCTCTCTTATCTTAGTCTCCCTCAAAAGCATGATATGCAACTGTCTAAGGTTGCCAATAGAATGAGGTAATTCTGTAATAGGTGTACAAGATAAATTCAAATAGGATAGCAATTCTAGTCCTCCAATGGAATCGGGTAATGCAGTTACATCAGTGAATTCTAAATTCAAATAAAGGAGTGATGTCAACTTTCCAATGGAATCTGAAAGCTCTCCAAGGTTGTGACACCTACTTAGAGACAGATGCTCCAAAGCCCGTAGCGCTTCTATTGAGGGTGGAAGTTTTCCAACACCATCATGATTTTCCACCTTCAGCACCAACAAGGATTTCATACCACCAATGAGGTCTGGTAATAGAGGAATAGATGGAGAAATATTTCTCTGCAGTAGATGACCCTTGGCATCGATATCCAAATACTTCAGGCGGCCTAGTTGATTAATAGAGCTATCGATTTCTTCCAATCTTCTACAATTTTTGAGAATAAGTTTTTTCAAGTTTTGGCACTTGGAGAAGTCAGGTGTCCTTTTTAAATAATTGCAGCTTGTTAGATATACGACTTTCAGGTTATCATTTACCTACAAAACAACCAATTATTAAGGAAAACAATGGCATAGGCAAATGTCAACTCAATGTAACAAATGCAAACACACATAAAGGAAAAAGAACGTATTATATGAAATTATACCATGCATGCTTCCCATCCATTCTAGTCAGTAATATCGCTCTCCGAAAGCTTGAGAACCACCAATTCCCTTAGACATAAACCAGTGGCATGTAGTTTTGAAGGGCAATGACACCAAGAGAGCCATGTTAGATTAGAGAGAAGATTTTTGAAGTCTCCTACAAAGTTTCCCCCGTTCAATTCAAGGAACCTTAAACTAGGCAAACTTGAAAATTCACCACGCTTAAAATTATGCCTGTCATCAAGTCTTGTGAGTTTGAGTGCTACTATGTTTTTTGTTCCCTGATATTTTAAGAGCAGCAAGTTAGCAACATGATTGAACCATTCAGAGTAAGTGCTGAATATCAAAATAGGGAGCATGTATCTACATTCAACTAATAGTAAACACGGGATATTATCTTATACCAATCCCCGAATCATTATCTCTCCCATTTACATGGGAGTCGTAATGGTAAAAATTAGTTCTTTTGGAATGTTGTTCATTTCTCTCAAATTATGCAAAATCATCAATGTCCTGCGTACGAAAATGAGCGAACATTTTGGATGAAAATGAACTCTAAATACACATAATTGCATGTTCAGTTTTTCTAGACATACCAGGTTATTCCGAACCACATATAAGGCGGTCTTCGGACACCACAGCCTACTGCGCTCCTCGGGATTCCTAACGCATTCTTGCTTGACAATCTCTCTTCCAAGATCTTTGAGTTGATCGTGCATCCATAATCTATCATCTTCATTGACTTTGATCAAAGACAAATGAATGAGGACATTGAGTCCAGTATGTGGAAAAAAATTACAAGCTTTCCACATGTAATATGCATGGATTCTTTCTTCACCAATGTAGTGACATGTGATGTCGAGAAAAATTTGTTATTGCGAGTCGTCCAATTCTTCATAACTTATCAACAACTTTTCCCGGACTTCCTTGTTGGGCATTGTATTCAACTTCTTCAATGTTTCTTTCCAAGTTTTCATGCTTCTTAAATAAAGAAATGAACCTATGACCTTGAGTACCAATGGTAGTCTTCCACTAGTTTCGACAAATTCATATGAAATACTGATGAAATCACGTGGAGGTGAATCACTTTTGAAGGAGTGCTTGCTGAATAGTTGAAGGGCGTGGGCTAACTGCATTATCTTCATTTCATAAAAATAGAAATCTTGGTGATTAAGTGGGATGATATTGTCATCTTGGTAGTCAGTCTGGGGAGCTAAGAAATGGGTGTTCCTAGTTGTGATAATAATTCTACTTCCTGGCCCAAACCAACTAGACTTACCAGCTAGCTTCATGAGCTGCTCCTCCTTGTCCATATCATCAAGAATAATGATGACTTTCTTATCATGGAGTCTTTCTTTGATCATGTCCCTCCCCTCATAAGCATCAATAACATTTGGATGTTGAATACCAAAGATGTCACCTGACAATTTCTTTCGCAAACTTAAAATATCATTTCCACGGATATCTAAGAGAAAGCTGCAACTTTGGAATTGTGAAGAAATACGTTCAAAAATAGCTTTAGCAAGAGTTGTTTTTCCGATACCCCCCATACCATGAATCACCACAAATCGTACATCAGGAGTGCCTAGGCCTAACAACTTGATAACGGCTTCCATCTGATCGTGAATTCCCACCAAGTCATCACACTGGTTTCTTTGCATAGGTGTCAACCTACTGAAAACTGCTTCCAGAACAAGGGCTATAAGTTTATCTTGGCTGCCATATAAATAATGCAACGGTCTCAGTTTGAGAAACCACAAACATGCGCAGAAGCATAAATATTTGAAACCAAAAACTTTGATTGTTAAAATCAAGCATAGATGAGCAGTTCATTTCAAATTCAATCCTACCCAAACTGAGAAGATTGATCTCAGTTACGGATAACAATATTTGGAAGGGGTGCAGTTTTGAAGAGTTTTCAGACGGTCAAATCAGCGAAGGTTCTAACGTGCGATCTGGCCACCAAAACTAGCTCCACAGCCAAGCGCGTGAACCAAACAAATTTTTTTGGCTCGTGCCACCCTTCTAGCATGACAAAGGGTGAAAACAGACCAAATGGCACATTAAGTAGGGAGAGTACTCTCAAGTGGGGCCAACACCGAGGAGGCCATCTATCTTTTTACGTGCAGAGTTTGTGGCGCCACAATCCCGCATCGAATGGACACTGCTTTTTGAACTTTTAATGGATAATGATTATTCTAAAATTCTACTGTAATAGGAATTACCACAAGGAAGAATGGCATAAGATGAGATAAAAACTGCATGCAAAAGTGCAGTTAATGGATCGGTTAAGAGTCATGAAAAATTATATGCTGATAAAATGGACTTTATAAAGCGAACATGGTTATTTGCCAAATCACTTCAGCTTCCATTTGACTTCAGAATATTAGTTAGAGAGAAGAGGAGGGGAAAAGGGGGGTGTTTCATCTATATATTGAGTTTTCATGATTAAGAAACAATGATCTAAATTTAGAAATGAAAGTATAAAAGTTGTCATTAATTACCCGTGCTC
Organism: Eucalyptus brandiana; assembly: GCA_014182725.1. Taxonomy (NCBI): domain Eukaryota; kingdom Viridiplantae; phylum Streptophyta; class Magnoliopsida; order Myrtales; family Myrtaceae; genus Eucalyptus; species Eucalyptus brandiana. The sequence goes on along the minus strand of CM024670.1, from coordinate 46,240,241 downwards.
TTTTAAGTTCCATCCCGTGATTCCGGCGGCCTCTTTTAGGGCCTCCTTCCACTGCTTTACCGCATCTTCACCACACTCTCTCTCATGCTTTTCTAGGGCCTCACTGTACGATCCAGTTCTGAGCTTAAGATGGGATGCATCCACCTCATAGAAGATGGGCAAGATCACTTTCTTGTCTCTCTTCCTATGCTCCACCATGTATGCGAGCTCGCGAAGGCACCATTTGCTAGAAGCATAGTCTTTAGAGAAGATCGGTATGTAGATTTTTGAATTAGAGATTGCTCTTAGAAGCTCGCCTCCAATCTCTTCTCCAACACGGAGCTCTTCGTCATCTTTGAAGACGTGTATCCCAGCCCGAATCATGGTCTCATAAAGAGAGTCGGTGATGGTTGAGCGAGTATCGGGCCCTCTAAAGCTCAAGAACACCTCGTAAAGACGTGTATCCCTCCTCGACGACGATGAAGATTCACCACCAAGGGGGAGAGACTTTCCTTCGAGACGTTCCATTCCTACGATCTTTGGCTGCGGAAGTGATATCAAACTATTTTGCTCGTTCAAAATTGCAACTTTCCAGTTACCTTGTGCCTGTTGGCAATTTATAAGAGAAACGGTCGACTGACTTTTTTGTCCCAAAACAATTGTTGACTGATTCAGGCTCACCGTAAGTGACAGAAGATGCAAAGAAAGATCACTACTGCGCGCTTCCACGAGATCCCCTACCTCAGACAACTGTTCTTCATTTGTAGTTTTAACGCACCTCCTAATCCAGAGAACCAAGGAGAGCCCCTGTTTTTCGTAGTGTTTTCTTAAAATATATCTGAGTTGATTTGGGGAAGTCTTCGAATTTATTAGGACTAGAGACTAATTCCCTGAAAAAGCATCGATTTTTAGTGGAGCATGGAGCCCAACAGGAGTTGAAATGAAAAACGAACAACTAAACCTGAGTGCATGTAAGACGAGCCCGCGAGTGAAGACGAGCCCGCGACGGCAAGATGGCCAGAGAAAGAGCAGAGACCGAGGCGAGGGCCACCACTCTGTGATGCTGCGATGGATCGGCGACGAGGCTGCAGCTGCGAGGGAAGAAGGGCTGGAGGTGAGGCGGTGAATGATTGTGATGAGGATCGAGAGGAAGAGGAGAGGAAATGCGTTGTGTGGCGAGGAGGAGAAGAAAGGCGTTGTTAGGGCTTTGAGAAGGAAAATAAAAGAATAAAAAAGGGACTTGGCGTGTTGGAGGAGGGGAAAGTGACAGGAGGGAGGGGGACTTAGCCTGTCACATGGTGGGGAAGGGAAAAAAAAGTGAAAAAAATTTAGGGGTGGGGAAAGAGACGAGGGAAAAAAGAGAGTTTGGGCCGGGGGTGTTTGGGGTGGACCCTCTTGAGGACTTTTTATTTAATCAAAAAAATTATTAAATGAAATTAAAAAGTATTTTCAAAAAATAAAAGTATTATATATTAAATGATTAGTGTAAATTTATTATAAGTTTTTTTAATTATTTATTTATTTATAAATTTGAATGAAATTAATTAAAAATAAAACATTTATTTAATATATAATGTGTTTTCAATATATTAAAATTTTTTATTTTTTAAAAATGATATATCGCGTGTTCATATCACGTGTCAATGCAACCTAGCATCTAATAATGCCCTCTCATTTTGCCTAAAGCCACTTCTTTCCCCTTTACCAGGTTGTCGTGCTGTAGAATAAAATGCCTTGGACAATATTTTTGCCATAGAAAAACATATTTTTTGACGTGGAACATGAGAAAGTGTGTCAACAAGAGTCCGTTTATGTTTGGAATATGATGATTATCCGAACTTTTATTTTCATATCCCACTAAGTCTAGATTAATCGAGTCTTCAAGACGATCATTGTTAGGGTTTGAAAAAAAAAAAAAAAACATAGGATCAAGTCTTTCCTATACTTTTAATAAGTGGGTGGTCACTCAAAATGCAATGTTTTAGAGATGTTTCACCTTAAAACTCAATCTGGTTGACATCTTCAAAACTAAATTGTACATTATTTAAGCATAATAGTTCTGATACAGTGGCAATAGGATATAAAGCACGCCTTGTCACGAAAAGGTTCTATAGCCTTGTCGAGTGAAAGCACTTATAACTCAGAAAAACATTACCTAATCAAGCCAAAGCATTTAATGAAGATATAAGTATGTTAGAAGTCTTAAAACTTATTACGAAAGTAAAATAAAACTTTCAAAAAATACAATCAAGTTTTAGGACTTTTTACAAAAGTGCAATCAATGTCATGAAAGCACTTCGACTTGAGTAGATATTATTTAGTATGTTTCATATGTCATGCGCTCGTTGATTATCATAAGGAAACTGCTATAATGGACAACAATCTACTAAAGCTATTGGGTAAAAAGTATACAAATGGAAATTGCACGTGTAATATTGATTCAAAACTTTGGAAAAGTAATAAACATTCGTTTGTTGTGTGTAATTCATTCTAAACAAACAATTTGCTGGTTCACTTTAAACGGTCATTCTTATTCATTATTGCAAAATGTCAGCTAAGTAGGGATTTTGCTGTTGTTCTCTAAGCATAGCAAACAATCCATTCTCCATTCACAGGATATGGATTAAATTAGGAAGAAAGCACATCGTATTGTCAAGTGAGAGCTTTTATCCTTACCTAAAACTTTTTTTTGAACTTAGGAATGATATTGAATATTTTAAAATAATTTAGGAACCTCATTAACTTAAAAATGCTTCTTGGGCAAAGTTAAGGTCTTCTTAACCAAATCAAAGGTTAAGGACATCATAACATGTGAACGAACAACAGTGAACTCTTTAAAAGACTCCTAGCGTCCTTGGACTTGGTTAGCATTTGCAGCGAGTGAGGAGACCAAGGGGACTCCAAAAAGATGACCACTAATAAGGATAAATTTGGACTTCTCGTCAAGGTGGATATTTGTTGATCATGGCTCGAAATTAATCTTGTTTGAATTGGAATCAACATGGCTTGGATGTTTCCGGACACTCAAAAGAGTTTGTAGGGGCTCGGTAATGGAGATATGGACAACTAAAGGATGAGAGAAGCCGGCTGTGCCTAGACAAATCAGGCAACTAGGGGCGCGCATGATAAAATTTTTACTTCTATATTTATTTGTTTCTTTGTTCCCTGGAATAGAAATTCGTTTGATAACGTAATTTGATTTTTCTATTTCTGGAACAGATTTCTATTCCAGAAATAGATTTGAAGAAGAAATCATAAGCTAAAATTTTTAACTTCTCAATTTATAAAATAGAAATTGAGAAATCAATTTATAACCAGAAATCAATTTTTATTCTTGAAATTTTATCATGCGCACCCTGGAAAAGCAAAGACTCGGCTTAGAAGTGGCTAGGTTGCCGAACCGTCGGCAAACCTCTAGAGCCGAAACTATTTTCCAACGTAATGCACACGTTGTCCAAGCCTATTTTGGTCAGACACCAACCCCCTATTTTTATGTATATTTAACAAATAACTTGTGAGAAATCTAAAGAGCTTTTAGGTAGCTTGCAAATGTACCATTCATGTACCTTTAAATTCCAGTACTCTTTTATCTTCCTTGCAACCTTTAATTTTCATACCTACATTTCAATTCCTTTACTTTTACAATCAGTTACAATCTTGTCCAAATTAAAATAAAATAATAATTTTTTTCCTTATAATTCATCAATTTCACTCCTTTCTCGAGACTTTCACTTTTTGATGAGTGGTCCTAGTGCTCTCATCTTTTAAATAGGATTTGACCACTGATTCTATTTAAGGAAAAATAATTTACATATTGATTGCAAGATTGAAGTAAGTCCAATCAACGAGGTGCACATTGCCGACGTCCTTAATCGTAAAAACTAAGTTGGAATTCCTTTTTTAAGGGATGGCAAAACAAAGCTTCCTTTCAAGTGCGAAAACGGCTGCTCGTATATAGGCAATAGTCGTAAATGGCTTTCATTATTTTTTATCTTCAAATCGAAAATAAACTCAAATGGAGGTTACAAACACTAGATCCAATCAGTTATTTTGAGTAAGGAAAACCAAACACTAGACTTGATTTAGGAATAAAGAACCTCTATTTTTGCAAGGCGAATTCATTGGCGCCTCAATCAATTCTCAATTGATGTGTAGATGCATTTAAATGAGATGCCCATAGGAGCACCCTCTGAGGTAGAGGATCAACGTCCCTGATTTGCTTTTGGAAATTATATGTTACCAAGTATTTGGTCAATGGAGATTAAAGTCCATCCTAAAGTTGGCCAAAAAAGAAGCAATAAAAAAAAAAAAAAAAAAAAAGGCTAATGGAGGCAGGCCTTTGGCGGAAGTATTCTTCAATCAAAACTGCACTGAAAAATCCTTCTCGTCAAACTTGTATCTATAGTTTTCACAAAACAACATATAAAAAATTTGTTGGCTTGACATGTCTCTAGTTTTTTTTTGCCGATTTTGCATGATAGGATGTTTGTTTAGCACGTAGTCTTGTTAGTACCTATCCATTTTTCTATGGGTTAATATTATGAAAGATTTCATATTGATAAATATGTGACAAATTTAACTAAAACTAATTTTTTTATCACGAAAAATTCGAAATTAGTACACATGTGATAAATTTACTTTAAATTAATTTTTTGACCATAAAAAGACTGCAAAATGGTACACATATGACAAATTTACTCTAAACAGATACGCTCGTAACAAATTCACCCTTCTTTAATTTCCATTAGTTTTTACTATCAAATTATTGAGTTAAATGACACGTAATAATTGACGAGTATACTAATTTAGGGTTTTATCCTCTTTGTTATACGTGTATAAATTTATCATAGATGTGTCGGTTTAGGATTAAATTAACTTGAGGTAAATTTATTATATGTGTATCAATTTTGATTTTTTGTGATAAATCATTTTTTTTTTTATTTCATTTCCGTTTAAGGATAGCATGCCCACATCAAATGGTAATTTAGGTGAGATCGAGAATCTTTTATGGTCTGGCCAATTGCGCAAGCCGCCCCGAAACTTCCCCTTCTCCCTCTCCCTCTCTCATTCGAACTCTCTTGGTTAGAGGTCAAGCCAAAGGAAAATGACTGGAATCCTCCTGTCGGCCACTTGCCCCCCAGTATTTTCTTTGCTCCTTCACAGATAGCATGAGAAGCGCTCCCACTGTATTGATTGCAATGTGTATTCTGTGTGAAAGGATCTTTCTTTGGGTTCAGTTTCCTTCTACGTTTTTCTTGGATCAGAGAAATTCCTCAAAAGCAAATGAAACCCGTGTCTCTGAACCTTTTTTGGGGACGCGTGTGATCTTTCTTTCGCCCCTTGCTTTGTTCATCTTTCTTTGACTTTTTGGTCAGCAAAACCGAAGAGATATAAAGTTAAAAAGAAAAAAGAAAAGACAGAGGGAAAGCAGAGGATTCGGTGGATAAGAAAAAGACAAGCGGGAAGAGGACGCAATAAGGGCAAGTAGAAAGGAAAAGAAAAAAAAGTAACCAAAGGAGAGAAAACGGAGAGGACAGGTGGGGAAGAGAGAAGAGGAGAGCGTTAGGTGCATGTGATGTCTAGAAGGAGGGCTCACATAAGGATAATGATTTGATTGCAACCCTAGCCTGTCAGGAAAAGATGTGAAATATCAACACGGACTTGGCGCAAGTCGCACCTCGTTCACTGTGCTGCTTGTGCCTCTGTCCAGACCAGTTCTCAGCTTGCACAGTGGGCGAGCCTTCAGTTCGCTGCAATTTGATTCGAATCGATCATCGAAAATTCCCTCATTCATGTCTAATCTATCATTTTGTTTGTGAAGGTTTATGCTAGTGATATTAGAATTTGGAGAATGTGGTGTATGGTGGAATAATTAGTATGCGGTTTTAATCAGTTCATAATATGTGATGGTTTGATCTATGTATGCAAAGAAGTGCAGTAAGCTATGTTTGATTCATTTACCATCTCTGAAGCGGCAGGAACTGATGGTATCATGACGACCTGATGTTCAAATCCTTCTTAATTTGTTGTTCATACATCTTTTTTTTAGAGGGCCATCATTTTTCGCGGTATTTTCTCGGAACCTACTTGACTGATTTGCGGAAGTCCTCAGATGTGTCGAAACTCGAGCCTTCCCCAAAAAAGCATCGATTTTTAGGGGACCATCGAAGCATGAGAGGCATTCTGCCATACGCGATGATGGAGCCCAAAGGGCTAAACGACGACCTTTGTGCAAGTAATAATGCCCTCTTGCTTTTTCTAAAGCCATTTTTTTTTTCTCCCTATCAGGCTCTCTTACGATAGAATAAAGTGTGTTGGACAATATTTTTGCCATGGAAAAATGGATTCTCTGACGTGGAATATCATGGAGTGGGTCATCAAAAGCCAATTCATGTTGGGAATGTGATGTTGATTTAATTCTAGCTTTTCATATTCCACTAAGTCCCAGACCGATTGATTTCACAAGACAATCATTACTAGGGTTAAAAGGAAATTAGGATTAAATCTCTCCTCTGCTGTTAATAAGTGCCTCTTGAGAAAAATGTAGAAGTCCATCATTCAAAATCAAAACACATGATTTTGAGGTATTTTATCTTGAAACTCGATTTGATTTGACATCTTCAAAACTAAATTATACATTACTCAAACATTACAGTTACAAATTAGAAGTGATTTGATATAAAATAATTTAAGAATCTCATTAATTTAACACCAATGAAAAAAGTTTAGGAGCGGTAATGTTCCTTGGATAAAGTCAAGGAATGACTTAAACAAATTGAAAAATTATGACATCATAACATGTAAACGAATAATAGTGAATTGTTTAAGACAACTAGTTTAGCATCTATAACAAGTGAGGAGATCAAGGGGGCTTGAGATAGACAACGACCAATGAAGATAAATTTGGACTTCTTGCCAAGGCAGAGATTTATTGATTATGGAGCAAAATTAATCTTCGTTTGAATTGGAATCAAGTTTGATGTTTCCGGACACTCGACGTGTTTGTGGGGGCTTGGAAGCGGTGATAGACGACTGGAGGATGCAAGAAGCCGGGCCCCCTAGCGCTTGGACAAACCAGGCAACTAGGCAAGCACTCGGCCAAGAAGTGGCTGGGTTGCTAGACGACCGACAAACCCCCCGAGCTGAAAGTCTTTTCCAACATAGTGCTTGGGTGATGGGGCCTATTTTTGTCAGACACCTAACCCCGAAGTTTATGTATATCTAATGAACAACTTATGAGAAATCTAAAGAGTTTTTAAGAAGAGAGAATGATTATACTCCTTTCTTGCTTGAATCGTTTGTTTATTTACTTGCATTAGTCATGACAATAGTTGATGCAAGATTCCAACAATGCAATTCAGCTAAAAAAATTCTCCCAAGAGTAGAAAGGTCAATTAGACTAGGAGTAAAATCTCATTCTACTGTTCTATACTTAGCGGGCACCTCAGATGGTGAGTGTATTTTGTCTTTACACTGAAATCGCGTGACAATTAGGTGAAGCTGATAATAAAGGCCAAGAGATATAAGTCTGATACCATTCCACACATAATTGATCACTGTACCCGGAAATGCAGATAATGCCAAACAAGGACTTGGAGAAAATAGGAAAAAGAGAGACTCCCCAAGTCTTCGTCTTCTCCTTAATTATCTCTGAAACTTCTGTGAAGTAGGAACTCAAGTGATGGAGGTTTTGTATGCAGTGAGCATGAGAACGCGGAGACAAACAGCAGATTCACCATTGTTTAATTTGTTAAATAAAAGCTCCAAAGAACGTTGAGTCATTTGGAAGAAGACCTGTCATATGTTTGACAAGTTAAAAATTAGCCAATGCATTCCAAGTCTTTGCTTAAGTCCACGTTATTGGTAAGGTGAGATGATGATGGGAGTCGCTTAAAGTGAAGAACTAATATAAAAAGAGGAAGACTTCTTTCGAGCCTAATAATATTTCTTTTCCTCAATTTTTTTGCTTCTTAGTTAGAGGCTTTCCAAGTTCGAATGTCTGTGTGTGTGTGATATAATTGTTTATTTGAGAGCAACGATTCAATTTGACGGATAACGGCATCTGCCAATGTTCTACATACGTAAATTTTAGCAATTACATTGTTTCCGCAACTTCACTCGACGTTGAATTCTATTTTGGGAGACGTGGCCGCTCATTCCATCCTCCAAGACCTCCGAGTTTATCAAGCTCTGTAGCGGAGAAATAGTTGCGATTTTTCTCTTAATTACCTTCAAATTCACAGACCATCTTGCCTTGTGGATTAAGATGTCAACATATATCGGTGGGCAATCGATGAATGAGTCAAAAGGAACCCCTGATGGGGTTTCCATGGGCACTAATTTCGTGCAAAAATGCTCGTTTTGACAGGAGTTTCCCTCTTCTATTCTTCTCTCTTTCATACTGCTTTTTACCCTTGCTTGTACGGCTTCCTGTGCCCGGTCTTTTCGATTCGCATCTTAGCACAGGAATACGTGGGAAATTTCTGCGAAGCATAAATCTATTCTTCTCTCTTTCACACTGCTTTTACCATTACTTGTACAGCTGCCTATGCTCGCTCTTTTCGATTCGCATCTTAGCGCGGCAATACATGGGAAATTTCTGCGAAGCATAATTCTATTCTCCTCTTTTTCATGCTGCTTTTACCCTTCTTAGCACAGCAATATATGAGAAATTTCTGCGAAGCACAATTCCATCCTTCTCTCTTTCATACTGCTTTTGCCCTTACTTGTACGGCTGCCTATGCCCGCTCTTTTTGACTCGCATCTTAGCACGGCAATGCATTGGAAATTTCTGTGAAGCATAATTTTATTCGTCTCTCTTTCATATATATTGCTTTTACCCTTATTTGTACGGCTGCCTACGCCCACTCTTTTTGACTCGCATCTTAGCACGGCAATCATGGGAAATTTCTGGGAAGCCCAAGGAGGACAATGCTATCCACTCTAGCCAAAATTGAAGCACTTCTAACATTTTCTTTTTACTCATGTCAGAGATAAATGAGGAGGTCCAGAATATTCAAATGAAAAATTCTCTTCTATGAAATTGAGGGCGCATTTGTATTTTCCACTATTTTTGCCCCAGCGCGCCGAAAATATCTTCAGAAACATGGAGAATGTCCTTTCAGGAGTCGTAATGGGAGGCGTCCTCTGTTTTTTTGCGGGTCATTATTGAGTGGTTGAAGAAGGAATTTCGATCTTATGACTTGCAATTAACATGGCAGCAGCTTGATCTAAATGTATAATGTGCATTGCATTATGTCCTACACTTTTTGACATGGCCATTCAATAAATGATGGAGTTCGTCACCACATCATTGACTAGTGCTCTAAATGCCCGATAATTGTTATTAAAACTGCTTGAAATACTCAATAATTAATAGCAATGTGATAGTGATATCTAAAATCTTGCTTAAGGTGCATTATCATAATTGACATTTAAATAGATTTAATTAGGTCCAACAACTTTGTTACGACCTGCAATGCTTTTCTGAATTTTGAATTGATTTAGTAGAATGCTAAACTTTTGTTTATAGTGTGTGTAATTGATTCGTCCCTGGAACTTCTGCTTGTTCTTGTGAAATTATTTTAATATGTTTCATATGGCATACGCCCATTGATTATCCTAAAGGAAATTTCTAAAATGGACAACAATCTACAAAAGCCAATAAATTGACAAAAAATTATACAAATAGATTTCCCATGTGTAACAATTATCTGAAATTATAGATAAATGACACACATTCGGTTTTTATGTGTGATTCATTTTAAACAAACAAATTTGCTTAGTCCCTTTAATCATGCTCATTCATCATATCGGCTAGTGAGAAGTACAGAGGATTTTGCTGTTCTTTTCAAAGCATAGCAAACAAATCCATTCTCCATTTCACATGATTTCCACTGAATCACGAAGAAGGCACAAAAGGTTTATCCTAATCCAATATTTGAAAATGATTTAGGAACCTTGTTAATTTATAACCAATCGAAAGTTTTGTAGCAACAATGCTCCTCAGGCAAAGCGTAGGACCTACTTGATAAATTGAAAGGCCGGGCATATTATTAGACGTTAACCGACAATGTTGAATTTTAGGACCAAAATTCAAAAACTAGTGGTCTCACCGCCCCTCTATTTGATGGTACATTCGTTGATGAAATCAATTGGATTTGCAATTTTCAAAGAGACTCAAAAATTAAATTGAAATTCGTATTGGATGATAAGATTAAAAGCATATGGCCATTCCGTTTGCACAGCCACAAGCATTTGCCTTTTATTGATCGAACCTTGTTGCTTCGACGTTGGAAACAGGTTTTTTTCTCCTCGTATATCCCTATGCAACAGAAGTTTGAAGGAACTATCAGCTGTCGGCAAACTGAGTAGCTTCATTCGGGGTGCATAAAATTTTTTATTGAAATCGCAGACAATCTGTTGAATACATCAGAAGACGGATTTGCACATAGATGAATCGCACAAAGTGAGCTTACTTCAAGCCAACTGAAAAAAGGGTGAAAGAGTCCTGGCAGCTCTATATCACTTTTCTTAATAGGGCCGTCTATAAAATATATCGAGAATTTAAGCCCATTAAACAAAGCCCGACTAATGAGAATGCGTGAACTCGACCATGTGCAAGTCAAAAATTGGCATACGAGAATTGGCTGGCCAAGATTTCAAAAAGCGTGAAGAAAAATCAATTACATGTGACTTTGTTGCCTTCTCCAATTCCAATTTATCGTGCATGTTGGATTCTTTGGCATGCTGAATTTGTTGCCCTAGAAGAAGGGGCTCACACACACACATACATATATACACCTGATCATATTTTACTTTAAATTAATTTACTTAGGTTCAAGAACTTTATTCTAATATACAATGCATTCATGCTTTCACATGATTTGTTTAGATGTCCTACACTTTTGTTTAGTACGTGAAATTGGTCCATCTCTAGAACTTTAGTTTGTTCAATTATGTCTCTTGAAATTATTTTAGTATGTTCATGTGTCTTATGCCCGTTGATTATCGAAAGGAAATGGCCACAAGGACAACAATCAACTAAAGTCGCTGGATAAAAAAATTATACAAATGGATTTCGTGTGTGTAATATGTATCCCAAACGATAAAAAAAAAATAATACTCATTCATTTCTTATGTGTAATTCATTTGAAACAAAAGATTTGCTCACTCACTTTAAATGGTGATTCTTATTCATCATCCCAAAATGTCAGCTAAGTATGGATTTTACTGTTCTTGTCAAAGCATCGCCACCATTCCGTTCTCCTTTAACATATTACGCTTGGATCGGGGAGAAAGCACATTGTTTTGTTAAGTGAGAGGTTTCATCCTTATCAGGAAATTTTTTTTGAACTTAAGAATGATATTTGAATATTTGCAAATAAATTAGAAACCTCATTAATTAAAAATTGATGACAAGTTCAAGAGGGACAATGCTCCTTGTGTCACACCCCAAAACCATCATAAATGAGGGTGACATGGCCGTCCTTCCACTCGAAAGACGCAGCCTTAGAGCTCCCAAAATCCAATTCCTAAAAGTCCGCTCATCGATATCGCTCGTGTACTACTTATCATGAGCTGAGGAACCTGAAAAAGATTGGCAAATAGGGAGATGAGCAACCGCAACTCAGTAAGTAATTCATCATTTCTAAGCAAATCGAGCATCCACTATATATATTTACAAAACCAAAGTACAACTCTTTTAACACAAATCTAGAATATAACAAATAAATAATAAGAGAATAAGCTATGTACACTTAAGAATAGCTACATTCATTTCACAATAATATCAAAACAAATGTCAATAGTCAAATCCATTTATCAATCTCATTAAGTCACATTCATTTCACAATAATATCAAAACAAATGTCAATAGTCAAATCCATTTATCAATCTCATTAAGTCACATGCCAATGGTTCATTCCATTAGTTAGTCTCATGCCATATATTAATGGTCTATTTCATTGATCCATCTCATAGGAAACCGCAAATTGATGGTCCATTCTAACGACTAAACTCAAATTACATATTAATGGTCCATTCTATTGACCAATCCGTTGCTCAATACCAAACCATGATCACGATACAATGCCTAGTGATGAGGCAACCAAAATTTTCCCCTTAACAAGGTCTCCATCTATTATTAGCCGTGACTCGGCCCACAATGATACATTAGACTAGTATGCACATACTCACAAGCCTCTCGCTGGGCTGATAGAAATATTGAGCATTAATATCTATCCAAAACAATACCATCCATAATTCACAAACCAAATCCATAAATCATTTCATATATCACCAAAAGATTTCACAACTATTTTTTATGCCAGGTTAGGCAGACAGTGATGGAGTGGGGGGACACTGGTTTTGCAAGAACACCAGATGGATACTAAAAATGAAGCAAGTGCATCATGTACTGGAATTCCTTATGTTCTGAGATTCTTACGCGAAGTGCCGAAGAGAAAATGAAACAAGAAGAGAGGAGAGAGCAAGCACATATATAGAGGCTTTCCGGGTTCGAATGTCTCTCTCTGTGTTCATATGTTCGAGCTACTCTGCAGCCTCCAATCTGCTGCCTATAGTTGACTAGCCCATCAGGGCGGGTAGAGGGAAGACGATGCCGATTACATTCTCGAGAGAATTCTAGTGTTTGCCAATTCTTCTCACCTAAGCCTCAATCTACGACTGTAGTTGGATGAATGTGTCACGACTGAGCAGGAACACTGACCAGACGTTCAATCATTTGCAACTGATCATATGGAGCAATCTGCACAAAGGAGAGGAGTTAAAACAGAGAAAAAGATAACGGTTGATTGATGAAGGTATCATCTGAGTAAAGTGCTTCACAAACTGTTCGGAACTAACTCCATTTCCTGGTCAACCATGACGAAGAGTGACATTATTCGTTCAAATGAGACACAGTAGAAGAGCGTTGGTCACCTGATTAAATCCGTCTGGCCAAACTATGGACATGGCCTAGTTTCCCATTGGCTGAATCTCTTCTGGTTCGATGTCTTCCGGAACATTGGAATACTGCAGTTTTTGCTCCCCTGTCCACTCATCCTGATGTGCAGATAAGTGGCATAAGAAAGAATCTCTTCACTAGTCCAAGTCACAATATCTAAGACAAGCACAGGACAAGTAGAAACTTCGGAAGGAATAATTTAAGCTAAATTCCACCACTAATCTTCATCGATTTTGAGGGATTAGACTGGAGAATAACCGCTGTTATACTCTGAATCCCTATGCTGTTCGGCATTTATCAGCACAACAAAGGATGCCAAAGGAGGGGAAATCAGAGTAAAAACTTTTGAGGCAAGAAGTATTTTTAGTCGACTGAATAGATTTAAATGAAGAAGTTCAATGCTCTAAAATCTACCATGCCAAATCACTAATACTCAAAAATTCAGTTGATAGAACACTCGGATTACTGAGATCCGGTATGGTTAGTTTAAACCATCACATGAAGATAAGAGGTAAGGTTTGAGTGAAAACATGCTCGACCTTCATGTACAGGTGCTTGGATTATGGGTAATGGCGTGAAAGCTGCTCAAATCCACTTATCTACATTTTCAAAATGCGACTGTAGACCTCTGATTTAATTTAAAAGAAGGGTCATAAATTAGCTTGGAGGTCCATTTGTAGAATTAAACTAAGCTTGTCTGGTGAAATGCAGCAACTGGCCTGAACATTCTAACTATAGGATTAGCATCTATCTATTTCCCAAGGTTATGCATGATTGTGTTGACACCGCTGCAATAAAAACCTACATATCTATTTCCATTTGCAAAGATAAAAACAATCAGAGGATTTTTCCAGGTCAAAGGAAAGTCCTTATACCACAATTTGAGCTGATCAGTCGTTTCTTCTCACGGTCGTGGGGTGTAGAAAGAACTCCTTGTCTGAATCTGGAACCTTCGCTTTGATTGCCTTGATAACTTTATCATGAGTTACGGCTGTTGACACTGGAAAGGAAGATGACACTTTGAATCATTTGATTATGAAAGCCAAAAATAAAAAAGATATGCAATTTCTGAAGGTATTCCTTTAGTTCAATCATCGGAGGGGAGATGAGCCTAAAATTTTAGTGGCAAATGACGAACTGGGAAAGTTCTCATCTTAGGAATCTAGTTAGACACTGGCATTGGATTCTCGAAACACAGATATCTCGAGTGCGGACACCCTGAAAGTGTGCATAACTTCAACGACGACTGACACTTAAGTCTTCGCCATAACTTTAAAATGGTACACTTAAGTGCCATCATCGGAGAGTAAAATGGGACACTTAAGTGCCACTCCGGCGAAAATCCGGCCAAATGGCTGACGTGGCGACTTTCCGGCGAGCTCGGTCCAAAACGGCGTCGTTTTGCACGCGCGTGGCGGAGAAAATGCAAAAACGACGCCGTTTCGCGTCTACGTGTAAATAATAAAATATAAATTAATTAAATTAGATTTAAAATATTCAAAAAATTTAAAAAAAATAAGAAAAATTTAAAATTTTAAAAAAAATTAAGAAAAATTTTAAAAAATTAAGAAAAATTATAAAAATTAAGAAAAATTTAAAAATTTTAAAAATTAAGAAAAATTTAAAATTTTAAAAATTTTAAAAATTTTAAAAAATAAGAAAATTTAAAATTTTTTAAGAATTAAGAAAATTTTAAAAATTTTAAAAATAAGAAAATTTAAATTTTTTAAAAATTAAGAAAATTTTAAAAATTTTAAAAAATTTTAAAAATTAAGAAAATTTTAAAAAATTTTAAAAATTTTAAAAATTAAGAAAATTTTAAAAAAATTTTAAAAAATTAAGAAAATTTTAATTTTTTTAAATTAAGAAAATTTTAAAATTTTTTAAAAATTAAGAAAATTTTAAAATTTTTTAAAATTAAGAAAAATTAAAAAAAATTATAAAAAGGGGGGTGGGAGGTCGAACGAGGCGGCTCCCTTGCCGCCGCCGCCGGCTCCCTCACCGCCGCCACCTCCGCCGCCGCCGCCTCCCCCACCCCCTTTTTTTTTTTTTAATTTTTAAAATTTTTAAAATTTTCTTATTTTTTAAAAATTTTTAAATTTTCTTATTTTTTAAAATTTTTTAATTTTTTAAAATTAAAATTTTTAAAATTTTCTTATTTTTAAATTTTTTAATATTTTAAAATTAAAATTTTTAAAATTTTCTTATTTTTTAATTTTTTTTTTAATTTTTTAAAATTAAAATTTTTTAAATTTTCTTATTTTCTAAAATTTTTTTTTTTTTTTTTTAAATTAAAAATTTTAAAATTTTTAAAATTAAAATTTTTAGAATTTTTTTTAATTTTAAAATTTTCTTATTTTTTAAAATTTATTAAAATTTTTAAAATTTTTAAAATTTTTAAAATTTTTTAAAATTTTTAATATTTTCTTTTTTAAAAAGAATTTTAAAATTTTTAAAATTAAATTTTTTATATTTTTTTAAAATTAAAATTTTAAATTTTTTAAATTTTTTTAATTTTTATTTGATTTGGAGCTCGGCGAGCCACGTAAGCGAAAAATAATAATAAAATATCACACGTAGGATTTCCGCCAAGTGTCGCCGGAGGTGGCACTGACTAAGTGTCCACTCGAAAAAAAGTGGCGACTTAAGTGTCATAGTTTTGAAGTTATGGGCTAAGTGTCGGCGTCGAGGATTTGTGGCAGACTTGTGGTGTTCTTCTACCCAGATATCTCTCTCAACCTTTATCAAGAAATTGTTTTAACCTAATAAATATAAACTACCTTGTTGACGAATCTTGGCACACTGTTGCACAACACACACTCCGAGGTCCTGGAATGTCTTGGCAACTTCTCCTAGAGGATCTGCCACAACTTCTGGCATTCCACTATCTCCAAAGGCTGATAACTAATATCAATGGAAGAAATCATTATTATCCATCATGCTTCAACAGGAGTAAGAATGGACATTAAGAGGACAAAGGCACAACAACAAGAGATAAGATCAAAGAACTTGTCAGAGGATATACTGTTGGTCTAATGGGAAGATTGAATAAATGAGGAATTCCGAACTGCTGGACAACCTGTAAGTAAATCCAGCACAATCTGAGGAAACAGAGAATATGCTTCATCCTTTAACACCAGTGTAACCCTAGGATTAGCGCTCTGGCATTCCATTGTAACAAGTAAACCAAACAATAGGTAATCGGAGAAACATACCTGAGAGCCTGATCCTCTACCAAGTGGGTAATAGCGCTTTCCATCGGCATCAAAGTGGCACATATTTTCCACAACAGCATCATGGTACCTGTGTGCATGAACAGTGGATTGTCAAAAGATGACTCTTTGATAGATAAAAAGAAATCAACTATAGGGCACCGAGAGGGGAAGGGAGGGTTGCAAACCCTATACAAAAAGAGCCCAAAACTAAAGACATACACAAAACAGCTCACAAAAATGAAAAAAGGAGCTCAAATTAAGGATAAATCACTGATGATATCAACTAGAACTATACATCCATATACAAGTTTCCACTGTACCAAAAATGTATAACTTTAAGCCAATTTTCAATAACATTCTGTCCAATAATTGTCACAGTGAATTTGTATCTTTTAACTTACATTTCCATGTTTCATCATATTTCCAGAATTCTTGACAAATGATTCAAAGGATAATCAAAGGATAGTGTTGAATGGGGATTGTCAATAGTACAAGGCACAAACCTTAAGTTTTGAGAACATGCGAATTCCCTTTGCTACATTTATAAATGCAAGCTTTTGAGGGGTGGTAACAATGACGGCAGCTGTTAAGGGTACAACCTGAAAAGTTAATATCATTACATTAAGATTGAAAACTGCAGCAACAAACAAAACTTGCAAGAGTATTATCTGATGCAAAATGCCTGCAACTAGCAGCTTCTAATTGTAAAGATGTGCTTTGTTCGTAAAAGGATAGAGGGATAAACATTAAACCGTTCATAATTACTGATCTAAGATGAAAAGGCACAAAATGCGAACCTGGCATAATGTAAGCTGAATGTCGCCAGTCCCCGGTGGCATGTCAATAACAAGGTAATCCAACTCACCCCTGCAAGGGGAGTTTAGTAATGCTTAGCTGCAGAAGCCCAACCCAGAAGCCAAAAAAAGGAGAATGATGAGAGAAAATCATTGTTTTTGATTAACTGTAGTTTACTTTGAATCATGCACTTCTCTTACAGGAATATAACACGCTTTGACAACAATGACATTGAACAGAAATTTGAATATAATAACCACAGCATGCAAGCATGACGAACATTCCCCTGCAATCAGCCAACGTCATAGAGTTCCAATGATTTTTCATACCACTCGGTAGTAGTCAAGAGTTGGTTGATGACACCAGAAACAATTGGACCTCACATAATCGCACGGCCTTGTCCAGCAAATCCAAAAGATACCAGCTTCACTCATAGGTATTCTGTGGGAATTATGCTTCTTTTCTCTTGGTTCTAGAAAAGGTAGGTGGAAATAATAAATGCATTACTTCACTAAACTAGAAATTAATTTCGTTGTAGTGGAAGTGGAACTATAAGCTTTATTACCATTTCCAGAAGTCGGTTATCAGGGGAAACCATTGTTGGTAAACTTGGACCATACACATCGGCATCGAAAATACCAACTCGAGCTCCCATTCCAGCCAAAGTATATGCAAGATTTACAGCTACAGTTGATTTTCCGATGCCTCCCTGAACAGTTCTGACAGACAGCAGTCATGATAGAAGAAATTAAAGACATGTCAAAACACAATTTGGAAATACTCAAAGAAAAATCTTTTCCGTTATAAAATTCGCTAATCAGGGAAGTCATCACGATGGAATGAAACTACAGGTCATCCTTATGTCACAGTCAACCTTCTCAAAGCAACCCCAAAAACGTCTTGTAGCCCGACTCGACATTGATGATTGGGTCATTGAAGAGGACTACAAGTAACCCACTCATTTTTATAATTAAAAAGTAGTTCGCTCCAGATACAGCGATAAGCTAAGATACCGCATGACACAGAGTCTATTTATCGTCCGAATTCACAGCCATAAGAACTATCTTGATGGTAAAGCAAACGCATCGTTAAAGTTCCCAAAGCTTGAAAAAATTTTCGGAATAGAAGGGTCTCAGTCATTACATAAGCTCCGCCAAACTCAATCTTGCTGATACACAATAGTTATGCTAAAGTGAGCATACATGTATCGGATTGTATTGCGCGTTACTTCTCGAAATGATTTGGCTGAAATTATGTACAATGCTTCTTAAGGTGGTGTGGTTTCCTTGTGAGAAAGAAAAATCACTATGAAGTTCATTTTCATTTCCTCCTCTTTTCTTTAGCAAATTTACTTCGACAGCTAAGTGAACCACACGTAAGAATAGAATATTTTTGCATTTTACCATGAAGGTTATGCCCCAATTTGAATTCCCAGAGGCATGGACATCTAGACTAACACTCCATATCATATATATTCCCAAAAACTTTAAGAACCGAAAAAAGAAAAAAAGGTTAGATGAATTGCCTTTCAAGTTTTCACTTATTAGTTTTGGGAGTTCAAAATACAATAACAGGAAGGGGAATGTAAAAATAGAGCATATAAAGTAAGAACAAGAGCTGAAGCAAATAACACCAAGCGAAAGCAATATCATCCTCTTACACAACCTTTAGATTTGCGCTATGCGCAGTATCATAGTCTGAACGATGACCACTCACACAGCTTTGATGTTTATGAACAAACCTTAAAAGGACACATTGATAAAACCATCACACTCCAACTCTACAAACATAGGAAAAATGGCACGATTGTCCTTCCATCCAAAGGACATGGTCTCATATGCATTATCGACATCAACCTATTATCATATATATATTCATCATTATCACATGAGAATAATAAGTTGGTTACATGACTAAAGTTCTAAAATCCACCAATAAAAACATATATATCACCAGTGACTAACAAACTAAACCCAAAAAGTACCATCACAAATTATACATATAATTAGCTTAGGTTATACCCTAAAATCAAAATTCTTAAGATGCCTCCACTGATGTTGCTCTCCTCTTATTTGCCGGCAGTTGAAAAAGAATTGAGATGAATGGTATGAGCAAATCACCTCTTGATAAATAGTATATA
Source organism: Eucalyptus brandiana (assembly GCA_014182725.1). Lineage (NCBI taxonomy): Eukaryota > Viridiplantae > Streptophyta > Magnoliopsida > Myrtales > Myrtaceae > Eucalyptus > Eucalyptus brandiana. The sequence goes on along the minus strand of CM024670.1, from coordinate 46,221,145 downwards.
TCTCTTCTCAACAAATCGAGCATCGACTATGCACATTATAAACAGTAACAGAAACACAAGCAAATCAAGCATATAATATAGGTAAAGGTCTAAATATGAGTTACATCACTTCAACAACGTTTTCTACATATTAGAAACACTCATTCAATCAACAATATTGAAGCAAACAATCGCGATCTAGTCTATTGAGGCGTAGGTCTTCATATCAAACTATAGCCATGTTAAACGCCCCATGACAAGGCTTACCAAGATATCTTCCAAGGCGTAGGTCTCCACTAATGTCAGCTAGTGGCTTTGGCCATTCAAGATGTCCTGAGAACATGTATGGTTACTTGCAACCTTTCGATGATTTCAGATCATAGCCACAAGACGATAAAACCATTAACATAATCTATCAACAACAAACCCATTTCAGAACTAATTTAATAAACTGGAGTTACAAATCCATACAACCATTCACAATTCCATCCACAATAAGAATAGATTCATGAAAAATTTCTCAAACCATTTCATAAATAATCAACTCCTCAACTATTTCAGGAGATATCTTACTATGCTATTTCAAATAACCCAACGGGGTAGTAAATGCAAGATCTAGCTTTATCCATCAAAGATGTACTAAACACCATTTTTAAAAAAATAAATAAATATCATAATGTGTAATGTCTCATTCATATCTTACACAGCATATCTAATCCTTGTGATTTTTAAGCCGTGAGTTTACAAAACATACAAGAGACAAGCACCACTCCTCACTAACCAAAAGCCAAATTAAAAGCTTTACCACTCGAAGAGCTTAAAAATCCTTTCAAAGAGAGCATTAACTAAATGTCAAACTAATATATCACTAACCTCAACTAAGATTCTACAAGGCGATGCTAATTTCTGGAGACAAAATGTGCACTATGAGTAGACAAAAAGGCCATACAAGCATCAAACTTGCAACAGAAAACAGAGCAGCAATTTCGTCCTATGCTAAGAATTCTGGCATGTCATACATCTCTACTGAACTCCATTTTAAGTGAGTTTACAGTCGAACAAGAGCTAATTCAAAGTACTAAAAGACCCAAAACTCCTTAGAACCAAAATTTGGCCGACAATTGATGAAATCCGGGACAAAACCCTACTAGTTGTGATTACTTTAAATTAGTTTTCGAAAACTTCGAAGAACCAATATCTCTCAAATGGCAATCCGTAAAATCTCATGATTCCAAGACCAACCTAATATTTCGAAACAACATAATTTCAGGGTTCAACAATCTCAAGAATCAACCTAGCAACCCTAAAACCCGAATCGATCCGATCCGAAATTACAACTTAACAGACCAAATCTCTTTGATTTCATTGGATGTATCAAGGTTTGGAATTCTTACCGAGTGCTTCAAAATGGTACCAATCTAGCTCATCATGGCCTCTGAACCGAATCGCGCCAAAAGCCTCTTCCGCTCACTCTCGGATTCCACACTCTTTTCTCCTCGTTTCTGCTCTTGATTTTTCCTACGAACTAGTTCAAGAAGGGAATAAGAAGTTGGGCTAAGGTGCCTTGGGCCGAAATTATCTCTCTCGGGAGAGGCCCTTTATGGGCTGAGGCCTTATTTTTTAGGAGAGGCCTTATTTTTTAGGAGAGGCCCGAAAGCTCCACTAGGCCCATCCTTTCTCTATCATAAACGACGCTTTAGTCATCAAAACCATCTAACATCGGGCATCTTCTAACATTTGTATGACATGCATTTGGGATCTTTTGCAATGATACACAATCTCTGATTGTCAACCGCGGTAGCTTCTCTAGCTTTGGAGCATCAGTATTGGACCTTTCCGTGGAACTGCAATCTCCAGTTGAAGGCCGTTCGGATTCAATCTCAATTAGTTTCGAGCAGGACTCCACCCATAGCTCTTGGTGCTCTTTTAAGCTCGAAACATTGGATATCCTCGCAAGCACGTCACAGTCGCTCAATTCCAGTATCTAGAGTTTCTTTAGCTGTCCGAGCACATTGTCAAACTCGATCTCTCCTAACCAATAGCTGATGAGATGTAAATGAAACAAATTATCCAGATTGGAGAACATTGACCATTCTATTGGGGTCTTCACATCTTTTAAGCTCAATACTACTAAATTGGATGGAAACCCAGTCAGAGACTGTGGGTCGGTACAAGTTGTTCCAAAATATCGGAGTCGAGAAAGGGAGCTCAAGTCAGTTGGATGCATGGCGAAATCAAATAGATCCACATATAACTCCTCCAATTTATGAAGCCTTCCGAGACACTCTAGGTTTGGATGTAGAATTTGTCCTTGTTCCATTATGGACGATCGTTTAGTTATAGACTTATCATCATAAGAGCAATCACTTATTATTAGACGATCTAAATTAGTGAGGTTTGAGAGGTCAGGTACTACCTGCAACGATGAAGACGATATTTTTATGTCTATTAAACTTGTGGGGAGATTTGGTAGTAACTGAAGCCCCATACATTCTCCTAAATCAAGTCGTCTGAGGTTGAACAACTAATTGAATGTCATTGGCAGTCCATTAACCTTTGTCCAAGACAAGTCCAGAGTCTTCAATTTGGATAGTCTTGTGATTTCACTAGGAATTTTGCCCTCAAGATTGTCACACTTTTTGGCATTTAGCTCCTCGAGATTCTCTAGAGTCCCTATGCTCTTCGATAGCTCTCTTATCTTACTAGAAGACAAAATCATGAGCTTCAACTGTTTAAGGTTCCCAATAGAAGGGGGTAATTCTGCAATTGGTGTAGAAGATACATCCAATTCAAGTAGCGATTCTAGTCTTCCAATGGAATCAGGTAATGCACTTACACCAATGTCTTGTAAATCCAAATAAAGGAGTGACCTCAACTCTCCAATGGAATCGAAAAGCTCTCTAAGGTTGCAACACCCACTTAGAGACAGATGCTTCAAACCTAGTAGCTCTCCTATTGAGGGAGGAAGTTTTCTAACACCATCCTGATTTTCCACCTTCAGCACCGACAAGGATTTCAGATGACCGATTGAGTTTAGTAATAGATGAACGGCTGGAAAAATATTTCTCTGCACCAGATGATCCTTCCCATCAATTTCCAAATACTTCAAGCGGCCTAGCTGATTAATAGAGTTATCGATTTCTTCCAATCGTGTACAATTTTTGAGAGCCAATTTTTTCAAATTCAAGCACTTGGAGAAATCATGTGTCCTCTTTAAATAATTGCACCTTGCCAAATATATGACCTTTAGGTTATCATTTACCTATAAAACAACCAGTTATTGAGGAAAATAATGGCACGGGCGAATGTCACCTTAAGGTAACAAATGCGTACACGCATAAAGGAAAAAAAATGAATGCATTATGTGAAATTGTACCATGCATGCTCCCCATCCATTCCGGTCTTTAGTAAGATCGCTCTCTGAAATCTTGAGAACGGCCAATTTCCTTAGACATAAACTGGTGGCATGTAGTTTTGAAGGGCAATGATGCCAAGAGAGCCATGTTAGATTAGAGAGAAGATTTTTGAAGTCTCCTACAAAGTTTCCCCCATCCAATTCAAGGAATCTTAAACTTGGTAGCCTTGAAAATTCGCCACTTGTAAAATTATGCCTGTTGGCAAGTCCGGTGAGTTTGAGTGTTTCAATGTTTTTTGTTCCCTAATATTTCCAAAGCAACAAGTTAGCAAAATGATTGAACCATTCAGAGTAAGTACTAAATATCAAAATAGGGAGCATATCTCTAAATTCAACTAATAGTAAACATGGGAGAACCAAAAAAAAAAAAAAAAAAAAAAAAAAACGAGGCACATAGATATTATCTTATAGAAAAGGGGGCAAATTCCATGAATCCTTATCTCTCCCATTTACATGGGAGTTGTAATTGTAAAAATTAGTTCATTTGGAATGTTGTTCATTTCTCTCAAATTATGCAAAATCATCAGTGTCCTATGTACAGAAATGAGCGAATGTTCCAGGTGAAAAAGAACTCTAAATACACAAAACTGCATGTTCAGTTTTTTCATAAGCAATTCACTTCTTTATTAAGATATACCAGGTTATTCCGAACCACTTCTAAGGCAACGGTTGAACACCACAACCTACTACGTATTCCAGGAACTTTAAAGGATTCTCGCCAAACAATTGCTCTTCCAAGATCTCTGAGTTGGTCGTGCATCCACAGTCTATCATCTTGGAGTTTTATCAAAGATAAATGAATAAGAACACGGAGTCCAGTATATGGAAAAAAATCACAAGCTTTCCACATGTAATATGTGGGGATTCTTTCTTCACCAATGCAATGACATGCGATATCAAGAAAAATTTGTTGTTGCTTGTACTCTAATTCTTCATAACTTATCAACAACTTTTTTTGTACATCTCGATCGGGCACTTCCTTCAACTTCTTCAATGTGTCTTTCCATGTTTTCTTGCCTTTTGAATGGAGTAAAGAACCTATGACCTCAAGAGCCAATGGTAGTCCTCCAATAGTTTCGACAATTTCACGTGAAATACTGATGTAGTCTCGTTGAGGTGAGACACTTTCAAAGGAGTGCTTGCTGAATAGTTGAAGAGCATGGTGAAATTGCATTTCCTTCATTTCATAAAAAGAGAAATCTTGGTGATAAAGTGGGATGATAATGTCATCTTGGGTGTCGATTTGGGGAGCTAAGAAATAGGTGTTTTTAGTTGTAATGATAATTCTGCTTCCCGGCCCAAACCAACTAGATTTACTAGCTAGCTTCATGAGCTGATCCCTCTTGTCCATGTCATCAAGAACAAGGATGACTTTCTTATCATTGAGTCTTTCTTTGATCATGTCCCTCCCCTCATCAGCATCAATAAAGTTAGGATGTCGAATACCAAGAATATCACATAATAATGTCTTTTGCGGACTTAAAATATTTTTACCCCGGATATCTGAAAGAAAACTGCAACTTTGGAACTGGGAAGAGATACACTTGAAGATTGCCTTAGCAAGAGTTGTTTTCCCAATACCGCCCATACCATAAATCACCACAAATCGTACATTAGAAGTACCTAGGCCTAACAATTCCATAACGGCTTCCATCCAATCGTGAATTCCCACCAAGCCATCACACCAGTTTCTTTGTGTAGGCATCAGTTTACCCAAAACTTCTTCCAATACAAGAGTTATAAGTTTATCTTGCCTGCCATATACATAATACAACAGTCCCAATTTGAGAAATCACAAACACATGTAGAAGCATAAATATGTAAAACCAAAAACTTAAATTGTTAAACCAAGTTCATATTTAGTCCTACCCAGATTGAGAAGATTGATCTCAGTTACAGTTAACAATGGTTCGAATTTGATGTGGGGGGCAGTTCTGAAGAATTTTTAGATGGTCAAATCAGCGAAGTTCTAACGGGTGATGTGACCATCAAAACTAGCTCCATAGCCAAGTGGGCGAACCGGACCAATTGTTTTGGTTCGTGCCACGCTTCTGGTATGACAAAGGGTGAAAATGGATCAAATGGCACACTAAGTAGGGAGAGTATTCTTAAGTAGGGCCAACACTGAGGAGGACGTCAATACTTTTAAGTGTGGAGTTTATGGCACCACAGTCCCACATCAAATGGGACACACCTTTTTGAACTATTCATGGGTAAGGCTCATCCTTAAATGATTACTCTAAAATTCAATTGTAATAGGAATTACTACAAAGAAGAGGGGCATAAGATGAGATAAAAACTGCATGCAAAAGTGCAGTCAATGGATTGGTTACGAGTTTTGAAAAATTATGTCTGATGAGATGGACTTTATAAAAGGAACATGTTTATTTGCACAACCATTTCAACTTCCATTTGACTTTAGAATATTTGTTAGAGGGAGGGAAGGGGGTGTCGATCTATATATTGAGTTTTCATGATTAAGAAATAATGATCTAAATTTAGAAATGAAAGTACAGAAGTTGTCATACCCGTGATCTGTTAAGTTCCATCCCTTAATTCTAGCGACTTCTCTAAGGGCCTCCTCCCACTGCTTCGCTGTTTCTTCACCAGATTGTCTCTTATGCTTTCGTAGGGCCTTGCCATACAATCCAGTTTTGAGCTTAAGATCGGATGCATCCACCCCATAGAAGATGGGCAAGATCACTTTCTCACCTCTCTTCCTACACTCCACCATGTAAGCGAGCTCACGGAGACACCATTTACTGGAAGCATAGTCTTTAGAGAAGATTGGTATGTAAATTTTTGAATTGGAGATTGCTCTCAAAAGCTCGCCTCCGATCTCTTCCCCAACACGGAGCTCTTCGTCATCTTTGAAGACACAAATTCCAGCCCGGATCATGGCCCTGTAGAGAGAATCTGTGATGGTTAAGCGAGTGTCAGGCCCTCTGAAGTTCAAGAACACCTCGTAATCCCTCCTTGACGATGATGAAGATTCACCACCATGGGGGAGAGACTTTCCTTCAAGATGTTCCATTTCTACGATCTTTGGCTGCAGAAGCGATCGTGCTTGTTCGAAATTGCAACTTTCCAGTTACCTCACGCCTATTGGCAATTTATAAGAGAAACGGTAGACTGACTTTTTCTGTCCCAAAACAACTACCGACTGATTCAGGCTCACGATGAGCGACAAAAGATGCAAAGAAAGATCACTATTGCACGCTTCCACGGAATTACCTACTTCGGACAACCGTTCTTCATTTGTAGTTTTAACGCACCTCTTTTTCCAGAGAACCAAGGAGAGCCATCCTTTTTTTGCAGTGTTTCCTCCAAATGTAACTGAGTTGACTTGGGGGATTCTTTGAATGTATTAGGACTAGAGCCTAATTCCCAGAAAAAAAGCATCGATTGTTAGTGGAGCATCAAAGCATCGAAGGCATTCTTCTATACTCAAAGATGGAGCCTGGCAGGAATTGAAATAAAAAGCTGAACCATGGCCCACCCTGAACTGAATCGCAGATCGAACGCCAGAAATAGGAGAAGAACTTACCCGAGCAGCTGCGAGTGCGAAGAAGCCTCTACCTCATCTCTCGAACACGATTCCACCGGAAGACAACCCGTGTGCAGACCCCAACTGATTTCAAGTCGAGGATGGACCAGAGGAGAAGACGGACCCCTCCTCGGCTCTCAGCAGCGACACTTTGGCTCTCTCTTCGGTTCTCAGCAGCGACGCCCCCTTCCCGTGCAGCTGTGGCTTGCATTTGTAGAGACTCTTTTGGCAGGTTAATGGACGAATTTGCTAAAACATTGAGGTGAGTTTTGCTGAACAAACGGAGGCTGTAGCTTTGGTTGAAACCTAGAATTTATTTCCTCAAAGCTTGCCCCAATCACAATAGGGAAAGAAATACTGGTTCATTCTGATCGTAGTATGCTGGTGGAGAGTGTTCTCTCTTAAGATACACTCAGTTGGCTGTGCAGCCTCTAGTGGACCGGGCCAAGAAGAAAATGAAAAATATTTCAAGAATTACCATTGCCCATTGTAGTCGTGATACCAATAATGTGGCCAATTGGTTAGGTAAAGCTCAATGTATGGGCTGTCTCCCTAGGAACTAGGTTTTTAATCTCTCGTCTGCTCTTTTAATTTACTTTGTATGGATGCTCATGCTATATTTGCTCGGAACTTATCCTAGTAATGATATTATGCTTCTTAGTTAAATAAAAAAAAGACCCTCCAGTGCGAGTATTGATGCCCTCTCGCTTTTTACAAAGCCACTTTATTTTTTCCTTTATTAGGTTGTCCTACCATTAAATAAAGTGTGTTGGACAATCCTTTTGCCATGAAAAAATAGATTTTTCTGATGCCGAATATCAAAGCGTGGGCCATCAAGAGTCAGCTCATGTTGGGAACGTGATGACAATTTGATTCTAAATTTTCATATTCCACTAAGTCATGAACAATTGACATCAAGCCAAATTGTTATTAAGACCAATCCATCCATCCTGACGGTAATGGAAAAAATTAGGATAAAATCTAAAGAGCTTTTTTTAAGTAGCTTGCAAATTTACCTTTCATATACCTTTCAATTCGAGTACTCTTTTATCTTCCTCGCCACCTTTAATATGCCTACATTTCAATTCCTTTGCTTTTGTAGTCAATTACACACTTGCCCAAAATCTAACAAAAAAAAAACCCATTTTTTTCTTAAAATTCATCATTTTCGTCCATTTCTCGAGACCTTCACTTTTCGATGAGTGGTCCACGGGCTCTCATCTTTTAAATAGGATTCGACCACAGATTCTATTTAAGAAAAAATTACTTTACATATCGATCGCATGATTGAAGCAAGTCCAATCGACAAGGCACACATTGCCACATCTTTAACTGCAAAACTAAAGTTGGAATTTCTTTTTCTAAGGGAGAGCAAAACAAAGCTTCCGTTCAAGTGCAAAAATGACCGTCCGTATATGGTCAATAGTCGTAAATTGCATTCATCTTTTTTCTTTTTTGTCTTCAAATCCAAAATAAACTCAGATGGAGGTTACAAATACTGGATCCAATCAGCTCTATTGAATAAGGAAAGCCAAATGCTAAACTTGATTTAGGAATGAAGAACCTCTATTTCTGCAAGGCGAGTTCATTGGTGCCTCAATCAATTCTCAACTTTAAATTCTCAATTTGACTTTGTTTTTCAGTATTCATGCTCTGTTTTGATTTACTTTGTCATGAAAATTATGTACTTCTATATCATTTTGAGTAATTAATATAATTTTCTTTTGAAAAAAATAAAAAATCAATTCTCAATTGATGCGTAGATGCATTTAAATGAGATGCCCCTAGGAGCACCCTCTCAGGTAGAGGATCAAAGTACCTGATTTGCAATTGGAAATTATATGTTAACAAGCATTTGGTCCATAAAGATTAAGGTCCATCCTAAAGTCGGCCAAAGAAAAGCCAAAAAAAAAACAAGCCAATTGAGGCTGGTTTTCAACGGAAGTATTGCTTGATCAAAACTGCAGTAAAAAATCCTTCTCGTCAAACTCGTATCTATAGCTTTCACGAAACTACATATGAAAAATTTGTTGGCTTGATATGTCTCTAGTATTTTGCTGATTTTGCATGATAGAAGGTTTGTTTAGCATGTTGTCTTGTTGGTACCTATCCATTTTTTTTTTTTAGAGATTATTATCACGAAAAACCCTAAACTTTTATACATCTGACTACAAAAAACTCCAAACCGATATATAATAATAATAATAATAATAATAATAATAATAATAATAATAATAATAATAATAATAATAATAATAATAATAATAATAATAATAATAAATTTACCTCAAACTAACTTTTTGACCACAAAATCTCAAGATATACTTATGAAAAATTTATTCAAAACTAATTTTTGATCACTAAATACCCCAAATTGATATATACGTGACAAATTTACCCCTCGTTAGTTTCCATTAAATTTTATGTCAAATTGTTGAGTTAGATAACACGTAGCAATTGACGGATGTATTAATTTGGAGTTTTACCTTCTATTTGTCATAAGTGTACCGGTTTTGTGGTTTTTTTGTCACATTAATTTAATTTAATGGATTGTATATTTGTCATAAATATACAAATTTGGGATTTTTAACGATAAAATAATTAATTTAACATAAATTTGTCATAAGTGTATTAATTCGAGATTTTTAGTAGTAAAAAATTAATTAAATATAAATTTATCATACATATATATATATATGAATTTGAATTTATCGTGATATTTAATTTTTTTATTATTATTGCATATCCATTCAAGGACAGCATGCTCACATCAAATAGGATTTTAGGTGAGATCGAGAACCTTCTATGATCTGGCCAAATGTACTAGTTGCCCCGGAACCTCCCCTTCTCCCTCTCTCATTCAAACTCTCTTGGTTACAGATCACCTAAAGGAAAATGACTGAATCCTCTCGCCGGCCACTTGCCCCAATATTTTACTTGCTCCTTCACAGAGCGTGAGAGGCACGCCCACCTTGTCTTGACTCTCAACTGCAATGTGTATTTTGGGTGGAAAGATCTTTCTTCGGGTTCAGTTCCTTCTACGTCTTTCTGGGACCTGAGAAATTTCCCCAAGGCAAATGAAACCCGTGTGTCTGCACCGTTTTCATACTCAGGATACGTATAGCTGCTGCTGTCATCACTCAAAAGAACTGCAACATCACGATACGGCATGTGCAAAATGGAATACATATTGTTAGACGTAAATTGCGTAACCCCATGATCTCCATAACTAGAACAAGAACATGTATAATTGAGTAGAAAGATTAACGCACCTGTTTTGGGATCCATTGTTCTTGAAGCGGAAGCGGAAACACAATGTTCCACGCGCAAGTCCTTCTCCTCTATTGCCCTCCGTATCACTGGCTCAATAAGGCGGCCCCCTCACGTGTAGCGTTAGGTAAACGCCCCTTAGGTGAGGATACATGTGAGAATTAAGGTCAGAGGAGAGACTTGAGCATATTTATAGAGTTTTCAGCTAGTCCCTCTCATTACGGGCCAGACTCAACTCGGTCCACACTAGTCAGCCCATATTAGACTAATCAAGAAACCTTCTATCTCACCTTAGACCAAACCCCGTAAAACGGTAAACGTTAAACGGTAAATTACAATATCAATTAATGTAGTCCACAATTAGAAAAACTCTTACATTCTCCCACTTGGACTATATTAATTGAAATTGTACCTTATGTGCGCACATTGGTCCAGAAATAATTCTTAATAGTCAATCCTATCCCATAAAGTCTTAAACACCTAATCATGGCGATAACTGCATGTATACACACAGAGCCTTCTATGGTCATGAATGTTCTCAACTTTATTGGTATGGATTCAATATGGTAGTGTGGCAAATGGATAACATCTCTCATAGAGAGATCCTATTTGTCAGTCACCATTCTCTTAACTTTAGGCGTCACAAAAACTTGTGCCACTAAAAAATGCTTTATGGTTCCAATGAACCCACATATGTCTTGTCCTTATGGTTAACCTTTTTTTTTTTTTTTTATGTATGACAAGACATATGCACAAGGCTAATAACCGGATGCCCGGATGCCCCTAGCCTTCACTCAAGATTTAAGTAATACCTTGAGACTTTTAACAATATATATATATATTCAACATAATAACAATCCATTCAAAAAATAATATTTATTGAATGCAAAAGTTGACATATATATCAAAGTGTTACTGAATTGTAACAAAACAGATGTAAACTTTATTCAAAGAATAATAAAACATAACTCCCACTAAATAACAGTATCCCAAGACGCTCCTAGGCCCATACTAATGACATGTCGATCAAATACACACGAGCGTAGGCCTTTAGTTAGTGGATCTGCAACCATATCATCTGTATGAATATAATCTACTGCAATGTCACCATTCTGCACTGATTCTTTTATAGTCAAAAACTTGACCTCTATGTGTTTAGACCCCTTGAGACTTATGTTGTTATTAATAAACAATACTGCAGAGTTATTGTCACAATATAACTGTATGGGTCTATCCACAAAATCAAAAACTGATAACTCCCTAATGAGGTTCTGGAGCCAAATAGCTTGAGTAGCAGCTGAAAAACATGTTACAAACTCCGCTTGCATGGTAGAAGAAGATATGGATTTTTGTTTTTTGCTCTTCCATGATACTGCACCTCCTGCCAACATAAATATGTATCCTGTCGTTGACTTCTTATCATCTTGACAACCAGCAAAATCTGCATCTGAATAGCCTACTAGTTGCAAGTCTGGAACATGTCTATACATCAGCATATAATCTTTTGTTCTCTTTAAGTACCTTAAAACCTTCTTGGCAGCAACCTAGTGATCGTGTCCTGGATTTGACTGATATCTGCCTAGAAGCCCTGTTGCAAAAGCAATATCTGGCCTAGTGCAAACTTGAGCATACATGATACTTCCAAGCACACTAGCATAAGGTACATCATTCATTTGAGCTTTCTCAAAATCTGAATTAGGGCATTGTGAAAGACTCAATTTATCACCCTTAACAATAGGAGCAATTCCTGGTTTGCAATCCTACATATTGAATCTTTCTAAAACACGATCAATATACGCCCTCTGAGATAAACCCAATGAATGACATGAGCGATCCCTATGGATCTCAATGCCAAGAACAAAAGACGCCTCACCAAGGTCTTTCATATCAAAATTTTTCGATAACATCCGCTTTGTCTCATGTAGTAAACCAATGTCACTACTAGCAAGTAAGATATCATCTACATAAAGTATGAGAAAAATATATTTCCTCCCACTGACCTTGGTGTATATACACTGATCTACTTTGTTCTCAATAAATCCGAATGAAGTAACAACACTATGAAACTTGAAATACCACTGTCTAGAAGCTTGCTTAAGGCCATAAATAGACTTTTTCAATCTACAAACAAGCTTACCTGAGTCATCTGCTACAAAACCTTCAGGCTGCATCATATAAACCTCCTCATCAAGGTCTCCATTTAGAAAAGCAGTCTTAACATCCATCCGGTGTAACTCCATATCGAAATGAGCTACCAATGCCAAGTTCACTCTAAAGGAATCTTTAGAAGAAACTAGAAAAAATGTTGCTTCATAATCTATTCCTTCTCTTTGAGTGAAACCCTTAGCTACTAGTCTGGCTTTAAACTTTTCAATCTTTCCTTTGGAATCCCTTTTAGTTTTGAATACCCATTTGCAACCAATAGGTTTACAACCTTCAAGCAATTCAACAAGCTCCCAAACACCATTATGTTTCATAGATTACATCTCATCTTTCATCGCATCTAACCATAAATCTGATTGAGGACATGAGATGGCATCAGTATAAGTCACGGGATCAATAACACAGCCTATATCATAATCATGCTCTCCCAGGTAGACTAGATAGTCTGGTGGTATAGCTAAACGTCTTTCCCTAGTTGATCTTCTGAGTGGAGCTACTTCAACCTTATTCTGAATTTGAGGGGCTTGAAGAATTTCATCAGGAACTGTCTCAATAATAGGATCATGTGCCACAACAGGCTCAGTTTGTGGCACAAGAGACTCCATAATTGTCTGCACAGGATGAGACAGGGATCCAATAATCCCCACCATACTATCATCTTTGATAGCTTGTGAGCAGCTATCCTTTTCAGCTACATCAAATTCCAGAAATTTTGCAGTCTGAGATTCCACAATTCTTGTACCTCCATTAGGGTTATAAAACCGATACCCTTTTGAATGGTCTGGGTAAGACACGAAGTAACATCGAGTAGTTTTGGAATCCAGTTTACTCAATGTTGGATTATATAACTTCACTTCTGCTGGACATCCCCAAACTTTAAGATGATTTAAGCTAGGTTTACGTCCAGTCCATAAATCAAAGGGGGTCAATGGAATTGCTTTAGTAGGAACACGATTTAGAATATAAATAGCTGTTTTCAAAGCTTCTCCCCACAGAAAATTAGGTAAATTGGTCCTACTAATCATACTTTTCATCATGTCTATAAAAGTACGATTCCGCCTTTCAGCTACACCATTTTGTTCAGGACTTCCGGGCATAGTAAACTGACCTATTATCCCATAATCCTCTAAGTATTTAGCAAACCGCCCTTTAAGTTGGCCAGCATCACCATGCCTACCAAAATACTCACCATCACGATTAGATCTGACAATCTTAATAACTTTTCCCAATTGTTTCTCCACTTCAGTCCGAAAAATCTTGAATTTATCAAGAGACTCGGACTTTTCTTTAATCAAGTACAAGTACCCATATCGAGAAAAGTCGTCAATAAATGTGATGAAATAAAAATTTCTGCACAAAGTAGTCGTATATGGTCCACTAATATCAGTGTGAATAACTTCCAACAAGTCTAAACTTCGTACAGCAGATTTATTCTTTATCTTAGTCATCTTACCTCTGCAACAGTCTACGCAAGTCTCTTGATCATCTTTAAGAGTAGACAAGATATCGGCCTTTATAAGCCTTTCTACTCTATCTTTAGAGATGTGATCAAGACGTTTATGCCACAATGCATAAGACTGTTCCTTAGGTAGAGGCCTTTTGGAAACAACATTTTCAGCTGAATAAGCGACGTATATGTCGTTGGGAGATAAGCTCAATCGATATAATCCATCAGATAAATTGCAACACCCAATCTTATTTGAATCATAAAACATGGAAATAGTATTACTCTTTATTTCAAAAGAGTATCCACACATGTCCAAACAAGACACATAAACTAAATTCCGCCTAAAAGAAGGTATGTAAAAAGTGTTTCTTAACACCATCCGAAAACCAGAATCTAAAATCAAAATAACATCTCCCACGAACTCAATGTCAACTCCAACGCTGTTTCCAACAGTGAGCTTTGATTCATCCTGAGTTGGCGTCCTTCGGTTTATGAACCCCCGAATGGTAAATGCAACATGATTAGTTGCACCACTATCTAGCCACCAAGAATTAGTCGGAACTTCAAATAGATTGGATTCATAAACAAATGCCAAAGAATCATTACATTTAGGCTCTCTTTTATTTTTCTTAGACAACCAAACTTTAAACTTGCTGCAATGTTTCTTCACGTGTCCTTTCTCCCTACAAAAGTAGCAAAGAACACCATCCTTCTTGGTGAATGCTTTCTTAGGACTAAGAGTGTTAGAAGGACCTGCACCTTCAGAATTTCCTTTGTTGTTGGAAGGACCAGCAACTTCTGAATTGCCTTTATGGGTATAAGTTTTCACCTTATTACCCTTGTCACTAGCAGAACTAGAAGCATAAAGAGCAATATGTCATTTATCTTTCTTCAATTTCTCTTCCTCTGCCACCAACCTTGCAATAAGGTCATTAACAGACCAGGTTTCATCTTGGGAATTATAATTGGTCTTGATAATCCCAAAATCAAGAGGAAGAGTATTTAGAGCTTGATGGACAATGCAAGCAATAGGAATTTCAACATTGAGAGCCTGAAGCTTTGTCTGTAAATCAACCATCCTCAGAACATAATCTCTAACTCCACCAGAACCATTATGTGTCATAGTAAAAAGTGTTTGCATGTGTGTTCCTATCTCAGCATTAGGTGAGACACAGTTTCTAGCCATCAAGGCTTCCATCATCTGCCTAGCATTGCAATCTGCAGGCAAACCACTTTTCAAGTGTTCCTGAATGGAACGCTTCATGGATAGCAAGCAAATTCTATTACTCTTTTCCCATGCAGCAAAATTTGCTTTTTGAGTCTCTATACTCTCGGCAGTCAAATCTGCCGACCGATTAGTAGTAAGAGCCATATGAATATCTGCCATCTCCATAGCAAACAGAAAATCCTCTCTCCATCTCTTAAAATTCAAACCAGCAAGAACCTCAATGGTGACGAAGTTACCATTTACAGAAAAAGTGACTGAAAAACAAGCAATGTATATAATTAGCATCATGTGAGCATTGTGTAACTTGACGTATAAGTACACATCCAGAGAGTTACATGCAAAATCACATAATCACCTTTGAGCAGAATACATGACATGCAATTGTACACTCCCCACATGATAAGGGTTATGAGAATATATTCCAATTTTCGTGAATTCATCACCTTTGGGCATATGAACTATTAGGATTGGTCACTCCTCCACTACACTATCATGTATCCCTCCATGAACTAATATACAATCACCTCCTTTGGGAGTATAACTATGTATTACACCAGGAGACATTCCAATCAATATACAAGATTGAAATTTCTCAAACCCAATCAAATGTGCCACTTTGGCAGTCACAACTCAATTGAATCCTTGAAACTCTCTCATACCAGAGATATAATCTTTACATCTCCCATACATCATATATATATGATTTAACCTTAGTGATAGGGGCATCATATCACTCAAATCACATGCCATGCTAATTATATTGCCTTATTCATTAATAAAATACAATAACGTTTAATTTTTATTAATGAATGACACTTTTATAGTATTTATGTGATAACATATCAGTAACCCAACACATGTATTTCCAAAAACACAGAGAATACAAGAAAAATTCACGTATTTAGGGCTTTGCATGTATTTTCACATCCATAAAATCATCAAACATGCAAAATAAATACACCATGACGTAGGACATGATCATATGAGTCCATCGCTGCCGGCCACACGCGAATTGGAGCCTCCACGCACCCGCACGCGCCGCCTAAGTGCGAGGCGCGTGGAGCACACGCGCAGCGCATGTTCGACGCGCAGGAAGCACGTGGCCGCGCGTGGGGGCGCGTGCGGCCTCCTCCGGCGACGCGTCGTCCACGGTTTTCTTCGTCTCGTCGAGCCCAATCCGAATATATAATTTAATTTAATTTTTATTGAACTAAAAGTCTCGAAAATCACAAATTATGGCAAGATCCGTACTAATTAGGGATAATCCGAACAAATTAGGGCAAAATCCTTTGCGTTCGTGTTCTAGAGTTATGGAGGCTCTGATACCACATGTTAGACGCAAATTGCGTAACCCCAAGATCTCCATAACTAGAACAAGAACATGCATAACTGAGTAGAAAGATTAACGCACCTGTTTTGGGATTCATTGTTCTTGAAGCGGAAGCCGAAACACAATGTTCCACGCGCAAGTCCTTCTCCTCTATTGCCCTCCGTATCACAGGCTTAATAATAAGGCGGCCCCCTCACGTGTAGCGTTAGGTAAACGCCCCTTAGGTGAGGATACAAGTGAGAATTAGGGTTAGAGGAGAGACTTGAGCACTATTTATAGAGTTTTCAGCCAGTCTCTCTCATTACGGGCCAGGCTCAACTCGGCCCACACTAGTCAGCCCATATTAGACTAATCAAGAAATTTTCTATCTCACCTTAGACCAAAACCCCGTAAAACGGTAAACGTTAAATGGTAAATTACAATATCAATTAATGTAGTCCACAATTAGAAAAACTCTTACACATATACTTTAACACATCGTAGGTACATAGTATTGACAATCGTATTTGCGTTTGCATGGTATTCATTGTCTTCGAAAACCCTTGCTTCTCCAAAAGTCTGATATCTTCGGGTTCAAGTCGCTGTCCAACTGCAAGAATACTGGCTTTTAAGGTCACCATGAATGATTCCTCAACCTGAGTATTTGTGGAGGTAGAGAGCAACCTTCAATGATGATGAAATGATGAGTTGTGCCTTAGAAGTTAAGAATACTAAATGTGTTAAGTTTTATGACTCAAATGCAATGTCAACGGTTACAAGATTTAGAAAATTATCCCTATTTTAAGTTCTTCCTCCAAAACACCCTCGACAAAAAAGTTTGAGAAAATTCTATAAATTTCGACACCTACCTTCATTACCCTCTTTCTAAAGAAGATGTTTAATGCGAGAAATATATCATGTGGCAATAATAAAAGGGTCTAACCAATTAATCGGAAAGTGAGATATACACACACTGAATGTATTGTCAGTTACAAGATTCGGAAAATTATCCCAATTTTAAGTTCTTCACTCCAAAACCATTTGTGACAAAAAAAAAATTTGAGAAAATTCTATATATTTTGACGTCCGCTTTCGTTCCCCTCTTTTTGTGAACCCATTTAACGCGAGAAATATACCACCTTGGAGTAGTGATAGATGGTATAAGTAACTAATCAGAAAGCGAGATACACACGTGGCGCCAAGCGAGATGAGTCCATTGATCGCTCGAATAGATTCCCCACCGATGCGCGTTTTAAACGACAGCACACCAACCGCCCAACGCCCCCCCCCAAAAATAAAAACCACAAAACCAAAGGGAATAAGCGGATGGCACGGTCGACCTGGCTCAAACCCCAAAACAAGGGGGAAAACGGCCAGATTGGACGGCCCAGATTGTTGCGTGAAGCTTAAAAACACTTCGACTAAACACACGCTGAAAAGATAATGAATGTACGCAACAGGGAGGAACGGCTGGATCGGACGGCACAGATTGTTGCGTCCACTTTTTTTTTTTTTTTTTTTTTTTTTTTGGTGGGCCCTACTCTATTCCTACTCTACACTCATTCGCGGACTTGTGCGCCTCTTGCGGGCGTGGGAGTCGCAACCCCACTCGAAACTTACACGTTCCTATCCCCCATCCCCTCGAGAAGGTGGGGATTTGAACCCCTCACCTCCCCCTTCCATGTTGGAAGGGTGGCCACTGGGGCGAACCCTAAGTTATAAGCTCGCTCCTCTCCCCCTTTCCCTCCTCCCTCACTCCCTCCTCTCTCTCTCTCTCACAACTTTACAACTCCCTAAGTTACCTTCTTTACGCTGCTCGCATCGTGCATATTCCTTCGAAAGCAGCTCGATTCTTTGTCTGTGTGCTTTTTTTTGGTGCGCTTGTCTATTCAGCAGACTATTGATTACGCAAGCTTCAAGTTCGTCATAGTCGGCTTGGGCCGCGGACGCGACTATGACGAGCTTGAAGTTCACACAATCAACAGTCTGGACCAATCGTGATTTATTGAGATACGATGAGGTTTAGATTAAGCCAATCCAGACCAATCGATTGTCAAATATTGATCTTTGGCATTGATAATTGTCTTCGAGACCCACTGTTGACAACCTAGAGGCCCAGCCCTCCTTTTGCTTCCTCTCGTGCTGGCTTGTATGACTCGGTGATGTGATTAGAAGAAGAGGGTTCTCATGTTGAACTTCTAATTGAGTATATTAGCTGTAAATCTTGTTGGGTGTTCATCGATGGATTTCGTTAATCAATTTTTTTTTTTTTTTTTTTTTTTTTTTTTTTTTTTAGTTTTACAAATTACTGATTTTGATCTGGTAGATCTGCAAGATTAATCGGCTAATATGGAAAGCGGACATTCAGCAATTAATCGATCGAGTGGATCGCACGTCGACCTGGGGGGAATCGGCCCGATCGGACGGTCCAGATTGTTTCGTCAAGCCAAAGCCACTTTGAATAAAACGCACGCTCCTCTTTCTCTCTCTCTCCCTCTCTCTTACGCACGCAATTAATCGGACGGTCGATGCCGTTTCGGCCTGGAGCTCTGATGCTCTTTTTATGTTCCTGATTCTTTCTTTATTTGTTTGTGCTTTGTTTTCTTGGTAGATTTCGCCTAATGGACAGACCTTCGATTGGCCGAGCTTCAAGCTTGTCATCATCGGCGACGGAGGCACTGGTGAGTCCTTCCTTTTCCTAGTTTTGATTTGATGGGACGACTTGATTGCTGCTCGTGTTTTTTCTTTCCTTTTGGTTCCCTTGAGTGTTTTTCGTGTGTTGTGCGTGTGTCTCGTGTGTGGTTCAGGGAGTCCTAGAGAAAACAGAGGGCAAAAAATAGAGAGTGGCAGGGAGAGTAATCGGTGAGCTTTCGTTGCCGTGTGTGTCGCTAGTCAGAGTTCTTCTAGTTGCTCGACAAAGCCGGCTTCTCTTTGATCAATTCAATTGCATGAGGCGTTTGTTGTGATTTGGTCCACGAACTTGCCCCTAAATGCATTCGCAACTTAAATTGAGGACATGGAATGACTTCTCGTGCGATTTAAAGCGGATTAGAATTCTTTGTGTTTAGTTTGATTCTTTGTTTCTCGTAAGTATGTTTTGGACGTCCTTGTAACTTCTATGAAAAATAATAGAACGGATTCAAATCAAAAAAACTCAACCTTGTTTTGTTCACTTTTCATCAATAACGTTTGTTGTCATCTTCTCCATCTTCATCAACTTCTTCACTTCCATCTCCTTCCTCATCATAATATCCTTCTTCTTCATCTTCAACATAGTTGTTGCTGTCATCCTCTCATCATCCTCTGCATCTTACGTGTCCACCTGATTTGCCTACAAAGGTCAAGCACAAAAGGTTAGTCCATATGAATGCAAAATAACTTGACCCTCACTAGAACTCTTCCAATGCCACAAGCCCCAGTTAGATTTATAGCACAGACCAGAGCAAATTCTGGACGAGATCATCTAATTTAGTCTTGAGAGAGAGATTAATGAAGCTACAAGATTGCATAAACATGATGAAAGCTAGCACTGACAAACTAAGAGAAACAGCAATAGCCAAATCTGTGCATCACCATCACACTTTCATTGTGGTTCAACAGCTCAGCCAGATAAAACAATGACAAGAATCTGAGTTTCACGCATAACATAAAGACGGAATTGAACATGAGGACATCAAATATATAACGCCTAACTGCTTATTCACAAAAAGAAGCAAGTGCATGTACTGGAATTTCTTATATGCTGAGATTCTTATATGAATTTCCCAAGATATAATGAAAAAGAAGAGGGGAGAGAGGAAGCACATATAGAAGTCCTCCGTGTTAGAATGTCTCTCTGTGTTCACTGTTTGAACTACTCGCACTCTCCAATCTGCCACATTTACTTGAAAGCCATTGGCAGGGTGGATAGAAATGGATGTTGATTACTATTCTTGAGAGAATTTTGATGCTTGCCAATTCTTTTCACCAAAGCTTTGATCTACTTGCGTTGAGTGAACATGTCAAGATCTTGCAGGAACACTGACCGGCCACTCCATCATCTGCAACTGAAGATATGCAGCAATCTGCATTGACTATAGAAATTAAATAGAGAAAAGATGGTAATGGTTGATTGATGAACGTGTCATCTGAGTAAATTTCACCCTTACGAACTTCTCTGAACTGATTCCAATTACCGGTCAACCACAACAAAGAGGGACATAATTCATTCTAACGCAACATAAGAGAAAAGCATCACCTGATTAAATCCATCACAAGGAATAGTTTCCTGTAGGTCGAATTTCTTCTGGTTTGATGTCTTCCGGTACATCAGAATACTGCAATTTTTGCTCCTCTGTCCAACCACCCTGAGGCGCACAAGTAGAAACGTCAAAAGGATTTTTTTCAGCTGAATTCAACCACTAAAAGGAGTTCATTTATCTTCATCGATTTTGAGGGATTTAACGAGAGAATAACCAAGGTTTTACTCTGAATCCCTATGCTGTTAGACATTTATCAGCATGACAAAAGAAGTTCAAATGAGGCGGAAATCAGGTTAAAAGCTTTTGAAACAATGAAGTTTTTTTAGTTGACTGAATGGATTTTGATGAAGAAATTCATGCTCCGCTAAAATCTATCAAGCCAGCTTACTTGTATTCATGTTGCAGTTGATGCGACATTTGGACATTGAGATCCAGTCAAGTCATTTTAAACCATCACGAGAAGACAGAAGGTAAGGTTGAAGTGAATAAATGCTTGAACTTCATGTATGAGTACTTGGATCATGGATAATGGCATGAAAGCTACTCAAATCCACTTATCTATTTTTTCACGATGTGCCCTTCGACCTAAGATTCAATTTAAAGGGTCAGAAAAGGTAAAGGCTTAGCCTAGAGGTCCATTGTAGCTTCAAACTTATGCTTGTCTTCCTTTCAAGGCAAACTACATTAAATGCAGTAACCAGCCTGAACATATTTAATATAGGATTAGCATCTATTTGTTTCCCAGGATATGCATTATTGTATTGAAGTCACAGCAATGAAAACCTACATATCCTACATTCCATTTGCAAAATGAAAAATAACAGAGGAGTTTCCTAGGTCAAAGGAAAGTCCTCATACTGCACTTTGAGCTGATTGGTCGTTCCTTCTCATGGTTGCAGGGTGTAGAAAGAACTCCTCCTCTGACCCCAGAACCTTCACTTTGATTGCCTTGATGACTTTATCATAATGACGGCTGTTGACAGTGGAAAGGAAGATGAAACTCTAAATCATTTGAATATGAAAGCCAAGAATTGAAAAGATATGTAGTTTCTGAAAGTTATTCCTTTAGTTTTATCGTGGGAGGGAAGATAAGCCTAAAATTTCAGTAGTCCATGATGAAACAGGAAAGTTCTGATCTCACGAATCTAATTAAACACACCCTGAAGTCTCGAAACACAGAGTATATGAAGGATTTACAGCTACAGTTGATTTTGCCTCTCATCCCAGAACAGTCCGTCAGCTGATAGACAGTAGTCATGATAGAAGAAATTAAAGAATAGTACTTTCTAACAAGATATTTCCGCTCCAATAAAGATCCCACATCTAACTGCTTCAGCAACCAAAAGACATGTAAAACCATGATTTGGAAATACCCAAATAAAAATCTTTTCTCTTCTGAAATTCACTATTCAGGGAAATTACCACAATGGAATGAAACTGCAGGCCATCCGTATATCATAGTCAACCTTCTCAAAGCAACCCAAAAATTTTGTAGTCAAATGTCTGCACTAAAATACCTGCATAGTCGTTAGTCACAACCTCGAATATGAAGTCCAACAAAAGGTTATGTAACCCTACCTTGCAACTTGAAACTGCTACAATGTTCGAGATCATCTGTAACCCTGGAGGAAGTTGACCTGTGAAAACGGGTATTGCCAGTTCTGCTGACATGGTTGCTTCAACATTCTTGACCCAAGGAAGATTAGCCACCACCTCATTTGCCTGCTGCTCAAACTGTCAAGCGACGCTCATGCTGTCAAACTATTTAAGGTTCAAAAACCTGATATATCAGGCAAAGACTCTTACGAAACCATAATGAAGCAGAAAATTTTTGCCTAGATTAGTTCCATGGGTCTTAGGAAATTGTACATGCACAGAGAGACTTATGGAAGGATGTCAAAACGAGGTGACAATGGTTTCTAAGAGTAATTAATGCACAAGTCAGAACATCTAGTGCACTGAGCATGTATTTGGTGATTGATCAAGCAACAAAGGTAATTTACCATGTCCTTGATTGGACATGCATGTGTAGGGTAAGGGTGTCATTCCTTACAGATGTATAAAGACTGAGATCCCATATTGATTCTTTAATAACTGTTGGAATGTATTAGGAAATCTTCTAGAATTTCTCCCTGATTATATTACGTGATATTATGTGATTTGTTTTTTATTCTGATTGCTGTAAATTAGATATTAGAGGCAACTTAGGATCTTTATCTAAATAGGTTTCTTACCTAATTTAGGTTCTCTGTTCATGTATTTATACTCATTGTAATCACTCTATGAGATATAAGAAAACAGATTCTTTTCTTCATGGTATCAGAGCCCAAAGGTCCTTCATCTATTCACCTCGAGTAATTTTTTTTCGTTCGATCACTATGTCGGACGAATCATCAACCACCAGTCTAACCCTCCATCACTTCTTACAAAATCCACCGAAGCTCATCCCATTCAGATCACTTCCATAAAGCTGAATGGTGATAATTTTTCCGGTGGTCTCAATCTGTTCGAATGTATATACGGGGTAGAGGAAAAAGTGGCTATCTCGACGGAGATAATGCAGAACCAGCGGACAGATGACCCCACTTGGGCTGTCTGGGATGCAGAGAATTCAGCGATTATGACGTGGCTGACCAACTCCATGGAAGAAGAAATTGGTGCAAATTATCTAGGCTATTATACCGCAAAAGAACTCTGGGATTGGGATGCGGTGTGTGAGATGTATTCAGATTTGGGTAATCAATCTCAAATCTACGAGTTAACCTTGAAGCTGGGGAAGATGCGACAAGGAGAGGAAACTGTCACAAAATACTTTCACTCCTTGAAAACGTTTGTGGCGAGAATTGGATGTATTCAATGATCATGAGTGGACGTGTATTGAAGATGGTAATCAATACAGGAAAATTGTAGAAGCAGAACGTATTTATGCTTTCCTAGCAGGGCTTAGAGATGAGTTTGATGAAGTACGGGGCATAATACTTGGGAAGCAGCCTCTTCCACCTATTGGAGAGGTCTTCTCAGAGGTTCGGAGAGAAGAAAGTAGACGGGGAATAATGCTGGGCAAGTCGGCTACCGGCGGAAAGGATGGATCATTGGAAGGTTCAGCATTAACTATATTTGAAGACAAGAAGGGCCATGTTCCTACAACAATAGTTTCCGAGGCAAATATAAGCAAGATCCCCATTAACTTGCGAAGATCAGATGGGAAACCTTGTATTTGGTGTGATTTTTGCAACAAACCCCGTCATACACGGGAGACCTGTTGGAGGATTCATGGCCGTCCAGCTTCTACAACTAGTGAAGCAAGGAGACCAACTTCATTTAGCCGTGATAATAAGTCTTCTCAGCGTATGCCTCCTACAGCTAATGAGGCCCTTTGCATTCTCTTTTCAGCAAAGAACAACTAAACCATCTTCTGCAACTACTTCAGGCTGGGTCCGTATCGGGTAACCCTACTGCTTCGATTGCCCACCAAGGTAGAAATCTAAATGCCCTCTCTTGTTGTTCACAATCTGTACCTTGGATCATTGATTCGGGGGGCATCCGATCATATGACTAATCTTCCATATTTGTTCAAATCATATATTCCTTATCCGGCAACCAAAAAATTCGGATTGCCGATGGGAGTTTTTCATCTATTGCAGGCAAAGGATTAGTTCCACTTTCTGAGTCTATTAAACTTCATAATGTACTGCATGTTCCTAAGTTAGCCTGCAGCCTCCTTTCTGTTAGTAAACTTTCTAAAGAGTCTAATTGCCGTGTTGTCTTTTTTGCTTCCCATTGTGAGTTTCAGGATCAGATCTCGGGGAAGACGATTGGCAATGCTAGGATGAGGGATGGTCTCTACTATTTTGAAGAGTTTGTCTCTAATAAAAAAGCTCAGGCGTATGGAACTTTCAGTTCTTCCCCTGTTCAAGAACAAATAATGGTTTGGCATCATAGATTAGGCCATCCTAGCTTTGGATATTTGAAATATTTGTTTTCTCATTTGTTCAAAGATTTGGATGTTTCTTCACTACATTGTGACAATTGTCTTTTTTCTAAAAGTCATCGTACTCATTATAATCCAAAACAGTATCGTGCATCATCTTCTTTTTACTTAATCCATAGTGATGTTTGGGGTCCTTCACCCATGCCAACAAAAACCGGAAAACGATGGTTTGTTACCTTTATAGATGATCATACCCGTTTATGTTGGACATACTTGATGAGCGCCAAATCTGAAGTTGAGTCATTATTCAAAAATTTTTATCAAATGGTTATGACTCAATTCCGTACTACTATTAGTATTCTTCGTCGATAATGGTACTGAATATTATAACCAATTTTTGGGAAGTTTTTTGACAGAAAAAGGCATCATTCACAGTCAACTTGCCGAACTACACCCCAAGAATGGCATTGCTGAACGCAAAATCGCCATCTCCTTGAAGTATCGCGTGCCCTCTCGTTTTTCAATGCATGTACATAAACACTTATGGGGGAAGTGTGCTAACATCATCTTATCTAATTAATAGGTTGCCTACTCGGGTATTAAATTACACTACTCCCTTAAATTGTTTCAAAAAAGTGTACCCCACAGCTCGTATTTTTTCTGATATTCCTCTAAGGGTGTTTGGTTGCACTACATTTGTCCATCTCCCAATTCAGTGTCGATCTAAATTAGATCCTCGGGCTGAAAAGTGTGTGTTTATAGGGTATGCACCTAATCAAAGAGGTTACAAGTGTTACAATCCACATACTGGTAAAACTCATATCACTATGGATGTAACATTTATCGAGTCACAACCGTTTTTTTCTAACAAATCTCTTCAGGGGGAGAATGGCGAAGTTAGTGAAGAGATTAACTCTCCTGTCCTTCCTAATCCTTTGTTTGAATCTTCGAAAACACCTCTGCCAAATCTTGATGTGTCAAGGATAGGGGGAGAAAAAGTTCAAGATCACAATGTGATCAACAAGCCCGAGCTTCAGGTTTATACTAGAAGGAAAACTCTTCAAAATATTGCAGATCAGAACTTTGTCCTAGAGCCTCATCCGTCTACAACCCCGAGAGATGATCTCTTGCCTTCGTCATCAGGTGATCCTAGTAGTACTCTTTTTCCCTCTATTCCTATCTTAAATTCTGATACTAATGCTTCTAATCTTGATATGCCTATAGCTCTTAGAAAAGGAGTTAGATCATGTACTAAGCATCCTATATCAAAACATGTGTCATTCCAAAAGTTATCTCATCATCATAGAGCATTTGTGTCAAATCTGTCTCACATATCTATTCCTAGAAATATCCATGAAGCTTTGAAGGATCCAAAGTGGAAGATGGCTGTTGAGGATGAAATGCTTGCACTTAAGAAGAATGGCACATGGGAGTTGGTTGATGCATCAGAAGAAAAAAAAGATTGTTCGCTGTAAATGGGTATTTACTGTAAAATGTAAACCCGATGGGAGTGTTGAGCGATATAAAGCAAGGTTAGTGGCAAAGGGGTTCACTCAGACTTATGGAGTAGACTATCAGGAGACTTTTGCTCCAGTTGCCAAGATAAATTCTGTTCGAATTTTACTATCTTTGGCTGCTGCATTTGATTGGCCCTTACATCAGTTAGACGTGAAGAATGCATTCTTGAATGGTGACTTGGAAGAAGAAGTGTTTATGAGTTTACCACCAGGTTTTAAAACCGAAGGCAAAGTTTGCAGATTAAAAAGTCGTTGTATGGACTTAAACAATCTCCAAGAGCGTGGTTTGAACGATTCGGGAAGGTGGTTAAAAGATTTGGCTATCACCAAAGTCAAGGAGATCACACTCTATTCTATAAACACTCAAAGGAAGGTAAGCGTGCAATTCTAATCGTCTATGTTGATGATATAATATTAACTGGTGATGACAAAGTTGAGTTGAAAAGCTTGCAAGGGAAGTTGGCTGAGGAGTTTGAAGTTAAGGATTTGGGTGCCTTGAAATATTTTCTTGGAATAGAATTTGCGAGATCCAAAAAGGGCATTTTTATAAACCAACGCAAATATGTTCTTGATCTCGCTTAAAGAGACAGTCTATTAGGATGTAAAGCGGCAGAGACCCCCGTGGAACCAAATATGAAGCTTGAACTTGCCAAGGCTGAAGAAGTAATAGACCGAGAAAGGTATCAAAGGCTTGTTGGTCGACTTATTTACTTATCTCATACTTGACCTGATATATCGTTTCTTTGTAAGTATGGTGAGTCAGTTCATGCACTCACCAGGGCCAAGGCATTTTGAAGCGGTATATAGAATTTTACGCTACTTGAAGGGAAGTCCTGGTAAGGGTCTAATGTTTGAAAAACATGGACATCTGGAAATTGAGGTGTTCACTGATGCAGATTGGGCCGGAAGCAATATGGATAGGAGATCTACTTCAGGCTACTGCACATTTGTTGGTGGTAATTTAGTCACTTGGAAGAGTAAAAAGCAGAGTGTGGTGGCAAGAAGTAGTGCTGAAGCTGAATTTCGATCAGTAGCACATGGTGTATGCGAAGTTATGTGGATTAAAGGTATCTTAGATGAACTACAAATTCCAAGTTCCATACCAATGAAAGTATATTGCGACAATAAGGCAGCAATCGCAATTGCTCATAATCCCGTGTTACATGAACGGACAAAGCATGTGGAAGTTGATAAACACTTCATCAAAGAAAAACTTGATAGCGGACTAATTTGTATGCCGTATATTTCAAGCGATGATCAGACTGCTGACATTCTGACCAAGGGATTACATAGAAGGCAATTCATTCGTCTAGTGAACAAGCTGTCTATGGAAGACATCTTCAAGCCAGCTTGAGGGGGAGTGTTGGAATGTATTAGGAAATCTTCTAGAATTTCTCCCTGATTATATTACGTGATTATATTACGTGATATTATGTGATTTGTTTTTTATTCTGATTGCTGTAAATTAGATATTAGAGGCAACTTAGGATCTTTATCTAAATAGGTTTCTTACCTAATTTAGGTTCTCTGTTCATGTATTTATACTCATTGTAATCACTCTATGAGATATAAGAAAACAGATTCTTTTCTTCAATAACCTCTCCAAGAGCTTCATCTGTCGGGAGGTCCATAATAAAACCACATGAAAAAGTCGGATCAATAATTTGAGAGAAGGCTTTAAGCAAATCAATTCCAGCTGTCTGAGCCGAAACTGCAGAACTACTCTCTACAACTACAAGAGCAGATTCACAGAATGATGTCAAGCTTATAAGATGAACAGCTATAGTAATAAAAGAGAAAAAATCAGAGGAGAAAAAAGGTGAAAACTTAGCAACAACTAACCATTCATTGGCGGCACACCCAGGATAGGCAATTATATTTGGCCCTTCATCAATTAATAATTTTAGCACTAATATCCTTCTGTATCTCAGTCAGGGCCATTCAAATTCTGTGTTGACAAGGGGTAGCCAAGAGTTGTTGGTTTGGGTGGGCTTCTCAATAGTACAACACACGGGCACAAAAGCATGTGCATACAAACACAACATTGCTCTAATTTTTTCTGTTCATGTATAGTTTCTTGGCAATTCCAAGAACATAGTTGGACAGAGCAAGTCCCTTTTATTTGGCCTACCAAATAAACCTCCAAAATTATCTTCATTGCAGAACATGTGGGTCATCTTCGCAGGGAGGCTGATGTCTATTAGTTGAAGCAGATTGATATGATGGCACAAGCCAACGATTTTACCATAAAACCTGACCCATTTTTAGGAAGTCAAAACTCAAAAATTAGCAGATTATTAGCTCCAAACAACAAATTGCAGAGAGATACTAAGAATTGAACACGGAAAGCTTTGCAGAAAAACTTAATGAGATACGTTTAAATGAAAAAAATTCAAGATATTTGGCTCAATAAAAAACTCTTGACCGTACCAATTGCACTCACTCGACAAGATCACCCTGTCAAATTTTCAACATTTCATTGTATGTTTTTGTAAGTAGTTATGAGTTACTGTGTTCTCCTATCTCAGATTGATAAGTATCCAAACATAAAATAAAAGAGTGCCATATGGGTATATCCCTAATAAAACAGGGACCTAATAATCAATGGATTGGAATTATCATATTTGCTAATCCTCTCACATTCCTTATGCTCCAGGCATACTAACGAGATGAATGGTGGATCGAATAGGGGGCACTAATTCACCAACATCCATGGCCGATGGTGTGTGATTGCAAGAGTATGTCCACAGCTGGTGCACTTGGGAGTTTGACTAGACCTTCAAAGGGGGCTCGTTGAGGAAATTGTGTCAAACTTGACAACTGAGGCAACTTTCAAGTCTCAGTAGACATTTGATGCCGCAAATGGGTAGACAGTCGCTAGCACACCTTGCAAGCACATCAATCTTCCACAAAGATTTGCATCATCCATTTTTGTGATGCCGTAGAATCATAACATTCATATAGCAGTCATTCCATAGGAAAGAGCAGTTCCAAGGACTTACAATCTAAAAATTCCCGAAGCACAGATTCCTTCACTAACTGCTTGGAACAAATATCAGATGGATTAGATATAAGGACAGCAAGCGACATACTGCTCTCCAGAGATGTTTCATCATGTCCTGAAGGAAATCATATGAAGACCACCGTAGATATCAAAGAGGTCGAGCAAGGATCACAGCCATGAGGACCATCTTGATGGTAAGCAAACACATCATTGAAGTTCCCAAAACTTGAAAAGAATATCAGAACAGAAGGGCCTTGCTAATTACAAAAATTCGCTAAACTCGACCTCCTTACACCTTTTACTCTGTATCAAGTATTGCGACAGTAAGGTGTTCCTGACTTTTTACATAGGGTCAACTCTTCTGTACACTTATGCCAGTTTTTGCCCCAAGATTATATCACAAGCATTTGCATTTTATGGATTGAATCTTGTTGCTTTTATATCCAAGACAGATCAAGTCTGTTTTCCTCGCTACATCCCTACCCAACAGAGTTTCAAACGAACTATCAGCTGTCGGCAAACTGAGTAGCTTTAAGCCAAGTGCATAAGGTTTTTGAATAAAATTGTGGACAATCTGCTGTATAAATTAAAAGACGGAATTGGAAATAGATGAAATGCATGAAGAGATAATGAAGAAGCGCACGAGAGTCCTAGCCGTGCAATGTCGCTTTCTAAAATAGGGCTGCCGTGAATTGATTAGAAGCTTAGAAGCAGACAATACTTGTCAAGCAGAGTTAAATGTGCAAGAAACGTAGTTTAGATTTCTCAACAACCAAGGCACAGTGGTTTAAACTTTAACTACCAGGAGATTGATGGAAGTAACCAATCCCTCAGTTGTTTCAAATTTAGGCTCAGTGCTGGTGTGAAGGGGGTATTGGAAGAGAATTCATGCAACTGTATTTGGCAATACTTCTCTATCCTTTTAGAATGAATATGCATGCATTAAGATTGTATATCAGGTATTTCTGACAGGGAGACAACACTTTCCAAGCGTTATAAAGAGTTGGGGCAAAAGAGGTAGCAAGCAAAATGAAATTCACAGAGAGTGGGTGAAGGTACATGCAATCAATGTCTGTCCTGTGCTTATTATTGAAGCACATTGAACCCCTATATCTGTCCATGCCTAAATTTGATTAAAGCATAATAAACCTAAGACTAAATGGTTATACCACTGAAGTGACCATATATATATTGAATTGTAATGTGGGTTGCTTCTGGAAATGATTTGTCTGGAAATGACACCATACTCCTGCAGGTGTAGTTTTCCTGTGAGGAAAAAAGAAAAATCAATATAAAGCTCATTTTCATTTCCTCCTTTTGTCTTTAGCAGATCTACTTCGATAGCCAAGCGAATCTTACTTAGATTAGAACACCTTTGCTTTCTACCATCTACACAGAGTTTATACCCCAATTTGTATTCCTAAGGGTATGTAAATGTCGAGTTACGCTCCTCATCACATAAATTCTCGAAAAACAAGAACACAAAAGTAAAAAACCATTCAATGAAAATGCCTTTCAAAATATTTCATTTGTTTATTTGTTTTGGGTGTTTGAAATACAGTACAGGAGAATCAAATGTAAATGTAGAGCATACAGGAGAAGAACAAAAGCTGCAGCAAATTACCATCTGAGAGCTCATTCTCTGTTTTGTCTCTCGAGCGTGTTCAGGTCCAGAGGATTTGGCTGAGACACCTCTCTTTACGGCTCCACCATTTCTTTCCATCCGAGAGCTCATTTTCTTTTTTGTCCTTCAAGCGTGTTTGAGTCCAGCAGATTGCTCGGAGATGTCCTGCAGGCTGGGTGGGACTCGGGGTGGAGGAGTGTGAGAAGTAGGCAGCCAAGAAGTGGCCGAATGCCACCTTCTGGGAGGAGATCTTGGCCAAACTCGGCGACAGCAACCGGTGGATTCGGCTGCAGCGGCTGCAGAGTCTCGGGCTTCGGCGATTTCCAGAGGCCCTCCTAGAATTACTTCTTTCTACAACAACATGCGAGTAATCACCAATCAATAACTGTAAGACTTGGAGCACCAATGCGAACGCAAAACCAGTACTAACACAAGCAAACTCGCAAAAAGAAATAATTTTGACCACTTGGCAGGCTCACTTGAGGGGCTTATACTTGCGGGAACAGCGTTTATCTCGGAGTGTGGCCGGAACTTCCCTCCAACTTCCTAAATTGCAACCAGAAATCAAGCTTAGTCATCTCGCCTCTTTCGATTCAACCATTTAAGGATTCGAATGATGCGAATCAATTATCGAATGAACTCGGGTTTTCGATTTCGGGGGCTTCCCGTTTCGTTCCTTTTAGCACCGGCGTTGGGCTTCCACGCGTAGCGGTTCCAGTGCTTGGGCGGGCCTCGCCTATTGCCCTTCTTTTATATGTCTTCTTCTTCTTCTTCAACGTGCTTTATTACAGAGCACGCATCGACGAGAAAAACCGGCCTATTCCAAACCTTTCTGCAAGTTTCCAAGGGATAACGTCGACATCACACGCATTTGGTATAGCAGGCAACTTTCGCAACGATTCACAGTAGTAGACTCTCAAAGACCGGAGCTTCTCTAGCTTCAGGGCATCAGGAATGGGCCTTTCCGTGGAACTGCAGTCTCCAACTGGAGATGGTTGGGATTCGATCTCAGTTAGTTGCGGGCAGTACTCCACGCTCAGCAGTCGGAGCTCCTTTAAGCTCGCTAAATTGGATAGCCTCACGAGTGGCTCGCACTTGCGCACTTGCAGTCGCTGGAGATTCTCTAGCTGTCCAAGCACATCGCTGAACTCGATCTCTCTTAACAGACAACGAGAGAGCTTAAATTCAGACAAATTTCCCAGGTTGGAGAACATTGGCCATTCTAATGGGGTCTTCACATCTTGTAAGCTCAAGATTCCTAAACTGGACGGAAGCGCTGTCAGAGACCGCGGGTCTGCACAAGTAATTTCAAGTGACCAGAGCCGAGAAAGGGAGCTCAAGTCAATGGGAGGCAAGTTGGAATCAGAAAGAACCAGTCTCAACATCTGCAATTTATGAAGGCTTCCAAGCCTCTCTAGGTTCGGATGGGAAATTCGTCCTTGTGCAATTTTGGAAGACTCAGAGTCGGAAGGACAACCACTTATATCCAGACTAAATAGATTAGTGAGGTTTGAGAGGTCGGGTACTGTCCACAATAATGAAGAGGACAATTCTAGCCTCATCAATCTTTTCGGGAAATCTGGTAGTGACTGGAGCCAGTTACAATCTGATAAAATAAGTTCTCGGAGACTAGAAAGCTGATTGATTGTCATTGGCAATCTACAAACCTTGCTTCGGGACAAGTCCAGAATCTTCAATCGGAGCAATCCCGCAATTTCACTAGGAATTTCGCCCACGAGATCTACACAACCTCTTGTAGTCAACTCCTCAAGATTCTCCAAAGTCCATATGCTCTTTGGTAGCTCTCTTATCTTGGTCCCATCCAAACTCATGAACTTCAACCGTCTAAGATTGCCAATAGAATCAGGTAATTTTACAATAAGTGTCTGAGATAAATCCAATTTGAGTAGTGATTCTAGTCTTCCAATAGAATCTGGTAATCCCCTTATAGGAGTGCAAGATAAATCCAGATAGAGGAGTAATCTCAACTCTCCAATGGAATTCGAAAGTTGTTCAAGCTTGGTACATCCATGTAAAGAAAGATGCTTTAAACACAATAGCTCTCCTATTGAGTGCGAAAGTCCTTCAACACCACCCTCATTTTCGACCTTTAGCATTGACAAGGATTTCAAACTACCAATTGAGACTAATAATTGAGGAACGGTCAATGCCTTATAGAATTGCAATTCCATACCACCCTTAAGAGACTGCCTTGACACACGGATCTCCTTATTGATTTCCAAGTACTTTAGGCGGCCTAGCTGATCGATAGAGCTGTTGATTTCTTCCAATCTTATGCAATCTTTGAGAACCAATTTTTTCAAATTCATGCACTTGGAGAAGTTAGGTGTCCTCTTTAAATAATTGCATCTTGTCAAATATATAACTTTTAGGTTATCATTCTCCTGCGGAACAACCAATTCAAAAAAAATATATATATATATATATATATTGGAATAAGTGAAGGCTTGAGAATGTAAAAAGAATGTACTATCTAAATTGTACCATGCATGAATCCCATCCATTCCAGTCTTCAGTAATCTTGCTTTCTGAAAGCTTGAGAACAGCCAAGCTCCTTAGACATAAATCAATGACATCTAGTTGTGAAGGGCAATGATGCCAAAAGAGCCATGTTAAGTTTGAGAGAAGACCTTTAAAGTTTCCTACAAAGTTTCCCCCATCCAATTCAAGGAACCTTAAATTAGGCACCCTTGAAAATTCACCACTCGTAAAATTATGCTCATTGGCAAGTCTTGTGAGTTTGAGTGCCACAATGTTTTTTGTTCCCTGAAAATTTGAAGCAATAGATACCAACACAAGTGAGCGATTTAGGGTAAATTCTAAATACTAGAATAGGGAGCATATATCTTAATTCGACCAATAGAAAACTTAAGTGAACAAGCAAAAACATGGCACATAGATCTTATCTTATACCAAAAGGGGCGAATTCCACGAATTATTATCTCTCCAACTTAGATGGGAGTTGTGATGGGAAGAATTATCTATTTTTGGAAAATTGTTTATCTTTCTCAAAGTATGCAAAATTTATCAATGTCCTGGGTGTACAAAAATGAGCGGATATTTTGGGTGAAAATGAAATCTATGCGCATTATTGTATGCTTAGTTTTTTCATAAGTAGATAACTTTAAGTAACACATACCAGGTTATTCCGAATCACATCTAAGGCGACTGTAGGACACCACAACCTACTACGCTCTCCAGGAAATTGAAAGCATTCTTGCCGAACAATCTCTCTTCCAAGATCTCTGAGTTGGTTATGCATCCATAATCTATCATCCTCGATGAACTTTATCAAAGACAAATGAATAAGGACACGAAGTCCAGTTTTTGGAAAAAAATCACAAGCTTTCCACAAGTAATATGTGGGGATTCTTTCTTCACCAATGCAGTAACATGCGATATCAAGAAAAATTTGTTGTTGCTCATACTCTAACTCTTCATAACTTATTAACAACTTTTTCTGGACATCCTGATTTGGTACTTTCTTCAACTTCTTCAATGTGTCTTTCCATGTTATCTTGCTTTTTGAATGGAGTAATGACCCTATAACCTCAAGAGCCAAAGGTAGCCCTCCAGTAGTTTTGACAATTTCACTTGAAATACTTTTGTACTCATGTAGAGGTGAGTCTCTTTCGAAGGAGTGCTTGCTAAAAAGTTGAAGAGCATGGTCAAACTGCATTTCCTTCATTTCATAGAAAAAGAAATCTTGATGATGCATTGGGATGACATTGTCAGATAAGGAATTGGTTTCGGGAGCCAAAAAATAGGTGTTCCTAGTTGTGATAATAATTCGACTTCCTGAACCAAACCAACTAGATTTACCAGCTAATTTGATGAGCTGCTCTCTCTTGTCCATGTCATCAAGAACAATGATGACTTTCTTGTCCCAAAGATTTTCTTTAATCATGTTCATCCCCTCATAAGGAAAATAAACTATGGGATATTTGATATCGAGAATATCACCTAACAATTTCTCTTGCAGATTAATAATATTTTTTGCACGGATATCTGAAAGAAAACTGGAATGTTGAAATTGGGAAAAGATACGTTTGAAGATAGCCTTAGCAAGAGTTGTTTTCCCAATACCACCCATACCATGAATCACAACAAATCGTACACCAGAAGTGCCTTGGCCTAACAAGTCCATAACAGCTTCCATTTGATCGTGAATTCCCACCAGGTCATCGTGCCAGTTTCTCTGTGTAGGCCTTAGCTTATTGAAAACTTCTTCCACAACAAGTGCTATAAGTTTATCTTGGCTGTCATTTACATAATGCAATTGTTTGAATTTGAGAAAGACAAATAGAATATGTCGCACGGTAGCATAAATGCATAAAACTAGAAACTTCAATTGCTAAAATCGAGCATGAATTATCAACTTATTTCATTCTTGGTCAATCCAAAGCCGAGATGATTGATCTCAGTTAAAACAATGATTGGAGATTGAGGTGGAAGGGACAATTCTGAAGAGTTTTTCAATGATCAAATCAGCATAATTCTAACACGTGACGCGGTCATGCAAACTGGTGCACTAGCCTAAGAGCTCGAATTGGCCCAATAGTTTTGGTTTGTGCTAAGCTTCTAGGATGGTGAAAATGATTTGTGCCAAGATGTTGATGCTTTTGATAGGGAGTTTGTGACTGTCTAGGTCCCCCATCAAATAAGACAGATCTACTTGAATGATTCAAGGGTAGGATTCATCCTCAAATGATTACTTTTAAGAATTATATGTCAATGTGAAAGTGCAGTCAATGGATCAATTAAGAGTTCTGAAAAATTATGTCATTGCAATGAAGTACGTTCAAAATCGAACATGGTAATTCGCACAAGTTGGTCTAATTTGATTATATTGAGTTTTCATGATTAAGAAATAATGATCTGATTTTTGAAATAAAAGTGCAGAATTTGTCATTAATTACCCGTGATCTTTCAAGTTCCATCCTTTGATTTGGATGACCTCTCTTAGGGCCTCCTCCCATTGCTTTGCTGTATCTTCTCCAGAATCTCTCTCATGTTCTCGTAGGGCCTTCCCATATGATCCAGTTTTGAGCTTAACATCGGATGCTTCCACCTCGTAGAAGATGGGCAAGATGGCTTTCTCATCTCTCTTCCTACACTCCACCATGTATGCAAGCTCACGGAGGCACCATTTACTAGAAGCATAGTCTTTAGAGAAGATTGGTATGTAAATTTTTGAATTGGAGATTGCTCTCAAAAGCTCGCCTCTGATCTCTTCGCCGACACGGAGCTCTTCGTCATCTTTAAAGACGCGTATCCCGGCCCGGATCATGGTTGCGTAGAGAGAATCAGTGATGGTTAAGCGAGTGTCAGGTCCTCTGAAGTTTAAGAACACCTCGTAATCCTTTCTGGACAATGATGAGGATTGACCATCGTGGTGGGGAGACTCTCCTCCGGGACGTTCCATTTCCAGCGATCTTCGGCTTCAGAAGCGGTATCAAACTTTTTTGCTTGTTCAGATTTGCAAGTTTCCAGTTACCTTGCGCCTGTTGACAAATTTGAGAGAATCAGTGGACTGACTTTTTGGTCCTAAAACAAGAGCCGTTGACTGATTCTGACAGCTCCCATCCGTCGGATGAGTCGTCGCACGATCCAACGAGCCTCTTCGGGTGTCTTTTGCCCCTAATGACCGGCGCAGAGACCGACCGACAGGAGATGCGAATACAGATCACTTCTGCACGCGTCCATTAAATTACCTGCTTACTTCGCGGGCCGGCTATCAGAAAAAGTCTTCAAATATATTAGAACTTGTCAAGCGAAAGCTCTTCCTCTAACTCGGGAAAGCAACACCTACCCAAGTCAAAGCATAATATGCAGTAATGCTTTTCAACAATCCTCCAAGGTTTTGGAGCGGCGTCCAAGACTAATGCTCTATAAATAGCTTAGCTGAGGAAATTGGAAAGCCTCGGCTTCACCAATTGACGGAAAATAAAAAGTTGGCTCGGGTCTGCCCAAGAACAATAAGCAGCTAGGTCCGTCAAATTATAATAGTCCAATGAGGTCTTTTACAGTTTAGAAATAGTATGCGTGACATAATTTGTGAGATGATAGCTTATTTAAATTTTATCCGTGTGGTGCATCTTGATTTGAATGTGTAATGTGCATTGCATTATTTACCACACTTTTCTTATACTAGGCATTCGACATAACCACACAATCAATAATAGAGCTCCTTATCATGCATTGATTGGTGCGCTAAATGCCCAACAATTGTTATTAAAACTGCACGAAATACCCAATAATTTGTAGTGGAGCCATACTAATAACCAAGCTTTTGCCTAACGTGCCATATCACAACTGAACTTTAAATTGCCTTACTCAACTAGATTCATAAACTTTTGTTTAATATGTGTAAATCCTCTTTGGAACTGAGTTTGTTCAATTATTTCTCTTAAAGATATTTTAGTATGCTTCATACGTCAAACGGCCATTGATAAAATGGACAACAATCTACTAAAACTGTTGGATAAAAAAATCTCAGCTAGTGAGAAGTATAGAGGATTTTGCTGCTCTTGTCAAAGCATTGCAAACGATCCATCCTCCATTTCTCAGGAAGAAGGCATATTGCTAAAAAAAATTTCTCACAAAAAATCTTGACTCTATACCTATGGCACATTTATCCCAAAATTATTTTCATCTCACAAAAAATCTCAAACGAATATCCTAACCTAAATCTACCATTCGCTAAGATGCACACATGTTAACACACGTGAAATTTCTGTGTTGGTCTATCATTCTCCACGTCAACTTCATCTTGCAGTCATCTGGCAGTGTTTAGACATTTATGAATTTTAATGATATACCGGACGAAATACTAGTGGAGGATAGAGTTGGTGTCGGATTACTAGTTTGGGTTTTCTTGTAAGACGAAAATTACTGTGTAGAAAGTGTGTCACATATTTGAGTACCAATTTGGGGTTTTTAGTGAGAAGAAAGTTAGTTTCAGGTAAATGCATCATAAATGTACAAATTTTGAATTTTTTGTAAGATAAAAATTAATTTGGGGTAAATATGTCACAAGAATAACCATTAGGAACTGCTAATAATATTAACCCTTTCATTAAAGAAAACTACTATACCTCCGGATGAACCATTTACCTAATGTGGCCATTGAATATCGACCTATAGTCGCTAAAACTTCCTGCAAAAAGTTCACAGTTTCCCCAAAAGCATCGTTTTAAATATAGCCAACTCTACTGTACACTAACGCCAATTTGAGCCCGAAGATTAAAAAGCACATGACTTATACATTTGAACAGCCACAAGCATTTGCCTTTTCTTGATTGAATCTTGTTGCTTCTATTTTGGAAACAAATTACGTTTGTTTTCCTCACTATATCACATTGCAACATAGTTTCAAGGGAACTATCAGTCGTCGGCAAATTGAGTTAGCTTTAAGCGGAGCGCACAAGATTTTCTGTTATAATCATAGACAAATTGTCACATACATTAAAAGATGTGTTGGAGAAATCTTCTTGAAGTGTTTTGAAGCTGACAAATCATTTTCATCAGTCTGATCTGAAGGCTTGCAGACTCTGATGTTTAAAGTTTGAAGACCTCCGGACAGCCAGACTCAAGACTCAAAATCTATCCTCATTGGCAGTTTCTAATCCGTTGAAGAAAGGGTATCCAGAACTGGATGTTTTATTAAGGAAATGACCTTATCGACTGGAGAAGATCTCTTGGCTGGATATGACTTATCGGAATCCCTTTCAATTGATCGAGATTGATTCAATGGTCAAGGATCCGATGATTGGCAAAATATTCGTGGAAGGTTCTACTTATGGAAACCGAGATCCTGATTGTATGGGCGAACAGGATTGATGGGCTATCGACATATGCCTTTAATAGCTCGAATAATCTTCTTAATTGATTCCGTCCAACGGGTAGATTGGAGGAATTCCTTTGGAAAGTGCCAACGGGTATGATGGCATAAAGGAGTATAAAAAGAAGACGTTCTAAGCTGTTCAAAGGAGAGTGCGCGATAAAAGAATTCCAAAGTCTGAAGCCTCTTGTTGTTTATTCAATTCATTTGAGCGAAAAACTTGTACTCAAAAGAGAGTTTATACTTGTGAGAAACCTTGAGGAAGTGTGATAGAATATCGACACTGTGGAATCAAGGAAGAATTGTGCTGTAACATCTCTTTTGTTCATAGTGGAATCCAGCCGATAGGCTGTCAGTGCGGAAGAGTGGACGTAGGCTTAGGATAAGCCGAACCACTATAAACCTTGTATTTAATCTTCTCTTCCCTACTCTTTACTTTACCTTTATCGTAATTCATTTTGATTAAGCAAAAGAATATTTCTTTTCTATCATCTGCTTAGTATTACTGTGGTATCTCGAGAAATTATTTTTACACATATTCACCCCCCTCTAGGTGCTTATACTAGTTACATCAATTGGTATCAGAGCTCGTGTACTCACTTTGTTTGAAGTGTTTTACTTCAGAGTAAAAGATCCATGGCTAGTATGTTGGCTCCAGGGCTGGTAGAAGGGCAAAGCAATACCAGACCACCTTACTTTGATAGAAAGGATTACAACATATGGAAAAACAAAATGAAGGCGTTTCTAAGATCAAAGGATCCTCTAGAATGGGATGTTGTAGAAAAAGGAATTACTCCTAAAGCTGCATCTGTCTCAGAAAGAGGAAAAGATACTGTGAAGTCTAACTAAATGACTCAGGAAGAGATAATCAAGAGACAAGCTCTTGATGCAAAAGCAATTTATTCTTTATATTGTGCTTTATCACCTACTGAATATAATAGAATATCTTCTTGTGTTACAGCTAAAGAAGTCTAGGATATATTACATATTACCTATGAAGGAACCGATCGAGTGAAGGAGACCAGAAT
This sequence comes from Eucalyptus brandiana, assembly GCA_014182725.1. NCBI lineage: Eukaryota > Viridiplantae > Streptophyta > Magnoliopsida > Myrtales > Myrtaceae > Eucalyptus > Eucalyptus brandiana. Next base: position 46,181,578 of record CM024670.1, on the reverse strand, counting down.
CAATATTCTCCTCGGTCAATACAAAGCCTTCAGGATGAAATCGGGAGAATCTATAACTGACATGTTTAGTCGTTTTACAGATATCGTGAATGGTCTTGAAAATCAAGGTCAACCAATTTCTGATCCCATGAAGGTAAATAAGCTACTGCGAGGACTCTCCAAGGATTGGAATCACATAAAGACCTCAATCAGAGAGACTCAAAGAATCATGCCACTATCTGTTGATGAGTTGGTTGGAACTCTTCAGTCTTATAAAGTATAACGAATCAATGAAGACGAAGACCCTAAAGGTAAGAAATCCATTGCATCAAAATCCAATGATGATTCTGATGTTGCAGATTCTGAAGACGATATGGACGATGAGGAGCTTGCTCTCATGATAAGAAGATTCAGAAAGCTTAACAGAAAAGGAAGAAGATTCAATCCAAGGAAACAAAGTTTTCAAAAGCAAAGACTAAGTCGGTTGAGGATGATAAATCAAACAAAGATGTAGTCTGCTTTGAATGTAAGAAAAATGGACACATCAGACCCAACTGTACTCTTCTGAGGAAGAAGAAAGGAAAAGCTGAAAAGTATCGAAATGCTCTTAAAGCAGAAACCTGGAGTGATACAGAATGTGAAGAAAGTGATGATGATTATGCCAACATATGTCTGATAGCACAATCGGATTCAGATTCAAACTCCGAGACAGACTCAGATAGTGAATTTGAGGTGAGTAACTTCAAAATCCCTATTAAAGTTTCTAAATACATTGATGAGTTGTGTTTTAGTCTTAAGACTTCTCTTAAAAGGATTTCTGAACTCAAAAAAGAAAATTCTGCCTTAAAACAACAAGAAAATGTTTTGAAAGAAAATGTAAAATGTTTAGATGTGAATGTTTCTTCTCTGAGAGAAAGTGAAAATAATCTTTCTAAAGAAAATGCATTCTTGAAAAATGATATCTCAAATATTTCCAAAAGATTTTCTATAGGATCTGAGAAATTAGAAAAAATACTCTCTGTTCAAAGACTTTATTTCGACAAATCTGGTTTGGGAATGACTGCTGAAACCATTCCTTTAATTGATTTTCCTAAAGTGAATGAAAGAATCAAACAAAGACCCTCAAGAGATGCTTACAAAAATCATTTAAAAAGGACTTTTGTAAAACCAGTTGGTCGCAATGCTCTTAGATGTTCGAAGTGCAATAGTACAGATCATTTTGAAAAAGAGTGGCAATGGTTTGGAAACCTGTTAAGAAAGTATGAGCAAATACAACATATTATACTAACTCCAATGGACCCAAGAAAAGATGGGTACCAAAGAAAGTTTGAGTTTCTTTTTTAAATGCAGGTCACTATCAAAAAAAAGTAAAATGGTATCTGGATAGTAGATGCTCAAGACATATGATAGGAGATTCAAATTGTTTCATAAAGCTTGTTCAAACGAATGGTGGAAAAGTTTCTTTTGGAGGAAATAGCAAAGGAAGAATAGTGGGACTTGGAACTGTGAAGATTGGAAACCTCACAATAAATAATGTTTCTTTAGTTTAAGGACTCAACTACAATCTGCTCAGTGTCAGCCAGCTTTGTGATACAGGCTTCAAAATCTACTTTCAAGAGGGAATATGTTCTAGAACCAGTAAAGACTCTACTCAGTCATTTATGGGTCGAAGACATAGAAATATCTACCTCTTGGATATGAAACCAGATGAATCACAATGTTTAATCTCAATACAAGATGAAGCAAGTTTATGGCACAGAAAGCTTGGACACATCAATATGAAGCAGATAGCCAAAATTTCAGCAAAGAAGCTTGTTCGTGGTCTACCTAATCTATCATACCAAAAGTCCGACCTATGTACACCATGCATATTGGGAAAACAGGTAAGAAATTCCTTCAAACCAGTAAATCAAGTTCCCACTAACCGTGTCTGCGGCTACGCATATGGATCTCTTTGGACCAACCGGAACTCAAAGCATTGGAGGTAAGAAATATTGCCTAGTAATTGTGGATGACCACTCACGATTTACTTGGGTATATTTCCTGGCAAGTAAGTCTGAAACTTTCTCTTACTTTGAAAAATTTGCTAAAAAGGTTCAAAACGAAAAGGGATATGTTATTTCAAGTATTAGAAAAGATCATGGAGGTGAATTTGAAAATCAAGATTTTGCAAAGTTTTGTAATGAATCTGGTTTTTAGCATACGTTCTCCTCTCCATATACTCCAGAGCAAAATGGAGTTGTGGAAAGAAAGAATAGATCGCTTCAAGAAATGGCAAGAACTCTCTTAATTGAAAGTAACATCTCTTCACGTTTTTGGGTGAAAGCGAGTCTATACAAAGCATGTTACATTATTAATAGAGTTTTTCTAAGGCCTATTCTCGAAAAAACCCCTTATGAATTATTCAAAGAAAAGAAGCCCATTGTTTCATATTTTCATGTATTCGGATGCAAATGTTTTATACTGAAAAATGCAAATGATCGAGTTGGTAAGTTTGAAGAAAAGTCAGATGAAGGCATCTTCCTTGGATATTCAACCTCTAGCAAAGCGTACAGAGTCTACAATAAGAAGACTCAAACAGTGGAAGAATCAATGAATGTCAAATTCCAAGATTCCATACAAAATGAATCTATTCGAGACTCATCTTGAAGAATCGACACTGCTCCGAGACTCTACAAAGTCTAAATCTCAAGAAGCGGCTCGAGACTTTGAAGGAACGGCAGCAAGTGACTGTTGAAGAATCAAGCAAAGGAAGTGATCATCAATCTGACAAATTAACCAGCAACTGGAAGCATAAGTCCAGTCATCCCAAAGATCTTATCATTGGTGACATCAATGAAGGAATTCGCACAAGATCCAAAAGGCGCGAAGAATCTAGTCTTTGTGGCTCTTATTTCGAAATAGAACCCAAAAGCATAGAAGAAGCTTTATCTGATGAAAGCTGGATTGAAGCCATGCAAGAAGAGCTCAGGCAATTCAGTATCAATGATATCTGGGAATTGTCTCCTAAACATAAAGGTAAATCTGTTATTGGAGCTAAATGGGTTTTCAGAAACAAGATGGACGAGAAAGGCAAAGTCGTAAGAAACAAAGCAAGACTCGTGGCCAAGGGTTACACGCAAAAAGAAGGGATCGACTATGACGAGACTTACGCACCAGTAGCAAGGTTAGAAGCAATTCATTTATTACTTGCATTTGCTTCTCACAAAAATTTCAGGTTATTCCAAATGGACATTAAAAGTGCTTTTCTAAATGGATTCATCCATGAGGAAGTCTATGTGGAACAACCACCTGGGTTTGAAGACCCAAGGAAACCAGACTCAAAAAGGCCTTATATGGCTTGAAACAAGCACCTCGAGCTTGGTATGACAGGCTGAGTAAGTTTTTAATTCAAAACGGTTTTGTGAAAGGTAAAGTAGACACTACTCTATTTATCAAAAAGGAAAGCAAAAGTTTTATACTAGTTCAAATATATGTCGATGATATTATATTCGAATCTCCTAATGAAAGTCTGTGCAAAAAATTCTCTAAGACTATGCAGGATGAATTTGAAATGAGCATGATGGGTGAGTTAACATTCTTTCTTGGACTTCAAGTGAAACAACTAAAGGAAGGAACATTTATTCGTCAAGAAAAATATGCTAATGATCTTGTCAAAAAGTTTGGAGTGGACAATTGCAAAAAGACCTGACATTTTGTTTAGTGTTTGCATTTGTGCTAGATTTCAAGCAGACCCTAAAGAATCTCATTTAAGTGCTGTAAAGCGTATTATCAAATACATTGCTTCAACTTCAAGCATCGGCCTATGATATCCTAAAAATGGAGACTTTACTCTTCTTGGATACTTAGACGCAGATCTAGCCGGTTGCAAAGTTGATAGAAAGAGCACCTCGGGTACCTGTCAACTTCTTGGAGGTAGGACGGTGTCTTGGTTTTCAAGAAAGCAGAGTACAGTAGCTCTCTCTACAGCAGAAGTAGAGTATGTAGCTCTTGGAAGTTGTTGTTCACAAATTCTATGGATAAAGCAACAGCTAAGAGACTTTGGAATTGAAGAATCATGCACAGAGATTAATTGCGACAACACCAGCGCTATCAATCTCACCAAAAATCCAATTCTTAACTCAAGAGCAAAGCATATAGAGATTCGACATCACTTCATTAGAGACCATGTTCAAAATGGAGAAGTTTCGATTCAGTATGTTGATTCAAAGAACCAACTGGCGGATATATTCACAAAGCCCTTGGAGAAAAATCAATTTGAAATTATTCGCTCCAGACTCAACATATTAAGGTTTGAAGAAGTTAAAGTCTAGAGACTCTCAGATTCAGACAAACAAGACTTTGACTGTAAGTTAGTCTCTCTCTCTTAAATATTATCTTGAAAAGGTACGATCGTCGAACTGTGTCTTTTTATTGCTATCTTTAATCGGCGTAATTATTGCATCGTTTCCTTTTTCGAAAAAAAAAAGTTATTTTTGAAATGACTATTTTCGCGGAAAAATGACAGTTATTTTGAAAATGCATCTTTTTATTTGTGACGATTCATATACCTCTCTGTTTAACCGATCGTATACTGTTGCTTCCTCCTCACTTTACTCTCAAAAACCCTAAAAAGCACCGATCCTCCATTCCTGTTTTTATCTCCTGCCTAATCTTCGAAAAAGTTGTCATTTTTATTGGGGAAAGTCAAGCAAGGAATCTTTCAAAGTGCGAGAAAAATGTCGTCTCAAGAAAGTCGTCAAAGATCGCAAGCAGGGGACCACGGCGAATGAATGAGGGGCCTACGCACTTCGATCTCACCGAAGAAGAAGTGTCTCCAGATCAGCAACAGAGCCCTCAACATTCTCGACAGCGTTATTCTCCTCCATCTAGTCCTCAAGGCGTTGTTCATCAACAAGAGGAAGAAATTATTGAGGATGCAGATCCTGTAAGAGTTCAAAAGCCCGCCTTTATTTATAAGCTGTATCGTGCTTTAAAAGGAACTCGTACTCCTTTGAACTATGTCGATGATTTTCTAAAAGACAAAGGATATGGGAATGAGTATATATTTTTGCGGAAAATGGAAAGTTTAGGAATTGCTCGTAAAGGGGTGGCAGAAGAATCCCTTGAAAATATCCCAAGTGATCCTCGTGATTGGGGATTTAATCCGAGAGAGGGGAATGATGATGACAAGTTGTTCATGCAATTTCAACCAAGGATGGGTATTGCGGCGGAAATCAAAGGAAAAAGAGGAGAGATGTTTAGATCGAAAAAACATAAGGGTCTATACTCAAAACTGCTGAAGCGTGGGGTGATAAACCCTAGGAGTGTAGATTTTGATTTTCGGATCTTTGTGAATGTGAACTTGAGAGAAAAGTTCGGTCATCTTCAACTTGAAAAGTTACGCTCCGACACTACGAGAGGCCTATCTTTGAACCGATTTGCATATTTCTATTCAAATCTTAGCTTTTGGATGCGAATAGATTCTCCTTGATGTCAAAGAGCAAGATTTTGTTGTGGATATGAATATGCTGGCGAATGTGTTAGGAGTTGAGAGAGGAAGATATCAACCGATCAAAGTTTCTACTGCTCGGGCTACACTGGAACTGGTAAAGGACAGGAGAACAAATGAAAAGATCACCTACTTAAGGATGAGTGCATACAACATCTTGCTTCACAAGATTGTGATCAATTGCCTTCGACCAAAATCAATGTCAAAGACTGATGTCTCAAGTTCAGAGGCAATGCTGATGTACGCCATTCTTACTGGGAAAAAGGTTTTCTCTTCCTCATACTATCATGTTCCACATGTATAGAGCCGTGATGAAGGATAGAGGTCAACTTCCTTACCCAAGCATTGTGACGAAGTTATTCAGACATCTGAATATTCAGCCTCCGCAAATCTTTTGTGTTCGATCGTGCGATCATATGGTGATAGGATTGAAAATGGTGACCAAGATGCGTCTAAAGGAACTAAGCAAGGAGTTGGAGAAATTTAAGGAAAAGACTCCTATAAAGTCTCATCAATTCTCTTCTGCATCAAAAAGGAAAGGGAAGGAGCCCATGGTTGCTCCAACCAAGAAAAGAAGAGCTCTCATCGTGGAAGATGAAGAGGATGACGACCTTACCATTTCGGCCATAGCTTTGAAGAAGCTAAGTCGCTATGTTCCAGAATCCATGGAACATCATGAAAAAGAAGGAGAGGAAAGACAAGGACAAGAGAAAGAAAAAGAAGAGAGAGAAGAAGAAGAAAAAGAAGCAGAAGAAAGAACAGCAGGCGAAAAAGAAGCAGAGCAAGAAAGATCTGAAGAAGAAGAAGAGAGAATGAATCAAGAGGAAAGAGAACCTGAAAAACACTCTTCTTCACCTGAAGGGACAGAGACAGGGGGAGACAATGAGGGAATTAGCCGCTCTCCAGCCGATCCAGAAGACATTCATGCCTCTCATTTTCCTGAAGAAGAACATGATGCTTCATCGCCAAATCTACGCGATTATTCTGATATGCCATCATCTGCAAAACGTGCTGAAGCTAGTACGCAGACCGACAGCTCAGCAGATTTTCGTAGAATTATGGATATTCTCTTGGAGATGCGTGGTCAAATCTATACTCTGGGATACGAGGTTCAAAGCTTGCAGAATGCAGGTCAAGCTTCTTCAGTTTCATTACAAGATCAGATCCAAGCCCTCTCTGTTCAGATTCAGGCCAATGCTAAGGGTGAGGAGGTTGCTCAAGGCGAAGGAAGACTTGAAAAGGCTGGAAGGGATCGTTCGAGTCCATGGGAGATTTCCGGCTTGTCCGCGTTCCCAAGCAATCTTGACTTCACTCCATTTTCATCTTAACCTTTTTAATGCCGACAAAAAGGGGGAGAAGTGCAAGATTTGAATCAAAACTTTGAAATTTTAATCGTTTGGATTGTTTAATCTGGATTAATGTTTGACTTTAATTTTGTGTCTGGATTTGGATTTGGATTTGACTGCTATTTATATTGATATCTTATGGTTGGCTTTATGGCTTTATCTTATTCAAGACTAACCTATTTTCTGTGGTTGCAGATTCTAGTGTTATTCATTTAGCCATTTATCTCTATAAGATATGCATATGTGTTTGAGAAATGTTTTGCAGGTCAAAGTTGTCCAAATCTGCAGGAAAGTTTTGTCACCATCAAAAAGGGGGAGATTGTTGGAGAAATCTTCTTGAAGTGTTTTGAAGCTGACAAATCGTTTCCATCAGTCTGATCTGAAGGCTTGCAGACTCTGATGTTTAAAGTCTGAAGACCTCCGGACAGCCAAACTCAAGACTCAAAATCTATCCTCATTAGCAGTTTCTAATCCGTTGAAGAAAGGGTATCCAGAACTTGATGTTTTATTAAGGAAATGACCTTATTGACTGGAGAAGATCTCTTGGCTGGATATGACTTATCGGAATCCCTTTCAATTGATCGAGATTGATTCAATGGTCAAGGATCCGATGATTGGCGAAATATTCGTGAAAGGTTCTACTTATGGAAACCGAGATCCTGATTGTATGGGCGAACATGATTGATGGGCTATGGACATATTCCTTTAATAGCTCGAATAATCTTCTTAATTGATTCCGTCCAACGGGTAGATTGGAGGAATTCCTTTGGAAAGTGCCAACGGGTATGATGGCATAAAGGAGTATAAAAAGAAAACTTTCTAAGCTATTCAAGGGAGAGTGCGCGATAGAAGAATTCCAAAGTCTGAAGCCTCTTATTGTTTAGTCAATTCATTTGAGCGAAAAACTTGTACTCAAAAGAGAGTTTATACTTGTGAGAAACCTTGAGGAAGTGTGATAGAATATCGACACTGTGGAATCAAGGAAGAACTGTGCTGTAACATCTCTTTTGTTCATAGTGGAATCCAGCCGATAGGCTGTCAGTGCGGAAGAGTGGACGTAGGCTTAGGATAAGCCGAATCACTATAAACCTTGTATTTAATCTTCTCTTCCCTACTCTTTACTTTACCTTGATCGTAATTCATTTTGATTAAGCAAAATAATATTTCATTTCTATCATCTGCTTAGTATTACTGTGGTATCTTGAGAAATTATTTTTACACCTATTCACCCATCTCTAGGTGCTTATACTAGTTACATCAAGATGAAACTTCAAATTGACGTATTGCAAGAAGGTATATGTTGGAATAATTAAATATAAAACCACACATTCATCTAAGACCTTAAGCTTTTAGGACGATAGGCAGTTATCTCACAAAATCTCATATGATATTAGAGCTGGAGATCTTAAGTTCAAATTTTTGGAGACCCCATTTGCCTTCCCAATTAAATATCTTCACGTCTTAGTACTAGGCAAAAAGACTAGACTAAGCATGAGGGGGAGCGTTGGAATAATTTAATATCAAAAACATACCTTCATCTAACATATTAAGCTTTTAGAATAGTTGACAGTGGTCTCACAAAATCTCATAATATAAGTTCTTGTCGAATTGATAGATCTTTTATCTAACAGTTTAAGGTTTTAGAACAGTTGGCAATGATCTCACAAAATCTTATAAATGAGTCCTTGTTGAATTAATTGATCTTTATCTAATAGCTTGAACCTTTATAACATATGTCATTGATCTCACAAAATCTTACAATATGAGTCCTTGCATGCAATATCAATTTCCTGAAATAGGACCATTGACAAATTGATTGATGGCAGAGTTCAATGTGCAAGAATAGTACTTCAAATTTTTCAATAACCAAAGCATAGTGGTTTAAACTTTAACAACCAAGAGATTGATGGAAGCAACCAATCCCTCAATGGTTTCAAAATATATGTGCAGCGTCGATTGTGAAGGGGTGGTTGGAGTGAACACCATAAATCTAACATTACTACTCTTATCTTTTCAGAATGAATACGCACAATATAAGATCGTCTATCAAATATTCAGTACGGGAAGACAAAGATTCCAAGTGTTATAAGAATTTGGGGCCAAAAGAATAGGCAAGCAAAATGAAATGCACGGATAGGGTTAAGCTACACACAATCAATATTTGTTCCGTGCTTATAATTAAGGCCCATTAAACCTATAGAGTTGTCAATGCCTAAATTTTGATTAAAGCACAATAAACATAAGAGAATATGGTTATACTATGAAGTTCATTTTCGTTTCCTCCTCTTTTGTCTAGCAAAACTATTTCGATAGCCATAGTGAAACGGTCCACTGACTTTTTTGTTCCTAACCAAGAACTGTTGACTGATTCAGCCAGCTCCCATCTGTCGGATGAGTCCTCATTCGATCCCCAGCAGGGGTCTTTAGTTCTTTTTCCTTTTGTTCCCCATGCCGGCTCTCGACAGGAGATGCAAAGAAAGACCACTTCTGCACGCGTCCATGAAATTTCCCACCTCGGACGGCCGTTTTTCATTTGTAGATCGTCGCGCCTGCATATCCAGATCTGGTCGACCATTCTTCCCCGGACTCAGAAAACAAAACCTACCCACGTCAATCAAGTTTTGATTAATTCTCATTCAATTTTAAAATTAACAAGTCTATAGTTTCAATATCTATAAACTACTTCAGTGTACCCTGTTTTGTTGCTTGAAAGTGGTGTATTGGGTCTTATAGATAATACCTATAATACCAGGAAACCGGCAAGGTTTGGAATTGTACCTAACCACGTTGACGAAAGCCGTTTTGGAATTGTTGACCATCGGGGTTAATCCTGATAATCTTGACTTGAAATAATCCATTAGGAGGGTTGAATGGCCGGGGTTCGTCTGATTAGTTACTTTTGAGGACAATATAAATATGAAAAACACATAAGAATTAGCATTTCATACGCAATGAATAATACAAAGAAATTTATAGCGGGCTTTCTCCTTGTAATTAGAATTGAACTCACTCCTTCATAGGCCTAACCTAATTAATTCAGTTTAGATATTTCGACTAACAAAGGATAAGTATGGAAAAGATTATGATACCACTTAAATGCTCGAGAACTTTGCTTGCGAATTTCCTCTTCCTCTTCGGTTGTGAAATCTGACTCAATGTTGAACGTAGCTCGGAGATCTTCCGGCGACTTCCCCCTCGACCAAATCGGCCACTCTCTAGAAAAGCCAGTTCAACAGCCCCGGCACGTCCAAGCAATTGGCAGCCAGTATGAGGTCACACAAGATTATACAACAGGCATTTGCCTTTCATGGATTGAATCTTGTTGCTTTTATGTTCGAAACAGATTGCCTCCCTATATCCCTACCAAACAGAGTTTCGAAGGAACTATCAGCTGTTGCCAAACTGAGGAGCTTTAAGCCGAGTGCATAAGATTTTCGAATAAAAGCGTGGACATTCTGCAGCATACTTTAAAAGACGAAATTGCAAATAGATGAAATGCATGAAGAGATAATGAAGAAAAAGCGCACAAGAGTCCTAGCCCTGCAATGTCGCTTTCTAAAACAGGGCTGTCAACGAATTGATTACAAGCAGACAATACATGTCGAGCAGAGTTAAATGTGCAAGAGACGTAGTTCAGATTTCTCAACAACCAAGGCATAGCGGTTTAAACTTTCGTTCCCCATGCCGGCTCTCGACAGGAGATGCAAAGAAAGACCACTTCTGCACGCGTCCATGACATTTCCCACCTCGGACGGCCATTTTTCATTTGTAGATCGTCGCGCCTGCATTTCCAGATCTGGTCGACCATTCTTCCCCTGACTCGCAGAAACAAAACCTACCCATGTCAATCAAGTTTTGATTAATTCTCATTCAAATTTAAAATTAACAAGTCTATAGTTTCAATATCTATAAACTACTTCAGTGTACCCTGTTTTGTTGCTTGAAAGTGGCGTATTGGGTCTTATAGATAACACCTATAATACCAGGAAACCTGCAAGGTTTGGAATTGCTGACCATCGAGGTTAATCCTGATAATCTTGACTTGAAATAATCCATTAGGAAGGTTGAATGGCCGGGGATCGTCTGACCAGTTACTTTTGAGGACAATATAAATATGAAAAACACATAAGAATTAGCATTTCATATGCAATATGTCACGCCCCGATCCTCCGAACACGTGCCCATCCCTTCTTGATCGACTAATAGCGACATCTCAGAACGCATCGCCGACCCATTCATTCTTAAATACTCATGCGGAAGCAGATAGATAATAAGATAGAAAAGTAAGGCCACAATTTTTCAAACTTAAATAAATCTTTTAAAAATAAACAGGCTTATTTACAATATCAGGCTGGTTACAAAACATCAGCTCAACAGAAAGGGAACTGTCTTATGACCCACTAGTCAGACACGTATGCCGATTCATCGGTCTCCACCTTCCCAGACTCCGGGGCTTTTGGTCCTTCACCAACACCATCTAAGGACCTGGAAATGGTTATATAATAAGCAAAGACCTGGAAATGGTTATACAATAAGCAGTGAGACAACGTCTCAACAAGTTCTACCCCCTAAGACTCGATTAGGAAGCTAATACGCCTTAAGGGCTGCCTAAGCACAACATGGGTCAGAGGACTTACCCTGACCTCAGTTCCATCCTGCAAATCAGCATCATTTACAGATGCCTCAAATCACATCAACCAATCAATTCATACAATCATTGAATCACGTCATTACGTCAATTCAAAACTTAGATCGAATCATTGATCAATCGACTTAGTTGATTACATGTCATCACGATCCTTTCTTGGTCGACTCATCTTATACTATCTATAAGTCCATTCATATCAGGACCACTCACTGCTAAGTTGATAAATAGATAGTATAGCTCGCTTCCGAGATGATCAGGTATACTGCTCTCTGCTAAACTGCTATATCGCTTGTAGGCTGATATAGTATATCGACAATGTTCAATCTAAGCTGATAAGATATACTGCTCTCTGCTAAGCTGATATATCGGCCGTAGGCGGATATAGCATACCGGTATACTGCTTTCTGCTAAACTGACATATCGCTTGTAAGTCGATATAGTATACCATCCCAATCATACAACCAATTCCATCTTTTTATCATTCTCAATAAAATAGCATATGTGGGTACATGGTCGGCCTTAATCAAAATATAATAATTCCATATTTTTAAGCATCCCACCAGTTTCAACAGCCCATTACATATTTTTGGCGCTATAAACCAACGCCCAATAATTTTCCCATTAATTACCAAAATTAATTAATTTAGGAATAAAATCCTAAAATCATCATTAATTCAATTCAGCACAATTTAAGATTCAAATAAATAAACAAATCACATCATCACAATTAGCATAAAATTCCGGTCATTGGCTATCCCTACCTAATTTTTGGAAAATAAATAAATAATTACGGAAATTATTAAATAAATGTAATAAATCCAATTTAGACCCATAATGCCTAATTGGAAGCCGAAACGGATCCGGAAAATTTCCGAGATTCATTTAATAAATACTATAGACTGTTCACTAGCTAATAGCACTAACCAATTGCCTAACATGCATTGATAAGGCATTAAATTATTTACACTACTCTAATCTATCCACTTAATCACACTTAATTAAATCTAATCAACCCCTAAGCATCATTAACATACTAAGTAGGGATTAGTGAGTAAAACTCACTTGTTAAATGCGAAGACCGAATCCCCGCGATGGCGGCTGAACTTGGGCTTGCGACGACACCGACGGGCTTGGACCGGGCCTTAAACTGGCCCGACACAACTCAACAAGGCTGAACTTCGGCCTTGGGCTTCTGCAGGCCTACTGCTCGCGAGCTTAGGCCTACTTTGCGGGCCCAAGATGGGCTGAAGATATGCTGAACTTACTTGGGCTTCGCTGAATTTGGGCTCCAACGTTGAAGGAGCTGGGCCGAGCAGTTGCTGTGAAGATGGGCTTCGTTGGACTTGATGGGCAACAAGAAAATAATTGTGGGCTGCTGATGGGCTTTGCTGGGCCCAAAAGAAATTTGCTGGGTTTCAAAGGCTGAAGAAAAGAACCGCATGGACTGCTGATTAGGTGGATCTCATGGGCGTGGAAGCTGGGCTGCTTCAGCTTCGCTAGAATCACGTGGACTAAATGAGAGAGAGAGAAGCAGCTTTGGTCAACCTGCTGGCATGAGATGAGGGTGAGCTTCACTGGCATTGAAGACCTGCTAGAACTAAAGAAATCGAAGAGGACAAACGTGGGTGGAGTAGGGGCGAGCTGGCAGGAGGAGTCAACGATGGTGGGGAGCTCGATCATTTGTTGACTCGGTGGGGAAAGATGGGCCGACGCAGAGCAACCAAATTGAAGAAGAATGTGGAGAAGCGCAAGCATGAGCTGCAGACGCAAAGACCAAAGCTGCTGATGTCTTCAATGCTGGGTGGGGTTGACCCTAGACCGATGCTCATCCCTAGTACACAAATATCTACTCAAGTACAACTCTAGTTAGTGGTTCTTCTCCTATAACCTTAACACATGAACTGAAATTTCACAACTTAACCCCCAAAACTCTAAGGCACCACTCTGATAAAAATCACCTCAAAACATTTTTCCATTGAACGGTGCATGGTCGGTTCAACTCCTACCCCTTTCGCCATCCTAGAGGCGTCCTATTTGTGGTAGCAGTGTTGGTGTTCTTCCTAAACTCCAGTTGACAGTCCCTCACCTGATGGCCGTGCTGACTACCATGAAAGCACACTCTAGTTATACCGGGACACTGGATTGACCCATGGTTCCTTCTATAATTTTGGCACCCATCTGGTGAGTCTTCTATTTCCTGTCAAGTGACAGCATGCACTCTTTCTGGTACCGGAAGCCCATTCCAAAAACCCCATGGTGCGTTCTATCACGCACTTCTTCTGATCTGTCCCATCGACGGTGACAATAGTAACCATTGCCAAGGTTCCATCGGCTTGCGCGAACAATCCATAAACCAATGTCCGTGCTGGCAACACCTGCCACAAATTCTTGTCCTCGGAAGACACGAGATTGATCCATATCATCTTCCATGGGAACAACATGTTTCATTTTGTCTCGGTGCTGACTTGACTATCCCACCCTTCCTATTGGGCGGAATAGAATACTTTTTTCTCGACGTCGGTCTTTTCCCTGACCGACTTCCATTTCTACCTGAACTGAATCTTGACTCAAATTCTGAAGTTTGTTCCCTGGTCACAATTTCAAGTTGGACCTCAGCAAATGCGGCAACAATGGCAGCTCGATCCTGAGCTCTCAGGCTCAACCAATTCCAAGGAACACTAGTGCCTGAACGATCCCATCGAAGCTAGGATTGCTCGGTGTTGCTACACTCTCAGTACCGACCTGCAGCGGTACTTTTACGCTCGCACTGGCCTAAGTTGATGCTTTGCCACAACCACATTTTAATTCCTTTGCTTTTATAGTCAATTACTCTTGTCCAAAATCAACCAAAAGAAAAAAACCCATTTTTTCCTTAAAATTCATCAATTCCATCCCTTTCCCGAGACCTTCACTTTTCGATGACTGGTCCAAGGGCTCTCATCTTTTAAATTGGATTCGACCACAGATTCTATTTAAGGAAAAATTACTTTACATATTGATCGCATGATTGAAGCAAGTCCAATCAACAAGGCACACAGTGCCATATCTTTAACTGCAAAACTAAGTTGGAATTCCTTTTTTTAAGGGAGGTGCAAAACTAAGTTGAAATTCCTTTTTTCAAGGGAGGGCAAAACAAAGCTTCCGTTCAAGTGCAAAAATGACCGTCCATATATGGTCAATAGTCGTAAATTGCATTCATCTTTTTTTGTTTTTTGTCTTCAAATCCAAAATAAACTCAGATGGAGGTTACAAATACTGGTCCAATCAGCTATGTTGAATAAGGAAAGCCAAATGCTAAACTTGATTTAGGAATGGAGAATCTCTATTTCTGCAAGGCGAATTCATTGGTGCCTCAATCAATTCTCAACTCTAAATTCTCAATTTGGCTTTATTTTTCAGTATTCGTGCTCTATTTCGATTTACTTTGTTATGAAAATTATATACTTCTATATCATTTTGAGTAATTAATATACATTTTTCTGACAAAAAAATCAATTCTCAATTGATGCGTAGATGCATTTAAATGACATGCCCCTAGGAGCACCCTCTCAGGTAGAGGATCAACGTACCTGATTTGCAATTGGAAATTATCTGTTAACAAGCATTTGGTCCATAAAGATTAAAGTCCATCCTAAAGTCGGCCAAAGAAAAGCAAAAAAAAAAAGAAGAAACAGGCCAATTGAGGCGGGTTTTCAGCGGAAGTATTGCTTGATCAAAACTGCACTAAAAAATCCTTCTCGTCGAACTCGTATCTATAATTTTCACGAAAATGCATACGAAAAATTTGTTGGCTTGATATGTCTCTAGTATTTTGCCGATTTTGCATGATAGAAGGTTCGTTTAGCATGTTGTCTTGTTGGCACCTATCCATTTTTTTTCCAGAGATTATTATCACGAAAAGCCCCAAACTCTTATACATATGACTACGAAAAACTCTGAACTGATATATATGTGTGTGTGTGTCACAAATGGCCCACCCCGAAAAGAGAAAAGCGAAAAGAACACGAGAGAGAGAGAGAGAGAGAGAGAGACTTTCTTGTGGCGGGGGGGAATCTCCAATGGGGGAGAAAACCCTCTCCTCTCAAGCCCTTCAAAATAAAGAAAGCAGAAAGTCAGGAACGGAACCCTTTAAAAAAAAGAGAAACCGCTGTTGATTCGGCGCGAGGGAAGGATAGGTAAGGTAAGGGAAGGGAGGACTTGGACCTCCTCATCATGCGAAAAGTTAAGTGGAAGTCAAAGGAAAAGTTGGGTTGGGAGGGAGACAGTGCAGCAAAAAGACGTGGGGGTGGCGATGTGGAGTTGACCTCCCCCGCCCCCCCGTGGAGCACCCGTCCCCAGCCTGTTCTGCCAACAGCGCGACGGAATGATTTGGTCCGATTCGGACCGCGTCGTGATGTTCCTGGCGCAGGTCGCGAACGAATCGCCGGAAGGTAAAAGTCAATTTCATCTATAATTCTATTCTCGTTCCGTTTCGTCGTCCGGACCGAGAGGAATCAAATCCCAACAATAATTCCCGGATCAATCAGGGGGATTTTAGCGGGGAAAAGATTAAGCGATGACAGCTGGGTTTTGGCGGGTTCGGACCGCCATCTCCGTTGGTTGGGGTCCATATAAACGAAGTACAGATTTTGACATTGGTTGCGAGATCGATTCGGTGCCGAACTAATTATGACTCACCGGTTCAAAATACATTGAACAATAGGAAGAGGAAAACACGGTGCAAACATTTTTTTTCCGTGTGTGTCGCTAGTCAGAGTTCTTCAAGTTGCTCGACAAAGCCGGCTTCTCTTTGATCAATTCAATTGCATGGGGGCGTTTGTTGTGATTTGGTCCGACAACTTGCCCCTAAATGCATTTGCAACTTAAATTAAGGACATGGAATGACTTGTGCGATTTAAAGCGGATTAGAATTCTCTGTGTTTAGTTTGATTCTTTGTTTCTCGTAAGTCCGTTTGGACGTCCTCATAATTTGTCCCATTTTGGACGTCCTTATAACTTCCATGAAAAATAATAGAACTGATTCAAATCACAAAAACTCAACCTTGTTTTGTTCACTTTTCATCAATAACGTTTGTTGTCATCTTCTCCATCTTCATCAACTTCTTCACTTCCATCTCCTTCCTCATCATAATATCCTTCTTCTTCATCTTCAACATAGTTGTTGCTGTCATCCTCTCATCATCCTCTGCATCTTACGTGTCCACCTGATTTGCCTACAAAGGTCAAGCACAAAAAGTGAGTTCATATGAATGCAAAATAACTTCACACTCACTAGAACTAGAACTCTTCCAATGCCACAAGCCCCAGTTAGATTTATAGCACAGACCAGAGCAAATTCTGGACAAGATCATCTAATTTAGTCTTGAGAGAGAGATCAATGAAGCTACAAGATTGCATAAACACGATGAAAGCTAGCACTGTCAAAACCCAAATCTGTGCATCACCATCACACTTTCATTGTGGTTCAACAGCTCAGCCAGATAAAACAATGACAAGGATCTGAGTTTCAAGCATAACATAAAGATGGAATTGAACATGAGGGCATTAAATATATAACGCCTAACTGCTTATTCACAAAAAGAAGCAAGTGCATGTACTGGAATTTCTTATATTCTGAGATTCTTACATGAATTTCCCAAGATAAAATGAAAAAGAAGAGGGGAGAGAGGAAGCACATATAGAAGTCCTCTGTGTTAGAATGTCTCTCTGTGGTCAACTGTTCAAACTACTTGCACTCTCCAATCTGCCACATTTACTTGAAAGCCATTGGCAGGGCGGAGAGAAATGGATGTTGATTACTATTCTTGAGAGAATTTTGATGCTTGCCAATTCTTTTCACCAAAGCTTTGATCTACTCGCGTTGAGTGAACATGTCAAGATCTTGCAGGAACACTGACCAGCCGCTCCATCATCTGCAACTGAACATATGCAGCAATCTGCATCGACTATAGAAATTAAATAGAGAAAAGATGGTAATGGTTGATTGATGAACGTGTCATCTGAGTAAATTTCACCCTTACAAACTTCTCTGAACCAATTCCAATTACTGGTCAACCACAACAGAGAGCAACATAATTCATTCTAACGCAACATAAGAGAAAAGCATCACCTGATTAAATCTATCACAAGGAATAGTTTCCTGTTCGTCAAATTTCTTCTGGTTTGATGTCTTCTGGTACATCAGAATACTGCAGTTTTCGCTCCCCTGTCCAACCACCCTGAGGCGCACAAGTAGAAACGTCAAAAGGATATTTTCAGCTAAATTCAACCACTAAAAGGAGTTAATTTATCTTCATTGATTTTGAGAGATTTAACGAGAGAATAACCAAGGTTTTACTCTGAATCCCTATGCTGTTAGACATTTATCAGCACGACAAAAGATGTTCGAATGAGGCGGAAATCAGGTTAAAAGCTTTTGAAACAATGAAGTTTTTTTAGTTGACTGAATGGATTTTGATGAAGAAATTCAATGCTCCACTAAAATCTATCAAGCCAGCTTACTTGTATTCATGTTGCAGTTGATAAGACATTTGGACATTGAGATCCAGTCAAGTCATTTTAAACCATCACGTGAAGACAGAAGGTAAGGTTGAAGTGAATAAATGCTTGAACTTCATGTATGAGTACTTGGATCATGGATAAAGGCATGAAAGCTACTCAAATCCACTTATCTATTTTTTCACAATGTGCCCTTCGACCTAAGATTCAATTTAAAGGGTCTGAAAAGGTAAAGGCTTAGCCTAGAGGTCCATTGTAGCTTCAAACTTATGCTTGTCTTGAAAGGAAGACTTAACAAACTACATTAAATGCAGTAACCAGCCTGAACATATTTAATATAGGATTAGCATCTATTTGTTTCCCAAGGATATGCATTATTGTGTTGAAGTCACAGCAATAAAAACCTACATATCCTACATTCCATTTGCAAAATGAAAAATAACAGAGGAGTTTCCTAGGTCAAAGGAAAGTCCTCATACCGCACTTTGAGCTGATCAGTCGTTCCTTCTCACGGTCGCGGGGTGTAGAAAGAACTCCTCCTCTGATCCCAGAACCTTCACTTTGATTGCCTTGATGACTTTATCATAATGATGGCTGTTGACAGTGGAAAGGAAGATGAAACTCTAAATCATTTGAATATAAAAGCCAAGAATTGAAAAGATATGTAGTTTCTGAAAGTTATTCCTTTAGTTTTATTGTGGGCGGGAATATAAGCCTAAAATTTCAGTAGTCCATGATGAACCAGGAAAGTTCTGATCTCACGAATCCAATTAAACACACCCTGAAGTCTCGAAACACAGTATATGCAGGATTTACATCTACAGTTGATTTTGCCACTAGTCCCAGAACAGTCCGTCAGCTGATAGACAGTAGTCATGATAGAAGAAATTAAAGAATAGTACTTTCTAAGAAGATATTTCCGCTCCAATAAAGATTTCACATCTAACTGCTTCAGCAACCAAAAGACATGTAAAACCATGATTTGGAAATACCCAAATAAAAATCTTTTCCCTTCTGAAATTCACTATTTAGGGAAATTACCACAATGGAGTAAAACTGTAGGCCATCCGTATATCATAGTCAACCTTCTCAAAGCAACCCAAAAATTTTGTAGTCAAATGTCTGCACTAAAATACCTGCATAGTCGTTAGTCACAACCTGGAAAATGAAGTTCAACAAAAGGTTATGTAACCCTACCTTGCAACTTGAAACTGCTACAATGTTCGAGATCATCTGTAACCCTGGAGGAAGTGGACCTGTGAAAACAGGTATTGCCGGTTCTGCTGACATGGTTGCTTCAACATTCTTGACCCAAGGAAGATTAGCCACCACCTCATTTGCCCGCTGCTCAAACTGTCAAGTGACGCTCATGCTGTCAAACTATTTAAGGTTCAGAAACCTCATATATCAGGCAAAGACTCTTATGAAACCATAATGAAACAGAAAATTTTTGCCTAGATTAGCTCCATGGGTCTTTGGAAATTATACATGCACAGAGAGATTTATGGAAGGATGTCAAAACGAGGTGACAATGGTTTCTAAAAGTAATTAATGCACAAATCAGAACATCTAGTGCACTGAGCATGTATTTGGTGATTGATCAAGCAACAAAGGTAATTTACCAATTTAACATGTCCTTGATTGGACATGCATGTGTAGGGTAAGGGTGTCATTCCTTACAGATGTATAAAGACTGAGATCCCATATTGATTCTTTAATATCCTATCCAAGAGCTTCGTCTGTCGGGAGGTCCATAACAAAACCACATGAAAAAGTCGGATCAATAATTTGAGACAAGGATTTAAGCAAATCAATTTCAGCTGTCTGAGCCGAAACTACAGAACTACTCTCTACAACTACAAGAGCAGATTCACAGAATGATGTCAAGCTTATAAGATGAACAACTATAGTAATAAAAGAGAAAAAATCAGAGTAGAAAAAGGGTGAAAACTTAGCAACAACTAACCATTCATTGGCGGCACACCCAGGATAGGCAATTATATTTGGCCCTTCATCAATTAAGAGTTTTAGCACTAATATCCTTCTGTATCTCAGTCAGGGCCATTCAAATTCTGTGTTGACAAGGGGTAGCCAAGAGTTGTTGGTTTGGGTGGGCTTCTAAATAGTACAACACACGGGCGCAAAAGCATGTGCATACAAACACAAAATTGCTCTAATTTTTTCTGTTCATGTATAGTTTCTTGGCAATTCCAAGAACATAGTTGGACAGAGCAAGTCCCTTTTATTTGGCCTACCAAATAAACCTCCAAGATTATCTTCAATGCAGAACATGTGGGTCATCTTCGCAGGGAGGCTGATATCTATTAGTTGAAGCAGATTGATATGATGGCACAAGCCAACGATTTTACCATAAAACCTGACCCATTTTTAGGAAGTCAAAACTAAAAAATTAGCAGATTATTAGCTCCAAACAACAAATTGCAGAGAAATACTAAGAATTGAACACGGAAAACTTTGCAGAAAAACTTAATGTGGTACGTTTAATTGAAAAAAAATCGAGATATTTGCCTTAATAAAAAACTCTTGACTGTACCAATTGTGCTCACTCGAAAAGATCACCCAAATTTTCAACATTTCATTGTATGTTCTTGTAAATAGTTATGAGTTACTGTGTTCTCATACCTCAGATGGGTAAGTATCCAAACATAAAATAAAAGAGTGCCATATGGGTATATCCCTAATAAAACAGGGACCTAATAATCAATGGATCGGAATTATCATATTTGCTAATCCTCTCACATTCCTTATGCTCCAGGCATACTAGCGAGACGAATGGTGGATCGAATAGGGGGCACTAATTCACCAACATCCATGGCCGATGGTGTGTGATTGCAAGAGTATGTCCACAGCTGGTGCGACTAGACCTTCAAAGCGGGAACATTGAGGAAATTGTGTCAAACTTGACAACTGAGGCAACTTTCAAGTCCGAGTAGACATTTGATGCCACAAATGGGCAGACAGTCGCAAGCACGTCAATCTTCCACAAAGATTTGCATCATCCATTTTTGCGATGCCGTAGAATCATAACATTCATATAGCAGTCATTCCATAGGAAAGAGCAGTTCCAAGGACTTACAATCTAAAAATTCCCGAAGCACAAATTCCTTCACTAACTGCTTGGACCAAATATCAGATGGATTATATATAAGGACAGTGAGCGACATACTGCTCTCCAGAGATGTTTCATCATGTCCTGAAGGAAATCATATGAAGACCACCGCAGATATCAAAGAGGTCGAGCAAGGATCACAGCCATGAGGACCATCTTGATAGTAAGCAAACACATCATTGAAGTTCCCAAAACTTGAAAAGAATATCGGAACAGAAGGGCCTTGCTAATTACAAAAATTCACTAAACTCGACCTCCTTACACCTTTTACTCTGTATCAAGTATTGTGAAACAGTTAGGTGTTCCTGACTTTTTACATAGGGTCAACTCTTCTGTACACTTATGCCAGTTTTTGCTCCAAGCTTATACCACAAGCATTGCATTTTATGGATTGAATCTTGTTGCTTTTATATCCAAAACAGATTAAGTCTGTTTTCCTCGCTACATCCCTAGCCAACAGAGTTTCAAATGAACTATCAGCTGTCGGCAAACTGAGTAGCTTTAAGCCAAGTGCATAAGGTTTTCGAATAAAATTGTGGACAATCTGCTGTATACATTAAAAGATGAAATTGGAAATAGATGAATTGCATGAAGAGATAATGAAGAAGCGCACGAGAGTCCTAGCCATGCAATGTCACTTTCTAAAATAGGGCTGCCGTGAATTGATTAGAAGCTTAGAAGCAGACAATACTTGTCAAGCAGAGTTAAATGTGCAAGAAACGTAGTTTAGATTTCTCAACAACCAAGGCACAGGGGTTTAAACTTTAACTACCAGGAGATTGATGGAAGCAACCAATCCCTCAGTTGTTTCAAATTTAGGCTCAGTGCTGGTGTGAAGGGGGTATTGGAAGAGAATTCATGCAACTGTATTTGGCAATACTTCTCTATCCTTTTAAAATGGATATGCATGCATTAAGATTGTATATCAGGTATTTCTGACAGGGAGACAACCCTTTCCAAGCATTATAAAGAGTTGGGGCAAAAGAGAACATGAAATTCACAGAGAGTGGGTGAAGGTACATGCAATCAATGTCTGTCCTGTGCTTATTATTGAAGCACATTGAACCCCTATATCTGTCAATGCCTAAATTTGATTAAAGCATAATAAACCTAAGACTAAATGGTTATACCACTGAAGTGACCATATATAAATTGAATTGTAATGTGGGTTGCTTCTGGAAATGATTTGTCTGGAAATGACACCATATTCCTGCAGGCGGTGTAGTTTTCCTGTGAGGAAAAAAGAAAAATAAATATAAAGCTCATTTTCATTTCCTCCTTTTGTCTTTAGCAGATCTACTTCGATAGCCAAGCGAATCTTACTTAGATTAGAACACCTTTGCTTTCTACCATCTACACAAAGTTTATACCCCAATTTGTATTCCTAAGGGTATGTACAAGTCCATTTACGCTCCTCATCATATAAATTCTCGAAAAACTAGAACACGAAAGTAAAAAACCATTCAATGAAAATGCCTTTAAAAAAAATTCATTTGTTTATTTGTTTTGGGTGTTCGAAATACAGTACGGGAGAATCAAATGTAAATGTAGAGCATACAGGAGAAGAACAAAAGCTGCAGCAAATTACCATCTGAGAGCTCATTTTCTGTTTTGTCTCTCAAGCGTGTTCAGGTCCAGAGGATTTGGCTGAGACACCTCTGTTTACGGCTCCACCATTTTTTACCATCCAAGAGCTCAATTTCTTTTTTGTCCTTCGAGCGTGTTTGAGTCCAGCAGATTGCTCGGAGATGCCCTACAGGCCGGGTGGGACTCGGGGTGGAGGGGTGTGGGAGGTAGGCAGCAAAGAAGTGGCCGAATGCCACCTTCTGGGAGGAGCTCTTGGCCAAGCTCGGCGACAGCAACCGGTGGATTCGGCTGCGGCGGCTGCAGAGACTCTGGCTTCGGCGATTTCTGGAGGCCCTCCTAGAATTACTTCTTTCTGTGGGAGAAATCTTTCCAGAGTCTTTTGAAGCTGACAAAACGTTTCTATCAGTCTAAGTCTGGATATTCGGAGACCGAAGATTAAAGTCTCAAGACTTTATTATCTCAAGACTCAAGACTCAAGACTCAAGACTCAAGACTGAAGACTCTAGACTCAAGACTATTCTCACTGACAGTCTTTCTATTCCAGTAGCAAAGGAAATCCAGAGCCGAAGCTTATGGTTGAGGATTCGATCCTATCCTCTGGAAAAGATCTCTTGGTTGGATAAACATCTCGGAGTCTTTGTTTGTTCTTATCTATTAAAGATCCGATGGTTGTCGAAGTATTCTTGGAATGTTCTATTCTTGGAAACCAAGATCCTGATTGTATGGGCGAACGGGATTGATGGGCTATCACCGGACTCCTTAAATAGCTCGAATGATCTTCGTAATTGATTCCGTCCAACGGGTAGATTGGAGGAATTCCTTTGGTAAGTGCCAACGGCTATGATGGCATAAAGGAGTATAAAATGAAGACATTCCAGTTGTTTTAGAGAGAGTGATTGATAGAAAAATTCCAGAGTCTGAAGATCCTTGATTATTAGTCGAGACCATTTTGAGCGAAATTGTATACACAGAGAGTGTTCATTTCTAGTGACACCTTGAGAGTGTGGAAGATCGTCTACACCAAGAAGTCAAGGAAGATCATCACCGTAACATCTCCTTGTTCATAGTGGAATCCACCCAATTGGCTGTCGGTGCGAAAAGAGTGGACGTAGGCTTGACACAAGCCGAACCACTATAAATCTCGTGTCTAATTCTCTCTTTCCCTTACTCGGTCTTACGATTGTTTTTCTTAATTGCTGCAAATCGTTTATTTATCTAAATAGTGTGTAATTATCAAAAGAAAAATCCTTTATACCTATTCACCCCCTCTAGGTAATCGTACTAGCTATATCAATTGGTATCGAGCCTGTGTTCTTACTTTATTTGAAGTGTTTTACTTGAGTAAAAGATCCATGGCTAGTATGCTAGCATCGTGGCTGGTGGAAGGCCAAAGCAATACTGGACCACCCTACTTCGATGGAAAGGATTATAACATCCGGAAGAACAAGATGAAAGCTTTCCTACGATCTAAGGATCCTCCGGAATGGGATGTTGTGGAGAGAGGAATCACTCCTATTATCGCATCAATATCTGAAAGAGGGAAAGAAACTGTTGAGACCAGCGGAATGTCTCAAGATGAGATAAACAAGAGACAAGCACTCGATGCAAAAGCAATTTATTCTTTATATTGTGCTTTGTCACCAACCGAATATATGAGAATATCTTCTTGTGTCACAAAGAAAAGAAGGATAGATTACATATCACCTATGAAAGGACGGACCGAGTGAAGGAAACCAGAATTAATATTCTTCTTGGTCAATACGAAGCCTTCAAAATAAAACCAGGAGAATCTATAACCGACATGTTTTAGCCGTTTACGAGATATTGTCAATGGACTTGATAATCAAGGACAGAAAATTACCGATCCTATGAAGGTGAACAAAGTTGAGAGAGGACTCTCCAAGGATTGGAATCATATAAAGACTTCAATACGAGAGACGCAAAGAATTATGCCATTATCGTAGATGAGCCGATTGGAACTCTTCGTCTTACGAAGTGGAGCGAATTAATGAAGACGAAGATCCAAGAGGTAAGAAATCCATTGCATTAAGATCTAATGATGACTCGATGATACTGATTCGAAGAAGATCTGGATAATGAGGAGCTTGCTCTTATGATAAGAAGATTCGAAAGCTGAATAGAAAAGGAAGAAGGTTCAACTCAAGAAAACAAAGTTTTGAAACAAAGACAAACCAAGTTTGTTGATGAGGAACCAAACAAAGATGTAGTCGCTTCGAATGTAAGAAAAAGGGACACATCGGACCCAACTGTCCTCTTCGAAGAAGAAGAAGAGAGGAAAAACCGAAAAATCTCGAAAAGCTCTCAAAGCCGAAACCTGGAGCGATACAGAGTGTGAAGCAAGTGATGAGGAATATGCCAATCTATGTCTAATGGCACAATCAGACTCAGACTCTGGATCAGATTCAGACAGTGAATTTGAGGTAAGTGATTTTAAAATTCTGTCAAAGTCTCTAAATATATTGATGAATTATGTTTCGTCTTAAGGCTTCTCTCAAAAAGATTTCCGAACCGAAAAGGAAAACTCAGCTTTAAAACGAAAGGAAAATATTTTAGAAGAAAAAGTGAAAAGTCTAGACTTGAATGTTTCTACTCTTAAAGAGAATGAAGATAAACTTTCAAAAGAAAATGCTTTCTTGAAAACCGACTTATCAAATATTTCAAAGAAATTTTCAATAGGGTCTGAAAAACTTGAGAAAGTTCTTTCGGTCAAAGACCTTACTTCAACAAGTCTGGTTTAGGTATGACAGCGAAACAATCCCTTTGATTGATTTTCCGAAAGTAAAAGAAAGAATCAAGAAAAGACCATCGAAAGAAGCGTACAAAAATCATTTCAAAAGGGTTTTTGTAAAGTCCGTAGGTCGAAATGCTCTAAGGTGTTCAAAGTGTCACAGTCAAGATCACTTTGAAAAGAATGTCCTATGATCCGGAAGCCTGTTAAAAGGGTATGGCCTAATAATGTTTTTCCTACTAACACCAAAGGACCCAAGAAAATTTGGGTACCAAAGAAAGCTTGAGACTCTCTTTTGATTACGTGTCTCTGTCAAAAGAAGGTAAAATGGTATCTTGACAGCGGATGCTCAAGACACATGACAGGAGACTCAAATTGCTTTATAAAGATTGTTCAAGTAAACGGTGGAAAAGTTTCATTTGGTGGAAACAGCAAATGAAGCATTGTGGGATTTGGAACTGTTAAAATTGGAAATCTCACAATAAGCAATGTTTCTTTAGTGGAAGGACTCAACTATAATCTTCTCAGCATTAGCCAACTGTGTGATATTGGGTTCAAGATCTCTTTTCAAGAAGGCATATGTTCTGGAATAAGTAAAGACTCAACTCAGTCTTTCATGGGTCGAAGGCATGGAAATATCTATCTTCTTGATGTAAGACCAAATGAAACGCAATGTCTCATCTCAATTCAAGATGAAGCGGTCTTGTGGCATAGAAAGCTTGGCCATGTCAACATGAAGCAATTAGCCAAAATATCATCAAAGAAGCTTGTTCAAGGACTACCAAAAGCGCCTTATCAAAAGTCGACTCATGCACACCATGTATTCGGGAAAACAGGTAAGAAATTCATTTAAGCCTATAAAACATATCTCTACTAATCATGTTCTCCAGTTGCTGCATATGGATTTCTTTGGACCAACAAGAACCCGAGCATTGGAGGTAAGAAATATTGTCTAGTAATTGTGGATGATTACTCTCGTTTTACCTGGGTATATTTTCTTGCAAGTAAGTCAGAAACCTTTTCGTACTTTGAAAAGTTTACTAAAAGGGTTCAAAATGAAAAAAGATGTGCTATTTCAAGTATTAGAACAGATCATGGAAGTGAATTCGAAAACCAAAACTTTACAAAATTTTGTGATAAATCTGGTTTTAATCATGTATTTTCCTCTCCATATACTCGAACAAAATGAAGTTGTGGAAAGAAAGAATAGATCTCTTCAAGAAATGGCTAGAACACTTTTAATTGAAAGTAAAATTTCTTCTCGATTTTGAAATTTAAAAATTTGTTTCAACAGCATGTTACATTATCAATAGAGTCTTTCTAAGACCCATTTTAGAGAAAACCCCTATGAATTATTCAAAGGTAAGAAGCCTCTTGTTTCATATTTTCATGTGTTCGGTTGCAAATGCTTTATTTTGAAAAATGCAAATGATCGAGTTGGTAAGTTTGAAGAAAGATCGGATGAAGGCATTTTCCTTGGATATTCTATGACAAGCAAGGCTTACAGAGTCTTTAACAATAAAAGCCAATCGGTGGAGGAATCTATGAATGTCAAATTTCAAGACTCAACGCAAGTTGAATCTAGTCAGACTCAATATGAAGAGTCTGAACCAACTCCAGATCTTTCAAGACTTACAACTCAAGAAGCATCTCAGTCTCTGGAAGTCCATCATCAAAATGTTCTTGAAGATTCAAATAAAGAAAGAGATCATCAACCAGGAAAATCAACCAGTAACTGGAAGCACAAATCCAGTCATCCCGAAGATCTCATTATCGGTGAAATCAATGAATGAATCCGCACCAGATCAAAAAGACGTGAAGAATCTAGTGCGTGGCTCTAATCTCGAAATTGAACCAAAAAGCATAGAAGAAGCTTTATATCGATGAAAGCTGGATTGAAGCTATGCAAGAAGAACTCGAGCAGTTTAACATCAATGATGTATGCGGGATTTGACATCTAAACCAAAAGGTAAAACATTATTGGAACCAAATGGGTATTCGGGAACAAGATGAACGAGGATGGAAAAGTCGTACGGAACAAAGCCGGACTCGTGGCCAAAGGATACACGCAAGAGGAAGGAATAGACTATGATGAGACCTACGCACCCGTAGCAAGGTTAGAAGCTATTCGTCTATTACTTGCGTTTGCTTGCTATAAAAATTTCAGGTTATTCCAAATGGACGTCAAAAGTGCATTTCTAAATGGATTCATCCATGAGGAAGTTTATGTGGAACAACCACCTGGATTTGAAGACCCAAAGAAGCGATTCGTCTTTAGACGAAAAGGCCTTGTATGGTTTAAAGCAAGCACCTCGAGCTTGGTATGATAGGCTAAGTAAGTTCCTAATACTGAACGGTTTTGTCAAAGGTAAAGTAGATACTACCTTATTTATCAAAAAGGAAAACAAAAGCTTTTTACTTGTTCAAATATATGTAGACGATATTATATTTGGATCTCCTAATGAAAGCCTATGCAAGAAATTTTCTAAGTCTATGCGGGATGAGTTTGAAATGAGTATGATGGGAGAATTGACATTCTTTCTTGGACTCCAAGTAAAGCAAATGAAGGAAGGAACTTTTATTCATCAAGAAAAGTATGCAAATGATCTTGTCAAAAGATTTGGATTGGAAAAATGCAAAAAGACCGACATACCAATGTCATGTTCTCGAAGATAGATAAGGATGAAGAAGGGAAGAAAGTAGATCAAAAGCTATATAGGAGCATGATTGGTTCACTTCTTTATCTTACGCTTCTAGACACGATATTTTGTTAAGTGTTTGTGTATCGTGCTAGGTTTCAATCGGATCCTAGAGAATCACATCTCAATGCCGTGAAACGAATTATCAAATACATTGCCTCATCCTCAAGCATCTTGGTATCCAAAGAAGGGAGACTTTGATCTTCTAGGGTACTCGGATGCGCAGATCGGCGGATTCTGCGAGTCGATAGAAAGAGCACTTCTGGAACTTGTCAGTTACTTGGAAATAGAACAGTATCTTGGTTTTCAAGGAAACAAAGTACCGTGGCTCTTTCAACAACAGAAGCAGAGTATGTAGCCCTTGGAAGTTGCTGTTCGCAAATTCTATGGATCAAACAACAGCTACAAGACTTTGGCATTGAAGACTCATGCACAGAAATCAGATGTGACAACACCAGCGCGATCAATCTTACCAAAAATCCAATTCTTCATTCAAGAGCAAAGCATATTGAGATTCGACACCACTTCATTAGAGATCATATTCAAAACGGAGAAATCTCGATTCAATTTGTTGATTCAAAAAGTCAACTAGCGGATATTTTCACAAAGCCTTTGGAGAAAAATCAATTTGACGCTATCCGTTCAAGACTCAACATTTTGAAGCTTGAAGAAGTTAAAGTCTAAAGACTCAACAATCCTTAGACTCTAATCTCTCGTCTCGAGATCTTCGGACTCGGACATTCATGGCTATAGGCGTAAGTGGCTATTTTATTCGAACTCGAAAAGGTACGATTTTGTTGTTATTATTATACGTGTGAAAATCAAAAACTTGTCTTTTCAAAAAGATTAATTTTGGCAGTTATTGATTTTGAAAAGAAATGACCGTACTCTTTCCTGCGACGATTGAACTTCCTTTTTCAAAAGTAAGTTAAATATATATATACTGACTTTTTCCACAATCGTCAAAACCCTAAAAAGTACTCTTCTCCCGAACTGTTTCAATCTCTTGTTCATCGTCGAGAAAGTGGCCATTTTTCTCTTTGGGAAGCAATCGAAGGAATCTCTCAAATCGACAAAGAAGAATGTCTTCTTCGAGGAAATCATCGAGAATAGCAAGCAGGGGACCACAAAGAATGGAGAAGGGACCAATACACTTCGATCTTACTGAGGAGGAAGACTTTTCAAGTCAGCAACAAAGTCCGATTCGTTCTCATCCACGTCATTCATCGCCTCCTACCCCACATGGTGAAAGTCATCATCTTGAAGAAGAGATAATCGAGGACGCCGACCCGTAAGAGTCAAAAACCCTCATATATCTACAAGCTTTATCGTGCGTTGAAAATCACCGGTACACCATTGAATTACATAGACGATTTCCTTAAGGATAAGGACTATGGAAATGAATATCTTTTTCTGCGGAAAATGGAAGAGTTAGGAATTGCTCCGAGAGGAAAAGCAGAGGATGCTCTTGCGAATATTCCAAGTGATCCTCGTGTACCTGGACAAAATTTAATTGAAGGGAACGATGATGATAGAATGTTCCTTGAGTTTCAACCGAGAATGGGTGTGGCAGCGAAGACGAAAGGAAATCGATTGGATTTGTTTAAATCCGAGGAACAAGAGAAAGTATATGGCAAACTGTTAAAAAGAGGGGTGATAAACCCTCGAAGTGTTGATTTTGACTTTCTAGACGCCATCAACATGAACTTGAGAGAGAAGTTGAACTTGGTTCAACTTGAGAAATTTTGCTCTGACTCTACGGACGGGTACGCACATTTAACCGCTTATTTCTATTCTAAATCGAGCTTTTGGATGCAAATAGAATTTCGTTCGGTGTTCGAGACAAAGTCTACGTGGTAGATGTGAATATGTTGGCAGACATTGTTGGAGTTGAACGAGGGCGTTATCGCCAATCAAAGTCTCACCCGCACGTACTACTACTCGGGATCTTGTCAAGGATAGGGACGTAGACAAGAGAGTTACCTATTCCAGGATGAATGCAATCAACATTGTGCTTCATAAGATCGTAATCAACTGTCTCAGACCAAAGTCTACATCAAAGACTTCGTGTCTTATTTCGAAGCAAAGTTGATGTATGCAATCAACTCGGAAAGAAGTTCTCTCTCCCGCACACGATTCTTTTCCATATGTACGAGTAGTGTCAAAAGACAAGGGACAATTGCCTTATCTGGTGCGGTGACCAAGATCTTTAGACACATGAATATTGAACCGCCCCATTCACTTTGTGTTCGACCGTGCGATAAGATGGTGGTAGGTTTGAAGATGCCGACGAAGATGCGTCTACAAGAGCTTTCCAAGGCAATGGAGAAATTCAGAGTGAAGACTCTGTCCCATCTCGCTTCAAAAAGGAAAGGAAAAGAAATCGTTGGAACCCCATCGAGGAAGAAGAAAAGGACTCTCATCTTAGAGGATGAAGATGAAGAAGATGAGGATCCCACAATCTTTGCTTTAACAAGAACCGGACGTTCGTGCCTCGATCAACGAGAACTTCAACGGGAAGAGAGAGGAAGAGGAGCAAGCAAAGATCGAGAAGAAGATCAGCGAAGGAGAAAGAGGAAGAGAAGGAGAAAGAAGGAGAAAAGGAGAGAGGATGTCACGCCCCGATCCTCAGGCACGCACACATCCGTCTCACTTGGTCGATTTTATAATGCGATATCCCAGGACAATGTATCGCCGACCCTTTCGTTTTTAAGCACATGCGGAAGCAGTTAAAATCCCCAGACAATAAAACGATGGGATAGAAAAGCAGGGCCATATTTTTCATATTGAAATTTATAACCATACTTTTATACAACACACAAATCACTTCATAACTATTCACATCAACATAGAGATCTCAAAAAGAAGACGAAACTTAGACGAACTGGGCCGCACTCGGGGCCCCTCTCGGGGATTGTCTTCTTCTTCCAAAAATCCTTCTCTTTAAGTTTCACCTCCGAATTCTCCTTCTCAAATTCCTCCTCAGCTCCTCAACGGGGTCCTGAAATGTTTTTCCCCAAACTGGGATGAGACTATGTCTCAGCGAGTTCTACCCCACTAAGCCCAATTAGTAAACCACTATACTAAAGGCTGCCTAAACACGCACAGGGCAGAAGACGTACCTTGGCCTCATATCTCACCTGCAAGTCAGTACAATTCACAATAGGCACTCAAGCAATCATATCATCAATCGAAACATCAATCAAATCGACCTAGTCGATTACAAGCCAACAAGACCACTCACAGTCATTTCCATTCAGTCAATCAATTCACAACATCAAATCAAAACAATGGTCAATCGACCTCGTCGATTACATGACAGCCTGACCATTTCCCGGTCACTCTAGCTATTGCTATTCAGTCTCAACTGATAAAACCAATCACCGAGCCACGTGCATTCTCCGAGGTAATGCATTAAGTTACCGAGCCCACGTGCCCTTTAAAATGCCATTTTGAATCAGCGAGCCCACGTGCATTCTCCGAGGCGATGCATCAAGTCACCGAGCCCACGTGTCTCTTCAAGATGCCAAATGTACTCATTGGGATCACGTGCATTCTCCGAGGTAATGCATCAAATTACCGAGCCCACGTGTCCTTTTAGATGCCAAATATACTCATTGGGACCACGTGCATTCTCCGAGGTAATGCATCAAATTACCGAGCCCACGTGTCCTTTTAGATGCCAAATATACTCATTGGGACCACGTGCATTCTCCAAGGCGACATACTTCGTCACCGAGCCATGTGCATTCTCCGAGGTGATATATCTAATCATCAGGCCCCGTGCCTTTCATGATGATTCGTGCCATTTCTAAAGTAATTATCCACAATTAAATCAATTCAACACAATTTAAAACTTAATTAAATAAACGGACTGCGCCACGACGATCAGCACGAGATTTCGGTCGTCGGCCATCTCAAACTTAATTTCTGAAAAATAATTAATTAATTAATTAATTTCGAAAATTAATTATTTAATATTAAAAATTCTGTTTAGCTCAAAATAAGGTCCAATTAAATAAATAGACTTCACCACGGTCATCAGCATAATTTTCCGGTCACTAGCCATCTCAGTTGAATTTTCCGAAAATAAATAATTAATTAATAATTTCGAAAATTGATTAATATTAAAAATTCGATTTAGCTCAAATTAAAGCCCGATTAAATAAACGGACTTCACCACAGTCATCAGCATAATATTCCGGTTCCAGACCATCTCCCTTGAATTTTCGGAAAATAAATAATTATTTAATTTAATTCCGAAAATTAATATTTAAATGCCAAAAATCTCACTTAGGCCCGAATCGCCAAATTGAAGCCCGATTAAGGGTCCGAAAATTCCCGAGATGCTTCAATAAATAGTAGACCACGTCTACTTGCTAATTGCACAATCAATTTATCTAAATCGCATCACAATTGACTAATAATTGCTAATTAATTCTAATCTAACAACCTAAATATAATTAATTAAAACTAAACCAACCTAAAGCATAATTAGCCAACTAATCCAAGATTAGTGAGATTACTCACCAAATCGCGCGCAAATCGGATCAATCCGACGGCGGCGACGCGAGGAACGATTCTTCCCAAAGCGGGCCTCGGGTTCGAGGCCGGGAAACGGCCCAAAACGGGCCTTGAACCAGCTGGAAACCCACTCGTGGGTTTGCTGGACGAGGCTGGCCGGGGCTGCTCCGGCGGCCAAAACGGCGAGGGAAGGCCGGCGGAGGGCGAGGGGGATGCGGGGGAGGCTCGGCGGTGAGCGGATGGGGTTGGGCGGTGGCCGGAGGTGGCCGGACGGGCTGGGTAAGGGCGGAGCAGGGCTTGATTCGCACGGGTGAGGAGCGGCGGCAGCGACGGACGCAAGGCGGAGCGCGCGTCGTGCGCGGGCATGCGGTGCGGGCGGCGGTCGAGCTCCGGCGCGGCGGCGACTGCTTCGGCGAGCTCTTCCGCTTCTGTCCGCTGGCTTCACATGAAGAAGAAAGGAGAAGAAGAGGAAGCTGGTTCGGTCACGAGGGAGTGGGGGAAAAAGAAAGAGGAGAGAGAAGAAGAGATAAGTGAGAGAAGAAGGGTTTGAAAAGTCAAAGAAAAAAAAGAAAGAAAGAGGAAGACAGCCAAGCATTCGGTGGAGGGGAGGAGGATTCACGCACGAGAGAAAAGAGGGAAGGAGAGAGAAAAGAGAGAGAGAAAAGAAGAGAGAGGGAGAGAAAAGAATTAAAATAATATACCACATGGTCTTTTTTTTTTCTTTTCTTTTCTCTTTCCCTTTCTATTTTCCTTTTGGTCTTCAATTTTTTTCCTCCGATAATTTCTTTATTGAAATTTCGGGCCCGTCAATAAATTGACGAGCGATGAGACATGATCCTATTTATCCAGACAAATTGAAACCCGAAAATCTGGATGTCACAGAGGAGGAGAAAAAGAACAGTCTGCATCAGACTCTGGAGACAAGGGAGATCAAGAACATGATCATCACTATTCTCCTTGTGATGTCCTAGAGACAGGGGGAGTTGGCGAGCAAGAAAGGTCTTCACCACATGCTGCCAATAGTGAAGGTCCGAGACCATCTCCAGCAGAGACAGAAGAAGTTCAGGTTTCTAAATTGCCTGAAGAAGGACACGATACTTCGAACCCAAATCTGCATGATTTCACGGAAGCTACAACGTCTGCATTCACTCCATCCGAAAAAGCGATGCAAGTACATGACGGATAACTCAGCAGATTTTCGTCGTATTGTTGATATCCTTATGGATATACGAGGACAGATTTATGCTCTAGGCGTGAGATTCAATCCATCAAGAATGCTGGCCAAGCATCTTGATTACCCCGGAGGACGAGAATGAAAGACCTCGCTCTACAACTTCAAGCAAATGCAAAAAGAGAGGAGGTAGCTCAGTTAAGGGAAGACTTGAAGAGGCTAGAAGGCTTAGTCCAGTCTATGGGAGATTTCCAAATCGTTCGCATTCCCAAGCAGACTTGATCCCTTTCTCACTTTTTCATGATGACAAAAAGGGGAGAATCAATTTGAACAATCAACACCATCAACCTTCAAACATCATTTTATCTTTTAATCTTTGAATTTGTGGTTATTTGTAGTCATTTTTTTGAGTTTGACTTGAGTACTCTTGATTTGTGGATTTAAATGCTTGACTGTAGTTGCGTTCATATCAAGTGTTGTTTTATGGTATTACTCATGAAAGACTAACCAATTTTTTGTGGATGCGAATGTGGTTGTTTTATTAATATTTGTGAGTTAGCCATATTGCTTGAGAAATGTTTTTGCAGGTCAAAGTTGTTCAAATCTACAAGGAAGTTTTGTCACCATCAAAAAGGGGGAGATTGTTGGAGAAATCTTTCCGAGTCTTTTGAAGTTGACAAAACGTTTCTATCGCCTAAGTCTGGATATTCGGAGACCGAAGATTAAAGTCTCAAGACTTTATTATCTCAAGACTCAAGACTCAAGACTCAAGACTCAAGGCGAAGACTCTAGACTCAAGACTATTCTCACCGACAGTCTTTCTATTCCAAAAGTAGCAAAGGAAATCCAGAGCCGAAGCTTATGGTTGAGGATTCGATCCTATCCTCCTCGGAAAAGATCCCTTGGTTGGATAAACATCTCGGAGTCTTTGTTTGTTCTTATCTAGATCGATTAAAGATCCGATGGTTGTCGAAGTATTCTTGGAATGTTCTATTCTTGGAAACCAAGATCCCGATTGTATGGGCGAACGGGATTGATGGGCTATCACCGAGACTCCTTAAATAGCTCGAATGATCTTCGTAATTGATTCCGTCCAACGGGTAGATTGGAGGAATTCCTTTGGTAAGTGCCAACGGCTATGATGGCATAAAGGAGTATAAAATGAAGACATTCCAGTTGTTTTAGAGAGAGTGATTGATAGAAAAATTCCAGTCGAAGATCCTTGATTATTAGTCGAGACCATTTTGAGCGAAATTGTATACACGAGAGAGTGTTCATTTCTAGTGACACCTTGAGAGTGTGGAAGATCGTCTACACCAAGAAGTCAAGGAAGATCATCACTGTAACATCTCCTTGTTCATAGTGGAATCCAGCCAATTGGCTGTCAGTGCAGAAGAGTGGACGTAGGCTTGACACAAGCCGAACCACTATAAACCTCGTGTCTAATTCTCTCTTTCCCTTACTCAGTCTTACGATTGTTTTTCTTAATTGCTGCAAATCGTTTATTTATCTAAATAGTGTGTAATTATCAAAAAAAAAAATCCTTTATACCTATTCACCCCCTCTAGGTAATCGTACTAGCTATATCACTTTCTACAACAACATGCGAGTAATCACCAATCAATAACTGTAAGACTTGGAGCACCAATGCGAACGCAAAACCAGTATTAACACAAGCAAACTCGCAAAAAGAAATAATTTTGACCACTTGGCAGGCTCACTTGAGGGGCTTATACTTGCGGGAACAGCGTTTATCTCGGAGTGTGGCCGGAACTTCCCTCCAACTTCCTAAATTGCAACCACAAATCAAGCTTAGTCATCTCGCCTCTTTCGATTCAACCATTTAATCATTCGAATGATGCGAATCAATTATCGAATGAACTCGGGTTTTCGATTTCGGGGGCTTACCGTTTCGTTGCTTTTAGCACCGGCGTTGGGCTTCCACGCGTAGCGGTTCCAGTGCTTGGGCGGGCCTCGCCTATTGCCCTTCTTTTATATGTCTTCTTCTTCTTCATCTTCAACGTGCTTTATTACAGAGCACGCATCTGCGAGAACCGACCTATTCCAAACCTTTCTGCAAAGTTCCAAGGGATAACGTCGACATCACACGCATTTGGTATAGCAGGCAACTTTCGCAACGTATCACAGTAGTAGACTCTCAAAAACCGGAGCTTCTCTAGCTTCAGGGCATCAGGAATGGGCCTTTCCGTGGAACTGCAGTCTCCAACTGGAGATGGTTGGGATTTGATCTCAGTTAGTTGCGGGCAGTACTCCACGCTCAGCAGTCGGAGCTCCTTTAAGCTCGCTAAATTGGATAGCCTCACGAGTGGCTCGCACTTGCGCACTTGCAGTCGCTGGAGATTCTCTAGCTGTCCAAGCACATCGCTGAACTCGATCTCTCTTAACAGACAACGAGAGAGCATTAATTCCGACAAATTTCCCAGGTTGGAGAACATTGGCCATTCTATTGGGGTCTTCACATCTTGTAAGCTCAAGATTTCTAAACTGGACAGAAGCGCTGTCAGAGACCGCGGGTCTGCACAAGTAATTTCAAGTGACCAGAGCCGAGAAAGGGAGCTCAAGTCAATCGGAGGCAAGTTGGAATCGGAAAGAACCAGTCTCAACATCTGCAATTTATGAAGGCTTCCAAGCCTCTCTAGGTTCGGATGGGAAATTCGTCCTTGTGCAATTTTGAAAGACTCAAGGTCAAAAGAGCAATCACTTATGTCCAGACTAAGTAGATTAGTGAGATTTGAGAGGTCGGGTACTGTCCACAATAATGAAGAGGACAATTCTAGCCTTGTCAATCTTTTCGGGAATTCTGGCAGTGACCGGAGCCAGTTACAATCCGATAAAAAAAGTTCTCGGAGACTAGAAAGCTGATTGATTGTCATTGGCAATCTACAAACCTTGCTTTGGGACAAGTCTAGAATCTTCAATTGGAGCAATCCCGCAATTTCACTGGGAATTTCACCCACCAGATCTGCACAACCTCTTGTAGTCATCTCCTCAAGATTCTTCAAAGTCCATATGCTCATCGGTAGCTCTTTTATCTTGGTCCCATCCAAACTCATGAACTTCAACTGTCTAAGATTGCTAATAGAATCGGGTAATTTTGCAATAAGTTCTGAGATAAATCCAATTTGAGTAGTGATTCTAGTCTTCCAATAGAATCTGGTAATTCCCTT
Source organism: Eucalyptus brandiana (assembly GCA_014182725.1). NCBI lineage: Eukaryota > Viridiplantae > Streptophyta > Magnoliopsida > Myrtales > Myrtaceae > Eucalyptus > Eucalyptus brandiana. The sequence goes on along the minus strand of CM024670.1, from coordinate 46,144,568 downwards.
ATAGGAGTGCAAGATAAATCCAGATAGAGGAGCAATCTCAACTCTCCGATGGAATTCGAAAGTTGTTCAAGATTGGTACATCCATGTAAAGAAAGATGCTTTAAACACAATAGCTCTCCTATTGAGTGCGAAAGTCCTTCAACACCACCCTCATTTTCGACCGTTAGCATTAACAAGGATTTCATACTACCAATTGAGACTAATATATTAGGAATGGTAAAACTGGCCCGTAACTTACGTTTCGTTGGTATATGACGCTTAAAAGACTGCCTTGACACACGGATCTCCTTAATGATTTCCAAGTACTTTAGGCGGCCTAGCTGATCGATAGAGCTATTGATTTCTTCCAAGCTTATGCAATCTTTGAGAACCAATTTTTTCAAATTCATGCACTTGGAGAAGTTAGGTGTCCTCTTTAAATAATTGCATCTGGTCAAATATATAACTTTTAGGTTATCATTCTCCTGGGGAACAACCAATTCAAAAAAAAAAAAAAAATTGGAATAAGTGAAGGCTTGAGAATGTAAAAAGAATGTAGTATCTAAATTGTACCATGCATGAATCCCATCCATTCCAGTCTTCAGTAATGTCGCTCTTTGAAAGCTTGAGAACAGCCAAGTTCCTTAGACATAAATCAATGGCATGTAGTTGTGAAGGGCAATGATGCCAAAAGAGCCATGTTAAGTTTGAGAGAAGACCTTTAAAGTTTCCTACAAAGTTTCCCCCATCCAATTCAAGGAACCTTAAATTAGGCACCCTTGAAAATTCACCACTCGTAAAATTATGCGAATTGGCAAGTCCCGTGAGTTTGAGTGCCACAATGTTTTTTGTTCCCTGAAAATTTGAAGCAATAGATTCCAATACGAGTGAGCAATTTAGGGTAAATTCTAAATACTAGAATAGGGAGCATATATCTTAATTTGACCAATAGAAAACCTAAGTGAACAAGCAAAAACAGGGCACATAGATCTTATCTTATACCAAAAAGGGTGAATTCCACGAATTATGATCTCTCCAACTTAGATGAGAGTTGTGATGGTAAGAATTATCTATTTTCGGAAAATTGTTTATCTTTCTCAAAGTATGCAAAATTTATCAATGTCTTGGGTACAAAAATGAGCGGATATTTTGGGTGAAAATGAAATCTATACGCATTATTGTATGTTTAGTTTTTCCATAAGTAGATAACTTTTAGTAATACATACCAGGTTATTCTGAATCACTTCTAAGGCGACTATAGGACACCACAACCTGCTACGCTCTCCAGGAAATTGAAAGCATTCTTGCCGAACAATCTCTCTTCCAAGATCTCTGAGTTGGTCATGCATCCATAATCTATCATCCTCAATGAACTTTATCAAAGACAAATGAATAAGGACACGAAGTCCAGTTTTTGGAAAAAAATCACAAGCTTTCCACATATAATATGTGGGGATTCTTTCTTCACCAATGCAGTAACATGCGATATCAAGAAAAATTTCTTGTTGCTCACACTCTAACTCTTCATAACTTATCAACAACTTTTTCTGGACGTCCCGATTCGGCACTTCCTTCAACTTCTTCAATGTTTCTTTCCATGTTTCCTTGCTTTTTGAATGGAGTAATGACCCTATAACCTCAAGAGCCAAAGGTAGTCCTCCAGTAGTTTTGACAATTTCACTTGAAATACTGCTGTAATCATGTATTGGTGAGTCTCTTTCGAATGAGTGCTTGCTAAAAAGTTGAAGAGCATGGTCAAACTGCATTTCCTTCATTTCATAGAAAAAGAAATCTTGATGATGCATTGGGATGACATTGTCATCTAAGGAATTGGTTTTGGGAGCCAAAAAATAGGTGTTCCTAGTTGTGATAATAATTCGACTTCCTGAACCAAACCAACTAGATTTACTAGCTAATTTGATGAGCTGCTCTCTATTGTCCATGTCATCAAGGACAATGATGACTTTCTTGTCCCAGAGTCTTTCTTTAATCATGTCCATCCCCTCATTAGAATAAAAAATTATGGGATATTGGATATCGAGGATATCAGAAAACAATTTCTTTTGCAGATCAACAATATTTTTTGCACGAATATCTGAAAGAAAACTGGAATGTTGAAATTGGGAAGAGATACGTTTGAAGATAGCCTTAGCAAGAGTTGTTTTCCCGATACCGCCCATACCATGAATCACAACAAATCGTACACCAGAAGTGCCTTGGCCTAACAAGTCCATAACAGCTTCCATTTGATCGTGAATTCCCACCAGGTCATCCTGCCAGTTTCTCTGTGTAGGGTTTAGCTTATTGAAAACTTCTTCCACAACAAGTGCTATAAGTTTAGTTTGGCTGCCATTTACATAATGCATCTGTTTAAATTTGAGAAAGACAAACAAAATATGTCGCGCGGTAGCATAAATGCATAAAACTAGAAACTTCAATTGCTAAAATCGAGCATGAATTATCAACTTATTTCATACTTGGTCAATCTGAAGCCGAGATGATTGATCTCAGTTAAAACAATGATTGGAGATTGAGGTGGAAGGGACAATTTTGAAGAGTTTTTCAATGATCAAATCAGCATAATTCTAACAGGTGATGTAGTCATGCAAACTAGTGCACTAGCCTAAGAGCTCGAATTGGCCCAATAGTTTTGGTTTGTGCTAAGCTTCTAGGATGGTGAAAATGATTTGTGCCAAGATGTTGATGCTTTCGATAGGGAGTTTGTGACTGTCTAGGTCCCCATCAAATGGGACAGATCTACTTGAATGATTCAAGGGTAGGATTCATCCTCAAATGATTACTCTTAAGAATTATATGTCGACGTGAAAGGGCAATCAATGGATCAATTAAGAGTTTTGAAAAATTATATGTCATTACGAACTACGTTCAAAATCGAACATGGTAATTTGCACAAGTTGGTCTAATTTGATTATTTTGAGTTTTCATGATTAAGAAATAATGATATGATTTTTGAAATAAAAGTGCAGAATTTGTCATTAATTACCCGTGATCTTTTAAGTTCCATCCTTTGATTTGGGCGACCTCTCTCAGGGCCTGCTCCCATTGCTTTGCTGCATCTTCTCCAGAATCTCTCTCATGTTTTTGTAGGGCCTTCCCGTATGATCCAGTTTTGAGCTTAACATCGGATGCTTCCACCTCATAGAAGATGGGCAAGATGGCTTTCTCATCTCTCTTCCTACACTCCATCATGTACGTGAGCTCACGGAGGCACCATTTACTAGAAGCATAGTCTTTAGAGAAAATTGGTATGTAAATTTTTGAATTGGAGATTGCTCCTAGAAGCTCGCCTCCGATCTCTTCACCGACACGGAGCTCTTCATCATCTATAAACACTTGTATCCCAGCCCGTTTCATGGCTGCGCAGAGAGAGTCGGTGATGGTTAAGCGAGTGTCGGGTCCTCTAAAGCTTAAAAATACCTCGTAATCCTTTCTGGATGATGATGAGGATTCACCATCGTGGTGGGGAGACTCTCCTCCGAGACGTTCCATTTCCCACGATCTTTGGCTTCAGAAGCGGTATCGAACTTTTTTGCTTGTTCAGATTTGCAAGTTTCCAGTTAGCTTGCGCCTGTTCACAAATTTAAGAGAATCAGTGGACTGGCTTTTTGGTCCTAAAACAAGAGCCGTTGACTGATTCTGACAGCTCCCATCCGTCGGATGAGTTGTCGCACGATCCAACGGGCCTCTTCGGGTGTCTTTTGCCCCTAATGACCGGCGCAGAGACCGACCGACAGAAGATGCGAATACGGATCACTTCTGCACGCGTCCATTAAATTACCTGCTTACTTCGCGAACCGGCTATTAGAAAAAGTCTTCAAATATATTAGAACTTGTCAAGCGAAAGCTCTTCATCTAACTCGGGAAAACAACACCTACCCAAGTCAAAGCATAATATGCAGTAATGCTTTTCAAAAATCCTCCAAGGTTTTGGAGCGGCGTCCAAGACTAATGCTCTATAAATAGCTTAGCTGAGGAAATTGGAAAGCCTCGGCTTCACCAATTGACGGAAAAGAAAAACTTGGCTCGGGTCTGCCCAAGGACAATAAGCAGCCAGGTCCGTCAAATTATAATAGTCCAATGAGGTCTTTTACAGTTTAGAAATATTATTTGTGACATAATTTGTGAGATGATAGCTTATTTACATTTCATCCGATGATGTGGCGTGCACATACCACTGAATATTTTCTCGTTACTTGTATAGCTGCCTATGCTCGCTCTTTTCGATTCACATCTTAGCGCGGCAATACATGGAAAATTTCTGCGAAGCATAATTCTATTCTTCTCTCTTTCATGCTGCTTTTACCCTTCTTAGCACAGCAATATATGAGAAATTTCTGCGAAGCACAATTCCATCCTTCTCTCTTTCATACTGCTTTTGCCCTTACTTGTACGGCTGCCTATGCCCGCTCTTTTTGACTCGCATCTTAGCACGGCAATGCATGGGAAATTTCTGTGAAGCATAATTTTATTCGTCTCTCTTTCATATTGCTTTTACCCTTACCTGTACGGCTGCCTACGCCCGCTCTTTTTGACTCGCATCTTAGCGCGGCAATGCATGGGAAATTTCTGGGAAGCCCAAGGAAAACAATGCTATCAACTCTAGCCAAAATTGAAGCACTTCTAGCATTTTCTTTTTATTCATGTCGGAGATAAATGAGGAGGCCCGGAATATTCGAATGAAAATTCTCTTCTATAAAAGTGAGGGCGCATTCGTCATTTTCGCTATTTTTTGCCCCAACGCACCGAAACTATCTTCAGAAACACAGAAAATGTCCATTCGGGAGTCGTAATCGGACGCACCCCCATTTTCTTGTGGGTCATTATTGAGTGGTTGAAGAAGGAATTTCGATCTTATGACTTGCAATTGACGTGACAACATCTCGATCAAAATGTGTAATGTGCATCTCCTATACTTTTTTATAGGGATAAGTACACTATCAGTGCCAAAACTTGTGTACGGCACTCACTTTGGTGTCAAAAGTTTCCATCGGATCACTTAAGTGCCAAATCAGAGGAAAAACGATCACTTTGGTGCTACTGGCGAAAGATTCCGGCCAAAATGATTACATGGCTTTTTAAAAAAAAAAATCAACAAAGCCTTTAAACGACGTTGTTTTCAATCCTTAAGAAAACGACGTCGTTTTGCCGTCCTACATGGATGGCCTCAAGGAAACGACGCCGTTTAGCTCACATGAGGATTGAAATTAGGGTTTTCGCCACTCGACCACCGTCGTTCGCCCGCCGTTGCTCGGCCATCGTCGCTCGGCCACCGTCGCTTGGCCACCGTCACTCAGCCACCATTATAGTTGCTCGACCAGGTGAGCGAGGAGAGACTGAGATTGTTGCTCAAGCAATAAGTGGCAGGAAAAATCGGAGACGAGGGCGGAGGAGGAGGAGGAAGAAGATGGGTCGAAGGTGCCGCTGGTGTGTTGCTGCTACTGGTGCATTGTTGGTGTTGCTGCTAGTGCACTGTTGGTGCTGCTGTTGGTGCCGTTGTTGGTGTGGGTCTTCGAGGAAGAAGAAGACGAAGACAAGCCTTCCCTCTCTCTCAATTTGGGGATTAGGGTTTCTAAGTTAGGGGAAAGATGACAAACGGCGTCGTTTTGGTGTTTGGATACTAACTCAACTCTCCGACAAGCCACGTCGGCTTCAAAATTAATAAAAAAAAATGCCATGTCAGATTTCCGGCCAATTTCATCGGCGCTGGCACTGAAATGATCATTTTTCAAAATTTTTGGCACTTAAATGATCTAACGGAAACTTTTGGCACCAAAGTGAGCGCTATACACAACTTTTGGCACTGATAGTGTACTGATCCCCTTTTTGACATGACCATTCAATTAATGATAGAGTTCATTACTACATAATTGACTAGTGCTCTAAATGCTTGACAATTGTTATTAAAACTGCATGCAATACTCAATAATTAATAGCAATGTGATAGTGATACTTGAATTCTTGCTTAAGGTGCATTATCATAATTGAAATTTAAATCTATTTACTTAGGTCCAACAACTTTGTTATAACGTGCAACGCATTTCTGAATTTTCAATTGATTCAACTAGAGTGCTAAACTTATGATCAGTATGTGTAATTGATTCATCTCTGGAACTTCTATTTGTTCTTGTGAAATTATTTTAGCATGTTTCATATGTCATATGCCCATTGATTACCCTAAAGGAAATTGCTAAAATGGACAACAATCTACAAGAGCCAATAAATTAAAAAAAAATTATAAAAATAGATTTCATATGTGTAACATTTATTTGAAATTACAGAGAAATGATACACATTCGCTTTTTATGTGTGATTCATTCTAACCAAATAAATTTGCTCAGTCCCTTTAATCATTCTCGTTCATTAAATTTGCAAACAAATCCATACTCCATTTTACAGGATCTCCATTGAATCAGGAAGAAGGCACATTGTTTTATCAAGTGAGAGGTTTATCCTAATCCGAAACCCTTCTCAAACTTAAAATGATACTGCATATTTCAAAAAAATTTAGGAACCTCGTTAATGTATAGCCAATCAAAAGTTCAGAAGGCCTTGGCCAAAGTGTAGGACCTACTTGATAAATTGAAAGGCCAGGCATATCGTTACATGTTAACCGACACTATTGAATTTGAGGAGCGAAAACTCGAAAGCTAGTGGTCTTACCGCCCCTAGATTTGAGGATAGATTAGTTGACTAAATCTGTTGGATTTGCAATTTCGAAAGAAACTCAACAATCAAATTGAAATATCTATTGGATAATAAGATTAAAAGCAGATGACCATCCCGTTTGAACAGCCACAAGAATTTGCCTTTTATTGATCGAATCTTGACATTGGAAACGGACTAGGTTTTTATTTCCTCGCTATATCCCTACGTAACAGTTTCGGAGGAACTATCAGCTGTCGGCAAACTGAGGGTGCTTGAGATTTTTTTATTAAAATCGTAGACAATCTGTTAATACATCAGAAGACGTATTTGCATATAGATGAATTGCACGAAGAAATATCACTCGCTCACTTCAAGCCAAATTAAAAAAGGGCAAAAGAGTCCTAGCAGCACAATATCACTTTCCTTAGTAGGGTTCTCTATTAAATTATATCTCGAATTTGAGCCCGTCGAGATTTCAAAAAGCGTGAAGAAGAATCGATTACGGGTGACTTTGTTGCCTTCTCCACGTCCAATTTATCCATCTCAAAAAGCGTGAAGAAGAATCAATTACGCGTGACTTTGTTGCCTTCTCCACGTCCAATTTATCCTGCAAGTTGGATTCTTTGGCATGCTGAATTTGTTGCCGCAGAAGAAGGGGCTCAGAACTGCATTGCATTATTTACTTCGCTTTTTGACATGACCATTTAACAGTAACAGAGCTCATTCCCACTTCAATGATTAATGCACTAAATGCCCAACAATTATTATTAGAACCGCATGAAAGACTCACTAATGGGTAGCAATGCGATACCGATATTCAAATTTGTGCCTTACATGCATGATCATAATAGTACTTTAAATTGATTTACTTAGGTCCAATAACTTTATTTTAATATGCAATACATTCTTGCTCTAACACGATTTGTTTAGATGTCCTACACTTTGTTTAGTATGTGGAATTGGTCCATCTCTAGAACTTCAGTTTGTTCAATTATGTCTTGAAATTATTTTAGTACGTTCATATGTCTTACGCCTGTTGATTATCAAAAGGAAATTGCTACAATGGACAATAATCTTCTGAAGCCGTTGGATTAAAAAATTATACAAATGGATTTCGTATATGTAATATACATCCGAAATGATAGAAGAATAATACACATTCGTTTCTTTTGTGTAATTCATTTGAAACAAAAAATTTGCTTGGTCACTTTAAACTGTCGTTCTTATTCATTATCCCAAAATGTCAGCTAAGTATGGATTTTAATGTTCTTGTCAAAGCATAGCAAACATTCCATTCTCCTTTTAACATAGTATGATTGGATTAGAGAGAAAGCACATTGTTTTGTTTTGTTTTTTCTTTTTTTTTTGTTGGTCCTACTCTATTCATATTTTAACGCACACTCTCAGACTTTTGTCCTGCCTCCTTGCAGAGTATGCGAGTCGAAACTCACATATGAAACTAATTTGTTCCCACCCCAATTTCCCTGAGAAGGTGGGGATTCGAACCCCCTATCTCCTCATTCCATGTTGGAAGGGTGACCACTGGGGCAAATTCCAGTGGTTAAACACATTGTTTTGTTAAGGAAGATGTTTCGTTTTTATCTGAAATCTTTTTTCGAACTTAAGAATGATATTGAATATTTGAAAACAATTTAGAAATCTCGTTAATATAAAACCAATGAAAAGTTCAAAAGGGACAACGCTTCTTGGGCAAAGTTAAGGGCTTACTTAAGGAAATCAAAAAGTCGGGGACATCATAACACGTAATTGAACAATGGTGAATTTTTAAGACTCTTAGTGTCCTTGGACTTGGCTAGCATCTGCAGCAAATGAGGAGATCAAGGGGGCTCAAGAGAGATGAGAGGATAAATTTGGACTTCTTGCCAAAGTGGAGATTTGTTGATTATGACTCGAAATTAAATTTGTTTGATTTGGAATCAACGCTAGCTTCATTTTTCGGACACTCAAAAGTGTTTGTAGGGGCTTGGAAATAGAGACGGACGACTGGAGGATGCAAGAAGCTAGCCCCCCTGGCAACTGCACAAACCAGGCAACTAGGCGAGGTTGCCGGACGCCTGGCAAGCCTCCAAAGTCAGAAGTGTTTTCCAACATTGTGCCCAAGTGTCCGGGCCTATTTTGGTCAGATACCCAGCCCCCTATATGTATATTTAATAAATAACTTGAGAGCAATCTAAAGAGCTTTTAAGAAGAGAGTGTAAGAAAGCTCCTTTCTTACTATTGATTCTCGAGGAATTCTTTAGGGTTGTAAAACTTGTGAGTGAGTGTAATTAAGGGATTGTAATCTTCGCTTTGCCGATTGCAGTAGAATTATCTCATCGATATATATTTAGAGTAGGCATACTACCGAACAATGTAAAACTTCTGTGTTTAGGTTTAAGTTTTAAAATTTTATTCTAGCTCGAATCGTTTTATTTATTTATGTACCCGTGTTAGTCGTGATAATAGTTGACGCAAAATTCAAACTATGCAATTCAGCCCAAATAAATCTCCCAAGAATAGAAAGGTCGGTTAAATTAGGAGCGAAATCTCATTCTACTGTTCTGGACATGGCAAGTGCATAAGAGAATGATGTATTTTGTTTATACACTGAAATCAAATGATGTATTTCGTTTTTACACTGAAATCATGTGAGTAATTGGGTTAAGCTGATAAAAAAAGACCAAGACATATTAATCTAATTACTGTACCTGGAAAATGCAGATAATGCCAAACAAGGATTCACGATCATGATTTTCCTTCCCCCATGGGGAAAAGAAAATAGGAAGAAGAGACAAACTCTCTAATTCTTCGTCTTTTCGTTATTTATCACGGAAACTTCTGTAAATGAAATGAACCCAAGTGATGTAGGTTTTGTAAGAAGTGAGCATGAGAACGCGGTGACAAAACAGTAAATTCACCATTTTTTAATCTGATAAACAAAAGCTCTAGAGAATATTCCGCCAATTGGAACAAGACCGGTCATATGTTTAACAAAATTAAACATCAGCAAATGCATTCCATGTCTTTGCTCTAGTCTACGTTCTTAGTAAAGGTGAGATGGTGATGGGAGTCGCTTAAAGTTAATTGAAGAAGTAATATAAAAAGACCAAGACTTCTTTTGAGCCTAATAATGTTTTTTCCCCCTCAATTTTTTTTTTGCATCTTAGTTAGCCATTCCATCATTGCGATGACCTCCTCTTATCTATATTCAACCTGGCACGAAGTGCTTTAGAAAAGACTCTCACTATTGCTGAAAAAAGATGAAAAACCCAATGAGCAGATGGTCTTGCAGCCATAATAATTGGAAAACACTGGTAGTTGCATAAGTTGTTCGGGCGGATCCATATATTCCATGGCATTAGTTCAAATTCCTGCTTTTTTTTTTTTTTTATCAAACCATCACATGAACGATTCTAGTCACTGGATATCATGTAAAAGGAATCAGGACAAAAGGCGATTCATTACAATGACTTATTTTGAATGCGGATGTCATGCGGAGTGTGTTCAACTCACTAGACCAAATAACAGATCTCATAAGAGCTTTTATAGCAGCTTTATGCCAGAATTACAGATTGAGAATGGCCTGGAGACGAAATTAAATACTATACTTTTAAGATTGGTCTACCAACCAGGATATTAATCTTGTCTTCATTAATAATATACAATGCATACCGCTGTTCAATGAACTGCCTAGACAAGTTGGTAATTATAAACCTCGTGTTCAGAATGATAATTGAATCTAATGTTCTTAGTAGAAAGCTTTGAATAAAATAGCAAGCCCAAGTTGAACTGCTTTTTCTCAATAAATATTCTTGTAAAGAATCAAAATTCACGGACTCTGTCATATTTTAGGATCTGTCCAACTAAGGTCCTCTTGATTTTGTATGCACGGTCGGCTTCAGGACCACATAACTTGAACAGTTACTGAAATTGCATAATCTATACCAGTTCGATCATCAAACACTTATGTGACAGAATGTTACAAAGTAGTTCTTTCTTAAGTTAACAAGCGCTTGGTTCTCCAACTGAGCAAGACATGTACATACATTAACAGAAAGTTCCTGCAAGCGATATGTCTATAAACAATAATAGAATAGATTCAAACCACAAACTCAACCGTGTTCACTTTTCATCAACACATTCTTCGTCATCTTCTTCTCCATCTTCATCAACTACTTCACTTTCTTCTCCTTCCTCATCATAACATCCTTCTCCTTCTCCTTCTCTATAAACAATAATAGAATAGATTCAAACCACAAACTCAACCATGTCCACGTTTCATCAACACATTCTTCGCCATCTTCTTCTCCATCTTCATCAACTACTTCACTTTCATCTCCTTCCTCATCATAACATCCTGCTCCTCCTCCTCCTCCCACATTCTTCGTTGTCTTCTTCTCCATCTTCATCAACTACTTCACTTTCATCTCCTTCCTCATCATAACATCCTCCTCCTTCTTTAACATAGTTGTTGCTGTCGTCCTCATCATCATTTTCATCATAAATGTCCACCTGATTTGCCTTTAAAGGTCTAAGCACAAAAAAGTACATATCAATGCAAAATAACTTGACACTCACGAAAACTCTTCCCATGCCAAGAGCCCAACTAAAATTTATAGCACACACCAGAGCAAATTCTGGACGAAATCATCTAATTTAGTCTTGAGATAGAGACTGACCGAGCTTGCAAGAATGTAGATATATAATGAAAGCTAGGAATGACAAGCTAAGAGAAGCGGCAACAGCCAAATCTTTGCGTATCACTATCACACTTATATTGTGGTCCAACCATTCAACCTGACAAAACAATGACTAGAATCTGAATTTCGAAGCATAACATACAGACATATTTAAACACGAGGGCATTAAAGATAGGATGCCTAACTGCTTATTAATGAAATGACGCAAGTAAATGTACAGCAATCTTTTACATTCTGAGATTTTTACACAAAGTGCCCAAGAGAAAATGGACAAGAAGAGAAGAGAGCAAGCACATATAGAGGCTTTTCGAGTTCGAATGTCTCTCTGTTCACACTTTCCAATCTGCTACTTTTACTCGAAAGCCATTGGCAGGCTCGCAGAGAAATTGATCTAGATGACTATTCTCGAGAAAATTATAGTGCTTGCCAATTCTTTTCACTGAAACTTTGATCTACTGTAGTTGAATGAACATGTAATGACCATGCAGGAACACTGACCAACTGCTCCATCATCTGCAACTGATTGTATGTAGCAATCTGCACTGACAGTAGAAGTTAATTATACAAAAAATTGGCAATGGTTGATTGATGAACGCGTCATCCAAGTAAATTCCTTCTTTACAAACTTTTCTGAACCAATTCTAATTACTGGTCAACCATGACAACGAGGGACGTAATTCATTTGAATGCGACATAGAAGAAAAGCTTTAATCACCTGATTAAAACATCAGAATACAGCAGTTTTGGCTCCCCTGTCCAATCACCCTGATGTGCATAAGTAGAAACGTCAAAAGGATTTTTCCAGCTGAATTCAACTACTAAAGGAGCTCATTTATCTTCATTAATTTTGATGGATTAGACAAGAGAACAACCGCAGATATGCTCTGAATCCCTATGCTGGTATAGACGTTTATCAGTGCAATTTGATGAAGAAATTCAATGCTCCACTAAGGTCTACCACTAATACACAAGATTCAGATGACAAGACACTTGGATTATCGAAATCCAGTAGAGTCAAATTAAACCACCATGAGAAAATATAAGAGGTGAGATTGAAGTAAAAAAATGCTTGTTCTGCATTTATGAGTATTTAGACATGCCATGAAGTTACCTTTCCTGATAATCAGGTCACTGAATATAACTACAGGTAACCTGGTCATTCTTAGAGTGGGAAAGTAGTTCGCTCCAGTTATTGCAGTAATAACAAACATAATGCATGACACAGCACTTCCATTTTTCACCGAAATTCACAGCCATAAGGAATACCTTAATGGTAAAGCAAACACATTATTGAATTTTCCAACACTAGAAAAGAATTTCGGAATGGAAGGGTCTTATTAATTACTAAAGTTTGCTAAACTCAACCTGCTTATACCTTTTACTCTGCATCAAGCATTGTGATACATTAAGGTGTTTCTGACCTTTTACATAGGGTCGACTCTTCTGTACATTTATGCCAGTTTGTGCCCCAAGATTTATACCACAGGCATTGGCCTTTTATGGATTGAATCTTGTTGCTTTTATATTCGAAACAGATTGTTTTCCTCGCTATATCTCTACCCAACAGAGTTTTGAAGGAACTATCAGCTGTTGCCAAACTGAGTAGCTTTAAGCTGAGTGCATAAGATTTTCGGATAAAATTGTGGACAATCTGCTGTATACATTAAAAGATGAAATTGCAAATAGATGAATTGCATAAAGAGATAATGAAGAAAAAGCGCACAAGAGTCCGAGCCGTGCAATGTTGCTTTCTAAAACAGGGCTGTCAACCAATTGATTAGAACCAAACAGTACTTGTCGAGCATTGTTAAATGTGCAAGAGACACAGTTCAGATTTCTCAACAACCAAGGCATAGCGGTTTAAACTTTTAACAACCAGGAGATTGATAGAGGCAACCAATCCCTCAGTTGTTTCAAAATTTTATGCTCAGCGTTGGTGTGAAGGGGTAATAGAAGCGAACCTATGTGATTAAATCTAGCAATTCTTCTCTATCCTTTTAGAATGAATATCGTATATCAGGCATTCCTGACAGGAAGACAGAGCTTTCCAATTATTATAATTGTTGGGGGTCAAAAGAGGTGGCAAGCAAAATGAAATTCACAAGAGTGGGTGAAGGTCAACTCAATCAATATCTGTCCTGTGCTTATTATTGAAGCACATCGATACTCCAGATCTGTCAATGCATAAATCTTATTAAAGCATGATAAACCTAAAACTAAATGGCTATACTACTATAGTGACCATATATATATTGAATTTTAATGGGGGTTGCCTTTGGAAAGGACGCCATACTCCTGCAGGTGGTGTAGTTTTCTTGTGAGGAAAAAAGAAAGATCACCACGAGGTTCATTTTTCATTTCCTCCTTTTGTCTTTAGCAGATCTACTTCAATAGCTAAGCGAATCTTAGAATAGAACACCTTTGCTTTCTACCTGCATAAGCACAATAAACCAAAAACAAAATGGTTATTCTACTGAAGTGAGCAGTTATATATATAAGAGTATAATGCGGGTTGCTTCTGGAAATGAATTGTCTGGAATTACACGCCATGCTCCTCCGGGTGGTTGTAGTTTTCTTGTAAGGAAAAAACAAAGATCACTATGAAGTTCATTTTCATATCCTCCTTTTATCTTTAGCAAATCTACTTCAATAGCCAAGTGAATCTTACTCAGAACAGAACATTTTTGCTTTCTAAAGGGGTGGGAATTTCGAGTTAATATATATTCCCAAAGGCTAAGAAAAAAAGTACAAAACCATCATATAAGAATGTCTTTGAAATTTTCATTTTTTCTGTGTTTTGGGCCACACAAACAGAGAATCGAATGTAGAATATAGAGCATATAGGGGAAGAAGCCTGAAGTTGGTGATTTTATCTCAATTGACCGTAGCTCACCGGTGTCTCAAATCCCAGAGTTTTACTAGTTCACAGCTAACATGTCCAGCTGCAGCGATCTCGACCTCCAATGCGGCATCACAACCTCGGGCGACCCCTCCACGACAGGTGACAGTCATTGGAATGGTCTCGAGTGTGCTTGGCCAAGACACCTGGCTGATTGCTCCTCTGTGCACTAATCTTCTCAGCTCGATCATGTGAGTTCGGCAGGCAGGGCTGGACTGGGGTGAAGGAGCTCGGGAAGTAGGCACCCAAGGGAAGGAGCAGCCGAATGCCACCCTCTGGTAGGAGCTCTTGGCTGAGCTCGGCAACGACTACAGCGGCTTCGGCGGCAACGGAGTCTAGGGCTTCTGGAGGCCCTTCTCGAGCACTTCCGACCACGACAACACGCAAGTAATCACTAATCAATTACTGTACTAACTTGGAGAACCAATTTGAACGCAAGACCAGAATTAACACAAGCAAATATGCCAAAGAAATCATTTTGACCACTCAGCAGTTTCAGGGAGGGGCTCTATACTTGCGCCTGCAGGAACGGCGTTTCCACTCAAATCTGGTCTTCACATCGTGATCGAGCGCAAACTCCAGTCATCTCGGAGTACGGCCGGAACTTCCCTCCGGCTTCCTAAATTGCAAGCAGAACTCAATCCCGAGTCTCGCCTCCTTCGATTCAATTCATCCAGGGATTCGAATGATGCGAATCAATCATCGAACGAACTACGGTTTTCAATTTTGGGGGCTCACCGTTTCGTTGATTTTAACGCCAGCGTTGGGGCTTCCAGGCGTAGCGGTTCCGGTGCTTGGGGCGGGCCACGCCGATTGCTCATCTTCAATATGTCTTCAACTCTTCTTCCATGGCGCGGACGATGGCGGGAAACTTGCATGCCGGTCGGCCGGCGAAGAATTGGACCGCCGGCGTGCTGACAGTATAATTGAGACAAAGTCGGCAGCCTCACGAGTCCTTCGAGATAATCATCTCCCGGAATGTGTTACGAAAATCGGCCCGCTACCAGACCTTTCCTCGAACTTCCTGGGATAAAATTCAACTCCACATGCATTCGGTATGTCAGGAAACTTTTGCACTGATTCACAATAGTATACTCTCAACGATTGTAGCTTCTCCAGCTTCGGTGAAGATGGTTCTGATTCGATCTCAATTAGTCGCGGGCAGTACTCCACGCTCAGCACTTGGAGCTCCTTTAAGCTCGCTAGATTGGATAGCCTCACAAGCCGCTCGCACTTGCGCACTTGCACACGCTGGAGATTCTCTAGCTGTCCAAGCAAGTTGTCGAACTCGATCTCTCTTAACTGCAACCGAAGAGCTTTAATTCAGATAAATTGCCCAAGTTGGAGAACAGTGGCCACTCTATCGGTGCCTTGACATCTTCTAAACACAAGTCTTCTAAACTGGACGAAAGCCCAGTCAGAGAACGTGGGTCTCGACAAGTTATTTCGAGTGACCGGAGCTGAGAAAGAGAGCTCAAGTCAGTCGGAGGCAAGTTGAAATCGGAAAGAACCAGTCTCAACGTCTGCAATTCATGAAGACTTCCAAGCCACTCTAGTTTTGGATACTGCCTGCAATAGAGAGAGTATGCACGAGAAAGAAGAGGATAGCTCTAGCTTTGTTAAACTTGTCAGGAGATCTGGTAGCGACTGAAGCCCATCACAGTTCGTTAAAACAAGTTCTCGGAGATTAGAAAGTCGATTGATTATCATTGGCATTCCACTAACCTTGCTCTGGGACATTCAGAATCGTGAATTGGGATAGTCCCACGATTTCACTTGGAATTTCACCCTCAAGACAATAACAACCTCTAGCAGTCAACTCCTTGAGATTCTCCAAAGTCCATATGCTCTTCGGTAGCTCTCTTATCTTCGTCCAATCCAAATACATGAACTTCAACTGTATAAGGTTGCCAATAGAAGTAGGTAATTTTGCAATATTTGTACAAGATAGATCTATTTTGATTAGCGATTCTAGTCGTCCAATGGAATCCGGTAATGCACTTATATCAATGCAAGACAAATCCAAAGAGAGGAGCGATCTCAACTCTCCAATGGAATCTGGAAGCTTTCCAAGGTGGAACAACCACGTAGAGACATATGCTTTAAACTCAGTAACTCTCCTATTGAGTGCGGAAGTGCTTTAACACTACTTAGATTTTCCACCTTCAACATTGACAAGGATTTCAAACCACCAATTGAGTCTGGCAACAAAGGAGGAGGAACGGTAATCTCTTGGAAAATTAGACCATTACCTAGACTCGTACAGTGGGGCTCCTCACTGATTTCCAAGTACTTAAGGCGCCTTAGTTGACCGATGGAGCTATTGATTTCCTCCAATAATTTACAATATTTGATAACCAATCTCTTCAAATTCATGCACTTGGAGAAGTCAGGTGTCCTCATCAAGTGTTGGCAACTTGTCAGATATAGGGGTAAGTACATTATCAATGTCAAAAGTTGTATATGGTGCTCACTTTGATGCCAAAAGTTTATTTTGGATTACTTAAGTGCCAAAAAGTTTGAAAAATGATCATTTTAGTACCATTTCCGATCTAGTTAGTCGGAAATCCAACGTGGCACTTTTTTATTAATTTTTTAAATTGATGTGGCTCGCCGGAAAGTACAGTCAGCATTTAAACAACAAAACGACGCCTTTTGGTGTCTCCCCCCCAATTCAAAACCCTAAATCCCCAAATTGGTGTATCTCCCCTTCAACCACCCACATCCCTCGCCTCCGCCTCCACTGACGATGGGCCAGTCTCCGTCCTCGACAACCCCCGCGCTTGGCGGCCGCTGCTCCGACTGATATAGCTAGTACGAGTACCTAGAGGGAGGTGAATAGGTATAAAAGATTTTTCTTGATAATTACACAATACTTAGATAGTTGAAGGATTTGCAGCAATTAATAATTAATCGCAAGACTGAGAGTAAAGGGAAGAGAGAATTGAACACGCGGTTTATAGTGGTTCGGCTTGATTCAAGCCTACGTCCACTCTTCGCGCGACGGCCTATTGGCTGGATTCCACTATGAACAAAGAGATGTTACGGCGATGATCTTCCTTGACTTCTAGGTGTAGA
Organism: Eucalyptus brandiana; assembly: GCA_014182725.1. Classification (NCBI taxonomy): domain Eukaryota; kingdom Viridiplantae; phylum Streptophyta; class Magnoliopsida; order Myrtales; family Myrtaceae; genus Eucalyptus; species Eucalyptus brandiana. The sequence continues at coordinate 46,127,246 of CM024670.1, read as the reverse complement.
TGATCTACCACACTCGCTCAAGGTATCACTAAGTATAAACACTCTCTGTATACAATTTCGCTCAAACAGTATCGACTAATAATTAAGGTTCTTCAGACTCTGGAATTTTTCTATCGATCACACACACTAAAACAACTAGAATGTCTTCCTTTTATACTCCTTTATGCCACCATAGCCGTTGGCACTTACCAAAGGAATTCCTCCAATCTACCCGTTGGACGGAATCAATCACGAAGATCATTCAAGCTATTTAAGGAACCTGGCGATAGCCCATCAATTATGTTCGCCCATACAATCAGGATCTTGGTTTCCAAGAATAGAACATTCCAAGAATATTTCGTCGACCATCGGATCTTCAATAGATCTAGATAAGAACAAAAAGAATCCGAAATATTTATCCAACCAAGGGATCTTCTCTAGAGGGTAGGATCAAATCCTCAACCATATACTTTGGTTCTGGATTTCCTTTGTCACTCGATTGGAAAGACTGTCAGTGCGGATAGTCTTGAGTCTTGAGTCTTGAGTCTTGATTCTGGTGATCATAAAGTCTTCGGACTTTAAAGCGTCGGTCTCCGAATATCCAGGACTTAAGGCGATAGAAACGTTTTGTCGGCTTCAAAATATTACGGAAAGATTTCTCCAACAATCTCCCCCTTTTTGATGGTGACAAAACTTTCTTGTAGATTTGAACAACTTTGACCGCAAAAACATTTCTCAAGTAATATGGCTAACTCATAAAGATTAATAAAACAACCAGACTCTGCATCCACAGAAAATTAGTTAGTCTTTCATGAGTAATACCATAAAACAACACTTAATATGAATGCAACTAGTCAAGCATTTAAATCCACAGCTAATTCAGTCAAATTCACACCCAAGTTCACTCAAGTCAAACTCAAAAACATAACAAAAAAAAAAACATAACCACAAATTCAAAGTTTAAAAGATGTTGAAAGTTGTTGGTTCAAATTGGTTCTCCCCCTTTTTATCATCATGAAAAAGGTGAGAAAAGAATCAGGTCTGCTTGGGAATGCGAACGATCTGGAATTCTCCCATAGACTAGACTATGCCTTCTAGCATCTTCAAGTCTTCTCTGAGTTGAGCTACCTCCTCTCCTTTAGCATTGGCTTGAAGTTGTAGAGCGAGGTCTTTCATTTTGTCCTCCAGGGTAATCGAAGACGCTTGTCCAGCATTCTTGATGGTTTGAATCTCACAGTCTAGAGCATATATCTGTCTCCGCATTTCCATAAGGATATCAAGAATACGACGAAAATCTCTTTGAGTTGTCCGTGCATGTGTACTTGCATGAGCTTTCTCAGATGGAGTAAATGCAGACGATGGAGCTTCTGTATAATCTTGCAGATTTGGAGTCGACGTATCGTGTCCTTCTTCAGGCAATTGAGAAACCTGAACTTCTTTTGGGTCTGCTGGAGATTGTCTTAGACCTTCACTATCGGCAGCATGAGGTGTGGATCTATCTTGCTCGCCAACTCCCCCTGTCTCTAGGACATTAAAAGGGGAAGAGTGATGATCATGCTCTTCTGAATCTTGATTTCCCTTTTCTCCAGATTCAGCTGTAGACTTTTCTTTCTCTCCTTCTCTTTGTTCTTCAGCTTCTTTCTCCTTCTCTCTCTGCTCTTCTTCTTCTCTGATCTTGGCTTGCTCCTCTTCTTCTCTCTGTTTCTTCTGAAGTTCTGTCGGTTGAGGCACAGAACGTCTGGTTCTTGTTAAAGCACAGATAGTGGGATCTTCATCCTCTTCATCTTCATCCTCTAAGATGAGAGTTCTTTTCTTCTTTTCGATGGGGCTCCAATGACCTCCTTTCCTTTTCTCTTTGAAGCGAGACGGAACTGGAGACTTCACTCGAATTTCTCCATTGCCTTGGAAAGTTCTTGCGAGACGCATCTTCGTTAACATCTTCAAACCTACCACCATCTTATCGCACGGTCGAACACAAAGTGTATGAAGCGGTTCAATATTCATGTGTCTGAAGATCTTGGTCACCAAACCAGGATAAGGCGATTGTCCCTTGTCTTTCGACATTGCTTTGTACATGTGGAAAATAATAGTGTGCGGGAGAGAGAACTTTCGTCCTGAGTTGATCGCGTACATCAACTTTGCTTCAGAATAAGACACGGAAGTCTTTGACGTAGACTTGATGCGAGACAGTTGATCACAATCTTATGAAGCACAATGTTGATGGCATTCAACCTTTGGAATAGGTAATTCTCTTCTCTGTGTCCCTATCTTTGACAAGTTCCAGAGTAGTACGAGCAGGTGAGACTTTGATTGGATGATAACGTCCTCGTTCAACTCCAACTATGTCCGCCAACATATCCACATCTACCACGTAGACTTGGTTTCGTACATTGAATGAAATTCTATTCGCATCCAAAAAGCGAGATTTGAATAGAAATAAGCGGTCAGATGTGCGTAACCGTCCGTAGTGTCAGAGCAAAATTTCTCAAGTTGAGGCAAATTCAACTTCTCTCTTAAGTTCATGTTGATGGCGTCCAGGAAGTCAAAATCGACACTTCTAGGGTTTATCACCCCTCTTTTCAACAGTCTGAAATACACATTCTCCTGATCTTTGGATTTGAACAAATCCATCCGATTTCCTTTCACCTTCGCTGCCACACCCATTCTCGGTTGAAATTCAAGGAACATTCTGTTATAATCGTTCCCTTCAATCAAATTTTGTCCTGGTACACGAGGATCACTTGGAATGTTCGCAAGTGCATCCTCTGCTTTTCCTTTCGGAGCAACTCCTAATTCCTCCATTTTCTGCAGAAAAAGATACCCATTCCCATAGTTCTTGTCCTTAAGGAAATCGTCTATATAGTTCAATGGTGTACCGGTACTTTTCAACGCAAGATAAAGCTTATACATAAAGGAGGGTTTTGGACTCTTCTTGGGTCGGCATCCTCGATTATCTCTTCCTCCAGGATGTTGACTTGCACTTTGTGGGGTAGAAGGCGTTGAATGACGTGGATGAGAGCGAATCGGACTTTGTCGTGACTTGATAAGTCTTCCTCCTCGGTGAGATCGAAGTGTGTCGGTCCCTTCTCCATTCTTTGTGGTCCCCTGCTTGCAATTCTTGATGATTTCCTCGAAGAAGAAATTCTTCTTTGTAGTTTGAAAGATTCCTTCACTTGCTTTCCCAAGAGAAATGACCACTTTCTCGAAGATGAACAAGAAGTAGAAACAGGTTCGGGAGGAGAGTGCCTTTTAGGGTTTTGAAGATTGAAAAAAAAAAAACTGTATATATATATATATATATAACTCGGTTTTGAAAAGGGAAGTTCAATCGGCACAAGGAAAGTGTACGAACACTTCTTTTTAAAATCAATAACGCCAAAATTAATCCTTTTGAAAAGACAAGTTTTCGATTTTCACACGGATTATACCTGAACGAAAAATCGTACCTTTTCGAGTCCGGATAAAATAGCAACTTACGAGTCTATAGCCATGAATGTCCGAGTCGAGGATTTAGAGTCTGAGAGATTAGAGTCTAAGGATTAGTGAGTCTCTAGACTTTAACTTCTTCAAGTTTCAAAATGTTGAGTCTTGATCGGATAACGTCGAATTGATTTTTCTCCAAAGGCTTTGTGAAAATATCCGCTAGTTGACTCTTTGAATCAACAAATTGAATCGAGATTTCTCCATTTTGAATATGATCTCTAATGAAGTGATGTCGAATCTCAATATGCTTTGCTCTTGAATGAAGGATTGGATTTTTGGTGAGATTGATCGTATTTGGTGTTGTCACATCGATTTACGTGCATGAGTCTTCAATGCCAAAGTCTTGTAGCTGTTGTTTTATCCATAGAATTTACGAACAGCAGCTTCCAAGAGCTACATACTCGCTTACGTCGTTGAGAGAGCCACGGTACTTTGTTTCCTTGAAAACCAAGATACTGTCCTATTTCCAAGCAATTGACAAGTTCCAGAAGTGCTCTTTCTATCGACTCTGCAACCGGCCAAATCTGCGTCTGAGTATCCTAGAAGATTAAAGTCTCCCCTCTTTGGATACCAAAGACCGATGCTTGAAGATGAGGCAATGTATTTGATAATACGTTTCACGGTCGAGATGTGATTCTCTAGGATCGATTGAAACCTAGCACGAGATGCAAACACTCAACAAAATATCAGTCTAGAAGCGGTAAGATAAAGAAGTGAACCGATCATGCTCTGTACAGTTTTTGATCTACTTTCTTCCCTTCTTCATCCTTGTCTATCTTCAAAGAACATGACATTGGTATGTCGGTCTTTTTGCATTTTCCAGTCAAACATTTTGACAAGATCATTTGCATACTTTTCTTGATGAATGAAAGTTCCTTCCTTCATTTGTTTCACTTGGAGTCCAAGGAAGAATGTTAACTCTCCCATCATACTCATTTCAAACTCATCCTGCATAGACTTAGAAAATTTCTTGCATAGACTTTCATTAGGAGATCCACAAATAATATCGTCAACATATATTTGAACTAATAAAAAGCTTTTGTTTTCCTTTTTGATAAATAAAGTAGTATCTACTTTACCTTTGACAAAACCATTCTGCATTAGGAACTTACTTAGTCTGTCGTACCAAGCTCGAGGTGCTTGCTTTAAACCATACAAGGCCTTTTCGGCCCGAAGGCGAGTCGGCTTCCTTGGGTCTTCAAATCCAGGTGGTTGTTCCACATAAACTTCCTCATGGATGAATCCATTTAGGAACGCACTTTTGACGTCCATTTGGAATAACCTGAAATTTTTATAGCAAGCAAACGCAAGTAATAGTCGAATAGCTTCTAACCTTGCTTGGTGCGTAAGTCTCGTCATAGTCTATTCCTTCTTCTTGCGTATATCCTTTGGCCACGAGTCTTGCTTTGTTCCGTACGACTTTTCCATCCTCATTCATCTTGTTCCCTGAATACCCATTTGGCTCCAATAACGGTTTTACCTTTTGGTTTAGATGTCAATTCCCAGACATTATTGATGTTGAACTGTCTGAGTTCTTCTTGCATAGCTTCGATCCAGCTTTCATCAGATAAAGCTTCTTCTATACTTTTTGGTTCAATTTCAGAAATTAGAGCCACAGCACTAGATTCTTCACGCCTTTTTGATCTGGTGCGGATTCCTTCATTGATTTCGCCGATAATGAGATCTTTGGGATGACTAGACTTATGCTTCCAGTTACTGGTTGATTTGCCTAGTTGATGATCTCTTTCTTTATTTGAATCTTCATGAGCATTTTGATGTTGGATTCCAGAGTCTGAGATGCTTCTTGAGTTGTAAGCCTTGAAAGGTCTGGAGCAGGTTCAGACTCTTCATACTAAGTTTGACTGGATTCATCTTGCATTGAGTCTTGGAATTTGACATTCATTGATTCCTCCACCGATTGGCTTTTCTTGTTATAGACTCTGTAGGCCTTGCTTGATGTAGAATAACCAAGGAAGATGCCTTCATCTGATCTTTCTTCAAACTTACCAACTCGATCATTTGCATTTTTCAAAATAAAGCATTTGCAACCGAACACATGAAAGTATGAAACAATAGGCTTCTTACCTTTGAACAATTCATATGGGATTTTTTCTAAAATAGGTCTTAGGAAGACTCTATTGATGATATAGCATCTTTGTTGAAACTTGACTTCAGCCCAAAATTGTGAAGAAATTTTACTTTCAATTAAAAGAGTTCTAGCCATTTCTTGAAGAGATCTATTCTTTCTTTCCACAACTCCATTTTGCTCTGGAGTATATGGAGAGGAAAACACATGATTAAAACCAGATTTATCACAAAACTTTGTAAAATCTTGATTTTCAAATTCACTTCCATGATCTGTTCTTATACTTGAAATAGCACATCATTTTTCATTTTGAACCTTTTTAGCAAACTTCTCAAAGTACGAAAAGGTTTCTGACTTACTTGCAAGAAAATATACCCAGGTAAAGCGAGAGTAATCGTCCACAATTACTAGACAATATTTCTTACCTCCAATGCTCACGGGTTCTTGTTGGTCCGAAGAGATCCATATGCGGCAAGCGTAGTTCATGATTAGTAGAGACATGATTTATTGGCTTAAATGAATTTCTTACTGCTTTCCCAGAATACATGGTGTGCATGAATCAGACTTTTGTTATGGCAATTTAGGTAGACCTTGAACAAGCTTCTTTGATGAGATTTTGGCTAATTGCTTCATGTTGACATGGCCAAGCTTTTTGTGCCATAAGACCGCTTCATCTTGAATTGAGATTAGGCATTGTGTTTCATTTGGTCTTACATCAAGGAGGTAGATATTTCCATGCCTTCGACCCATGAAAGGCGAGTCGAGTCTTTACTAATTCCAAAACATATGCCTTCTTGAAAGGAGATCTTGAAACCGGTATCACACAATTGGCTAATCTTTGAGAAGATTGTAGTTGAGTCCTTCCACTAGAGAGACATTGCTTATTGTGAGATTTCTAATTTTCACGAGTTCCAAATCCCACAATGCTTCCTTTTCTTTGTTTCCACCAAATGAAACTTTTCCACCATTTACTTGAATAAACTTTATGAAGCAATTTGAGTCTCTGTCATGTGTCTTGAGCATCCATTTGTCAAGATACCACTTTACCTTCTTTTTGACAAAGACCTCAAATTCAGCTTGACCCGAATCGATCCAGTCGAGTCGATTGTGCCATCGACACGGGTTGGCATATTCCTCATCACTTTCTTCACACTCTGTATCGCTCCGGGTTTCGGCTTTGAGAGCTTTTCGAGACTTTTTAGCTTTTCCTCTCTTCTTCTTGAGGAAGAGGACGGTTAGTACGATGTGTCCCTTTTTTCTTACATTCGAAGCGGACTACATCTTTATTTGGTTCCTCATTATCAACAAACTTGGTTTTTGCTGTTTCGAAAACTTTGTTTCTTTGAGTTGAACCTTCTTCCTTTTCTATTCAGCTTTCGAATCTTCTTATCATAAGAGCAAGCTCTTCATCGTCCAGATCTTCTTCAGAATCTATATCATCAGAATCATCATTAGATTTTAATGCAATGGATTTCTTACATCTTGGATCTTCATCTTCATTAATTCGTTCCACTTCGTAAGACTGAAGAGTTTCAATCAGCTCGTCTACAGATAATGGCATAATTCTTTGCGTCTCTCTTATTGAAGTCTTTATATGATTCCAATCCTTGGAGAGTCCACGCAGCAACTTGTTCACCTTCATGGGATCAGAAATTTTCTGTCCTTGATTCTCAAGACCATTGACAATATACGTAAAACGACTAAACATATCGAGTTATAGATTCTCTGGTTTCATTTTGAAGGCTTCATATTGACCAAGGAAAATGTTAATTCGGTCTCCTTCACTCGGTCTGTCCCTTCATAGGTGATATGTAATCTATCCCGAGACTTCTTTTCTTTGTAACACAAGAAGATATTCTGTTATATTTAGTTGGTGACAAAGCACAATATAAAGAGTAAATTGCTTTTGCATCGAGTGCTTGTCTCTTATTTATCTCTTCTTGAGACATTCCATTGGTCTCAACGGTTTCTTTCCCTCTTTCGGACAACGATGGAGCGGTAGGAGTGATTCCTCTTTCCACAACGTCCCATTCCAGAGGATCCTTTGACCGTAGGAAAGCTTTCATCTTGTTCTTCCGGATGTTGTAATCCTTTCCATCAAAGTAGGGTGATGCAGTATTGCTTTGCCCTTCCACCAGCCCTGGTGCTAGCATACTAGCCATGGATCTTTTACTCTGAAATAAAACACTTCAAATAAAGTAAGAACGCGAGCTCTGATACCAATTGATATAGCTAGTACGAGTACCTAGAGGGGGGTGAATAGGTATAAAAGATTTTTCTTGATAATTACACAATACTTAGATAGTTGAAGGATTTGCAGCAATTAATAATTAATCGCAAGGCGAGTAAAGGGAAGAGAGAATTGAACACGCGGTTTATAGTGGTTCGGCTTGATTCAAGCCTACGTCCACTCTTCGCACGGCGATGACCCTATTGGCTGGATTCCACTATGAACAAAGAGATGTTACGGCGATGATCTTCCTTGACTTCTAGGTGTAGATGATCTACCACACTCGCTCAAGGTATCACTAAGTATAAACACTCTCTGTATACAATTTCGCTCAAACAGTATCGACTAATAATCAAGGTTCTTCAGACTCTGGAATTTTTCTATCGATCACACACACTAAAACAACTAGAACGTCTTCCTTTTATACTCCTTTATGCCACCATAGCTGTTAGTACTTACCAAAGGAATTCCTCCAATCTACCCGTTGGACGGAATCAATCACGAAGATCATTCAAGTTATTTAAGGAACCTGGCGATAGCCCATCAATCCTGTTCGCCCATACAATCAGGATCTTGGTTTCCAAGAATAGAACATTCCAAGAATATTTTGTCGACCATCGGATCTTCAATCGATCTAGATAAGAACAAAAAGAATCCGAAATATTTATCCAACCAAGAGATCTTCTCCAGAGGGTAGGATCAAATCCTCAACCATATACTTTGGTTCTTGATTTCCTTCGTCACTCGATTGGAAAGACTGTTAGTGCGGATAGTCTTGAGTCTTGAGTCTTGAGTCTTGATTCTGGTGATCATAAAGTCTTCAGACTTTAAACTGTCGGTCTCCGAATATCCAGACTTAGACTAATAGAAACGTTTTGTCAGCTTCAAAATATTATGGAAAGATTTCTCCAACACCGACCCCGACCCCAACCCCGATGATGGCCACTCGGTGGCCAAGCCAAAGGCTGTGATCTAGTTGATGCTCGGGGAGGCCGCCGACGAATGTGCCACCCCCAATCTCTCTCTCTCCATCTCTGATCTCCCCGACAAGTGCCTGGCCTAAGTCTTCCAGTACCTAGGCTCTCACGATCGGGGCCTGTGCTCCCTCGTGTGCTGCCTTTGGCTCACTATCGAAGGCCAAAGTTGCCAAAGGCTCGCCCTCCATGCCCACTCAGAGCTGCTGGATGCGGTCCCGACGCTATTCGCGTGGTTCGACTCGATCACGAAGCTCGCCTTCAAGTGCGACCGTAAGTCGTTGAGCATCGGTGACGACGAGCTCATGCTGATCTCGCTCAAGTGCAGGAACCTCACGTGCCTCAAGCTGCGGTCGAGCGACGACGGCTGAGCGAGCTAGGTCGATGTTGGGTGAGGATCGGACAAAAACGACATTATTTTTGTGAGGCCATCCACTTAGGACTGCAAAACAACGTCAGTTTCTTAAGGAGGATGGAAAACGATGTCGTTTAAAAGCCATGTCTTTTTTTAAAAAAAAATATTTATATAAAAGCCACATAATCATTTTGGCCAGAATCTCTCGTCGGTGGCACCAAAGTAATCGTTTTTCCTCCGATTTGGCACTTAAGTGATCCGACAGAAACTTTTGGCACCAAAGTAAACGCCATACACAACTTTTGGTACTGATAGTGTACTTACCCCTCAAATATACGACTTTTAGGTTATCATTCACCTGTGAAACAAACGGTTATTGAGAAAAACGATCTCATAGGTGAAGGTCTACTCAATGTGAGAAATGCGTACACACAAAGGAAAAAGAATGTATTATATGAAATCATACCATGCATGGTCCCCATCCATTCCAATCTTCAATGACGTCGCTCTCTAAAACCTTGAGAATGGCCAAGTTTTTTAGACATAAACCGTTGGCATGTAGGTTTGAAGGGCAATGACGCCAGGAGAGCCATGTTAGCTTTGAGAGAAGATTTTTAAAGTCTCCCACAAAATTCCCCCCCCCCCTCTAATTCGAGGAACCTTAAACTAGGCAACCTTGAAAATTCGCCACTTTTAAAATTGTGCGCATTGTCAAGTCTTGAGAGTCTAAGTGCTACAATGTTGTCCGTTCCCTCATAATTGAAGCAACATATACCAATCCGAGTGAATGAGTCGGAGTAAATTCTAAATATCATAATGGGGAGTGTATATTCAACTAATAGAGGTAGAAGAACAGCAGGAGTACCACAACTTTCGTATGTTGTTCACTTAAGTGCCACATCGGAGTAAAATTGATCACTCGAATGCCAATTTTGGCAAATCATCCTGGACTAAATTGGCACAAATATAAAAAGTTTAGGACTTTTTTAACACTTTTCCCCATGAATAGTTATATTAAGTCTAGAATTTGGTTTATATGTAGTCTTGTCTTAAAACAATTTACATATAATTGGTGGAATTCAAACGTTAACCTCTACAATATGAGCTAAATGCCTCCTAATGCCTTAATGAACTGGCGCCAACCTTGGATTTATAAATGACATTGTTGTTAGCTGGGTTTACTTCTATGTGGAGGAAGCTCAATAAGTTGCAAGCCCAAAAAGAGCTTGAGCTCATATGATAAGGCATATGGAGAAATAGGGTTTCTCATTATCTTTAAAAGTGGTAGCCGCAAAAAGACGTAGTAACAAAAGAAAAAGAGAAAGTAGAAAATCTGGGAGTTGGGGGGCAAAGTCTGATTTACATCAAACTGGCATCAGAGATCGATTCGTGGTCCGATTGAGCTAAAATTTTGTCAGCATGTTCATGGTGTAATCTTCTCAATTCTAAATGATTTGATTTTTGTTTGAAGCTCCTTATATCAAGTTTTTCGTGAATTGATCAAAACCTGGGTTTTTTGTCAAATTTATTATTGATCTCTTGTGAAATTCATGTGTATTGCTAAGAATTATATTCTTGAGATTTTTGCTGCTATGTACCTCTAGTATTTGCTAGAGAAGAACATTGTTCACCCAATTTTGTTTATAGTGAAGATTTTCGGGTGGACTCCGGTCCTGTGGTTTTTTATCTCCTCACATCGAGGAGGTTTTCAACGTAAAAAAAAAAAAAAAGTCTTGTGTTCACATCCTTGATATTTATTTTACTCTACCATATCGATTCTTGTTAGATTTACACAAGATGGGAAATTATTTTATTCCGCTGCATTAATTCGATATTATTCAAATTGTTACCATTCTCCCATCAGAGTGATATTAGAGTTTCCGGTAATTGCTTGATTTTTCTGCCTTGTGTTAAATAATGGAAACAAATACAAGTAGAATGGTTACACTAAATGATTCAAATTATTATATTTGGAAAGGGAAGATGAAAGACCTTTTATATGTAAAAGATTTTTATTTACCTGTATTTACCAAGAAAAAATCGAAGAATAAAACTAATGCTAAATGGTTTATATTTCATCATCAAGTGTATGGTTATATTAGGTAGTGGGTGGATGATAATATTTTGAATCATATTATTGAGGAAACACATGCATGCAATTTATAGGATAAGTTCGAACAGTTATATGCTTAAAAGATTAGGAATAATAAGTTATTTTTTATAAAACAAATGATGGCTCTGAGATATCAAGATGGTATTCATTTGACTTATCATTTAAATTCTTTTCAATGAATTATAAATTAGTTGGCTGCGATGGGAATCAAGTTTGATAATGAGATACAAGCACTATGGTTGCTTAGTACTTTGCCGGACTCATGGGAGACGTTCCGAACATCTTTATCTAATTCTGCCCCGGATGATATGATTACCATGGATTTGACCAAGAGTAGTATTTTGAATGAAGAGATGAGAAGGAAGACACAAGGATCATCCTCTTCACATCCTGATGCCTTGGTTGTTGAGAAAATGGGAAGAAGTGAGTCTCAAGGTCTGAGAAATAGAGATAAAAGTCGAGATAAAAGCAGACGTAAGTATAATAAATTTGCTAATGTTGAGTGTCATTATTGTCATCAGAAGGGACATATTCAGAAGTTTTATCGCCAGTTAAAAAGGAAGAAACAAAAGGAGAAAGGTAAAGGGAAGAAAAGTGATAATGACAATGATGACAATCATGTTGCTGCACTTAAAGAAGGCTTTCTCAAATTTTTTATGGTGATGTGGTAAATTTTGTATCTCATGAGACTAGTTGGGTAATTGATAGTAGTGCATCTATTCATGCTATGTCTCATAAGGAATTATTTACATCATATAGGTCATGTGACTTTGGATCTATGAAGATGGGAAACAATGGACTAGCTCAAGTTGTAGGCATCGGTGATGCGTGCCAAGAAACCAGCAATGGCATAAGATTAGTATTGAATAATGTTAAACATATACTTGATTTGCGCTTGAATTTGATTTTTACAAGCAAGTTGGATGATGAGGGGTATTGTAGCACCTTCAGTAATGGTCAATGAAAGCTCACCAAAGGTTCTCTTGTTGTGGTTATAGGTGAAAAATATTCTTCATTGTACATTATGCAGGCAAAATTGTCCACGGACAAAATTAATGCAATAGACAGCAAAGATGTAGTTGAGTTATGGCATAAGAGGCTTAGTTACATTAGTGAGAAAAGTCTGTCAATATTAGCCAAGAAGAAGCTCATTTCAAGATTAAAAAGTTTGGCGCTAAAAAAGTGTATTCATTGTTAGCAAGAAAACATAACAGAGTTGCATTTAAAAGCTCACATCCTTTAAGAAAGTCAGGTATACTAGATTTAGTGCATTATGATGTTTGCGGTCCTATGAAAACAAAATCACTTAGTGTCTCTCTTTATTTTATTACCTTCATAGATGATTTTTCAAGGAAAATTTGGATTCATATATTGAAAACTAAAGATCAAGTATTATATGCTTTTAAGTAATTTTAAGCTTTAGTTGAGAGATAGACTGGAAAGAAATTGAAATGCATCATAACTAATAAAGGGGGAGAGTATATTGGACCTTGTGATGAATATTTCTGTCAACAAGGTATTCGACATCAAAAGACACCTCTCAAGGCGCCTCAGTTAAATGGCTTAGCTGAGAGAATGAACAGAACATTGATTGAAAGGGTATGATGCTTACTTTCACAGTCAAAGCTACTTGGATCCTTTTGGGGTGAGGCTTTAAGTACAATTATGCATGTATTAAATCTTACTCTATGCGTTACTTTAGAATTTGATGTTCCTAATAGAGTTTGGACAGGCAAAGATTTTTTTTTTTTATGATTATTTGCATGTCTTTGGGTGCAAAGCATTTGTGCATATTCCCAAAAATGAAAGGTCTAAACTTGATGTGAAAATACAACAGTGCATATTTATTGGTTATGGACAGGATATGCTTGGCTACAAATTTTATGATCTGGTTGAAAAGAAAACTGTAAGAAGTAGAGATGTTGTGTTTATGGAAGATCAAACAATAAAAGATATTGATAAAGCAGAGATGATTTTAACACCACAGGTTAGTGATAATTTGGTTGATTTGGATCCAGTTCCTCTTACAAATATTCTTACACAGATTAATGAAGAGCAGCAAGAAGTCAATATTCCAAATAACGCACATGTTCCTGAATATGTTGAAATAGATAATATTATTCTTGAACTAGAGGCTCAATTAGATGTTCCACTAGATGTTCTAGTTCGAAGATCCGTTAGAGACCGACAACCTTCCACCATGTATTTTAAAGATGAGTATGTATTATTGACTGATGTAGGTGAACCAAAGTGCTATACAGAAGCAATTGAAGATGAGTATAAAAGCAATTGGTTTGATGCTATGCGAGATGAGGGATAAGTACACTATCAGTGCCAAAAGTTGTGTACGGTGTTCACTTTGGTGCTAAAAGTTTCTATCGGATCACTTAAGTGCCAAATCAGAGGAAAAACGATCACTTTAGTGTCATTGGCCAAAGATTCCGACCAAAATGATTACGTGACTTTTATATTTAAAAATAAATAAATAGACATGGCCCTTAAACGACATCGTTTTATGCCCTCCTTAAGAAAACGACATTGTTTTGCCGTCCTAAATGAATGGCCTCACAAAAACGACGTCGCACAACTCATTTAGGAATTTTTTTTTATTATTTATTTGGGGATTAAAATTAGGGTTTTTTTTCGATCCTCACCCAACGCCGACCTAGCTTGCTCGGCCATCATCGCTCGGCCGCAACTTAAGGCACATGAGGTTCCTGCACTTGAGCGAGATCAGCACGAGTGCGTTGTCGCCGATGCTCAATGACTTGCGATCGCACTTGAGCGCGAGCTTCGTGACCAAGTCAAACCATGCAAATAGCGCCAAGACCACATCCAGCAGCTCCAAGTGGGCGTGGAGGGTGAGCCTCTAGCGACTTTGGCTTTCGATTGCGAGCTAGTGACGGCACATGAGGGAGCACCGGCCCCGGTCACCAGAGCCTAGGTAGTGGAAGACACAGGCCAAGCACTCGTTGGGGAGATCAGAGATGGAGAGGGAGAGATCGGGGGCGGTGCACTTGTTAGCAGCCTCCCCAAGCACCCTCCAGATCACAACCTTCGACTTGGCCGTCGAGTGGCCGTCGTCGAGGTTAGGGTCGGGGTCGGAGCTGCAACCGTCGAGTGCGGGGGCCGTCGAGGACGGCAACGGGCATATCGCCAACAGAGGCGGAGGCGAGGGATGTGGGCGATTGAAGGGGAGAGACACCAATTTGGGGATTTAAGGTTTTGAATTGGGAGAGAGACACCAAACAGCGTTGTTTTGTTGTTTAAATGCTTACTGTACTCTCCGGCGAGCCATATCGGCTTCAAAAATTAATAAAAAAAAAGTGCAACGTCGGATTTCCAGCCAACCAAATCGGAGTTGGTACTAAAATGATCATTTTTCAAACTTTTTGGCACTTAAGTAATCCAACGAGAACTTTTGGCACAAAAGTGAGCACCGTACACAACTTTTGGCACTGATAGTGTACTTACCCCACGAGATGAGATGCAGTCACTTTATGATAATCATACTTTTGAGTTTGTGAAGTTACTTAAAGGTAAAAGAACTTTCAAGAACAAGTGGATATATAGGTTAAAGCAAAATGAACATACTTCACAACCACGGTATGAAGTTAGATTGGTTGTTAAGGGATTTGGTTAGAAAAAGTGTATTGATTTTGATGATATATTTTCTCCGGTAATGAAAATGTCTTCTATCCGTGTGGTACTAGGCTTGGCAGCTACGCTAGATTTGGAAATTGAGCAAATGGATGTCAAAACAACCTTCTTATATGGTGACTTAGAGGAAGAGATATACATGGAACAACCTGATAGTTATAAAATGAAAAGGAAAGAGAATTATGTGTGCAAATTGAAGAAAAGTCTCTATGGCCTAAAACAAGCACCGAGACAGTGGTAAAATGTTCGCGTCAGTTATAACAAATCAGGCTATAAGAAGACTTCCTCGGATAACTGTGTATATGTCCAAAAATTTTATGAAGATAACTTTATTATTCTCTTGCTTTATGTTGATGATATGCTGATTGTTGGCAGGAATGCTTCAAGAATTGAGTTATTGACGAAACAGTTGAGTAAGTCTTTTGCCATGAAAGACTTGGGTTTGGCGAAGCAGATTCTTAGCATTAGAATTACCCGAAACAGAGATGCTAGAAGTTGTTTTTGTCACAAAAGAAACATATCTAGAATATCCTTCAGAAATTTTACATAAATAAGGCTAAAGTGGTTAGTACTCATATTCTACCCACTTTAAGTTAAATATGAAGCAAAATCCTATAACTGATAAAGAGAAGAAAGATATGGAAAGTGTTCCATATGCCTCAGCTGTAGGAAGCTTAATGTATGCGATGGTATGTACACGCCCAGACTTGGCACACGCAGTTAGCGTTGTTAATCGCTATTTGTCAAATCTAGGTAAAGAGCACTGGAATGCAGTGAAGTGGATTATGAGGTATCTTCGGGGAACTTCAAATTTGAAACTCAGTTTCGGAACCAGGAAACTTGAGTTAGTTGGATACACAGATTCCGACTTAGCATGAGATATTGCTCGTAAATCTACTTCTGGTTATTTGATTTCTTTTGTAGGTAGAACTGTGTCATTAAAATCAAGATTGCAGAAGTGTGTTGCACTTTCTACAACCGAAGCTGAATTTATTGCAGCGACTAAAGCTAGTAAAGATATGCTATGGATGAAGTTCTTAAAAGAATTTGGGTTCAAGTAAAAAATGTATGTGCTATTTTGTGATAATTAAAGTGCAATTCATCTTGGTAAGAATTCATCTTTTCATTATAGATCGAAATATATTGATGTTAGATATTATTGGATAAAAAATGTTCTATATGAAAAATTGTTGGAACTTGAGAAAATTCATATGGATCATAATTGCTCTGATATGATGATGAAGACTTTACCAAGAGAGAAGCTTGAACATTACCAATTGATAACAAAGATGGTGAATCGCTCCACATTGTTGTGAGGGGGAGATTTCTTAATTGGGTTCACTCCTATGTGGGGGAATCCCAATGAGTTGGAAGCCCAAAAAGGGTTTGAGCCCATATGATAAGTCATATGGAGAAATAGGGTTTCTCGCTATTTTTAAAAGTGGTAGCCGCAAAAAGACGTAGTAACAAGAGAAAAAGAGAAAGCGGAAAATCTGAGAATTGGGGCAAAGTCTGATTTAGATCAAGCTGGCATTGAAGGTCGATCAGTGGTTCAATTGAGCTGAAATTTTGTCAGCATGTTTGTGGCGCAATATTCTCAATTTTGAACGGTTTGATTTTCGTTTGAAGCTCCCTACATCAGGTTTTTTTGCGGATTGATCAAAACCTGCGTTTTTTGTCAAATTTATCATTGATCTCTTATGAAATTCATATGTATTGTCAATAATTATGTTCTGGAGGTCTTTGCTGCTATGTACCTCTATTTGCTAAAGAAAAACATTGTTCACCCAATTTTGTTGATAGTGAATTTTCGAGTAGACTCCGGTCTCGTGATTTTTGATCTCCTCACATTGAGGAGGTTTTCCATGTAAAAGAAAACATCTTATGTTTTGTATTTATTTTGCTCTACTATATCGATTCTTATTAAGTTTACACAAAAGAAGAGATTATTTTATTTCGCTACATTAATTCGATATTGTTTGAATTGTTACAGTTCTCCAATCAATTGTTTGTTTTCGATTTTGCGAACAAGGTTGGGAAATAGAATAAGTAATGTAAGATTTTCTTTTTGAGACTAAGTCGATTTCAATATTAGGATGTTTATATTGGGAGTTACTATGAATTATTGGAAAAATCAGAAAATTTTGGAAGTATTCAATTAAAATCTACATATATATGTATATCAATGATCCAATGGTATAGATGTGGAGATACGACTATCTAGAGTCATGGAACAGCCTGCAAGTCCAAGCCCAAGCCCAAGCCCAATGAATTGGTTAAGTACATGGTTAGAAGCCCGTTTCCTAAATCATAGAGGAATATGATTTTCTTGGCCAAATATAGGAACGTGAATTAAGAAATTTTCGTTCGCACTCTCTTGGGGCTCTCACTAAAAGGGGTGAAAAAGCTCATCTTTTAAATAGGATCCAATGAATGTTCTAAGGGGAAAAAATTTTACAGATCGATTGCATTATTGAAGTAAAATCAACGGATCGGACATTGCCATTTTGGGCAAAAACGAAAATTTTTTAAAGGGATGGCAAAACAAAACTTCCTCCAAAGTGCGAAAGTGGCCTTCCATAAATGGTCAATAGTCATAAATCGAGTACATCATTTTTTCTTTTGTCTTATTCAAATCCAACATGCACAATTGTCATATGGTATAAAGTAAACTCAAATAGCGGTTAACAAAAGTGTTTGGATTAATATTTTTTTATCATTTCATTTACAAACAAATCAAGATTAATCTTTTTCAGTTTATTTAATTGAAATCTTGTTTTAATAAAACTGATTTTGGTTACACTGAAGATCTAATGCTTATGTGGCTCCTTTAAATAATGTTTAACATGTCTAGGTGCTTTAAGCAATTTTTGTAATAGCCAAAAGAAGAAAACTAAAGCAAGTAGTAAATAATCGAAACATAATTTTGTGATGGAGGTTACGGCAATAAGCGGTTATCCACGTAAGAAAAGAAATTATACAAATGATAAAATAAAAAAATTATCGTCCATGCTATAGGTAAGTCAATAACAAAAAATTGCCGTCGATACCAAATCATCATATACCTTAGTTAGTAATTTCAGGGCATCAACCCGATGAGCATATGGAGTTAGAAGGACCGAGTCATTCCTATAGTAAATACTTGAGTTATGAATTAGAGAAACGACACAACTAAGTCACCTTTTTTTTTTAATCAAAAACAAAAAATGTTTCCAAAAAGGGAATCCTTTAGTTTTTGTTTTTGAAATAAGCAACTCTGTTTATAAATGAAAACTTAAACCTAAAGTCACTAAAACTTCCTCAAATTTTCTTTTGCAGTTTCCCCAAAAGTATCATTTTAGACCTACCAAGTAGTGACTTTTCCTAATAATCCGGTCATCAAAGACGACTGCAAGTAACCCGGTCATTCTTGTACTTGGAATGTCGTTCGCTCCAGGTATTGCACTAAGCTAGAATACTACGTGGCAGGAGCTACCATTTTTAGGCAAAAATTCATTGCCATAAGAACTATCTTGATGGTAAAGCAAACACATCATTGAAGTTCCCAGCACTCAAAAATAATTTTAGAAGAGAAGAGGAGAAAATTGTCCAAAAAGCCTTAAGCCTATTTCACTTTTGCCAATTTAGTCATAAACTTTTTAAGTTTGCCAATTCAGTCCTAAACATTTTTACTCCTTGCCAATTCAGTCCATCTGACCAATTTTGACCGGAAAATGCTAACGTGGAGGCCAGTGGTGCCACATATGACCATCAGCGTTAATGTAAACAATTTTTAGTAATATTTTAATTTTTTTAATTATTTTTTCTGTTTTTCCCCTTTTTTTTTTTCTTTTCTTTCTTTTCTTTTAGGCTTCCTTTGCCTTTTTCGGTGGCTGACCACCGGCCATAGGCGACGGCAGGCCACTGGCCATAGCCAGCAAGCTGGCCTCACCCACCACAAGCGAGGCCCAGCTGAGTGAGGACGAGCCTCGGCAAGGGGAGCCCTCGCCCAGGCGCTGCCTGACAAAGGTCGCCCAGGCAAGGCCGACCTACGCCCAGGCCAGGGCCGCCGGTCGAGGGCCGACCTCACCAGATCTAGCGAGGGGAGCCCTCACCCAGGCGAGTGTCAGCCTCACCTAGACCAGATCTGGCCAGGCCAGCCCTCACCCAAGCCAGGGCGGCCTCGCCAGGCGAGGGCCGGCCTCGCCAGATTTGGTCTAGGCGAGGCGAACACTTGCCTAGGAGAGAGCGAGCCCTGGCAAGGGTGTGGCGACCCACGATCTTAGGGCCTGTCACTCTATTTATTGGTCCATGCACAATTTTATTGCGGAAGCGAATACATCAACTCACTTTCAACTCTTGAAACGATGCACAATATATATATATATATATATATATATATATATATATATATATATATATCATATACTTTTTATTTACATATATTTTTGTTTAGATGACGTTCGTTGGTACACATAGGCCAAAATTTCCTATATTTGGCTATACCAAAATTGGACCGACTCTTCCGCTATCTATCCACAACGTCGTCCGTCTTCATGCGCTAGTATCCAAAAATTCTACCGTCCTCCTATGTCCTCCACTACTCCACCCCGCTCGAGCCACCATTATCATTCTCTGGCAAGTCAGGGTCAGGGTGCTATGTCTTCTCCCATCGCAGGTCGATGGGGATGCCATAAAATGTACTAGAGGACGCACGCTGCAACGGCATCTCTATAGCTCTATAATATGTTAGCCCCACGAGGGGTGAGTACAACTACTCAGTAGTCAAAGTTCTACTAAACTATATTACGTACGTCTACTGCTACCCAATTCGACGCAATCCAAAACAAAACACATAATTGGAGCAAGGAGTGGACATCAATTCAAGAGAATATCATAACAAAACGGCATATCAAAAACCAATGAGCATTTAGAAACTCATTTTATCTCAAATCACTACCACCATCTTCCGGAAGGACTAGTGTTTGCATTCCTCTAGGCTCTCGCACCCTACCTGGCATCACAAGGACCTCCGGTTCCATATTTCAGTCACCGGGTGTCTAGACCGTGTTACGTTACACCCTCAGACATTTCGCACCCCACCTGGCATCACGAGGAACCTCCGAGGCTCACCGTGTCAATAATGTCCCTAGGCATCCAGTACACATTACGTGACACTCCCGACCATCCCGCCTTCCGGGGTACCTCCGGGGCTCACTGGTCCCTAGGCATCCAGAGGCATTGCCATCACGATCCTCCAAACAACCCGACACCCGGGGCATCGTTGTCCCAAGGGTCCGACGGCATCAATAATATTTCAACCATGGTGTAGTAGTCTAATCAATTTAATGCCAAAAATCTTTCATGTGGTTAACGCACAAGAAATACATTGCTTCCAAAATTCTCGAATCATAAGACAAACTTTAGTGTAAATATATCTTTGAAATATGTCAAGCTCACATCATTGAAAACAATTTATAAAATTGAGAGTTTTATACCAAATCCATCAAGATCCAATTTCACGGTTCAACCCCGAAGATTTTCGGAATACACACGCAGGAACTTAACACATCCTCACATTTCATAAACTTGAAATCTCACATGAACAGCTCGTATATATATAAAGCTTCAAACACATTTGGCAACATCAAAGCCAGTAGGTCCGTGGTTCAAAATCTCAAAATATAACTTGAAAAGTTTTGAAACTGTTTGTATGAAATAAATCTTAAAACTTTTGAAACACCCACGTCGATACACGCACAGGTCCCCCAATCCGAGTATAGTCATAGAAAGCACGAAGTTTCGATATCCAAGGTTCGTGGTTAGTTCGACGACAACCGAAATCATCAATTCATGCAAATATCACGGATCAAATGCTAGTTTATCGATTTCCAACAGGATGCATTTCACCAAGCAACGACTTACTTCACGTCGTATAAGTTAGTAGATATCGACTTGCCTCAAGTCTGGTGGCATCGGCGGTGAGCGAACCGTGAGCTGCAGGCTATAGGTGCGGTTGTGGCAAGCTGGACGACGCAATGACGGACGGAGACGCGGCTGGTGGTGAGCTACGGGACGGTGAGACGGCGATGGGGATAGCGGGCGGCGTCAGCGACTATGAGTAAGAAAGGACAGGCCGAGCTATGGAAGGTCTTTGGTTGAAAATTCGCTGCCGTCGTCGGTGGGCAGAGAAATTGAAGAAGCAGAGAACTTTGGCCTTCACCGAATGGAGATCAAGGCAGTGTTCCTTCTTTGCTGTTGACTCCGTGAGTCGACGACATGCATTCGGTGGCAGCTGGGAACGAAGACAACTCCATGACTCCGTGTCTTCGTGTGAGGAGTCCTTCCCTTCGCCCATGACACTTGCAACATCCATACACGTACGTGGTTGCAACATCCAAGGGCTCCCTTTGCTGGCCACCGAAGAAGGGTAACGTGGCTGCTTGGTCAAATATTTCCCTTTGATTGACCGACTGGGAGGAGAGGGGGAGAAGTGGAGCTGCCCTTCGGTGGCCGTGGGCCTTCATGCATGCATGGCATGGCTATGGACGTGCACTTAGGTTAGTTGACTCAATTAGTCAATGAAATGAAGATTCGGGGGCAGCTTGGACGGAAACAGCTCTATGCATGGGTATCCTTCATGCATGGTCAAATCTTCACCCTGTTGGCTGGCTAAAGAGAGGGAACGTGCATGGAGAATTTGGGGTCCACGGTCCTCATCCGTAGGAGGAAATGGGCAGTTCGGGATTAACGTTTTTCCTTCGTAGTTGACCACATTGGACGTGTGCATGGAGACGTCGGATGCTTGCATGAGAGGCTCGCTTAGTAAGGTGCAAATGCGGAAGAGGTTGGTCTCACGAGTGGCCTTACGTGAAGAAATTTCTAGATGAGATGCTATCACGAGAACATGACGATACATGATGTCTTGTCATGGCGAGAATGGTGATGAAGTGGAGTCGTAAGTGGTGCTAACGATGTAGTCCGATGACAAACTCGTCGACCCATCACGAACCATTATGTATTCAAGGTCCGGCAAAATCCGAATATTACAGAGGGCTCCCCTCGCCGGATCTAGTGAGGCCAGCCCTCGCCCAGGCTAGGGCGGCGTCACCATCACCCGGCCGACGCCTGGCAAGGGTTGGGCTTGCCCAGGCACGGGCAACCCTTGCCGAGCCTCGCCTGGCCGAGTGCTCACCTCACTAGGGCTCCTCCTCACCTAGCCGGGCCTCGCCTATGGCGAGCGAGGCCAGCCAATTGGCTATAGCCATTGCCTATGGCCGGTGGCTAGTGGCCGGCCACCGAAAAAGGCAAAGAAAGCCAAAAGAAAAGGAAAAAATAGAAAATAATAATAATAACTCAAAAAAAAATTCATAAAATATTAAAATATTATTACAAATTGTCCACGTCAGCATTTTCCGGTCAAAATTGGCCGAATGGATTGAATCGATAAGAAGTAAAAATGTTTAGGACTGAATTGGTAAAATTAAAATATTTAAGATTAAATTGGTAAAAGTACAATAGGTTTAGAACTTTTTTGATAATTTTCCCAAAAGAAGAGCCTCAGCAAAATACGGGTGTTCACCAAACCCAATCAGCTTGTACCGTTTTCTTTGTATCAAGAACAGCAAAAACATTAGAGTGTCCGATTTTTAACATGCAGTCTACTCTTCCGTACACTTACGCCAGTGTGTGCCCCAAGAGGTGCATGTGACGTACCCGTTTAAACAGCCGCAAGCTTTTGCTTTTTACTGACCGAATCTTTTTGCTATATCCTCATGCAACAAGGAACTATTAGCCAGTAGCAAACTGAGTAGCTTTTTAAGCGGAGTGCATAAGATTTTCAATTAAAATCGAGAACAATCTGCCGTATACTTTAGAGGACGAAATTGCAAATAGACGAATTGCAATAAGAGATATCACTTGCTTCAAGTCAATTAAAAAAATACAAGCGTGTAAGAGTCCTTGCAGCAGAATATTGCTTTCGCGAAATAGGGCCTTTGACAAATTGATTAGAAGCAGAACATACTTGTTGAACAGAGTAAAATATGCAGGAACAGTAGTTCAGATTTGTCAACAAACAAGGCTTAGTGTTTAAATTTTAACAACTAGAATATAAATCGAAGCAACCAATACCTCAGTTGTTTCACAATTTATGCACTGCTTGGGCGTGAAGGGGCAATGGAAGCAAACGTATGCGATTAAACCTAGAAGTGCTTCCCAAGCTTTTCAAAATACATAAGACGTAAGATTTTACATCAGATGTTCATGATAGGAATCAAAAGAAGTGGCAAGCAAAATGATGTGCATAGAGAGTGGGTTAAGGTACTCACAATCAATATCTGTTTTGTGCTTATTATTGAAGCACATCAAACCTATAGAGCTGTAAATGCCTAAATTTGACTAAAGCGCAATAAACCCGATACACAATAAGTGAGCATATTTGACATCCTGATTTTTGACCTTGTTTCGATTAAATAAAATGGACTTTTCATCGACGCGCTTATGGTCATTTTCTTTAAGCTAATCATTCATAAGATAATTAATCTATTTGGTGAAGCCGTTAAGGGATATAAGTGCAACAGACTTGAGAATTCGATTAAAAATCGACTGCTCAACTGTGCTAATCGGCAATGGTCAATATAGCACCGTTAAAATCGATTACTGATTGGAGATAAGTCGATTGGATAGAAGTACATAATTAAATGGTGGGTAATTCCACCTGATTGCGAAATTTGTGTCAAACGATACTAAACCAATTTTTCTGTCGATTCTGTACCTTGTGCCTGTAAGTGAAATCTTAAGATTTTTGCAACAACCGAGAATCGCCAATAAGTCGAAGATGCACAAACATGGATTGAAATGATCGACCATGGATCAAACGCGTTAAAAATTCCTAAAAGCTAACTAGTAGGTTGGGTCATGTTAAAATCGCATCCGATCAAAATTAACTATGAAATAGAACCTGGTTTCAGGAATCGAAAGTTCTAGTATGTCACGATTTATTTTTGGAACATCGACTCATCATTTGAAGAATTTTCGACAAGCCCGAATTTTTGGCAGAAAAATCAATTTGACAAATTAATTGGGTGGGAAATTCGGATGGGTAAAATTGAGTGAATTTTTTACCTTCAAAAGGGACTAGTTTGTGAAGGCAAGTGTGGGAATTGGCATGGGCTTCTTCCTTAACAAATTTGGCCATCAAATTGGAGAGACTTGTGATGAAATTGAAGGGTGATGGGTGCAAATTCATAGGGCTATGGGGCTATTGCAATTTGGTCTTCAATTTGACTCTAGTTGGTGAAGATGTGTGAGGAAATTGGCCTTGGGTGACTGTCACGCCCCGATCCTCAAGCACGTGCCCATCCCTCGGTGGTCAATAATAAAAATACGACTTCCTATGATGAGTTGCCGATCCTTTCATTTTATTGCACATGCGGAAACAAATAATAAATCCCCTAACAGTAACCATCTTGGAATAGAAAAGCAGGATAACAAATTCACAAACCAAATATGCTTTTATAAACCAACCGAGTTATATACAAAAGTCTATACCCAAAAGATTTCAAAAGACTGACTCTCTAAAGAAGCTGTCCTATCTGACCTACACTTCATATCACCTCAGCTCAACTCCAGATCCTTCATTCTACGACCATGAAAAGAATTGAACCCACAATGAGGTGAGATATAAATCTCAGTGAATTCACGCTCTAAACCCCGATTAGAAAGAAAATACACTCAATGGTGGTCTAACCACACAATACAGAGAACTTACCTCGCCTAAGTTCTCTCATATATGTCAGCACAGTTCATATATACAATGCATATAATCACAGCACACCACAATTGAAACACCTCATCAACTCAATCAATCATAGGGGTTCCGATTATAAGACCAAATCATTATGACACATCATATACCATGCCACACAGTTTTATCTCATAATCGGGTACATCTAACTCAATCAATCATGTGTTCCAACTGATAATTATGCCATTCAAAGGCACAGCCTACTCCCAAGTTCGGCGATCTACTGCCGTAGTCAGGCATCGTCTCATCCCATTGAGCAAGGCTACGTCTCTCCAAGACGGCTTTCTCGAAAGAATATAGGTTTAGAATCTACTGCGACCCAAATTCCATATAGGGTAACGTCCGCATAAATGCTTGCGACAAGTTCTCTTAACCAACACACAACCATTCAATCTCAGCCCAAGACACCGTGCATTGCACTCAAATGCCTCGATTAAAATGGTGATCCTAGTATATTTTTTCGTATTAAAAATACCCAGTGAAAATAGTCGTGTGTAGGTACACGGTTAAATCAAACCCGAAAAATTCATAACCTTCTTCTTAAAATCCCACTGTTTTATATAGTATATAAAACCATCTTTAGTGTTAAAACCCGACACCTGAAATTATCTAAATAAATATTGAAAATCACAAATTTTGGAATAATTGACCAAATTTCCAATTAGCACTTAATTTGTACAAATTAGCATCCAATTGCATAAATTGAACACACCATTGTAATCAACACAAAATTCCAGTCACCGATTATCCCGGTCTAATTTCCGGAAAGATAATAAATAATTAAATAATTACCAAAATTAACTAAATAATTCAATTTAAATACCAAAAATACTAACTTAGGTCATAATTGATAAATCAACCGCCTAAACGGGCCGAGAAAATTCCCGAACCTATCTAGATAAATAGCAAATCCTATCTAGGCCTTAATTAATCTAATATAACCACTTAACATGCATAATTGAATAATTAAATCATTAATCTAATCTAACTAATCACATAATTCCTAATTAACTTAAAATAAGCACCCCTTTAGCACAATTAACTCCCTAAGTAGAGTTTAGCGAGTAAACTCAGTGGTTTAGCGCAAAAATCAGTTCATCGCAATGACGGCACAACGACAGCAGAAACTCGAGCCTACGGTGACACCAAGGAGAGCTTGGACCAGGCCGAAAAGGCCTTGCAAGCCCACAGCGAACTGCTGGGCTCAATTATGGGCTTGGGGCTAAGATGAGTTGGCTACTAAGCTCAGCTTGACTAGGCTGCAGCTGCGGACTAAGCTGAACTTGCATGGGTTGAAGATGGGCTGGCTCCGTGAGTGGGTTGAAGCATGGACATGCTAGCAGCTACAACTAAGGGAGAACGAAGGCTGACTTCGCTAGTGATGGAGCAGCTGAGTCGGTGGAGTGGCAGAACGTGGGGTTGTCTTGATGGAGAAAATGTTATGCTTGTTGACGCGGTGGAGCATGCGGGTGTTGGTCTCATGGAGAAAACGATGGAGCCGAGAAGTGGAAATGAAGACAAACGGCTAAGGGAAATGGGATGAAGAAGTTGACTCGATGGGGGGGCTTTGATGACGTCGATTCGATGGAGGAGCAGGGAAAAACGAGAGGTGGCAGACGGCAGTAGATGGTGGAATAGCTGGATCGGGGTGAGGGGTTGGCTTCGAAGGGAAGAAAAATAAGAGAGGGTAGAGACAGTTCGTCTGAGGAACGGGGGGAAAACGATCAGGTAGAAGGAAAAACCGAAAATGGAGAAGCAGGAGCCATGAAGGAGGAGGAGTCAATGGAGCTAGTGTGCGCAGGAGGAGTGTTCGGTTGGGGGAAGCTGAGGGAGAGGGTAAAAAGTCAAAAGTCTTTAAAAGTCCTTTGGTCCCCCCATTACTTTCTTGCAAAATAATCCCACAAATAATCCAATTTGAAGCCAAATGTTGCAGCCCCCATGCCAACCTCTGAATTTCACAACTTTGGGCTTCAATTCATTCATCAATTTCCCCAATTTGATGTACAATCTTGCTAAGGAGGAAGCTCACATCATTCACACACTTGTCCTTACAAACTAGTTCCTTTTTGAAGGCCAAAAATCAACTTACTTTGGCCCCTTCAAATTTCCGTTCTTTTCCGAATCATCCGAATTAATTTTCCGGAAAAATCCCGAGCTCACCAAAAATTCTTTGGAGGGTGAATCGGCATTCCTAAAATGAATCGTGACATGATAGAACTTTCAATTTTGTGGTTAATTTCAATCTGACGCGATTTTAGCGTGACTTAACCTACCTTGTAGCTTTTAGGAATTTTTAGGGCAATTGACCCGTGGTCGATTATTTTTTAGCCACATTGTGCATTTTCAATACATTGACAACTCTCGGATGTTATGAAAATCTTGAGATTTTAAATACGAGCACATGGTACATAAATGACAGAAAAATCGATCTAGTGTCGTTTGATGAGAATTTTATAATTAGGTGGAATCACTCACACACTAATCACATATCTTTATCGAATCAACTTATCTCTAATCTCTAATCAATTTTTAATCGTGTTGTAATGATTCCTAGTCGAATTCTCAAGTTTATTGTGTTTAGATTCCTTAATGGCTTCACTTGATAGGCTAGTTATCCCGTGAGTGATCAGCTTAAGGAAAAGAACTATAGGCGCGTCGATAAAAAGGTCAACTTATTCAATAAAAGACAGAAACTAAAATTTAGGATGTCACAGTGACCAATTGATCAAGTTTGCTCAAGTTGGCTGAAGATAAGAGTGAACAACACTCAAGTGCCTATGATATTTTGGTTTGACTTCATTGGCTTGTGTCTCTCTCCCTCTTTGTTCCCCCTCCTCCCTCATACTCGACTAGCTCATTTCTTCCTCCTGCAAATCACTTCTTCTTCTTCCTCACTTCCTCACCCTTCATTATTGTTGAACCACCATTTCTAGCCCTTATCAAACCAACCAGCAGCCTACTAGTCGCTCGTCAGTTGTCCGAGCTGCCGTGAGCCCAGCCCGCCCACGGACCAGCAGCCACATTGCCAACTCCTTCGCGAGCCATCCCCGAGCCGTCATCAACTCGCCTCTGCCACATGCCTGCTCCCTTGACACCACCTCCAGCCTCCTATCCTCATCCCAGCTCCGACCAGCCGCTCATCCAGCTTTGCTAAGCCCTGCAACTAGCTAGCCTGACCCAAAGCAAAACCAAAGACCAACCACCACTATGAGCCTTGTGGGCTTTTTTGACATTGGTTTGGCCTCCTTTGGTGTCGTCGTAGACTCAAGTGGTTGTCGTCGTTGCGCCACCATAGCTGTGAACTGGTTTTCACGCTAAACTAGTGAGTTAGCCTCCTAACCTCTAATTAGGGGTTAATTGCATTTAGAGGGAGATTAGTTTAGGCTAAGTATAGATTATGGGGATTAGTTTAGGCTAAATAGGATTAAGGGTTAATTTAGTTAGTATAATTAGTTATTTAGTTAATTAGTTGGATTAATTAGGTGGTTAGATTAGCTTAGGTAGATTAATTAGTGGTTTAATTTAAATATTTTGCAATTTATTTAATTATTTATTAATTAGCGAAATTTATACCGAGATGGCCGGTTGTCAAAATTTCGTGCTGATCGTCGTGATGTAGTTGGTTTGTGTAATTGATTGCTAATTTATGCAATTGAGTGCTTGGTGATGATTTTTGAATTATTATTTAAAAAATATGGAATTTTGATATTTAATTAGAAAAACACCTGGTGTTGGTTTTATACACCAAAATAGTTTTAAGTACTATATCAAATTGTGAAATTTTTAAATGGAAGGATCACATTTTATGATTCGATTTGACTGTGTGTTCACGCACATTTATTTTGCCGGGTGTTTTTAATATAAAGAAAATAGGTCAAGTACATTATTTGAAATTGAAGCATTTGAGTGCAAAACACGATGTTCTTGGCCGAGGTTGGATGCGTGCGTGATCACATAATACCCTGATGCATTTATGCGGGGTAGTGAACCCATCCTAATGCATTTACGTGGGACGATGCCTGATTAAGTTCAGATGCCCTTGACAACGGATGCCGAATTGCGGTAAAGGCCGGACCAATGCTCTTTCAAGAATGCCGTCTAAATGTAGACGTTGCCGTACTCGATGGGGCGAGACAACGCCCGGTTATGCCGAATGACCGCCGACTATTGAGTTGGCCGTGGCCATTGGATCGTAATTAATTGGAACGCCTAAGTGATTGAAATAGCTATGCCTGATTATGGGACAAAATTGTGTGGCATGGAATGAGACATGTCATAATAATTTGACCTTGGACCCCTATGAGTGATTGATATATGTGATGAGGTGTTCCAATTAATGATCTACACTTGCTGTGTACGCATATGTTATATGAGTTGTACTAATGTGTAGGGAGGTGCTGAGGTGAGATAAGTCTTATATGATGTGTGTTTAGGCTGCCTTTACGTGAATCTCTTCCTAATCGAGGTTTAGGGTATAGAATCACTAAGACATTGTTTCACCCCGTCGTGGTTTATAATTTTTAGGTCCCTAGATGGAGGTACGATAGGTACGATATGGGGTCCCGCAAGTGATGGATTTTGAGCACACATTTTTCCCTATCCCTGGGACCACCCTAACCCAAGAGCTAGTTGAGTTACAGTCTGGGTCGATGAGGACCTATCCCAATTGGTACCTCACCAATTCATAGCGTGGTTCATTGGCTCTCCTCAAAGGGGTCGGGAGGGTCCCCTACAAGATTTCGATGGGCCTCTTGTTGGGACTAGGGAGTGGGAAGTAGGGCATCCCATGGATCTCGACACTCCTAATGGTATCGTGGTGGACCCAGAGCCCATGGCTGTAGAGCCCGAAGTTTAGATAGCTCAGTAGCCCCTTTTTGGTTTAGACTCTTGTGTATATATACCTGGTTTGCTTATAAAATAAGTTTTGTGAAACTTGGTTGTCTTGCTTTTCTATCCCATGTTTCATTGTTGTCTCGAGATTGTTTAATTCACTTCCGCATGTTTATAATTGATTGGGTTGGCAATGCGTCCTGGAAACGTCGCAATTTAGTTGACTACCAAAGGATGTGCGAGCTCTCGAGGTTTGGAGCGTGACAATATTTGTATCGGATTGTATTGCCGATTACTTCTGGAAATGAATTGGTTGAAATTACATATAATACTTCTCAAGGTGGTGTAGTTTCCTGTCAAAAAGAAATTTCACTATCAAGTTCATTTTCATTTCCTCATTTTTTCTTTAGCAAATCTACTTTGACAGCTAAGTGAATCATATGTAAGAATAGAATATTTTTGCTTTCTACCACAAAGGTTATGCCCCAATTTGAATCCCCAAAGATATGGACATTTCGAGTCACAATCCATATATATACACACACACATATATATTATAGACCATATAAGTAAGAACAAGAGCTGAAGCAAATAACACAAGAGAAAGCAATATCATTCTCTCACACAACCTCTTGACTTATGCCGTACACAATAACAAGTCCAAACAATGACTACTCGCATAGCTTGATGTTTCTGAACAAAGCTTAAAAAGGACAAATTGATAAAACCGTCACACCCCAACTGTACAAACATAGGGAAAATGGCACAATCGTCCTTCGAGCCAAAGGATGCAGTCTTCAACGCATTACCAACATTAACCTATTATCAAAATATATATTGGTTAATATCTCATAAGAATAATAAGCTAGTTACATATATATATATATATATATATATCTCGAGTGACTAACAAACTAAACCCAAAAAGTACCATTACAAATTATATGTATGATTATCTCAAGTTATACCCAAAATTAAATTTCTAAGATGCCTCCACTGATGCAACTTTCCTCTTATTTGTCAGCAGCTGAAAAAGAATTGAGATGAATGGTATAAGCAAACCACCTCTCGATAAATAGTGCATATCTATTCTCAACAAATTAAGCATCAACTATGCACATTATAAACAGTAATAGAAACATAACCAAATCCAGTATATAATACATGTAAAAGTCTAAATATGAGTTACATCACTTCAACAATGTTTTCAACATATTAGAAACGCTCATTCAACCAACAATATTTAAAAAAACATATGTGGTTTAGTCTATTGATCACTCCAGTACTTTATATCAAACTACAGCCACATTTAATGCCCCATGACAAGGCTTACCAAGATTCCTTCCTAGGCATAGGTCTCCACTAATGTCAGTCGGTGGCTTTGGCCACACAAGACGTCCCGAGAACATGTATGCTTACTCTCAACTCTTCAATGATTTCAGATGATTATGACAGGAGGATAAAATCATCAACATAATCCTGTAAACAGCAGACCCATTTCAGAACTCATTTGATAAACCAAAGTCACAAATCAATACAACCCTTTACAACTCCATCCACAAGAAGCATACATTCATGAAAAATTTCTCAAACCATTTTATAAATAATCAACTCTCCAACTATTTCACGAGACATTTTACTATGATATTTCAAATAACCAAACTAGGTAGTAAATGCAAGATCCAGCTTTATATAACAAAGATGTTCTAAACACCATTTTTTTTTAAATAAATAAATATCATAACGTGCAATGTCTCATTCATAACTTATATCGCATATCTAATTCCTTTCATTTTCAAGCCGTAAGTTTACAAATCATAGAAGAGATAAGCACCACTCCTTGCTAACCAAAAGCCAAATTAAAAGCTTTACTGCCCAAAAAGCTTAAAAATTCTATCAAAGAATGCAATAACCAAATGTCAAACTTACATATCACTAACCTCAATTAAGATTTTGCTAGGCGATGCTAGTTTTTGGAGTCAAAACGTCCATTATGAGCGATAAAAAGGCCACAAAAGAATCAAACTTGCTATAGCAAATAGAGCAGCAACCTCGTCTTACACTGCGAATTTTGGCACTTCATACATCTCTACCGAACTCCATTTTAAGTGAGTTTATAGTCAAAATAAAGCTCATTCAAATTACTAAAAGACCCAAAACTCCTTAGAACCAAAATATGGCTGACAACTGATGAAATCCGAGACGAAACCCTGCTGGTTGCAGTCACTCTAAATTAGTTTTCAAGAACTTTGAAGAATCAATATCTCTCAAACGACAATTTGTAAAATCTCACAATCCCAAGACCGACCTAATGTTTCAAAACAACATCATTTCAGGGCTCAACTATCTCAAGAATCAACCAAGCAACCCTAAAACCTAAATCGATTCAAAATTACAACTTGACAAAGCAAATCTCTTTGATTTGATTAGATGTATCAAGGTTTGGAATTTCTTACTGAGTGCTTCAAAACGGTATCAATCTAGCTCATCATGGCCTCCGAACTAAATCGTGCCAAAAGTCCCTTCTGCTCACTCTCGGATTCCACACTCTTTTCTTATGTTTTCTCTTTCTTTTGCCGACTCGCTCCTCCCTCTCTCGCTTCTGCTCTTGATTTTCCCTACGAACCAACTCAAGAAGGGAACAAGAAGATGGGCTAAGGTCCCTAGGCTGAAAGCATTTGTCTCAAGAGAGGCCTATAGTAGGCTGAGGCCTTCCTTTTTAGAAGAGGCCCATAGTTAGTCGATGAAGCCCGAAAGCTCTATTGGGCCCATCCTTTCTCTATCATAAACGATGCCCAAAGTCATCAAAACCATCTAACATCGGGCATCTCAAAACATCCGTACGACGTGGATTTGGTATCTTTTGCAATGATGCACAACCTCTGATTGACAACCACCCTAGCTTCTCTGGCTTCAGAGTATCAGGGACGGGCCTTTCTGTGGAACTGCAATCTCTAGTTGAAGGCCGTTCAAATTCAATCTCAATAAGTTGCGGGCAATGCTCCACCCGCAGCTCTTGGTGCTCTTTTAAGCTCGATACATTGGATATCCTCACAAGCGCATCGCACTCACTCACTAATAGTTGCTGGAGTTTCTTTAGCTGTCCGAGCACATTGTCAAGCTCGATCTCTCCTAACCAACAGCTGGAGAGCTGTAAGAAAAACAAATTGTCCAAGTTGGAGAACATTGACCATTCTATCGGGATCTTCACATCTTTTAAGCTCAGTATTACTAAATTGGACGGAAACCCAGTTAGAGACCGTAGGTCAGTACAAGTTATTACACAATACCTAAGTTGAGAAAGGGAGCTCAAGTTAGTTGGAGGCATGTCAGAATTGGATAAATCCACCTCTAATTGCTCCAATTTATGAAGCCTTCCAAGACACTCTAGATTCGAATGTAGAATTCGTCCTCGTTCAATTATGGACAATGGTTTAGTTATGGACATATCAGCACAAATACGATCACTTATTGTTAGATGATCTAAGTTAGTGAGGTTTGAGAGGTCGGGTACTGCTTGCAACGATGAAGACCTTATATTTAGGTATGTTAAACTTGCGGGGAGATTTGGTAATA
The DNA here is from genome assembly GCA_014182725.1 of Eucalyptus brandiana. Classification (NCBI taxonomy): domain Eukaryota; kingdom Viridiplantae; phylum Streptophyta; class Magnoliopsida; order Myrtales; family Myrtaceae; genus Eucalyptus; species Eucalyptus brandiana. Next base: position 46,094,173 of record CM024670.1, on the reverse strand, counting down.
ACCGAAGCCCCATACAATGGCTTAAATTAAGTTGTCGAAGGTTAAAGAGCCGATTGATTGTCATTGGCAGTCTACTAACCTTTGTCCAAGACAAGTTCAGAGCCTTCAATTGGAATAGTCTTGCAATTTCATTAGGAATTTTGCCCTCGAGATTGTCACACTCATTGGCATGTAGCTCCTCAAGATTCTCCAAAGTCCCTATGCTCTTTGGTAGCTCTCTTATCTTACTAGAAGACAAAATCATGAGCTGCAATCGTCTAAGGTTGCCAATAGAAGGGGGTAATTCCACAATAGGTGTATTAGATACATCCAATTCGAGTAGAGATTCTAGTCTTCCAATAGAATCCGGTAATGCACTTACACCAGTGTATTCTAATTTCAAACAAAGGAGCAATCTCAACTCTCCAATGGAATCTGAAAGCTCTCTAAGGTTGCAACACCCACTTAGAGATAGATGCTTCAAGCCCAGTAGCTCTCCTATTGAGGGTGGAAGTTTTCTAACACCATCCTGATTTTCCACCTTCAGCATCAACAAGGATTTCAAACCACCAATTGAGTCTGGTAATAAACGAACGGCTGGAAAAATATCTCTTTGCGGCAAATGATCCTTCCCATCAATTTCCAAATACTTCAGGCGGCCTAACTGATTAATAGAGTTATCGATTTCTTCCAATCTTGTACAATTTTTTAGAACCAGTTTTTTCAATTTTATGCACTTGGAGAAGTCAGGTGTCCTCTTTAAATAATTGCAGCTTGCCAAATATATGACTTTCAGGTTATCATTTACCTACAAAACAACCAATTATTGAGGAAAACAATGGCATAGGTGAATGTCAATTCAATGTAACAAATGCGAACACACATAAAGGAAAAAGAATGCATTATATGAAATTGTACCATGCATGCTCCCCATCCATTCCAATCTTCAGTAAGATTGCTCTTTAAAAGCTTGAGAATGGCCAATTTCCTTAGACATAAATTGGCGGCACGTAGGTTTGAAGGGCAATGATGCCAAGAGAGCCATGTTAGATTAGAGAGAAGATTTTTGAAGTCTCCTACAAAGTTTCCCCCATTCAATTCGAGGAACCTTAAACTAGGCAGTCTTGAAAATTCGCCACTTGTAAAATTATGCCTGTCAGCAAGTCTTGTGATTTTGAGTGCTACAATGTTGTCTGTTCCCTGATATTTCCAGAGCAACAAATAGCAACATGACTAAACAATTTAGAGTAAGTACTAAATATCAAAATAGGGAGCATATATCTAAATTCAACAAATAGTAAACATAAGTGAACTAGCAAAAAAGGGGCACATAGATATTATGTTATGCAAAGAGGCTCAAATTCCATGAATCATTATCTCTCCCACTTACATGGGAGTTGTAATGTAAAAATTAGTTCTTTTGGAATGTTGTTCATTTCTCTCAATCATGCAAAATCATCAGTGCCCTATGTACAAAAATAGCAAATATTTGGGGGTGAGAATGAACTTTAAATACACGTAACTGCATGTTCAGTTTTTCCATAAGTAATTAACTTCTTTGCTAAGACATACCAGGTTATTCCGAACCACATCTAAGGCGATCGTCGGACACCATAACCTACTGCGCTTTCCAGGAGTTATAAAGCTTTCTTGTCGGACAATCTCTCTTCCAAGATCTCTGAGTTGATCATGCATCCATAATCTATCATCTTTGATGACTTTTATTAAAGATAAATGAATGAGGACATCGAGTCCAGTTTTTGGAAAAAACTGACAAGCTTTCCACATGTAATACGTGAGGATTCTTTCTTCACCAATGTAGTGACATGCGATGTCAAGAAAAATTTGTCGTTGCTCGTACTCCAATTCTTCATAACTTATCAATAACTTTTTCTGGACATTCTCGTTGGGCACTTTCTTCAACTTATTCACCATGTCTTTCCATGTTTTCATGCCTTTTGAATGGAGTAATGAACCTACGATCTCGAGAGCCAATGGTAGTCCTCCAGTAATTCTGACAATTTCTCTTGAAATACTAATGTAATCACGTGGAGGTGAGTCTTTTTCAAAGGAGTGCATGCTGAATAGTTGAAGAGCATGGTGAAACTGCATTTCCTTCATTTCATAAAAAAAGAAATCCCGATGACCTAGTGGGATGATATTGTCATCTAGGGTGTCGGTTTGGGGAGCTAAGAAATAGGTGTTCCTGGTTGTGATAATAATTCTACTTCCTGGTCCAAACCAACTAGAGTTACCAGCTAGCTTCATGAGCTGATCCCTCTTGTCTATATCATCTAAGACAAGGATGACTTTCTTATCACCAAGTCCTTTTTTGATCATGTCCCTTCCCTCATCAGCATCAATAACTTTAGGATGTTGAGTATGAAGAATGTCGCATAATAATTTCATTTGCAAACTTAGAGTATTGTTTGCACGGATATCTGAAAGAAAGATGGAACATTGAAACTGGGAAGAGATGTGCTTGAAAATAGCCTTAGCAAGAGTTGTTTTTCCGATACCACCCATACCATGAATCACGACAAATCGTACACCAGAAGTACCTAAGCCTAACAACTCCATAACGGCTTCCATCCGATCATGAATTCCCACCAAGCCATCACACCAGTTTCCTTGTGTAGACCTCAGCTTATTTAAAACTTCTTCCAGAACAAGTGCTATAAGTTTGTCTTGGCTGCCATATACATAATGCAACTGTCTCAATTTGAAAAACCACAAACTCAATATGTCGTGAAGGAGCATAAATATGTAAAACTAGAAACTTTAATTGTTAAAACCGAGCATGGATTATCTGTTTATTTCAAATTCAATCCTACCCAAACTGAGAAGATCGATCTCAGTTATAGATAACAATGGTTGGAATTTGATGTGGGGGTAGTTCTGAAGAATTTTAGATGGTCAAATCAGCGAAGGTTCTAACATGCGATTTGGCCATCAAAACTAGCTCCACAGCCGAGCAGGTGAACCAGACAAATGTTTTTGGTTCGTGCCACGCTTCTAGTATGACAAAGGGTGAAAATCGACCAAATCACACAAGAAGTTGGGAGAGTATTCTTGGATGGGGCCAACACCGAGGAGGACGTCAATCCTTTTATATGCGGAGTTTGTGGCACCATAGTCCCACATCAAATGGGACACAGCTTTTTGAACTTTTAGTGGATAATGATTACTGTAAAATTCTACTGTAATAGGAATTACCACAAGGAAGAATGGCATAAGATGAGATAAAAACTGCATGCAAAAGTGCAGTCAATGGATCGGTTAAGAGTTCTGAAAAATTTATACGCTGATGAAATGGACTTTATAAAGCGAACATGGTAATTTGCACAACCATTTCAACTTCCATTTGACTTTAGATTTTTTTGGGGGGGGGGTGTTTGATCTCATGATTAAGAAACAATGATCTAAATTTAGAAATGAAAGTACATAAGTTGTCATTAATTACCCGTGATCTTTTAAGTTCCATCCCTTAACTCCAGCGATCTCTTGGAGGGCCTCCTCCCACTGCTTCACCATATTTTCGCCTGACTGTCTCTCATGCTTTCGTAGGGCCTTACCATACGATCCAGTTCTGAGCTTAAGATTGGATGCATCCACCCCATAGAAGATGGGCAAGATCACTTTGTCGTCTCTCTTTTTACACTCCACCATGTAAGCGAGCTCACGAAGACACCATTTACTGGAAGCATAGTTTTTAGAGAAGATCGGTATGTAGATTTTTGAATTGGAGATTGCTCTCAAAAGCTCACCCCTGATCTCTTCCCCAACACGGAGCTCTTCGTCATCTTTGAAGACGCAAATCCTGGCCCGGATCATGGCCGCGTAGAGAGAGTCCGTGATGGTTAAGCGAGTGTCGGACCCTCTGAAGCTCAAGAACACCTCATAGTCCCTCCTTGATGACGATGAAGATTCACCACCGAGGGGGAGAGACTTTCCTTCAGGACGTTCCATTCCTATGATCTTTGGCTGCAGAAGCGATATCAAACTATTGTGCTTGTTCGAAATTGCAACTTCCCAGTTACCTTGCGCCCGTTGGCAATTTTATAAGAGAGGCGGTAGACTAACTTTTTTTGTCCCAAAACAACTATTGGTTGATTCAGACTCACTGTGAGCGACAGAAGATGCAAAGAAAGATCACTACTGTAGGCTTCCACGAAATCACCTACCTCGGACAACCGTTCTTCATTTGTGGTTTTAACGCACCTTCTTTTCCTGAGAACCAAAGAGAGCCATCTGTTTTTGCAGTGTTTTCTCAGAACGTACCTGAGTTGACTTAGGAAAGTCTTCGAATGTACTAGGACTAGAGCCAAATTCCCAGAAAAAAGCATCGGTTTTAAAGCGAGAGGCATTCTGCTATACGCAAATGATGGAGCCCACCAGGAATTGAAATAGAAAGCTGAACGAAGTCTCACTTTATTTTTTACACAGTCACTTTATTTTTTTCCTTTATTAGGTTGTCCTACCATGGAAAATGTGCGCTAGAAAATACTTTTGCCTTTGAAAAACATATTTTTCTGCTGTTGAATATCTCATTAGTTTAACACCAATTAAAAAATTTCATGAGCGGCTATGTTCCTTGGACAAAGTCAAGGACTTACTTAAACAAATTGAAAGATTAGGGACATCATAACATGTAACCGAACAATAGTAAAAAATTTTAAGACTACTATATTATGGTGTATTTGCTAATCATTCTGTTTCCTGGAATAATTTTCGCTCAGAAATTATTCTTTTTTATTCTGCTCCCGAGAAGAATTTCTGAGCATTTGAAGGTATTTAATAATTGCCCAAAAATTCTATTCTCGAAATAGAAATGCGTTTGGTAAAACCCTTAAAATTTATAGTTCAAATCATTTTCTTTTAATCTTTTAATAATTTTATTAAAATTTTCTCTTTTTTCTTTTCTTTTTCCCTTTTCATCTTCTCCTTCCTCCGATTGTCGACAATGGCGAGCAACTAGCTAGATGAGGGTCAGCAACCTTGTCGGAGCCCTGCCGACCCCCAGTGACTTGAGCCAGGCAAGGCTTGGTCTCGCTAGATCTACTCAAGGTCAACCTCGCCCAGCCATAGGGAGGTTTGGGCCAACGAGCCTCGCCATGGCTCGGTGTCGCCGAGGGCCAACGATGCTCCAGTGAGGTTGCTGGCCCTCATCTAGCCAGTCACCAGCCATGGCCGAGGTCGGTGACCGGCCAAAAGGAAGAAGAAAAGCAAAGAGATGAAAAGAGAAAAGATGAGAAGAAAATTATGGCTTGGTTCTAGAATTGTTCATGGGAACAAAAAAATAACTTTTTTTTACTTCTTGATCCTATTCCAAATCTATTCCCGGGTTTGATCTCGAGAACAAAAAATTTACTAAACTAATTTATATTCTAAATTTGTATCCGGGAACAAAAAAAAATAGAATCAATTACAATTTAACCCATTAACAAACAGGCTCTTAGCATCTGCAGCGAGTGAGGAGACCAAGGGGGCTTGATTTAGACAACGACCAATGAAGATAAATTTGGACTTCTCGCCAAGGTGGATATCTGTTGATTGTGGCTCGAAATTAATTTCGTTTGAATTGGAATCAACATGAGTTTGATGTTTCTGGACAATCGATGTGTTTGTGGGGGCTTGGAAATGGAGATGGACAACCGGAGGATGCGAGAAGCCGGCCCCCCTTAGCATTTGAACAAATCAGACAACTAGGCGAGCACCCAGCCAAGAAATGGCTGGGTTGCTGGACACCCGACAAACCTCCCGAGCTGAAAGTGTTTTCCAACAAGTGTTCGGGTGTCGGGGCCTATTTTTTTCAGACACCCAACCCTCTATTTTTATGTATATCTGATAAACAACTTGTTAGCAATCTAAAAAGAAAGAGTTTTTAAGAAGAGAGAATTAGAATACTCCTTTCTTACTCGAATCATTTCGTTTATTTGCCCGTGCAACAATAGTTGATGCGAGATTTAAACTATGCAATTCAGTAGAAAAAAGTCTCCCAAGAGTAGAAAGATCAATTAAACTAGGAATGAAATCTCATTATACCGTTCTGGATATAGTGGGCGCATAAGATGGTGGGCGTATTTCATTTTTACACTGAAATCATGTGAGCAATTTGGTGAAGCCGATAAAAAAGACCAAGAGATATTAATCTAATACCCTTCTACACGTAATTAATCACTGTACTTGGAAAATGCAGATAATGCCAAACAAGGACTGGGACAAATAGGAAAAAGAAACATACTCCCCAAGTCTTCGTCTTCTCCTTATTTCTCAAGGAAACTTCTCTAAAGTATGAAACGAACCCAAGTGATGCAGGTTTTGTAAGGTGCGAGCACGAGAAAGCGGGGACAAAACAGAAGATTCACCATCGTTTATCTGTTAAACAAAAGCTCTAGAGAGTATTCAGCCAATTGGAATGAGACCTGTCATATGCAAAATTAAACATCAGCAAATGCATTCCAAGTCCTTAAGTCCACGATCTTGGTAAGGTGAGATGGTGATGGGAGACGCGTAAAGTTCAGTGAAGAACTAACTTTCAAAGACCAAGACTTTTTCTTTTCTTTGGTACGGTTAAAAGACCAAGACTTCTTTTTTTTTTTTTTTTTTTTTTTTTTTTTTTGGTAAAGAAAGACCAAGACTTCTTTTGAGCCTACTTATTTTAAATATTTTTTTTTTGCATCTTAGTTAGTCATTCCATCATCGGGATGACCTGCTCTCATGTATATTCGACCCTACACGAAATGCTTTAAAAAGGTTCTCGCTATTGCTGAAAAAAGATGAAAAACCCTATGAGCATATGGTCTTGCAGCCAAAATCATTGGAAGATAACGTGAGTTGCATAAATTGTTCGGTCGGATCCCTGCATTCCATGCCATTAGTTCAAACTCCTGCTACATCTATCAAACCTTCACATGAACGATTCAAGGATATCATTACAATGACCTATTTTGAATGCAGATGTCGAATCTAGAGTGTGTTCAACTCACTAGACCAAATGAAAGACCTCATAAGAGCTTGCATAACAGCTTTATGCAAGAATTACAGACTAAGAATGGCCTAGAGACCAAATTAATTGCTGTACTTCTAAGATTGGTATATCATCCTGCACATCAATCTCGTCTTCATTAATTGTATACAATGCATATAGCTGTTCAATGACCTGCCTAGACAAATAAGCAATTATAAACCTCATGTTTAGAATGATAACTGAATCTAATATTCTTAGAAGAGAGCTTTGAATAAAATGGGAAACCCAAGTTGAATTGCTTTTTCTCGATATATTTATCCTTGTAAAGAATCAAAATTCACGGACTCTATTACATTTTGGGAATCCGTCCATCTAACTGAGGTTCTTTTGATTTTGTATGCATGGCCGGCTTCTCGGATATAGAAGAGCAATCCTGTTTCATACTCATGCAGGCATCATAGCAGTCGGTATAAAGCATGATCCCTCATGGCTCGTAAAATGAACAGTTACAGAAATTGCACAATATGTACTGGTTTGATCATCAAACACTTAAGTAACAGAATGTTACAAAGTAGTTCTTTCTGAAGTTAACAAGCACTTGGTTCTCCAACTGAGCAAGACACGTAGATAAATTAACATAAAGTTCCTGCAAGCAATATAATCTATGAAAAATAATAGAACAGATTCAAATTTGCAACTTTCCAGTTACCTTCCGCTTGTTGACAATTTACAAGAGAAACGGTAGACTGACTTTTTTGTCCCAAAACAAGGACCATTGACCCCCTTCCGCCGGATTGGTCCTCATTCGATCCAACCGTCCTCTTTGGTTGACCAGGCTCACTGAGAGCGACAGGAGATGCAAAGAATGATAACTCTACACGAGTCCATGACCGTTCTTCATTTGGAGTTCAACGCGCCTCCATTTCCAGAGAGCCATCGTCTTTCGCTGTGTTTTCTAGGAACGTGCCTGAGTTGATTTGTGGCAAGAACGGAAGAAATTCGGTCTTCGCGAGAAATTGTCTTCAAATATGTTAGAACTTGTCAAGCGAAAGCACTTCCTCTGACTCGGAAAAACCACACCTACCCAGGCCAAAGCGTCGAAAGAAGTAATGCTTTTTTACAATCCTCCAAGGTTTGCTCCAGTGCCGCCATTTTTGGAGCAGTGTGTAAAACTAATGCTCTGTAAATAGCTTCATCGATGAAACTCGATATTAAGCCTCAGCTTCGCCAATCGAGAGAGTTGACACGTGTGTGCCTAAGGAAACTAAGCAGCTAAAACGGTCCAATGAGGTCTTGTACTACTTACGAATAGTGTATGATATGGTCTTGTAAGATAATAATTTATTTGGATTTCGTCCTTGTGTTGCATCTTGATGTAAATGTGTAATCTGCGTTGCATTATTTACTACATATACCTGTTGTTCGACAAGATCACTCGATCAGTTGCAAAGCTCGGTAGCACACTGCTAAATGCCCCACAAAGGTCTATTAAATCCGCACGAATTACTCACTCGGTAGCAATGTCCTACTGATATCTTAATATTTGCCTTATGGCACTATCATAATCAAAGTTTTAGTAAATTTACTTAGGTTCAAGGACTTTGTTCCAACGTGCATTGCATTCCTAAACTTTCAATTGATTCAATATCATAATAGACCAATCTATAGATTGCGACCATCGTTAGGAGAAAGCTGTTTCTTTTTTCTTTTGGGTCAGTTACATTGTTGAAGTCATCGCCTAATATGCATTCCAATCAATTTTTTGTTTCAATTTTGAAATGCCTCATTTCTGATTTGCTTATTTCTCTACATATCATTGCCATGTGGCACATCTGATGTACTCATTATCCGCTATGCCATAAGGATTTTACCCATCATCCAGTGCACATTAACCTTAGTCAAGGGGATTACGTCCTTGGGTCTATGTAAGTCCTCCACAATGTGCCTTCTGGCTTTATTGACATCCAAAAATGATCAATTTTTAGTTATTATCAACAAGGATCAAACTTATTTGTTGACAACAGAGTCTGGTCAATTAATGAATAGAACAGTAGACAACTTGAAAGGAATCGATAATCGCAAATAAAGTCATCAATAAGGCATTGCCAGTTATCGATTAAAGCTTTCACCAATTAATAGGGTTATCATCAGCGAGTTGTTGCAGATTTTACTAAGCATTGGAGTTCGGAAGCAATGATGATAAATCAACACCAATACGTAAACTTCAAGTAGCAATACTTTTGAATATGTAATCTCTTCTAGATAAGTGCGCTAAAATAATAGTAGATCGCAAACTAACTTCCCACAATCACATATAAAATTAGGAAGTTATTTGTTTGTTTGAATATAAACTTGCTTGTACGTAATCTTTGATAGTGGGTCATAAATACCCACATTGAATTTATGGTAAAAAGATCCAGGACAATCAAGGAAAGAACTCCGCATTGAATTTATCGTTTTACTTTCCTACAATTTACATCTCTAGCAACAATTATTCGTAGTGTCATATTTTTAAATTACTTGTCATTTATTTCCTGTTCATGATCAACAAAGAACCCACCATAACCTTTATCAATTCATATCGATCCATCCATATTTTAAAAGAATTTACATCAAGTCAGTGAAACACCTTTCTCCCACTCGAAGGTATTTCATCTTTTTGTGGTAAAACGGGCCGTTGCGAAACCACGTCCTCATCTTCCATGAATATTTCTCCGTCTGACGACGTGACTCCGACGACATAATTCGAATTTAGTGGGGGGAGCTCTAAATTTTTGGGGGACTCTAAGAGTGATTTTGGGCTTTGAATTGGTGGGGTGTGTGTATACATATATTTCATGGAAATGACGGTCCAAATTCCACTGGGATCGGTGGGTCCTAGGATGGGGCGAGACCCTGAGTTTCCTAGTTGGGTCAAAATCCAGAGGCGTGTTTCGCAAGATGGGCTGGGCTAGAACTCGTTTGTAGATTTGATCTGCAATTTCTCTTGTATTTGTTTATTGGAATAAGTGCAATAAAAGTCTTAAAACTTATTAGGAAAGTGCAATTAAATTCTAAAATTTGTAAAAAGTATAATTAAGTCCTAAAACTTGTCAAATTTGTTCAATTGAGTCATATTAATGGAAAATGTTGACGTGGCGCGGACGTGGCATTTTAAATAAATTTTTATTTTCCACGTGACATTTTTAAATTAAATTTTATTTTCCATGGGGCTTTTTTAAAAGTATTTTTATTCAATTTTTTAAAAATTAGATTTGAAAGCTAAAAAAAGAAAAGCTAAACAAAACTGTTCAGAAAAAAAAAAAAATGGCGTTGGTGGGCACCTCCACCTCCGCCGCCCATTGCCGAAGGCTAGCAATGGTTGTCAGCCTTGGGTTGTCAGCTTTGGGCGGGGGTGGTCGACCCTTGCTCAGATAGGGTAAGGCCTCGTCGGCCCTATGAGAGTGCCAACGACCATCGCCATGTCGAGCAAAGGTGCCCAAATTTGGGCACGCCGACCTTCACGGGGGCCAACAACCATCTCACGTCCTAGGTGATTCCTCATCGACCCCCACTTGGGGTCGGCAAGGCCTTGCCCAGATCTAGCAAGCGATGGTCACCGGCCCCTTGCCAACCCTGAGTGAGGGTGGATGAGGCCTCACCCAGGGCGGGTGATGGTCGCCGGCCTGCCGTGAGGGTCGGTGTGCCTAGATTCGACGCCTTCACCCTTGCTCAGCGAGGGTTGCTAGCGACCATCGCAGGCCCCTCTGGTGATGGGTGGCGATAGTGGAAGTGCCCATTGATACCATTTTCTTTTTTCTTTTTGAACAGTTTTGTTTTTTAAATAAATTTTAGCTTTTTTTTTTAGTTTTTAAATCTAATTTTTAAAAAATTTGAATAAAAAATATTTTTAAAATGCCACATGGAAAATAAAAATTCATTTAAAATGCCACGTCAGCGTTTTGCGTTAGTAAGTTTGATAGCATTAATTTTAGGACTCAATTGAATCAATTTGACAAATTTTAGGACTTGATTATACTTTTTGCAAATTTTAGGACTCAATTGCACTTTCCTAATAATTTTTAGGACTTCTATTATACTTATCCTTTATTTAGTTGTAATTTACTCTTGAATGATTCAATCTGTTGTAATCAGACCCAGCTTTCCTCTTCAACCTGTCCGATCTTACTACTACTGGAGTTGAGTTAGGTCCAACAAATAGTTTGTTCAGCCAAAACAACCTCCATTACTCGATTCCTACTTGTCATCGATTTGTATAGGGAAAAAAAAAGGGCATCGGCAATCAATAACTAAAATGAACGCGGCATCAAGACACTAAGAAGCATTATATCCTTACGAGATGCTTATCGTTGGAAAAGTTATCACGAGGAACACATTACGTCTCTGATCTTATTGAGGCGTACGTCTGGAGCCAATATAGCTTGTCTCCACTGGGGATTGGTCAAGCTGAAGATTCGACCATCAATATTATCCAAAAATATTTTAAAGAATGCAGCAAAGATCTTATTAATGTGTTTCAGATGTATTTCTTCCTTAAAGGTATTCAAAACGAAATAAATGGATTACATGAAAGTGGTCATGTTCCTCTGGGCTGTTGGAAGCTTTGAATTTACAGAGTCGCTCCAGAACTCGGCATTTTTTACCTTAGAGACACTCTCTAGTACTTGCAGAGGAATTACATCTCCAATAACAACCACCATCTTGCTTTCCAGGTCTACTTTGTATGAAGTCACTCCTGTCAATTGAAAGACAAAGGCCCAAGAATTCTAAGAAAATAAAAGATTATTCCAACATATGATAGTGCTCAAATGCATGGCAGCATAGTAGAAGAAGGAGATTTCACATACCCTCCATCTTTGAGATGTGCTTCTCAACTTTTCTTGCACATCCATTGCAGTGCATGGACACCCTTAGCATCACCATCTACATTTTTCCACACCCCCCACATTTCAGAAAAAATCCCAGAGAGGGATAGGAAAAATCACCATACAATTTACTCTTTAAGAGGAGAGAAAAGAAAAACAAGAAATCGCGAAACTCACCTTTGGCTTGTGTTGAAATCCCATGGTCTGACTTTCAGTGGTGGGCACATCCTTCAGTCTCACTAAGTGATCTAGCTCACTTGTGATCAGTGGTTTTTGCTCCATCTCGTCATGGGTTTTTACAGAACTTATGCAGAACCAAGAACTGTCAAAGCGAGATGAAACAGAGAAGCAGCTCATAACCCTGCCAAAACTGATCTTCCCCATTTGATCCACTACCCAGATATAGCAGACAAAACGCTGTGGTGTTTTATCTCATCCTAGAGTGTGAAACATGATCCTAAATGTTTATGTACATCAAAATGCCAGATCTACCGCTCATCAGGTGACAATTTATAAGGACCGGGAAGAGACAGAGACAGAGAGACAGACAGATAGACAGACAAACAGGGTGGAAAGAGAAGGACATGGGGTGGTCAAAAGTTTTGTTGGGAGATACAACCAATTGCGTACAAAACCCGACATTAAACTTGTTTTATGACAAAAATGAAGGAGAATAATCCTAGTGACGCAAGACATTAGGAAAGATGGTAATACAAATGCATGGAATTTGTAAAGGTATTGTAATGTACCGAACATTGTTGTCATTCAGTGATTGAGATTTGTCAATTAGTTGACCTTTTTGTTGATCATTATCATCTAACGGTTGACAGTTGATGATGTCATAATACAACATAGTATTATAAAAGTATTCATAAAAGCTATTATATAGTGGCTTGTTTAATCTGACTATGCCACCTTAAAACAAGAAGTTGATAAAATGACTCGGAGATGTCTTAATTTTCTATATGTAAATGGTGGTGAATACCTTCAAAATAATTTCAACCGGCAAAAGAAATAACAATTGTTTCAGAAAGGGGCCCGCGAGCTCTATGCAGATTCAACCGGCGAAGACATTGTGCGGAGGGTAGCTGAGAAAGGTGCACCCTAGCGCAACCACTAGCCAACCAGAATTTGTCATGTGATGATCGATGAAATCATAAAGACAACGAGCTTTTTGTAAAGTCCCATCCAATCCAACATTCATGAAAGGCTGATGAACATGGGGCCTTTCATGTGAGAATTGATAGTTGTCACTGCGAGCATCTCCCGCGGGAAACATGGAACAATAATTGTCCAAAGCAAGAAAAAAGGAGGTGCCAGAGTTGGAACAGTCGACTGGTCATGGGATTCATGTCCCCTTCAATCAAGATGAACCTTGGTCACATCTTCCATGTTTCGGAGATGAATGGCAACGTTCATATATGCAGTGCTCATATCACGGTAAAGATGGTGTTAGTCCTGGATGAACTGAAGCACACGTGAACTTATCATCACTTTTAAATCCTGTAATCTGCACATATTTGGTGCTCGAAGACGTCATTGACGTGTATTAGGGACAAAAGAGAAGATTTTCTCTTGCTACAAGTTAGAATTACACGGGTCGAGATGATAATGAAACCTGACTAATTAAGATAATTGGCACTTACCTTTCCCGAGTCGGGATCAATCCATAAATGACTTAGGTTCAGCACCGACCTACCTATATTCTGGCCACTAAAGTGTGTTCAGGCGCAGGAGTTAGTGAGTTTGAAATGATTTTTCTATTTTCCACTTTTTCAGTAAATTGTACTTTGTAGGTTCGACATTTGAATTGTATTTGAGACAGACCGCATTGAATTTCCAATGCTTAAAATATTGCGTGTACTCAATTCTTTCTCTTGCTTGACGGTTACATCCAGAGCTTGCCCAAAACCGGACAAGGCGACGATAATTGGCACAATAATTACGTCAGAGAATAATTTCGTCTCCAGCTTCACGCATGCAGTTTCTGGTCCGCACGCTTCAGGTTTAAAAGGAAAGTGCCCTCACATGGTTCGGATTTTGGCAAAGTCACAAGTGTAGCAACTATTCCATTATATTTAGCCAAATCGTAATATTGCAACCTATGTTGCAATTCGCATATAGGACTTAACACATATATTTTTGTGTATCTAATTCATGCTATCCTTCTCTGGAGATCAATAAATTCTTTAATTATCTGAAAGAAAAAATTTGATAGCTCTATGCGAAAATTCAAATAACCTAACAACTTATCAGTATGTAGGCTGCAGGTGCACGGAAGAATTGCTCAAGATTCAGATTAGTCTTATGACACGGTGAGCTCCTTCCTTATAGCTAACTAGGGAAAAGAAAAACACGCATAGGTTTTCATCTAATGACAAAAAGCATACCTATATTTTCCAAATTACAGATTACATATCTCTGTCACAGTAAATTGAGCTAATTGTCCTTCCTTGTGCAAGCATCCCAAAACCCTTAATCACACATAACCCACAAATATCCATTTATATAGTCATCATTGCAGATTGGCTCACTGACTATAAATTTATTTGACTGCTTGAGGAATATAATAACAATTGCTTGTCAGAATGGAATAGATGAGTTGATGATGGACAGCATTTGCATTAAGTGTCGCTACAGGCAACATGCAGACCCTGAGATAAAGTTTGACCTTTGTCTACCCCATTTTTTGTCCGAATCAGTTCGATAGGAAACACATACAAGTCTGCCTATCAAGGAAGCCATGAGCTGATAATACTTTTAAATCTTGTGGATTCGTTCTTTAGAAAGCCACTGCATGTGACAACATATGTATACAAATGGAGGAAGGGGAAGAATGGTCAGAAAAATCACGTTAGGCAGGTGTAAGTCACATGCTATTTCCTGGGAACATCATTTAGTTGCTCTATGTGGTGTCCCCTACATGACCTGGATTCAAGTATGGTGATGTTTTAACTGGTAGGTAATATTAAATGGAAAAGGGAAAGGAAAAATGAACGAAATTTGGATGGTAAGATTCACCATAAGCATTTTTTTGGCGCACTTCATTATCGTTTCTAGATTGTTCTCACGTTCTTATTGGTGAGAATCGTGTGGTACTGACGCCAAGCCCATAACCCGCCACTTTTCCATATCGATCAACTCTTTGTACACAACGGAGGGAGGTGAAAGTCTTTTTTCTCTCCTCTCTCCTTTCCCATAGTCTACTTCAACATTCAGCCATGGGCAAGGGTTTGAGCTAGTCTCATGATCTCATCCTTCCTCTCTCTTTTGTTGATTTTGTTTGTGTTTTATTGTTCTTTTCTTACTATTTCTTCTCTCCCGATTTAGATTTGAGAGTTTTCTTCTCCCGGTCTATTCTCGATTTGAGAGTTTGGACTCTCTCGATCCAGTTCTAGATCTAGATTTGACTGCTATCTTCTCCCGATCTAGTTATAGGAGTTTAATAAATATGCTTTTAGGGATTCAATGCCCCTCTGCTTGTTCATGTACAAGTTCCTTGCCTCCAGTCTCAATAAAAATCACAAGACTTTGGGCACCTCGTTGAATTACGAAGGTTTGTTCCTCCACATGTTAAATTTGTGTCTATTTAACCTATTATGGTAGTTTACATATGATGATGGTGTAGAGGAAGCCGAACTTAGGCACACAACGCCAACTGGCAACATCGTAATTATTGAAGAAGAAATTTCTAGCGTGTGCTCATTACTAACAAAGACACAAGATCCAGTGATTGACCGCCGATTTTATTTGACAGATTTGTTCATACGGAATGAGTTTGTACTTAACTTTGCAAATGCTTCATCAATCCTTCTTGTGTTCTAGATTTGGCTTTATTTTCCAGTATTCATGTTCTATTTTGATTTGCTTTGTCATGAAAACTGTGTACTTTTACCTCCTTTTGAGTAATGAATATAATTTCTTTTGACCAAAAAAAAAAACTCTTTGTTCACACTATTTTCAACGGTAGATGAATCCAAAGACCCTGCAGATTGAAGAGCTCTTGTAGTAAAGTAGTTGCCTTATCCTACAATTATTATAAACTCCCAATTAAAAAAAAAAAAAAAGATTTTGAAGGCTAGCCAATTGATGAAAGGTGCCTTAAAGTGTTATTTAAAAGCTAAAAAAGATCCAAGCAAATAAGTGTCGCAAACTAGCCCCTTAGTATAGAGGACAGTAGATTAAGGGTATTGCCTAAAGAATGAGCCTACAGCTCATAATTGAAACACGGACTCTCTTAAGCTCATACCTCGCACACTATCGCAATCAAAATTTTAATCACTTAATCTTATGCAAATTTTAACAAATGAGTTGTCAATAGTCTATTAAGGTCGGTTAGGAACCAAGTAAAGTGTGGGACTTTAAGGTCGGTTAGGAACCAAGTAAAGTGTGGGACGAGGGTATTGTACTTCCTACACAACTAGAAAATTTAGGGTCGGAAACTTGATTATACTAATTAACTAATTAATTCGAAAAAGGGACCTGGACCGGACTCGGGAATGGATATGGGTCTGAACCGAACCCTGGAGGTCCGGGTTGGGTCGGGAATTCGTATCGGCCCCTAGGCCTAGTCCAGATATAACCAATTTATATTGTTTGCTAACCCCATAATTCTTAACCTCTCAAGCCCATGACATCTGACCCACATCGCAGCCCAAACGGGCCCATTCTGCCAATCTAACCTCCAGCCCGTCTCCACGACTCGGCCCATCCACCTGATCCGAACTCGGGTCATCTTCCTCACTGCTCCCATCCTTACTTCTCACGAACTTATGCACTCATCTTAAGCAAAAGCCAGCAAGATTAAGACTAAACCTTCATCGTTCTTGCTGAAGATGCAGAACCCAGCGCTCCTCATTTGCCCACCATCCACTCTCACCCTCTACGAAAGTCACGGCTGGGCACCATCCATCACCAGAACGATGAACGCAAAACACACCACGCACACGAAAGCGAACGTAATGAAGGAAAGACGCGAGGAATCGTGACAACTCGTAAAAATTAACAAAATATGAACACAAGGGGCTACGGTTTCAGCAAGGCAAACATGACTTACGTGAGTATCATAGAGATATTTCGTCGAACATCCGGTGGGCGTCGACCGGAGGGCAAGCGATAACTCGAGGGGACATCAAAACGCGACTGAGATGGATATAGACAACCGAGCAGGGTCCAGAGGCAACAAAATGAAAAACAGCCAGAAGGAGAAGGAGCAAGAATCGCCCCCTTTTGTTGAGAGAGCGTCCAGCCTTCCATCTCTCCGGCACGTCTCTCCTCCTTCGATGGCCCTCTCTCTACCCAGCGTCTTTTTCTCTGGTTTTTCTTTCTCTCCGTTTTTTCTCTCTCTCGAGCAGACGTCTCTCTTCTCAGTCGAAGCTCTGAAAACCGGCGATGAGCTCCGGCGATCGGATTTTCCTTCTCAACGGCCTTCACCTTCTTGCATCACAGACGCGAGTTGCGCCAAAGAAGGAAGAATTGATATGGGCTATAGGCTTTGTTAAGCTCTCGTGGGCTTTGAAAATACAAAATAAATGGGCTGGAAAAAGAAAAGAAAGGATGGCCCAAAGGAGAAGTATTTTAGGGGGGAGGGCCCAAGGTTATTCCAAGTGTGTCGGGCATGCTGGCCCATTCGTTTTTTATTCATTTTGATTTCATTTTCTTTTCTTCTTTTTTGTATCATTTCATAAATTTATATATTTTGCAAAATATATGGATATTTTAAAATGTCGAAAAGAATTTGGGTGTCAATAATCAATCCCAGTTGGACTCATTCTGCACATTAGTCCCATTCTCGAGATGATTTGTAGATCGATCCCTGAGATTAGTCCATTGATTGGTTCGGCAGAACGCCAGATTTTAGTGTGTTAATGAATTGTCTTACATGGTCTGCAAACCTTAAAAAACTATTAGATGGGAAAACCAGAAGAAGGAATCAGTTCAAACTTAAAGAATTAATCTCTGTACAGCTCCTCTGATGAACGAAAATGTCAATTCATTAGAGACAACGAGAAGTAGTGACTATAACATTCTCTTCCACTTTTGAGGATCTAATCTGCGGACCAGACTCATCAAGTGCCTTTATGAGTTCATTCGTGCTGGAAGAACCATCCTAGAAGAAACAAAACCTTCCACTGGCTGGATATCTAGGAGTAGGTTGTGCCTCCAGGAGCTTGTATCCATAGTAGACTGCATTGATCAATCACATGAGAGGTAATGGTTTCAAGTTCTGAAGTTTTTTTCCCATGAGTTTTTAGGAAATTTTGATTGCAAACGTTGTTGGTCAGTGAAGGCTTTAACCACTGTCCTACTTGAAGAATTAACAATGGAAGATAAGCATCTGATGATAGTGTTCTTTCATCTGATGATGATGTTCTATCACTCTTTGTTTCGATGAGATAGAGGAATTTTACATATCACTGGACTTATGCCAATGCTATGTATGTGGGAAGAACAAAATTTTTTAATATAGTACATAAAACTTTTAATATCACATAACGTAAAATAAATAAATAAAAAATTAATATCATATATGATGTAGAGAAAGTGAATGAAAATTATTTGGGAGATAGATAAATTAGGGGAGTTCTATGAAATATGTCGCATGTCCTGTCATTTCATGAAGTTAATAAGATGAAATCAATGGATAATAATGCACCAAAATAAGTTTGTCATTAGTATTTTGGATTGTATAATGTTATATTAACATTACATTTAATAACTAAATTGTTTGATTGATAGTATTCTTTGTTGTTCGCTTTTATCAGATATGAAGAAATGATAAGACTAAATACATAACACATTCTCGTGTTGTCTATTTATTTTTTTAGAAATTTAAAATGGAAAATTGATTAAAAAATTTTAGAACTATTTCTGGTGACAATCAATGACGTCAATCAAATTTCTTTTTTCCTAAGGCAAGACTATTTTTTTTTTCCTAAGCCGATGACGTACTTGCATCTGTTCTTTCTAACTTTTGTCATTCAAGGTTACCCTGCTTCCGCCCAAAACTTGCACGCCATGTACAAGGTATTGGACAGATGATCTTTCGGAACGTTCATCTCGGGGCTGTGTGGGTTGTCCATGGTGCATTTTCTGTCAAGAAAGAAGGTGAATTGGCATATTTGGAGAGACAGGAACTTAAGACAGGAATTCTCTGATCCGACCAGACAAAGACACCTACATGATTTTCAAAGAGATTGGATCGTCCAAGTTTTCCTTTTCCTTATGTCCCCTATTATTGCTGTATAATGCCTATAATAAGGTCCTCCATAATATATCACGAATTAACTAGAACTAGAAATTTACATATCCCAATTCGGTAATCTTTATTCAACATTCTGAAGTAAATTCTCATACCATCCCCAAATTGCTCCCCACGTGCATTTGAGTAAATTTTCCTTTTTTTCAGACCCTAAAATGGTAAGAAAAGAAGGTAATCAAAACCATGGATCAGTATGTGACAACCGCCACTTCTATGGGATCAAGCTATGACTCATGTAGATTTTATGTCGATTATGCAGCATATCAAAAAAGCACAAATATTCACATTTAAATCACATAACGCAATATCACATATTGTATATCACTTTAATATCTCAACATATAGATATCAAATCAAGAGGTTTATGAAATAGCATGCCTCAAGATAATCTGTTTTCATCCATGCTCTAAATACGGGCCATGACATGATATAGTACTTTTTTCCTCTCAGTAACCATGTGATTTAAATTTTACAAAAAAAAAAAAAAAGTGGTAAAAGAAACTTTACCTTGTCAAAGCGCTAAAATAGGCACACAAGTCAACCACATATATCCTCGGCCCCTAAACATGATATACAGCATTTAATCAGAGATTACTCCCTTAATATAGCAGCTAAGTTGACTAGGGCCAAGAATGCTAGTTCCATGCAATTTAAACGGATGGTTTATCCAAAAGTTACTGGTTGGTGATTTTTCTTAAGAAAATCTGATGGTTCATGCTTTCTTGCTTTTGTAAAAGTATAGGTTTGGTTGGCTAGAGGGTGCATTATCGAACAAGTTCTTGTGAACGCCTTTTCATTTTACAGACTTAGCATCATATTTGAGAAAGTTTCAGGATTAATGTCGCATCTTTCCACTGAGACAGTAGTAATGAACTCCATACTCAGCTAAACAAATGCTCTTTGCACTGAAATCAGCTAAAACTTTTACACCACAAAACCCTTTGGCATGTCAATCTCTTGTATGGTACAAAACCAAATTCATCCCTATGCGAGTATATCTACAGAGGCAAAAGGCATTGCCTTGTCAACCACTACCTTCCATTATCTATTTTCTACTTTTCGCTTTTTTTCCACTGCAGATAGACATTCCAAACTTCTCATGGAATTCCACCAAATTCTCTGCATTTCCATAGCATTGGAGCCACAAGCATCCACACTGCATTAAGATTGAACTCCTTGCATTAGAAATCCGACTTTCACACGGTCTTCGCTTGGGATGAAGTACCCTGAAAAGAGGGATCAGATGTTTGAGCAGTCTAGATTTATCTTTGTTTCTTTGGGTACTTACAGTAAACACAAAACGCTAGCCATTCGTTCACAAACCTGACCTGGGTGCTTGTCCAACCCACATCAATAGTCCACTTGCAAAAGGGCGTTAGCAAGAGCATGAGATCAGTGCCTTTTTAGTCAGGGATTTCTTTCTTGTCAAGGGATCGGGCTTTTCCCTTGAGACATATGAGCCAGTAAAGAAGCTACAATAACTCTTCACTAATGAATAGCATTACTATTACTAAAAGTGCTAAAGAAGCAAACGTAGGAACACATAACAAACAACTTGATAGAAGCTCTACCAAAACAGATGTTGATGACAATGATGAAAGGGTTTCTCCTATAATAGCCACATCCAATGCTGGAAATGTGGCATTAGGACGGACAAGAAAAATGATTATCCTAAGAAATAAAAATGCAAACGGTCAGTGCAAGCTAAACATCTGCGAGAGGGGAAGCATACTTTTTCATGGGATGATGAGTATTCCAACCAATCAGCAGCATAGCAAAGTACATGGCTCCCGTGGCAAAAACGAAACGGAAGAAGCCGTTGCCATATGGAACATCATCTTCGCTCTTCAAGTCGTTTTTCCTAAACTACATTTAAAAAAAAAAAAATCAATTTTCTTGACGTTCACTAAAGTCAGTGAAGAGATGCTTTGCCGATTGAGGAGCATTCCTGAAAACATTGAGAGTCAATGCCTCTTGAAAAGGTTGTGATCGCTATTGTAGGTAGGGCTGATGAAGCTCCGACGAGTCCAAGGTATCTGTAACACAAAGCTTGAGCGCAAAATTTTAGAATTTCATTCCAATTAAACCTTTACTCCAAATCAATATTCATCAAACTCCAGCACAACTCTCTAAATTTATCATTTCCATGAAATTCTTCAACTTAACAACTGAAAAATTGGGTCTCGTAATTCAAATTTCACATGATATTGAATTTATGTCCTAACTCAAAAAATTATTTTGATTAGATAAATGAAGGATTTAAATAATTACCAAGCGATACCTAATTTAACTAGAGGTGAGCATGGTCCGAGTTGGGCCGGTCCACCCCCTAACCCTATGACCAACCCGCACAGTGTCCATCCTCAATTTTTAGGACCGAGAACTGACCTTATTAAGTCTAGGACTGAGGACCGGACCGACCCGATGAATTCGGTCTGATTCCAAGGTTAACCTAGAATCAATCGATTATTTTTCTTTTTATTTTAGTTTTTGTACTCCTTGAAAAGGCAACTGAGGATTGGATTGGCCCAATGGGTTTAGTTAGTTTGATCCAGTCCTAGGGTCAACTTAAAAATAATTGATAATTTTTTTTTTGTTTCATTTTTTGTACTCCTTGAAAAGGTGACCGAAAACTGGATCAACCCAGTGGATTCAGTCGGGTTCCAAGGTTAACCTGAGACTAATCGATAATTTTTTTTATTTCATTTTCTGTACTCCTTGAAAATGCAATTAAATACCTGACTGATCCAATAGGTTAGACAATGAGTGAGGTTAGCAAAGAAAGGCAAGTGGAGAGCATTAAATCGGGCGAGTTGAGAGCATCAAATGGGGCGAGCATCGAATAAGGCGAGCGACAAGCAAAAAGAGAGGCAAGTGTCGAGTGGCGTGAGTGACCAAAAGCGAGCAAGGCAACTATTGAGCGGCAAGCGGGGAAATTGTTTCTTTCAATCTAAGAAAAATGAAGACTAAGAGAACAAAGAAGACATCAGAAAACGAGTATTAGAAGCAAATACCGTGAGAAACTATTTACGCCGATTTGGGCACCCTGAGAACTCCTCACATAGATATTTTCCTCTTTTATAAATTATTATTCTTGATGCGATAAAGATATTAAAAGTCTAGGCTATTAAAAAACCATATAAAATTATTTGGACTCTTCATTAAGAAGCCATTTAATAATGTCAACGTCATTGACCTAGGATTTTTCTTTAAATAAAAAATTATAAATGATATATTAGATATAAAATATATATATAGTCAGGTTGATCCGATGTTTCTCTCGATCTCTTTTCCCTTTCCGTTTATACTCTTTTCGTCTTTCTTGTGAGCTTAGTCCAGTCCTAGGGTCAACTTGAAATAATCGATATTTTTTTTTGTTTCATTTTTTGTACTCCTTGAAAAGGCGATCGAGAACTGGATCAATCCAATGGATTCGATCCGGTTCCAAGGTTAACCCAAGACCAATCGAAAAATTTTTTATTTCATTTTCTGTACTCCTTGAATAGGCAATTAAGGGCCCGACTATCCAATGGATTCGACAATGAGCAAGGTTAGGCAAGGTTAGGCAAAAAAGGCAAGTGGAGAGCATCAAATGGGGTGAGCATTGAATAAGGCGAGCACCGAGCAATAAGGGAGGTGAGCGTCGAGTGGTGGGAGTGACCAAAAGTGAGCGACGCAATTGTCGAGCGACAAGCGGAGAAGTTGTTTCTTTCAATCTTAGCAAATTGGAGACCAAGAGAACATAGAAGACATAAGAAAATGAGTATTAGTAGAGGATACCATGAGAAACTATTTACGCCGTTTTGTACTCCGTGAGAACTCCTCACATAGATATTTTCCTCTTTTATAAATTATGATTGTTGATGCCATTAAAATATTAAACATCTAGGCTATTAAAAAATAGTATAAAATTGTATGGACTCTTCATTAAGAACCCATTTAATACTTTCAACATCATTGACTTAGGATTTTTCTTTAAATAAAAAATTATAAATGATATATTAGATATATAATATATATAGTCAAGTTGATCCGGTGTTTCTCTCAATCTCTTTGCCCTTTTTGTTTCTATTCTTTTCGTCTTTCTTGCAAGCCCGGTCTGGTCCCATCCAAGGTCAACTTGAAATTAATCGATAATTTTTTTTGTTTCATTTTTTGTACTCCTTGAAAATGCGACCGAGGACGGAATCAACCCAATGGCTTTGGTCCAGTTCCAAGGTTAACCCTAGACCAATCGATAATTTTTTAATTTCATTTTATGTTCTCCTTGAAAAGGCGATTAAAGACTCGATTGACCCAACAGGTTCGACAACGAGCGAGATTAGCGAAGAAAGGCAAGTGAAGAGCATCAAATGGGGCGAGCATTTAATAAGGCGAGCACCGAGCAAATGGGAAGGTGAGCGTCGAGTGGCTCGAGTGACCAAAAGCAAGCGAGGCAACTGTCGAGCAGCAACTGGGGAAGTTGTTTCTTTCATTCTTAGCAAATTGAAGACTAGTAGAACAAAGAAGACATAAGAAAATGAGCATTAGAGAGGATACCATGAGAAACTATTCACGCTGTTTTGAACGCCATGAGAACTCCTCACTTAGATATTTTCCACTTTTATAATTTATGATTGTTGATGCCGTAAACATATCAAAAGTCTAGGCTATTAGAAAATATTATAAAATTATTTGGACTCTTCATTAAGAAGCCATTTAATACTATCGACATAATTGACTTAGGGTTTTTCTTTAAATAAAAAATTATAAATGATATATCAGATATATAATATATATAGTCAAGTTTATCTAGTGTTTCTCTTGATCTTTTTTCCCATTTCGTTTCTATTATTTTCCTCTTTCTCGTGAGCCCGGTCTGGTCCTAGGATCAACTTGAAATTAATCAATAATTTTTTTTTGTTTCATTTTTTGTACTCTTTGAAAAGGCAACCGAGGACTAGATGAACCCAATGAATTCAATCTAGTTCCAAGATTAACCTGAGACCAATCGATTATTATAATTTTTATTTCATTTTTGTACTCCTAGAAAAGGTGATTAAGAACCCAACTCACCCAATGGGTTCGACAATGAACGAGCTTAGCGAAGAAAGACAAGTGAAGAGCATCAAATGGGGCGAGTTGAGAGCATCAAATGGGGCGAGCATTGAGTAAGGTGAGCACTGAGCAATACGCGAGGCAAGCGTTCAATGGCGCAAGTGACAAAAAGCAAGCTAGGCAACCATCGAGCGGCAATCGGGGAAGTTGTTTCTTTCAATCTTAGCAAATTGAAGACTAGGTGAACAAAGAAGACATATGAAAACGAGCATTAGAAGAGGATACCGTGAGAAACTATTCATGTCGTTTTGGACGTCGTGAGAACTCCTCACATAAATATTTTCCTCTTTTACAAATCATAATTGTTGATGCCATAAACATATCAAAAATAGTATAAAATTATTTGGACTCTTCATTAAGAAGCCATTTAATACTATCGACATCCTTCACTTAGGGTTTTTCCTTAAATAAAACATTACAAACGATATATCATAAATATAATATATATATATAGTCAGGTTCATCCTGTGTTTCTGTCGATCTCTTTACCCTTTTCATTTCTATTATTTTTTATCTTTCTCGCGAGCCCGGTCTGATCCTAGGATCAACTTGAAATTAATCGACAATTTTTTTTTTGTTTCATTTTTTATACTCCTTGAAAAGACGACTGAGGACTCGATAAACCCAATGGATTCAATTTGGTTCTAAAGTTAACCTGAGACCAATCGATAATTATTTTTTTTATTTCATTTTTGTACTCCTTGAAAAGGCGATTAAGAACCCGACTGACCCAATGGGTTCGACAACGAACGAGCTTAGCGAAGAAAGACAAGTGAAGAGCATCAAATGGGGCGAGTGAGAGCATCAAATAGGGCAAGCATTAAGTAAGGCGAGCACCGAGCAATAAGGGAGGCGAGCGTTGAGTGGCTCGAGTAACCAAAAGCGAGCTAGGCAACCGTTGAGCAACAATAGGGGAAGTTCTTTTTTCAATCTTAGCAAATTGAAGACTAGGACAACAAAGAAGACATAAGAAAACGAGCATTAGAAGAGGATATCGTGAGAAATTATTCACACTGTTTTGGACGCAGTGAGAACCCCTCACATAGATATTTTCCTCTTTTATAAATTATGATTGTTGATGCCGTAAACATATCAAAAGTCTAGGCTATTAAAAAATAGTTTAAAATTATTTGGACTCTTCATTATGAAGCCATTTAATACTGTCGACATCCTTCACTTAGGGTTTTTCTTTAAATAAAAAATTATAAATGATATATTAGATATATAATATATATAGTCAGGTTGATCTGGTGTTTCTCTCGATCTCTTTTCCCTTTTCGTTTCTATTCTTTTTGTCTTTATCGCGAGCTCGGTCTGATCCTAAGGTCAACTTGAAATTAATCGATAATTATTTTTGTTTCAATTTTTGTACTCCTTGAAAAGGCGACCGAGGACTACATCCACCCAATGGATTCGGTCCGGTTCCAAGGTTAACCTGAGACCAATCGATAATTTTTTATTTATTTCATTTTTGTACTCCTTGAAAAGGCGATTAAGAACCCGACTGACCCAATGGGTTCGACAACGAATGAGGTTAGCAAAGAAAGACAAGTGAAGAGCATCAAATGGGGTGAGTTGAGAGCATCAAATGGGGCAAGCATTGAGTAAGGCGAGCACCGAGCAACAAGGGAGGCGAGCTTTGAGTGGCGCTAGTGACCAAAAGTGAGTGAGGCAACTGTCGAGCGGCAAGCAGGGAAGCTGTTTCTTTCAATCCTAGCAAATTGAAGACTAGGAGAACAAAGAATACATAAGAAAATGGGAATTAGAAGAGGATACCGTGAGAAACTATTCACGGCGTTTTGGACGCCGTGAGAACTCCTCACATAGATATTTTCCTCTTTTATAAATTATGATTGTGGATGCCGTAAACATATCAAAAGTCTAAGCTATTAAAAAATGGTATAAATTATTTGGACTCTTCATTAAGAAGCCATTTCATACTGTCAACATCATTGACTTAGGGTTTTTCTTTAAATAAAAAATTATAAATGATATATCAGATATAGAATGTATATTGTTAGGTTGATCCGGTGTTTCTCTCGACCTCATTTCCCTTTTCGTTTCTATTCTTTCTCTTTCTCGCGAGCCCGCTCTGATCCTAAGGTCAACTTGAAATTCATCTATAATTATTTTTGTTTCATTTTTTGTACTCCTTGAAAAGGCGACCGAGGACTGGATTCACCCAATCGATTTGGTCCGGTTCCAAGGTTAACCTGAGACCAATCAATAAATTTTTTTTATTTCATTTTTGAACCCCTTGAAAAGGCAATTAAGAACCCAACTAACCCAATGGGTTTGACAACGAATGAGGTTAGCAAAGAAAGACAAGTGAAGAGCATCAAATGGGGCAAGCATTGAGTAAGGCGAGCAACGAGCAACAAAAGAGGTGAGTGTTGAGTGGCATGAGTGACCAAAAGCAAGCAAGGCAACTGTCGAGCGGCAAGCAGGGAAGTTGTTTCTTTCAATCTTTGCAAATTGAAGACTAGGAGAACAAAGAAGACATACGAAAACAAGCATTAGAAAAGGATACTGCGAGAAACTATTCACACCGTTTTGGACGCCGTGATCACATAGATTTTTCCTCTTTTATAAATTATGATTGTTGATGCCGTAAACATATCAAAAGTCTAGGTTATTAAAAAATAGTATAAAATTATTTGGACTCTTCATTAAGTAGCCATTTAATACTGTCGACATCATTGACTTAGGGTTTTTCTTTAAATAAAAAATTATAATTGATATATCAGATATATACTATATATAGTCAAGTTCATCCTGTGTTTCTGTCAATCTTTTTTCCCTTTTCATTTCTATTATTTTTGTCTTTCTCGCGAGCCTAGTCTGATCATAGGATCAACTTGAAATTAATCGATAATTTTTTTCTTTTTTTGTTTCATTTTTTGTACTCCTTGAAAAGACAACCGAGGACTGGATAAACCCAATGGATTCGGTGCGGTTCTAAGATTAACCAGAGACCAATCAATAATTTTTTTTATTTCATTTTTTTACTCCTTGAAAAGGTGATTAGGAACTTGACTGGCCCAATGGGTTCGACAATGAACAAGGATAGCAAAGAAAGACAAGTGAAGAGCATCAAATGGGGCAAGTTGAGAGCACCAAATGGGGCGAGCATTGAGTAAGGCGAGCGTTGAGTGGCGCGAGTGACAAAAAGGGAGAGAAGCAACTGTCGAGCAGCAAGCGGGGAAGTTGTTTCTTTCAATCTTAGCAAATTGAAGACTAGGAGAACAAAGAAGACATAAGAAAACGAGCATTAGAAGAGGATAACATGAGAAATTTTTCACGCCGTTTTGGATGCCGTGAGAACTCCTCACATAGATATTTTCCTCTTTTATAAATTATGATTGTCGATGCCGTAAACATATCAAAAGTCTAGGCTATTAAAAACTAGTTTAAGATTATTTGGACTCTTCATTAAGAAGCCATTTAATACTTTCGACATCCTTCACTTAGGGTTTTTCTTTAAATAAAAAATTATAAATGATATATCAGATATATAATATATATAGTCAGGTTCATTTTGTGTTTCTATCGATCTCTCTTCCCTTTTCATTTCTATTATTTTTGTCTTTCTCGTGAGCCTGGTCTAATCCTAGGATCAACTTGAAATTAATCGATAATTTTTTTTTGTTTCATTTTTTGTACTCCTTGAAAAGGCGTCCGAGGACTGGATAAACCCAATGGATTTAGTCCGGTTCCAAGGTTAACCAGAGACCAATCGATAATTTTTTTTATTTCTTTTTTGTACTCCTTGAAAAGGCAATTAAGAACCCGACTAACCCAATGAGTTCGACAACGAACGAGGTTAGCGAAGAAAGACAAGTGAAGAGCATCAAATGGGGCGACTTGAGAGCATCAAATGGCGCAAGCATTAAGTAAGGCAAGCCCTGAGCAATTAGGGAGGTGAGCGTTGAGCGGCTCAAGTGACGAAAAGCGAGCTAGGCAACTGTCGAGCAGCAATCGGGGAAGTTGTTTTTTCAATCTTAGCAAATTGAAGACTAGGACAACAAAGAAGACATAAGAAAACGATCCTTAAAAAGAGGATACTGTGAGAAACTATTCACGCCATTTTGGATGCCGTGAGAACTCCTCACAAAGATATTTTCCTCTTTTATAAATTATGATTATTGATGCCGTAAACATATCAAAAGTCTAGGCTATTAAAAAATGGTATAAAATTATTTGGAATCTTTATTAAGAAGCCATTTAATACCGTCGACATCATTGACTTAGGGTTTTTCTTTAGATAAAAAATTATAAATGATATATCGATATATAATATATAAACTCAGGTTGATCCGATGTTTGTCTCGATCTCTTTTCCCTTTTCATTTCCATTCTTTTTCTCTTTCTCGCGATCTCGGTCTGATCCTAAGGTCAACTTGAAATTAATCGATAATTATTTTTGTTTCAATTTTTGTACTCCTTGAAAAGGGGACTGAGGACTGGATCCACCCAATGGATTTGGTCCAGTTCCAAGGTTAACCTGAGACCAATCGATAATTTTTTTTGTTACATTTTTGTACTCCTTGAAAAGACGATTAAGAACCCGATCGACCCAATGGGTTCAACAACGAATGCGGTTAGCAAAGAAAGACAAGTGGAGCATCAAACGGGGCAAGCATTGAGTAAGGCAAGCAACGAGCAACAAGGGAGGCGAGCATTGAGTGGCGCGAGTGACCAAAAGCAAGCGAGGCAACTGTCGAGCAGCAAGCGGGGAAGTTGTTTCTTTCAATCTTAGCAAATTGAAGACTAGGAGAACAAAGAATACATAAGAAAACGAGCATTGGAAGTGGATACCGCGAGAAACTATTCATGCCGTTTTGGACGCCGTGAGAACTCCTCACATTGATATTTTCCTCTTTTATAAATTATGATTGTTGATGACGTAAACATATCAAAACTCTATGCTATTGAAAAATGGTATAAAATTATTTGGACTCTTCATTAAGAAGCCATTTAATATTGTCGACATCATTCACTTAGCGTTTTTCTTTAAATAAAAAATTATAAATGATATATCGATATATAATATATATAGTCGGGTTCATTTTGTGTTTCTATCGATCTCTCTTCCCTTTTCATTTCTATTATTTTTGTCTTTCTCGTGAGCCTGGTCTAATCCTAGGATCAACTTGAAATTAATCGATAATTTTTTTTTGTTTCATTTTTTGTACTCCTTGAAAAGGCGTCCGAGGACTGGATAAACCCAATGGATTTAGTCCGGTTCCAAGGTTAACCAGAGACCAATCGATAATTTTTTTTATTTCTTTTTTGTACTCCTTGAAAAGGCGATTAAGAACCCGACTAACCCAATGAGTTCGACAACGAACGAGGTTAGCGAAGAAAGACAAGTGAAGAGCATCAAATGGGGCGACTTGAGAGCATCAAATGGCGCAAGCATTAAGCAAGGCAAGCCCTGAGCAATTAGGGAGGCGAGCGTTGAGCGGCTCAAGTGACGAAAAGCGAGCTAGGCAACTGTCGAGCAGCAATCGGGGAAGTTGTTTTTTCAATCTTAGCAAATTGAAGACTAGGACAACAAAGAAGACATAAGAAAACGATCCTTAAAAGAGGATACTGTGAAAAACTATTCACGCCATTTTGGATGCCGTGAGAACTCCTCACAAAGATATTTTCCTCTTTTATAAATTATGATTATTGATGCCGTAAACATATCAAAAGTCTAGGCTATTAAAAAATGGTATAAAATTATTTGGAATCTTTATTAAGAAGCCATTTAATACTGTCGACATCATTGACTTAGGGTTTTTCTTTAGATAAAAAATTATAAATGATATATCGGATATATAATATATAAACTCAGGTTGATCCGGTGTTTGTCTCGATCTCTTTTCCCTTTTCATTTCCATTCTTTTTCTCTTTCTCGCGATCTCGGTCTGATCCTAAGGTCAACTTGAAATTAATCGATAATTATTTTTGTTTCAATTTTTGTACTCCTTGAAAAGGGGACCGAGGACTGGATCCACCAAATGGATTTGGTCCAGTTCCAAGGTTAACCTGAGACCAATCGATAATTTTTTTTGTTACATTTTTGTACTCCTTGAAAAGACGATTAAGAACCCGACTGACCCAATGGGTTCAACAACGAATGCGGTTAGCAAAGAAAGACAAGTGGAGCATCAAACGGGGCAAGCATTGAGTAAGGCAAGCAACGAGCAACAAGGGAGGCGAGCATTGAGTGGCGCGAGTGACCAAAAGCAAGCGAGGCAACTGTCGAGCGGCAAGCAGGGAAGTTGTTTCTTTCAATCTTAGCAAATTGAAGACTAGGAGAACAAAGAATACATAAGAAAACGAGCATTGGAAGTGGATACCGCGAGAAACTATTCATGCCGTTTTGGACGCCGTGAGAACTCCTCTCATTGATATTTTCCTCTTTTATAAATTATGATTGTTGATGACGTAAACATATCAAAACTCTATGCTATTAAAAAAATGGTATAAAATTATTTGGACTCTTCATTAAGAAGCCATTTAATATTGTCGACATCATTCACTTAGCGTTTTTCTTTAAATAAAAAATTATAAATGATCTATCAGATATATAATATATATAGTCAGGTTTATCCGGTGTTTCTCTCGATCTCTTTTCCCTTTTCGTTTCCATTCTTTTTTGTCTTTCTCGCGAGCCTAGTCTGATCCTAGGGTCAACTTGAAATTAATCAATGATTTTTTTCTTTCATTTTTAGTACTCCTTGAAAAGGCGACCGAGGCTGGATAAACCCAGTGGATTCGGTCCGGTTCCAAGGTTAACCTAAGACCAATCGATAATTTTTTGTATTTCATTTTTGTACTCCTTGAAAAGGCGATTAAGAACCCGACTGACCTAATGGGTTCGACAACGAACAAGATTAGCGAAGAAAGACAAGTGAAGAGCATCAAATGGGCTGAGCATTGAGTAAGGCGAGCACCGAGTAATAAGGTAGGAGAGCTTGAGTGGCGCGAGGGATAAAAAGGGAGAGGCAACTGTCGAGTGGCAAGCGGGGAAGTTGTTTCTTTCAATCTTAGCAAATTGAAGAGTAGGAGCACAAAGAATAGATAAGAAAACAAGCATTAGAAGAGGATACCGCGAGAAACTATTTACGCCGTTTTGGACGATGTGAGAACTCCTCACATAGATATTTTCCTTCTTTTTTATAAATTATGATTGTTGATGCCGTAAACATATCAAACGTCTAGGCTATTAAAAAATAGTATAAAATTATTTGGACTCTTCATTAAAAAGCCATTTAATACTGTCGACATCATTGACTTAGGGTTTTTCATTAAATAATATATATATATATATATATAGTCAGGTTTATCCAGTGTTTCTCTTGATCTCTTTTCCCTTTTCGTTTCCATTCCTTTTGTCTTTCTCGCAAGCCCGATCTGATCCTAGGGTCAACTTAAAATTAATCGATATTTTTTTTTTGTTTCATTTTTTGTACTTCTTGAAAAGGCGACCGAGGACTAAATAAACCTAATGGATCCGGTCCGGTTCCAAGGTTAACCTTAAACTAATCGCTAATTTTTTTTATTTCATTTTTGTACTCCTTGAAAAGTCGATTAAGAACCTGACTCACCCAATGGGTTCGACAACGAACGAGGTTTGCGAAGAAAGACAAGTGAAGAGCATCAAACGGGGCTAGTTGAGAGCATGAAATGGGGCGAGCATTGAGTAAGGCGAGCACTGAGCAATGAGGGAGGCGAGCGATAAGTGGCGAGTGACCAAAAGTGAGCGAGGCAACTGTCCAGCGGTAAGCGGGGAAGTTGTTTCTATCAATCTTAGCAAATTGAAGAGTAGGAGAACAAAGAATACATAAGAAAACAAGCGCTAGAAAATGATGCTGTAAGAAACTATTGACGCCGTTTTGGATGCCGTCAGAATTCCTCACATGGATATTTTCCTCTTTTATAGATTATGACTGTTGATGCCGTAAACAAATCAAAAGTCTAAGCTACTAAAAAATAGTATAAAATTATTTGGACTCTTCATTAAGAAGCCATTTAATACTGTCAACATCATTGACTTGGGGTTTTTTTAAAATAAAAAATTATAAATGATAAATTAGATATATATAATATATATATTATATATATTGCCAGGTTTATCCAGTGTTTCTCTTGATCTCTTTTCCCTTTTTGTTTATATTCTTTTAGTCTTTCTCACGAGCCCGGTCTGATCCTAGGGTCAACTTGAAATTAATCGATAATTTTTTTTCTTCATTTTTTGTACTCCTTGAAAAGGCGACCGAAGCTAGATAAACCCAATGGATTCGGTCTGGTTCCAAGGTTAACCTGAGACCAATCGATAACTTTTTTTATTTCATTTTTGTACTCCTTGAAAATGCGATTAAGAACCCAACTGACCCAATGGGTTCGACAACGAATGAGCGTAGCGAAGAAAGACAAGTGAAGAGCATCAAACGAGGTGAGTTGAGAGCATCAAATGGGCCAAACATTGAGTAAGGCGAGCACCGAGCAATAAGGGAGGAGAGCTTGAGTGGCACGAGTGACAAAAAGGGAGAGAGGCAACTGTCGAGCGGCAAGCGGGGAAATTGTTTCATTCAATCTTAGCAAATTGAAGAGTAGGAGCACAAAGAATAGATAAGAAAACGAGCATTAGAAGAGGATACCACGAGAAACAATTCACACCGTTTTGGACGCCGTGAGAACTCCTCACATAGATAATTTCCTCTTTTATAAATTATGATTGTCGATGCCGTAAACAGATCAAAAGTCTAGGCTTTTAAAAAATAGTATAAAATTATTTGGACTCTTCATTAAGAAGCCATTTAATACTGTCAACATCATTGACTTAGCGTTTTTCTTTAAATAAAAAATTACAAATGATATATTAGATATATAATATATATCGTCAACTTTATCCGGTGTTTCTCTCAATCTCTTTTCCCTTTTTATTTCTATTCTTTTTGTCTTTCTCGCGAGCCCGGTCTGATCCTAGGGTCAACTTGAAATTAGTCAATAATTATTTTCGTTTCATTTTTTATACTCCTTCAAAAGGCGACCGAGGACTAGATCCACCCAATGGATTCGGTCCGATTCCAATGTTAACCTTGGACCAATCGATAAATTTTTATCTATTTCATTTTTGTACTCGTTGAAAGGGCAATTAAGAACCCGATTGACCCAATGGGTTCGACAACGAACGAGGTTAGCGAAGAAAGACAAGTTAAGAGTATCAAATGGGGTGAGTTAACAGCATCAAATGTGGCGAGCATTCAGTAAGGTGAGCATCGAGCAATAAGGGAGGCGAGCGTTGAGTGGCGCCAGTGACAAAAAGGGAGAGAGGCAACTGTCAAGCGGCAAGCGGGGTAGTTGTTTATTTCAATCTTAGCAAATTGAAGATTAGGGGAACAAAGAATACATAAGAAAACAAGCATTAGAAGAGGATACCATGAGAAACTATTCACGCCGTTTTGGACACCATGAGAACTCCTCACATAGATAATTTCCTCTTTTATAAATTATGATTGTCGATGCCATAAACATATCAAAAGTCTAGGCTATTAAAAATTAGTATAAAATTATTTGGACTCTTCATTAAGAAGCCATTTAATACTGTCGACATCATTGACTTAGGGTTTTTCTTTAAATAAAAAATTATAAATGATATATCAGATATATAATATATATTGTCAGGTTGATCCGGTGTTTCTCTCGATCTCTTTTCCCTTTTCGTTTCCATTCTTTTTGTCTTTCTCGCGAGCCCGGTCTAATCC
Source organism: Eucalyptus brandiana (assembly GCA_014182725.1). Lineage (NCBI taxonomy): Eukaryota > Viridiplantae > Streptophyta > Magnoliopsida > Myrtales > Myrtaceae > Eucalyptus > Eucalyptus brandiana. Next base: position 46,060,240 of record CM024670.1, on the reverse strand, counting down.
TAGGATCAACTTGAAATTAAATGATAATGTTTTTTGTTTCATTTTTTTTACTCCTTGAAAAGGCGACCGAGGCTAGATAAACGCAATGGATTTGGTCCAGTTCCAAGGTTAACCTGAGAGGCTGAGACCAATCACAATTTTTTTTTATTTCATTTTTGTACTCCTTGAAAAGGCGATTAAGAACCCGACTCACCCAATGGATTTGACAACAAATGAGGTTAGCAAAGAAAGACAAGTGAAGAGCATCAAATGGGGCCAGTTGAGAGCATGAAATGGGGGCGAGCATTGAGTAAGGCGAGGACCGAGCAATAAGGGAGGCGAGCGATGAGTGGCGCGAGTGACCAAAAGCGAGTGAGGCAACTGTCCAGCGATAAGCGGGGAAGTTGTTTCTATCAATCTTAGCAAATTGAAGACTAGGAGAACAAATAATACATAAGAAAACGAGTGGTAGAAAATGATACCATGAGAAACTATTCATGCCATTTTGGAAACCGTCAAAACTCCTCACATAGATATTTTCCTCTTTCATACATTATGATTGTTGATGCCGTAAACATATCAAAACTCTAGGCTATTTTTTTATAAAATTATTTGGACTCTTCGTTAAGAAGCCATTTAATACTGTGGACATCATTGACTTGGGGTTTTTTTTAAATAAAAAATTATAAATGATAAATTAGACATATTATATATATATATAGCCAGGTTTATCCAGTGTTTCTCTCGATCTCTTTTCCCTTTTCGTTTCTATTCTTTTTGTCTTTCTCACGAGCCCAGTCTAATCCTAGGGTCAACTTGAAATTAATCGATAATTTTTTTTCTTTCATTTTTAGTACTCCTTGAAAAGGTGACCGAGGTTGGATAAACCCAATGGATTTGGTCCGGTTTCAAGGTTAACCTCAGACCAATCGATAATTTTTTTTATTTCATTTTTGTACTCCTTGAAAAGGCGATTAAGAACCCAACGTACCTAATGGGTTCGACAACGAACGAGCTTAGCGAAGAAAGACAAGTGAAGAGCATCAAACAGGGCGAGTTGAGAGCATCAAATGGGGCAAGCGTTGAGTAAGGCGAGCACCAAGCAATAAAGGAGGAGAGCTTGAGTGGCGCAAATGACAAAAAGGGAGAGAGGCAACTGTCAAGCGGCAAGCGGGGAAATTGTTTCTTTCAATCTTAGCAAATTGAAGAGTAGGAGCACAAAGAATACATAAGAAAACGAGCATTAGACGAGGATACCGCGAGAAACTATTCACGTCGTTTTGGATGCCGTGAGAACTCCTCACATAGATATTTTCCTTTTTTTTATAAATTATGATTGTTGATGCTGTAAACATATAAAAAGTCTAGGCTATTAAAAAATAGTATAAAATTATTTGGACTCTTCATAAAAAAAGCCATTTAATACTGTCGACATCATTGACTTAGGGTTTTTCTTTAAATAAAAAATTATAAATGATACATTAGATATATAATATATATAGTCAAGTTTATCCGGTGTTTCTCTCGATCTCTTTTCCCTTTTCGTTTCCACTCTTTTTGTCTTTCTAGCGAGGCCATTCTGATCCTAGGGTCAACTTGAAATTAATCAATATTTGTTTTTTGTTTCATTTTTTGTACTCCTTGAAAGGTCAACCGAGGACTAGATAAACCCAATGGATTTGGTCTGGTTCCAAGGTTAACCTGAGACCAATCGCAAATTTTTTTTTTTATTTCATTTTTGTACTCCTTGAAAAGGCGATTAAGAACCCGACTCACCCAATGGGTTCGACAACGAATGAGGTTTGCGAAGAAAGACAAATGAAGAGCATCAAATGGGGCCAGTTGAGAGCATGAAATGGGACGAGCATTGAGTAAGGCGAGCACCAAGCAATAAGGGAGGTAAAGATGAGTGGCATGAGTGACCAAAAGCGAGCGAGGCAACTATCCAGCGGTAAGTGGGGAAGTTGTTTCTATCAATCTTAGCAAATTGAAGATTAGGAGAACAAAGAATACATAAGAAAACGAGCACTAGGAAATGATACCGTGAGAAACTATTCACCCCGTTTTGGACGCCGTCAGAACTCCTCACATAGATATTTTCCTCTTTTATAGATTATGATTGTTGACGCCGTAAACATATCAAAAGTCTAGGCTATTAAAAATAGAATAAAATTATTTGGACTCTTCATTAAGAAGCCATTTAATACTGTCGACATCATTAACTTGGCCTTTTTTAAATAAAAAATTATAAATGATAAATTAGATATTATATATATATATATATATATATAGCCATGTTTATCCAATGTTTCTGTCGATCACTTTTCCCTTTTCATTTCTATTCTTTTTGTCTTTCTCATGAGCCCGGTCTGATCCTACGGTCAACTTGAAATAATTGATAATTTTTTTTGTTTCATTTTTTGTCCTCCTTGAAAAGGTGACCGAGGTTGGATAAACCCAATGGATTCGATTCAGTTCCAACGTTAACCTGAGACCAATCGATAATTTTTTTATATTTCATTTTTGTACTCTTTGAAAAGGCGATTAAGAACCCGACTGACCTAATGGGTTCGACAACGAGCGAGGTTAGCGAAGAAAGACAAGTGAAGAGCATCAAATAAGGCGAGTTGAGAGCATCAAATGGGGCGAGCATTGAGTAAGGCGAGCACCGAGCAATAATGGAGGAGAGGTTGAGTGGCGCCAGTGACCAAAAGTGAGCTAGGCAACTGTCGAGTGGCAAGCGGGGAAGTTGTTTCTTTCAATCTTTGCAAATTGAAGACTAGGAGAACAAAGAACACATAAGAAAACAAGCATTAGAAGAGGTTACCACGAGAAACTATTCTCACCGTTTTGGGCGCCGTGAGAACTCCTCACATAGATATTTTCCTCCTTTATAAATTATGATTGTTGATGCCGTAAACATATCAAAAGTCTAGGCTATTAAAAAATAGTATAAAATTATTCGGACTCTTCATTAAGTAGCCATTTAATACTATTGACATCATTGACTTAGGGCTTTTCTTTAAATAAAAAATTATAAATGATATAATATATATATATAGTCAGGTTCATCCTGTGTTTGTCTCAATCTCTTTTCACTTTTCGTTTCTATTCTTTTTGTCTTTCTCACAAGCCCAGTCCGATCCTAGGGTCAACTTGAAATTAATCAATAATTTTGTTTTTTTTTTCATTTTTTGTACTCCTTTAAAAGGCGACTGAAGACTGGATAAATCAGATGGATTTAGTCCAGTTCCAAGGTTAACCTAAGACCAATCGATAATTTTTTTTATTTCATTTTTGTACTCCTTGAAAAGGAGATTAAGAACCCGACTGACCTAATGTGTTCGACAACGAACGAGGTTAGCGAAAAAAGACAAGTGAAGAGCATCAAACGGGGCGAGTTGAGAGCATCAAATGGGGCAAGCATTGAGTAAGGTGAGCACCGAGCAATAAGGGAGGAGAGCTTGAGTGGCGTGAGTGACAAAAAGGGAGAGACGCAACTATCGAGCGGCAAGCAGGGAAGTTGTTTCTTTTAATCTTAGCAAATTGAAGACTCGGAGCACAAAGAATACATAAGAAAATGAGCATTAGAAAAGGATACTGCGAGAAACTATTCACGCCGTTTTGGACACCGTGAGAACTCCTCGCATAGATAATTTCATCTTTTATAAATTATGATTATTGATGCCGTAAACATATCAAAAGTCTAGGCTTTTAAAAAATAGTATAAAATTATTTGGCCTCTTCATTGAAAAGCCATTTAATACTACCACATCATTGACTTATGGTTTTTCATTAAATAAAAAATTATAAATGATATATCAGATATATAATATATATAGTCAGGTTTATCCAATGTTTCTCTTGATCTCTTTTCCCTTTTCATTTCTATTCTTTTTTTCTTACCATTTTGGACGCCGTGAGAACTCCTCACATAGATATTTTCCTCTTTTATAAATTATAATTGTTGTTGCTGTAAACATATCAAAAGTCTAGGCTACTAAAAAGTAGTATAAAATTATTTGGACTCTTCATTAAGTAGCCATTTAATACTGTCGACATCATTGACTTAGGGTTTTTCTTTAAATAAAAAATTATAAATGATATATCAGATATAATATATATATAGTTAGTTTCATCCTGTGTTTGTCTCGATCTCTTTTCCCTTTTCGTTTCTATTCTTTTTGTCTTTCTCGCGAGCCTAATCTGATCCTAGTGTCAACTTGAAATTAATCGATAATTTTGTTTTTTTCATTTTTTGTACTCCTTCAAAAGGCGACCAAGGACTAGATAAACCGAATGGATTTAGTCCAGTTCCAAGGTTAACTTGAGACCAATCGATAATTTTTTTCATTTCATTTTTGTACTCCTTGAAAGGCGATTTAGAACCCGACTGACCTATTGGGTTCGACAACGAACGAGGTTAACGAAAGAAGACAAGTGAAGAGCATCAAACGGGGCGAGTTGAGAGCATCAAATGGGGCAAGCTTTGAGTAAGGTGAGCACCGAGCAATTAGGAAGGAGAGCTTGAGTGGCGCGAGTGACAAAAAGGGAGAGACACAACTATCAAGTGGCAAGCGGGGAAGTTGTTTCTTTCAATCTTAGCAAATTGAAGACTAGGAGCACAAAGAATACATAAGAAAATGAGCATTAGAAAAGGATACTACGAGAAACTATTCACGCCGTTTTGGACACCGTGAGAACTCCTCACATAGATAATTTCCTCTTTTATAAATTATGATTATTGATGCCGTAAACATATCAAAAGTCTAGGCTATTAAAAAATAGTATAAAATTATTTGGACTCTTCATTGAAAAGCCATTTAATACTGTCGACATCATTAACTTAGGGTTTTTCATTAAATAAAAAATTATAAATGATATATCAAATATATAATATATATAGTCACGTTTATCTGATGTTTCTCTCGATCTCTTTTCCCTTTTCATTTCTATTCTTTTTGTCTTTCTCGGGAGCCGGATCTAATCCTAGGTTAGCAAAGAAAGACAAGTGAAGAGCATCAAACGGGGCGAGTTGAGAGCATCAAATGGGGCGAGCATTGAGTAAGGCGAGCACCAAGCAATAAGGGAGGAGAACTTGAGTGGCGCCGGTGACCAAAAGTGAGAGAGGCAACTGTCGAGCGGCAAGCAGGGAAGTTGTTTCTTTCAATCTTAGCAAATTGAAGACTAGGATAGTAACATTTTTAACTATTCCAGTAGCATTTCTCAGAGGATCCTACCGGGCTACAGAAGAAGAAGAAGTGTTTAGAAAGACACTAAGAGTTTTACAAAACACTTACTTTACTTTAAAGGACTCTTCCCAACACATTACAATCTCTTTGCTCTTTATAAACACTAAGAGGTCACACACAAACATGAACCAAGCTCACGGGTCCTAAAACAAACAAAGGCTCTGGATAATCCGGCAGGGAATTACTTTCGGTGATATGAACAGTGATAATGAACAGTGATTTCCCTAGCCTATTGCTATAATAATGCTACAGTTAGCGGTCTCATCCGTCACGGGCGTTATAGTCATAATCTAAATCATCAGAAATATGCATTTCTGCCATAAGATGTTCTTCATATTTTTGCTCAAGTCCTGCAAGTGAATTTGGTGAGAGAGTTCGGTATACTTCATGTTTGCCTCGTTTGAGGTGGATGGTTCCTCATGATTCTTGAAATACCCTATAGTGTTGACGAGCATGTTTGGCTGAGGCCAATTGGATGGTTAAGTATAGTAGGATGTGTCCATGCCTAGAGATTAGGACAAAGGTCCTTGATCATAGGGGTTTTGAGAAAGAAGACCCCCCCAATTGTGCATAGGGGTCTTGAGAAGATTGTGGAGGGTCATCTGTGTCTGTCATTTCTTGTTCCGATGATGATGCAACTTGTCTAAATTCCTCGAGTGCTTCCTTGTCTTTTGGTGTAAGGCTATAATGATCCCATGCAGTAGGTACATTATAGTTCCATACATCTTCAGGAATTATTTTATTTTCCTGGCACAAAACTCTTTGGAGTTCTCAGTACCGGTGTTCACAGCAACCAACAGGTCCTGGAAAAGATTTGTAAATCCGAGCTTCTATAATGTGTGGTTGAGGTTTATAGGATGTGATACCTATAAATTGTGGAGCATTAGTGATACTACCATTATTTTTTACAAAAGCCCATGGTCATCGGAAGAATAGAACAATGTGGACTTCAAGGTTTGGTTGGATGGTTCTCAATTCTTGCTGTAAGAGTTGCTTCCAGTGAGTGGGAGGATAAAACTAATTAAGGAAAGTTAAGAGATTTCTGTCACTTTCCTTTTCAATGTTTCGACCGAGTCCGAATATTCTGGTGAGGTTGATAATGAATCTTCTGGTTGGAATTTCGATAGTTATTAAGTACTTATTAGTTAACTACCATAATAACCATCGCAACTGATCAGAGAAGTCTTCTTCCTTGTAGATTAAAGGGTGTATGAACGGATAGCTGGAATTTAATCTGAAAGGATAAAGAATTGAACTTCCATGGAGTCGGAATAGATTTGTGTGGTATTGCCACATGAGGTTTTCCAAATTTTCAATGAGGCTGTCATTTTGGACTTGTTCAACAATCTCCTGGGGGTATTGCCAGCTTGGCTAATTTCGTATTCTTTCAATCTTATACTTTTCATTGCGATGAAGAGTATGGAAAGCATGCCTCATGATATACATGTTGATTTCTGCTTGTGCCTTTGATCTTGACAAAAAGTCAGCAAGCACGTTCTTTTTCCTAGCAATGTGTTTGGTTTCAAAAGAGTATTTTGAAAACCATTCAACCCATCGAAGCAGTTAAGAATGTGGGATCTGCTTATGTTTGAACTTGGTCATCTAGGGAAAGGATGCCATGTCTAATTCCACTAGGAAAGAGGTACGAACACCTGTAGTGCCAAAACTTAACATAGAGGGACATTTAAGTGTCAAAATTTTGGAAAGGTAAACTTAAGTCCCAGAATCGGAATAAAGTGGATCACTTAAGTGCCAATTCGGCCGAAATCCGACCAAATTGCTGACGTGGCAATTTTCCATCGAGTTGGGTAAGAAACGACGTCATTTTGCACGCTGATGTGACGAGAAAATACAAAAGCGATGTCATTTTGGCTTTGATATGTAAATAATTAATATAAAAATTAATTAAATTTAATTTAAAACTAAATTTTATTTAAAATATTCTAAAAAATAAAAATGTGTAAATAATTAATATAAAAATTAATTAAATTAAATTTAAACTTAAATTTATTTAAAATATTCTAAAAATTAAAAAATTAAAAAATTAAAAAATTAAAAACTTAAAATTAAAAATTAAAAAAAAAGGGGGTTGCCGAAGGGGCGGCCGAGGGCTGAGCTCGCCACCGCCGCCTCCCGCCGCCGCCGAGAAGGGCCCGTGATGGAGGGGGAGGGTCGGCGGGGTCGCCGGCCCAGGGCCGGGCGGCGAGAGCCACGAGCCCTCACTGGATCGCGGCGAGGGTAGTGATCCTCGCCCCCAGATCCGGGCGAGGGCTCGCGGGCCCTCGCCACCTCCCCACGGTCGCCGGGAAGGGCCGGCGACGGAGGGGGAGGGTCGGCGGGGGTCGCGGCCCCGGCCGACCCCCCCCTCCGTCGCCGGCCCTTCTCGGTGGCGGCGGGAGGCGACAACGACGAGGGCTCAACCCTTAGCCCTTTTTTAAAATTTTTAATTTTTAATTTTTAAGTTTAAGTTTTATTTTTAGAATATTTTAAATAAATTTAAGTTTAAATTTAATCTAATTAATTTTATATTAATTATTTACACATATTTATTTTTTAGAATATTTTAGCTAGTAGTTTAATTTTGATTTTGTAGACGACGTCGTTTGGGGTGAGTTTGAGCCAAGTCAGCTCTTCGGCAAGCCACCTAGGCAAGCAAAAACAATAAAATATTGCCACGTAAAATTTCCAGCAAGGTTCGCCGAAGGTAGCACTTAAGTATCCCACTTTTCAAAGAAAGCGGCACTTAAGTGTACCTTTTCAAAGTTTTGGCACTGAAGTGTCCCCCCGTGCCAAGTTTTGGCACTTGGGCTGTACTTCTGCCCACTAGGAAATGATGGCCGATGATATGGAATATGAACTTTTTTATTCCATTTTTCACTGCCAAGATTTCTTTGAAAGTGGAATGATAATGCATTTCAACTTGGGAAAATTTTCCACTTTTGTAGGCACAGAGGTGTCTCATACCTTTAATTTCTTCAAACAGAATGGCTGCCCAGTATTCATCACTAGCATCAATTTGGAGAATTCTCTTTCCTGTTGATAGAATTTGTAATGGAGGAAAAGTCTGCATGATCTCCTTAAGTTTAGCGACTGCTTTAGTTTGAGATTTTCCCCAGGGCGAGGGATTTTTCTTCAACATTGATTGTAGAGGAATCAACAGTTTTGCAATGTTTGAAACAAAATCTTTGAGATAATTAATTATCCCAAGAAATTGTTAAACTTGCTTTGTAGTGAAATTTTCCTTAGGAAACTTTAACAATTCCTGAGCAATATGTGACCCCGAATAGTATGTACTTTTGTTAAGGTGCATATTAAGAAATTCAGTTCTCATCTAGGCGATATTCATCTTTCTTTGAGAAAGCATAATCTCATGTTGCTTTCTAATATCTGCAAATTGCCCAAGAAGTTGGCAGTGGGATTCCTCATCAGGGTTGTAGAGTAGGATGTCATCAATGTATACAACTGCGCTTGACAAGATTTGTTGGAAAAATCGACACATGGCTTTCTGGAATAAGGAGTGAGCTACCTTTAATCCAAAAGAAATAACTTTCCATTGGAAATATTGGTTCGGGATACAAAACCCTGTTTTAGGTCTGTCTTCAAGATGAATTCCTAATTGCCAAAATCCGGCATTGAGATCGAATTTAGAATAAATATAGGCTTTTGACAATCCGGTAAAGAGGGAATTTCTAGAGGGTAAAGGGAATTTGTCATCCTGGAAAAAAAGGTTAAGAGGCTGATAGTTAATTACCAATCACATCTTTCCTCTGTTCTACTCGGCATGCTTATTAACATAAAAAGGCTTCACAAGCCCATTGAGAATTTGAAATTTCAATAAGGGCTTGTTGCAATAATTCCGAGCATTCCTTCTAAGCCGAGACTAGATGCTCTGACTTCATTGCCATATGACTCGCCTTTGGTTGGATTAATGTCTTCATTCTTTTTTAAGGGAAGGCGAACAAAGAATTCTAGGTTTTTCCATAAATGATGAGAACACTTTTGAGAGAATTCAGAATGGGATTCTAAACAAAATTCTAACAACTTCTACATAATCGGATCTAACAGATTCATTTGAATGGAAAAAAGTCTTTGGATATTGACGAACTTAGAAAATTGGTCCTTATACTTAAGACTTTTTCCAAGAATGATACAAAGCTAAGAAATCTAAGTCATGATGTCCCAACCAATGATCAAATCTTTGTTGGGAAGACTGGATTCGAAGATTTTTGTGGTTATAGAACACTAGGGGAAAAACTAAACAGTTACTGGAGTAGTTCTTACAATTGTAAAAAAAGTATCTCCTGAGACAGAATTAAATATCGAACGCAGGAATTCCAATATTCTTCAGGAAAAACTTTAGTATCTAAGATTGAAGATCTGTTACCAGTGTCTATGAGAGCAATGACAGTGATAGCTTTAGCAAACTTTTTGAAGTGAATGTTTTTACTAGAAAATGGGGACAATGGATTTTGCCTTGAAAATATATCATGGTTTTGTTCTGAAGAGGTGAGGGATATGTGAAAAAAGGTCTTTAGATTCTAAATCTAAATCAGTTTCACTAGGGGTTTGGTAACAAGGAATGACAAAAAGGGTTTGTTCATATGGTTTATTATCCATAGAGAATAGAAATTTGACATCATTTTCGAGTGAAATGCCTGTCTTAATTTCTTGCCCGGGGGCAGTTTTTAGCAAAATGGCCCTTTTGGTTGCAGATGAAGCATCTAGTCGATTTCTTGTGGCCTGAGCAATCTTTCCATTTACGTAGGAATTGCCATTTTTTCTTTTTTCAAAAGTGCTTGGATCCGTATCTGGATTTCTTTATCCATAATTTTTTTAAGTGCTTTTTTTCTGGAAGACTTTCTACAAAAACCATCACAATCTTTCTTGGAGCATTTGATCTTCAGCTCCTGGCAAGAGCAAGCTCTATCAAGTTCTCTGTTGTCCATGAGATAAGTTTTGACCATTTGGCGCTTCAAACACAAATCATCAAGGCACAAATGGATCTCTTGTTGTATTTCTCCCAAAGGAATATCCATAATTCTTCTTTGTCTGCTGAGAAAAGATTTCTCAACCTGTTGGGATAACTCTTTGGGGATGGAACTTAGAAAGATTTGTTTTAGGTTTGGATTAGCTCCAATACCATAGAAAAGCTTGAGCATCTCTCGATAATGTTTGTTGAGGTGCTTTTTTCTGGAGAGAGCGGCATTTTCTTTCAAAAAAATTCTCTCATTTTAAGCTCATGAAGGTCAAAATGTTTTCCAATGAAAAAATGGTATAGGAGGGTAACGGCATGATTAAAGTCTGGTGAAAGCAGAAATTAAACTTAGTCTTGTTCTGTCAGCGATTGCCGCCAATGTTTAAGGCTTCTTGTAAACCTAGTGACAAAACCAAAAATGAAATCATACTTATCCTGATTGGTAAGAGCTTGGGCATTTAGCCAAGTGTGGAATTCTTCAAATCTTTCTGGCCATTTAGAATATGAAATATCATCAACAGTAAAAAAAACTATTTGAAGGAAGTAGACACATTCTGAGAAGGATTGTTTGGTTGAACAACCTTTGGTTCAAAAGAATTGGATTCCATATCTTAATCCGGAGGGTCGGCCATGAATATTGATTAAGTTACTGGTGCAATAGGGAAGAAATCAATGTCAATGATTGAGAAGGATGAAGAGGATGAGAAGGATGTCGAATCTGATCCGGTGTCAAAGTTGCTTGGACAAACTAGTTCTGATGGAAATAGGATATGGTCTTTTGACATGGTAGGATCAGGTTGTTCTTCCTAATTGCCTAAATCTCTCAAGAATGATTCTATCAGATTCAATAGCATCATTTGGCTTGGCTTTTCCCTTATAATGAGCGAGGATTCTTTAGGCATCTTCTCTTTTCCCTTTTCTTTTCTTATTTAGTCTAGTTCTTTTGTAAAATATAATGGCAGTATCACTAATGCTCCACAAATTATAGGTACCGTTGGAGAAAACTCCTTGGATGTTTTGAAGTTGACAAAACTTATTCAAAGTCTACTCTGAAGATTTTCAGACTTTTATGTTAGAGTCTAAAGATGACCGGATTTTGTGGTAAATTCTAAAGTCTCCCAGACTTTGTGTCAAAGTCTGCCCACACTGACAAATTCCAAACTGAACATTACTGAAAAATAAAGACTTATCGAGATGCGAGATTTTGTTTATTTCTTCAAGAGTTCATTTCGTATGGCTTATGTATGGCTTTCCGGATGAATATATCACCTACGAGATTGATTATCTTTATTGAAATCAATTTAGATAAATCAAATCTTTTCGAATTGCAAGTAAATATGGAAAGAATCTACTTATGGAAATCAAGATCCTGATTGTATGGGCGAATAGGATTGACGAGCTTTCATCACAATCTTCAAACGACTCGAGATCTCCTTGATTGATTATGTCCAATGGGTAAATTGAAAGAATTCCTTTGGAAAGTGCCAATGGTCAAGAAGGCATGAATGAGTATTTAAAGCGGACTCTCTAGTTGTTCGATGGAGTGCATGAAAGAGAAATTTCAAAGTCTGAAGCTTACCATTTTCTTATCATTCGATAGACAGACCTCAAAGTTGTATATAAAAGAGAGAAACTTATAGTGAGACTTCGTGAGAGACCAGTAGAGACTCTTCACTGTGAAGTCGAGATCGCAAAGCTATAAAATCTCTTTTGATTCTTAGTGGAATCTAGCCAGTAGGCTGTCATTGTGGAAAGTGGACGTAGGTTTAATCTAAGTCGAATCACTATAAATTATGTGTTCTTATTCTCTTTCCTGAACTCATTTATTTTGTTCATAGTTCTATTTAACTACTAAAGTCTGAACTTGCTCAAAGTTTGTCGTTTTTTAGACTCAATTTTAAAAGCGAAATATTTCTACTATTCCTTGCGAAAAATTGTCTTTACACCTATTCACCCTCCTCTAGGCATTCATAATAGCACTTTCAATTGGTATCAGAGCCTGTGTACTTATTTTATTGAAGTGTTTTTACTTCTAAGCTAAAGATCTATGGCTAGTATTTTGGCTCCAGGATTGTTGAAGGTCAGAGCAACACCAGATCTCCTTACTTTGATGGGAAGGAGTACAATGTGTGAAAAAACAAGATGAAGGCATTTCTGAGATCGGAAGATCCCCTAGAGTGGGATGTGGTAGAAAAAGGGATCAATCCCAAAGCTATATCAACCTCAGAAAGAGGAAAAAAATTTGTAGATGATAGCGAAATAACACAAGCAGAATTAACCAAGAGATAAGCTCTTGATGCTAAAGTTATCTACTCTTTATACCGCACTTTATCTCCTACTGAGTATAATCAAATTTCCTCTTGTGAAACAGCGAAAGAACTTTGGAATAGATTGCACATTACTTATGAAGGAATTGATCGAGTAAAGGAAACGAAAATCAATATTATACTCGAACAGTATGAAGCCTTCAAGATGAATCCTGGAGAATCCATCACTAATATGTTCGTTCGTTTCACTGAAATTGTGAATGGATTGGCATATCAAGGATAGCCAATCTCAGGACCAATGAAGGTCAATAAATTGCTGCATGGACTCTCCCAAGACTGGAATCATGTGAAGACATCAATTAGAGAAACCCAGAGAATCATGCCTCTTTCAATAAACGAACTAGTAGGGACACTTCAATCATATAAAGTGGAGTAGATCAATGAGGAAGAAGATCCAAGAGATAAGTCAATTGCTTTAAAATCTAACGATGATTCTGAGGATACAGATTCAAATGACGATATGGATGACGAGGGCTAGCGCTTATGATCAAAAAGTTCATAAAGTTAAATAGAAAAGGAAGAAAATTCAACTGGAAGAACAGAGCACACAAAATTTCCAAAAAAGACCGACTGAGGACAACGAAACCAGTAAAGATGTAATATGCTTCGAAAGCAAGAAAAATGGGCATATTAGACCTAACTGTCCTTTATTGAAGAAAAAGAAAGGAAGAACTGATAAGTACAAGAAGACTCTCAAAGCTTAAACCTGGAGTGACACTGAGTGCAAGGAAAGTGAAGAAGAATACGCCAACATTTGTTAGATGGCTCATTCCGACTCAGACTTAGAATCAGAAACAAACTCTGATTCAAACTCAGACAAAGAACTTGAGGTTAGTAATTTAAAAATTACAGTTAAAGTCTCGAAGTACATAGAAGAACTTTGTCCTAGTCTCAAAACCTCTCTTAAAAGAATCTCCGAACTAAAAAGGGTAAAAGAATCTCCGAACTAAAAAGGGAAAATTCTAAACTTAAGCAACAGGAAATTTCTTGGAAAGAAAAGTTTGAAAGTCTGGATAAAAGTTTTGTTAATTTGAAAGAAAATTCTGATTATTTTGCTAAGGAAAATTATATTCTAAAAGAAAATCTTTCAAATATTTCAAAAGGATTTTCAAAATGATCTAAAAAATTGGAAAAAATTCTTTCATTACAAATACCCTATTTTAACAAGTCTAGTTTAGGTATGACTTCAGAAACAATTCCATTAATTAATTTTCTTAAAGTAAAAGAGAGACTTAAACTAAGACCTGTAAAGGCATTTTATAAAAATCATTTTCAAAGAGTTTTTGTAAAACATATTGGCCGAAGTGCACTCGAATGTTCAAAGTGTAACAATTCATAACATTTTGAGAAAGAATGTCCTAAAGTTTGGAAACTTGTTAAAAAGGACTGGGCAAAGACCGTTTCTAATGCTAACTCTCATGGAGCCAAGAAAATTTAGGTACCAAAGAAAACTTGAGTTTTTTTTATGATTGCAGGTCACTATCAAGAGAAAGATCAAATGATATTTGGATAGTGGCTACTTAAGGTACATGACAAAGGACTCAAGCTGCTTTATAAAGCTTGTTAGACTAAATGGAGGAAAAGTTTCCTTTAGGGGAAACAACAAGGGAAGAATTGTAGGTTGTGGAACTATGAAGATTGGAAACCTGACTATTAACAATATTTCTTTGGTGGAAGGTTTGAACTACAATCTACTTAGCATAAGCCAACTCTGTGACACTAGATTCAAAATCAACTTCCAATAAGGTATTTATTCTAGAATGAGTCAAGACTTCTCTCAATTTTTCACTGGGCGAAGGCATGGGATATTTATCTTCTAGATGTAAACCCAGAAAGTTCTCAATGTCTTATATCTATTCAAGATGAAGCAAGTCTCTAGCATCGAAAGCTTGGTCATGTCAACATGAAGCAAATTGCCATGATTTCTTTTAAGAAACTTGTTCATGGTCTTCCCAACCTAGCTTATCAAAACTCATAACTATGCACTCCATGTGTTCTGGGAAAACAGGTTAGAAGTACCTTTAAACCTGTAAATCAAGTTTCTACCAATTGACTTTTGCAGCTTCTACATATGGACCTTTTTGGACCAACCAAAACTCAGAATATTTGTGAAAAGAAATATTGCCTAGTAATCGTGGATGATTACTCTCGCTTCACTTAGGTCTACCTTCTAGCAAGTAAGTTTGAAGCCTTCTCTTACTTCTCAAAATTTGCAAAGAAGGTTCAAAATGAAAAAGGTTATGCTATTTCAAGCATATGAACTGACCATGGAGGTGAGTTTGAGAACCAGGACTTTGCAAAGTTTTGTGATAAATCTGGTTTCCAGTATGTTTTCTCTTCTCCATACACTCTAAAACAAAATAGGGTTGTGCAAAAGGAAAAACATATCCTTACAGGAGATGGCCAGAACCCTCTTAATTGAGAGAAACATATCCTCTCGATTTTGGGCAGAAGCAGTTTCTACAGCTTGCTACACCATCAACAAAGTGTTCTTGAGGCCTATCTTAGAGAAAACTCCATATGAAGTGTATAAAAGGAAAGAAGCCAAATGTTTCTTACTTCCATGTCTTTGGCAGTAAATGTTTTATTCTAAAAAATCCTAATAATCAATTTAGAAAGTTCGAGAAGAAATCAGACGAAGGAATCGTCCTTGGTTATTCAATCACAAGCATAGCTTATAGGGTCCTTAACAAGAAGAGTCAATCTATGGAAGAATCTATGAACATCAAATTTGAGGAGACTCAACCAGATCAGACTTAACTTGAAGAATCTGAACCTATTTTAGACTTTACAAAGTCTACTTCCCCCGAAGAGGTTCAAACTTTTAGAGAACAACAACAAATAGATCAAGAAGTTTTAACCGAAGCAAAGGATCTTCAGACTTTCAAATCAAGCAGCAACTGGAAGCACAAGTCAAGTTATCCCAAAGAACTCATCATTGGTAACATTGATGAAGGAATTCGAACCAGATCCAAAAGGTGAGAAGAGTCTAGTGCTCTAGCACTTGTTTCTGAAATTGAACGAAAAAGTGTAGATGAAGCCATGTCCGATGAAAGCTGGATAGAAGTTATGCAAGAAGAGCTCAGACAATTCAGCATCAACAATGTTTGGGAGCTGATTCCAAAACCTAAAGGTAAATCTATAATCGAGACAAAATGAGTCTTCAGGAACAAGATGAACGAGAAAGGAAAAATCGTCAGAAACAAAGCAAGACTTGTGGTCAAAGGATATACTCAAGAAGAATTAAAAAGACTATGACGAGACCTATGCACCAGTAGCGAGGTTAGAAGCAATTAGATTATTACTTATTTTTGCTTGCTATAAAAATTTCAGGTTATTCCAGATGGACGTCAAAAGTGCCTTCCTTAATAGGTTCATTCAAGAAAAAGTCTATGTGGAACAACCATTAGGATTTGAAGATCCAAGAAAGCCAGACTTAGTCTATAGACTGAAAAAGGCCTTGTATGGACTAAAACAAGCACCTCGAGCCCGGTATGAAAGGTTGAGTAAGTTTTTAATACAAAATGATTTCGAAAAAGGAAAAGTAGATACTACCTTATTCATAAAGAGAGAATGAAAAGATTTTTTACTAGTACAGATTTATGTAGATGATAATATCTTTGGTTCTCTTAATGAAAATCTATGCAATAAATTTTCAAAGTCTATATAGGATGAATTCGAGATGAGCATCATGGGTGAGTTAACTTCCTTTTTGGGATTGCTAGTTAAATAGTCGAAGAAAGGTATATTCATTCACTAAGAGAAATATGCCCAAGATCTTATCAAGAAATTTGTATTAGAGAATTGTAAAAAGACAGAGACACCTATGTCAAGTTCCTCGAAGCTGGACAAGGATGAAAAAAGAAAGAAAGTAGAACAGAAGCTTTACAAAAGCATGATCGGTTATCTTCTTTACCTTATTGCATCTAGACCTGACATTTTGTTTAGTGTTTGCATATGTGCTAAATTTCAGTCTGATCCCAGAGAATCTCATTTAAGTGCTACAAAACGCATCATTAAATATGTGGCAACTTCTCCAAAGCTGGGTATGTGGTATCCAAAAGAATGAGACTTTACTATTCTTGGATATTCAGACGCTAATTTAGCTGAATGTAAAGTGGATAGAAAGAGCACTTCTGGAACCTATCAATTGCTAGGAAGTATGCTGGTCTCTTGGTTCTCAAGAAAGCAAAATACTGTAACTCCATCAACAACAGAAGTAGAATATGTGGCTCTTGGGATCTGTTGTTCTCAAATTATGTGGATAAGACAACAGTTAAGAGACTTTGGAATTGAAGAATCGTGTACCGAAATCAAATGTGACAATACCAGTGCAATAAACCTCACCAAGAATCCAATTCTTCATTCAAGGGCGAAGCACATAAAAATTCGACATCACTTTATAAGAGATCATGTCCAAAATGGGGAGATTATGATTCAGTTCATTGATTTGAAGAATCAGCTGGCAAACATCTTCACAAACCCTCTAGAGAAAAATCTATTTGAGTTTATTCGCACCAAGCTAAATATTATTTATCCTCTAGAGTAAAGTCTAGAACTCTCCAAACTCAGAATTTTCAAACGCTACATCAGTGAGAAACTGACTCGAATCCAAGTATTTTAATTTTAGTATGAAAATTGTGAAATGGTATGACTTTATTCAAATCATTGCTTACCTATATTATTTTTAGAAATTATCCGTTTCGAATTTTTGAATTTTTGGCAATTTTTATTTTCAATTTATTTCAAAAATGCAATTTTCTTTTTCCTTTATTACGTTTCAATTATCCCTTTTCTTCGTGACCTTTCATCTTCTTTATATACCCTTTTGTATTCAAGTAGTTCTTTTTTAAAACCCTAAAGAACAGACTCTCGACTCTCTTCTCTCTACTCTCTCGTTTTTACTCTCTCGACTCTACTCTCAAGTGTGTTCCGCAAGTTTTTATCTTTTTCACTCGAACTTGTTCGAGAAATCCTCCACGACTGCGAAGATGTCTTTTCAAAGAAAGTCGTCTCGGATCGCAAGCAGAGGACCATAGAATATGCCTGAGGGCCCGACACATTTTGATATGAACGAAGAAGAAGAGTCTCCACAACATTCTCCACAGCATGCTACGTAGAATCCTCCTAGTGAACCATTGGAAGAGGAAATTGAACAAGATGTTGTTCCTCTTCATACCATGACTCCCTAGGTTCTGTTCAAATTTTATGGTCGTTTGAAAACGGGTGGTTTGCCAATGTCCCTCAGTACTGATTATCTAAGAGAGCACGGTTACAAGAATGAAACGTTGTTTCTGAGAACAATGGAGCATTTAGGAATAGCAAAGAAAGGAGCAGCGAAAGAGGCTTTCCGTAACTTTCCTATCAATCCTCGTTTTAGCATTTTCAATCAGCCTGAAAGCAAAGACAATGATGAGAGGATGTTCTCGAATTTTCAACCAAGGATGGGCATTGCTGCTAAAATGCCTGGTGTAGGAACGAAGCTTTTTCATTCCAATGATCATAAAAATGTTTATTTCCAAATGCTAAAAAGAGGGGTGATGAACCCTCAATTGGTCAACTTTGACTTTTTAAATTCGATCAACGTGAATTTGAGGGAAAAATTGGCTTTCCTTCGACTTGAAGACTTTTGCTTCAAGACAACTGTTGCTTATCCAAAGTTGACTGCATTTTTCTATTCAAACCTTTCTTTTCTTAATCAAAATTGCTTCAAATTCATTGTGAGTGACAAAGAATATCTGGTGGATGTTGACACTTTGGTTGATGTTATTGGGGTGGAAAGGAGTGGCTTCCAACCAATAAATGTCTCGGTTGGTCATGCAACAAGATTTCTTGTTAAGGACAGACTCCCCGAAGGAAGCATCACTTATTCCATAATGACAGCCTCCAATGTCTTGCTGCACAAAATCATCATAAACTGCATCAGACCAAAGGCTGCTTCAAAAACTGATGTTTCCCAATTTGAAGCACGGCTTATGTTTGCTATCTCCAATGACATGAAGTTTTCACTCCTTCATATTGTCCTAATGCACATGTATAGGACTGCTATGAAGGATAAGGGACAACTGCCTTACTCTGCGTTGGTTACAAAACTATTTAGACATTTTGAGATTGAGTTTCCTGTCTCTCTCTGCACTAGAACTGTAGCTCCTATGGTTATAGGACTAAAAATGATTTTGTAAATGAGGCTAAAAGATCTAAACAAGGCTTTAGAGCGCTTGAAGAAGACATCTCCTAGCAAAACAAAGGAAGAATATGTTGCAAGTAAGAGAAAAGGCAAAGAAATTATGAAAGAACCTGTCAAGAAGAGAAGATCCCTCATCTTGTAGGATGAAGAGGATGACGATGATCTTACCATTTCTGCCTTGGCCTTGAAAAATATTCAAAGATTTGTTGGTTTTGAGCAATCCAAGGGGATAGGAGAAGGAGGGAGAGTAGACACAGAGCGAAGAGAAGAAGGAAGAAAAGATAGAGAAGAAGCAAAGCTAGAAGAAGAAGAACCAGGAAGAGAAGAAGAAGCAAGAGAAGAGGAAGAAAGAGAAGGAGCAAGAAGAGAAGCTGAAGCAGAAGAGGGTCAAGATGACTCCTATGAGACAATGGTAGCAGTATCCTTATTTGAGGATTCTAAAGCAACAAGGAGTGTCCAAGTAGGAGAAAGAACAGAAAAAGAACATCACTTTTGTGCTGGAATTGAGAAAGAATAAGAAGAAGTTTTCTTTTCTCCACCTATAGGCAAGGAAACAGAGGGAGTTTATGAGAAAATAGGTACTTCTTCTCCTTTTTTACAAGTAATGATGTTAGTCGATCACCTGCCGATCCAGACAAAGTCCATGCTACTCATTTTCTTGAAGTTGATATTGGAGAATCTACTCCAAGTCTTGGAAGTAGAGGAGTTGATGTCCCCTCATCTCTCAACACTCCACAAACTGAACGTGCTAAGGCTAGTGCACAAATAGAACCTAATGCAAACTTTCAAAGGCTGCTCGAGCTCCTTCTGGAGATAAAAGCACAACACTATGGAATGGAATGTGAGATTCATAAGCTTCAATCTACTTTATAATCTACTTCAGATTCTCTTAATGAGAAGGTACAGTCTTTAAACTTTCAAATTCAAGGTTTACAATAGCAAGTTTTACAGACTACTAAGATCAAAGATGTTGAGAAATTGAAGGAGACAGTGCGAAAGCTGGAGGAGACAGTTCAGTCAATGGAGGATTTCCAACTCGTTCGCATTCCAAGACAAACTTGATTTCATTCTATCTCTTTTTTTAATCTTGATTTTCTCCGCGTTTTGCCGTTGACAAAAAGGGGAACAAATGTGCATATTTACTTTTGATACTTTTGATCATTTATTTTTTTAACTTAAACTTTTGCGGATTTAACTTTGTTTAGTGGTAACTCTTATAATCTGCAGCAACTTTTGTGATGATCATGAATGTGGATGAATGTGGATGTTTTGATCTTGGTGTTTGATTATTTTTTAATATTAACATGTTTTCAATAGTTGCAAAATCAATGCCATCCACAGATCCTTATCTTTTTGAATATCATGTACTATTAAAGTATTGTTTTGCAGGTTATAAGTTCTTAAATCTGCAGGAAAGTTTTGTCATCATCCAAAATGAGGAGATTGTTGGAGAAAACTCCTTGGATGTTCTGAAGTTGACAAAACTTATTCAAAATCTATTCTGAAGATTTTCAGACTTCTATGTCAAAGTCTGAAGATGACCAGATTTTGTAGTAAAGTCTGAAGTCTCCTAGACTTTGTGTCAAAGTCTGCCCACACTGACAAATTCCAAACTGAATGCTACTGAAAAATGAAGACTTATCCAAATGCAAGATTTTGTTTATTTCTTCAGGAGTTTGTTTCGTATGGCTTATGGATGGCTTTCTGGATGGATATATCACCTACGAGATTGATTAGCTTTATTGAAATCATTTTAGATAAATCAAATCTTTTCGGATTGCAAGTAAATATGGAAATAATCTACTTATGAAAACCAAGATCTTGATTGTATGGACGAACAAAATTGACGGGCTTTCATCACAATCTTCAAACGACTCGAGATCTCCTTGATTGATTCTGTCCAACGGGTAGATTGGAAGAATTCATTTGAAAAGTGCTAACGGTCGAGAAGGCATGAAGAAGTATTTAAGGCAAACTCTCTAGTTGTTCGATAGAGTGCATAAAAGAGAAACTTCAAAGTCTAAAGCTTACCATTTTCTTGTCATTCAGTAGACAGAGCTCAAAGTTGTGTACAAAAGAGAGAAACTCATAGTGAGACTTCGTGAGAGACTAATAGAGACTCTTCATTGTGAAGTCAAGATCACAAAGCTGTAAAATCTCTTTTGATTCTTAGTGGAATCCAGCCAGTAGGCTGTCAACGTGGAGAGTGGATGTAGGCTTGATCTAAGCCGAACCACTATAAATTTTGTGTTCTTATTCTCTTCCCTAAACTTCTTTATTTTGTTCGTAGTTCTATTTAACTGCTAAAGTCTGAACTTGCTCAAAAATTTGTTGTTTTTCAGACTCAGTTTAAACGAAATATTTCTACTATTCCTTGTGAAAAATTGTCTTCACACCTATTCACACATGCCTCCTTTAGGTATTCATACTAGCACTTTCAGGTACCACATCCTATAAACCTCAACGACACATTACAGAAGCTCAGATTTACAAATCTTTTCCAGGACCTGATTGTTCCTATGAACACCGATACCGAGAACTTCAAAGAGTTTTGTGCCAGAAAAATAAAACCATTCCTAAAGATGTATGGAACTATAATGTACCTACTGCATGGGATCATTATAGCCTTACACCAAAAGCCAAGGAAGCACTCGAGAAATTCAGACAATTTGCATCATCACAGGAACAAAAAATGACAGACACAGATGACCCTGCACAATCTTCTCAAGACCCCTATGCACAATGGGGGGTCCTCTTTCTCAAGACCCCTATGATCAAGGACATTTGTTCTTATCTCTAGGTATGGACACATCTTGCCATCCTCAACATCCAATCGACCTCAACCAAACATGCCTGCCGACACTACAGGGTCTTTCAGGAATCATGAGGAAGCATCCTCCTCAAACGAGACAAACATGAAGAATACCCGAACTCTCTCACCAGATTCACTTGCAGGATTTGAGCAAAAATATGAAGAACATCTTATGGTAGAAATGCACAATTCCGATGATTCAAACTACGACTATAATGCCCGTGACGAATGAGACTATTGACTGTAGCATTACTGTAGCAATAGACTAGGGAAATCACTATTCATTGTCACTGTTCATATCATCGAAAATAATTCCCTGTCAGATTAGCCGGAGCCTTTGTTTGTTTTAGGACCCATGAGCTTGGTCCTTGTTTTTATGTAACCTCCTAATGTCTATAAAGGGCAAAGAGATTCTAATGTGTTGAGCAGAGTCCCTTTAAATAAAGTCGGTGTTTTGTAAAACTCTCGATGTCTTTCTAAACACTTCTTCTTCTCTAGCTTGGCAAGATCCTCAGAGAAATGCAGCTCGAATAGTTAGAAATGTTACCATCCTGGCACCTTTGAGTGTCTCTAGTTTCTGAACTAAAGGTTAGAGTAGTTTTCCACTAAAAAGTTGTCCCTGAAGGGCTTGAACAAGAGGTTCGCCCACAATGGGAAGGCATACCTGCAAGAAATTGACTCCGTCTTCCCTGGTTCTCAGCCTAGGTCCATTCAAATTGAAGACTAAGAGAACAAAGAAGACATAAGAAAATGAATATTAGAAGAGGATACCATAAGAAACTATTTACGTTGTTTTGGATGCCATGAGGACTCCTCAAATACACATTTTCCTCTTTTATAAATTATGATTGTTGATGCCGTAAAGATATTAAAAGTCTAGGCTATTAAAAAACAGTATAAAATTATTTGGACTGTTCGTTAAGAAGCGATTGAATACTGTCGACATCATTGACTTAGGATTTTTCTTTAAATAAGAAATTATAAATGATATATTAGACATATAATATATATAGTCAAGTTGATCTGGTGTCTCTCTCAGTCTCTTTTCCCTTTTCGTTTATGTTATTTTCGTCTTTCTCACGAGGCCCCTACTTTCTTCTGTCTCTCTCCACTTTCTCTCTCTAAAACCAGTAAACACCAAATCCTCTCCGTCGCTCCCCTTCCTACAATATCGACACTCGATCGCTCTGCCCCCGCGCGCCCTCTTTCTCCGGCCGAAGGGACCGCCCAACCCGCCTCAATCACCTCCCCTGCCGCGCCGCACCTTTCGGCGGTCTGCATCGGTGCGGCCGAGCATCGTCGAGGCAAGTGATTTCTCCCTTGCTCCAGGGCAGCTCCAGCATTGGTCTCCCGGTTGTGTCCGTCGAGGTGAGCAGATGCCGCTGCCGATGGTGATCGGCTGATCATGTTTATTATGTTTTTTTTTTTGGGGGGGGCCTTTTTGGTTGAGTTTTGGCTTTCGGAGGTACTGTGATTACTGGCGAGTGGGCTTTTTTTGGCGAGGGGAGCTGGACCGGTCATTCTGGATGGGCCGGTTTCGTGGAATAAGAGTTAGGAAGTTCCGGATTTGTGTGGACGGATTGTGTTGGGTGATCAAGACATGATTTTGGGAGGTTTCTTGGGAGCCGTCCGCCAATACGAAATATTGGGCCCTTGTGCGTGGGGGGATTCCTGCGGCCGGAAGTCTTATGATAGTTTCAAGAAATAGCTGTGAGGGTTGATTGTGGTGGAATAGATGGTGGTTCATGGCTCCGTCCCGAGTACTGTTAACTTTTTGGCCCTTGAGTAGTGTTGAATGTTGAAGCTTTTTCAGATCAACTACACTTTCGGGAACAGCAACAGCCGGTCTACGTGAAGCAATTGCAAAACCAGAGGTTGAGGAAACAGAGACTCTGTATTTCTTCATGTCTCCAATGACGAAGGATGAAGGGGCCCACTCAGGAACAGCCAGTAGTAGTAGTAGTAGAAGTGATTTCCCAAAAGGCTTCTACTACGACGCGTTCTTGAGTTTTCGAGGTCTCGACACTCGGGATGGATTTGCAGATCACCTCCATGAGTCCCTGACCAATTCAGGGTTCCGGGTTTTTATGGACGACGAAGAAATCCGACAGGGTGAGGAGATTGGGTGGAAGATTCTGCGAGCAATAGAGGACTCCAAGATCTACATACCCATCTTCTCCACCGGATATGCTTCGAGTAGATGGTGCCTCCGTGAGCTCGCACACATGGTGAAGTGTGCATGTCCAGATTCTTCGGGAGGACCAACAGGGCATGAGATACTTCCGATATTCTACGACGTGGAACCCTCAGATCTTAAGCTCGAAACAAAGCTGTACGGAGACGCTTTAAGGAGGCATGAGGAGGAGCAAGGCCGTCATGTAGTGAAGCCCTGGGAGGAGGCCTTAAGAAAGGTTGCTAAATTCAAGGGATGGGAGGTTAAAGGCCAACGGTAATGTTGATTTGCTTTACTTACCGTACCATTCTATGCTCTGTTTAGGCACTTTTTTTTTTTTGGGTAATGGGTTAACACTAAAGGTATGCCAATTAAAGTCATGCTTCTGATGGATATTTTATATATATACATATTATTAGCATCGTAAGCGTTAAATTCTTGAATATGGCAGCCACGGCAAGGTCATTAGAGATATCAAGCAAGAGGTTTCTCTTGGGATGACAACAAGAGAGAGAAATGTTCCTGATGATTTGGTTGGAATAACGGACAGAGTAGAATACATTAAGAAGTTGTTAGATCCCACTTGTGCTGATATCCGAGTTGTTGTAATTTACGGCATGGGAGGTATTGGAAAGTCAATTCTTGCCAAGGTAATCTGTAATCAACTCTCTCCTCTATTTCAACATTGGAGCTTTCTTCATGATATTCGAGAGTCATGGTCTCGATCCTATGGCATTGAAAAATTGCAAAAGAAACTACTATGGGACCTTTTCAACCTCACACGTCCAGAGACCTTAGACAAAGATGAAGGAGTAAATATGATAAAACATAGATTGCCTAACGAAAAAGTCTTGATCGTCCTTGATGATGTGGATGATGGAGATCAACTCATGCAACTAGCAGCAAAACTCAATTGGTTTTGTCCAGGAAGTAGGATCATTATCACAACTAGAGACACTAGTGTAATACCTACAACCAAGGTGGAAGGGTTAGGAGAAAGTGTCTTAACGCAGCCCATAAAGATTTACCCTTATGAAATGAAGGAGTTACATTCCGATCATGCTCTACGACTTTTTAGCAAGCTTGCCTTTAGCACAGATTCACCTCCACATGATTATGATGATCTTTCAAGAGAAATTGTAGCTACAACCGGAGGACTCCCTTTGGCTCTTGAGGTGATAGGCTCTTCTCTCCGTGCCAAAAGCAAAGCGGCATGGAATGATTCATTGAAGAAGTTGAAAGAAGTGCCTCACAAGAAAGTTCTAGAGAACTTAATAACAAGTTATGATGCACTAGACTACGAGGCAAAACAAATTTTTCTGGATATCGCGCGCTTCTTTGTGATGAAAAGAAAAACTGATGCATTTTATATGTGGGAATCCTACTACAACTTTTGTCCAAATGCTGGATTTGAGGTTCTTATTCATAAGTCGTTGATCAAGATTGTTGATGGCGATAGAATATGGATGCATGATCAATTAAGAGATCTCGGAAGAGAAATTGTTCATCAAGAAAATATTAAGAATCCTGAAGGTCGGAGCCAACTGTGGTTACATGACATGGCCTTAGACATAGTATGGGTAAGAAGGGTAAGGACCAATGCAAAATCGGCTTTTTTTTCTACAAGAAAAAATCAAAGAGGATTTATATGCCATGTTTTCAAAGTTCATCATATAACTTGATGCCTGTGCTCACTAATTCTGGTTTATATTATCAGGGAACAGATAATGTAAAAGCGCTTGCACTATTGGGATCTAGACACAACTTTACCTGTGAAGACTTTGCAAATCTTTCGAAAATAAGGTTCCTTAAATTGGACAGCGGAAAGTTCACCGGAGATTTTGAGAATATATTTCCAGAGTTAAGATGGTTTTCTTGGCGTCAATGCCCTTCAGAACTTCAGGCAAACAACTTTTCGCTGAAGAGCCTAGTTATTCTCAAACTTTCAGGTAATATTACCAAAGACGAATGGAGCGGATGGGTCCAAATCATGGTAAGATCTCAGTCCGTGCATTTACTCAGTCTCATCATATGATTACATGCTGTGATTCCTCAAACCGATGTGTTCTGATGATACTAATTTGATTGTTTTACAGATGGGAAGTCAACTAAAGGTATTAAATCTCAAAGGTATTACATTTCTAACTAGAACACCAGACTCTGTTGGATGCTTGAATTTAGAGATATTGATCATCAAAGATTGTCAGAACTTGGAAAAAATTGATGGCTCAATCAGAAACTTGGAGCAACTCAAGTGCTTGGAGATCAAATGGTGTCCTTGTCTAAAAGATTTGCCGGAGGAAATTGGTTGTCTATCTTCCCTAAGAGAGCTTGTCTTAATTCAGTGTCCATATGTTCGTAATTTGCCATCTTGGGTTGGTGATCTTAAAGGTCTGTCAAGGCTAGTGATGGAAGATCTAGGACTTGATAGGCTTCCTCGGGACATATCAGAGCTAGTGGATCTTAAGTACTTGTCTTTAATGAACTGCACAGGGCTAGAGGAGCTTCCATTCACAATAGGGATGTTGAAATCATTGGTAGAGTTGGATTTGTCCGGCACATCGATTAAAGCTCTACCTCTATCGATTGGAAACCTAAAAAATGTAGTGGTAAAGATTAACAGTTGTACCATAAGAATTAAACTGGAAAAGAACATAGGAAGATTCACCAGTTATTTGAGTGCTCAAAGACCAGAATTATATGCCGAGATTATAAGCAAAGGAGAGCTCCCATCCTCCTTGAGACTCTCCGAATACCCTTTTCCCTTGCTTATGGACTGCGGGATGATTCAAACAGAGTACGGTGTTTTTTTTTATATTTTTTTGTTGGTATCCAGGATCCAGCGTCACTTTCGCCGCAACGCCCAACAGGTCCTAACGTCGACCACTGACTATACCTAGAGGAGAGTTAGCCCAGGATCTCACCACCAGAGCTCTTTACTTAAGACACTAACAACCGGAGATTCGAACTCGTTCCCTCGACGATGAGGTAGTAAGGCGCAAACCATCATGGCTACCCACTGGTGGGTAAGAGAGTACGATGTTAATCCCCAATATTTGCCAAGTTGCATCGAACGGATTTCTATCTCAACAATTCATGCTCCAGAGACAAGTTGTGCAACATGGCAGATTGTTCATGAGGCCAGTCAGCTTGGTTTGAGGATCATTCAATCACTCAACTTATTTGCAGGAGTTGAAAATCTGATTTAAAGCCTTGTTTCCCTGTTGGACAGAATGAGGGCAATAAATTTATTTTTTTAGGCAACTTAAAAGTTTGTTGCATATCCCCAAAAAAATCCGGGGTTGATTATCGCGTTTGTCATTAAAGAGGATGCAGCCAAGCTATTCTGTCGAGGATACGGTGACCGTTATCTGAAGATGCTGAGGAGCTTGTTGTCACTGCCTCCACAGCATATGCAAATTCGCTGTATGAGTTGGGCGAGGCTTACTTTTGAGATTCGCATGGCTCTGTATGGTTCGAAGGTTCTATCTTGTGACATGGAAATAGGAGCAACATTCCTGTATTACTCTTGCTCAGTGAGCATCAAATGTCCTTGCTCAATGGCAAAACTCGAAGCATGGGTTACAAAGTGGAGCGATGCGGGAAGAGAAATCCCTATCTGTAGGAAAAAATCTTGGCTTCTTGGGATTTGAAAGTGTTGGAGAAATCTTCGTGAAATGTTTTGAAGCTAACAAAACGTTTCTAATCCGTTGAAGAAAGGCTATCCAGAACTGGATGTTTCATTAAGGATGTAACTTTATCAACTGGAGAAAATCTCTTGGCTGGATATGATATAACGGAATCTTTTATTTGATCATGATTGATTCGAAGATTAAGGATCCGATGATTGGCAAAATATACTTGGAAGGTTTTACTTATGGAAACCGAGATCCTAATTGTATGGGCGAACATGATTGATGGGCTATTGACATGTTCCTTTAATAGCTCGAATAATCTTCCTAATTGATTCCGTCCAACGGGTAGATTGGAGGAATTCCTTTGGTAAGTGCCAACGGGTATGATGGCATAAAGGAGTATATAAGGAAGACGTTCTAGTTGTTTGAGAGGGTGCATGGTAGAAGAATTCCAAAGTCTGAAGCTCCTTGTTCTTAGTCAATTCATTTGAGCGAAATCTTGTACGCAAAAGAGAGTCTATATTCGTGAGAAACCTTAAGGAAGTGTAGTAGAATATCTACATTGTGGAATCAAGGGAAAGCTGTGCTGTAACATCTCTTTTGTTCATAGTAAAATCCAACCGGTGGGCTGTCAATGCAAAAGAGTGGACGTAGGCTTGGATTAAGCCGAACCACTATAAACCTTGTGTTCAATTTTCTTTTCCCTACTCTTTGCCTTACTTTGATCATAATTCGTTTTAGAACATCCTTTCTATTGTCTGATTAATACTGCTTGCATATCACGAAAAATTATTATCCACCTATTCACCCCCCCTCTAGGTGCTTATACTAGCTATCTCAGAAAGCTACCAGAATCTTGACTATGCGCTTACCAAGGATGCACACCTGAAAAAAAAAAAAAAAAAAAAAAAAAAAAAAAAAACAAGACTAGAAAGGATACAGCAATCACCGGGATAAAAGAGTCCCCTTTACGTAGACAGCAAACTTTTCCAGAATGGTCGCATTGAAAAGTACTGTCGTATTGTACAAACTATAAGAAAAATATGAGCTAATAGTTGCTCTAGATTCTGCATTGGGGGTTGGATTGAGCAAGGCTCCATCGTGCTTGCGGAGCTTGCTCCGCGTCGTTTCAAGGAAAATTTCATGCAAATAATGATTTTTTTTCTTCGTGTATACTCAGTTGCATGTTACTTCTAAGGATTTTTTCCCCTTGTTACTTTTGTTGCCAGATTAAAAGTCCCAAAGGAATTATCAGACCTTCATGATAATATTCATAACCCTCTTCTCCCACCACCATAACTTCTCTGTAATTTTCCTCGGAGAGAAAAACAAATATCTTGAGTTTCTTACAATTCTGATGATTTTATTAGTGATAGGCTTAAGGCCCGTCCGCCCATGTTGGGCCTAAAAGCTCAGCCCACAAGATTAGGGCCCATGGATGAAGGGGTACGATTCCTTTTTGGAGAAACGTATATAAAGGAGGAGAGAGAGAGAGAGGACATAACTCTTGGAATTATAAACGCACGTACGTTCCTCTCCCTCTCTTTTCTTCCAAACGCTTAAGGCGACGCCGTTTCCCTTTTCAAGGCAAATTGACATCATCGGATCAGAATTTCTTCCTCAATCTTCGGCATTGGTGTTTAATCTATGGCTAACAAGGTACGCTCGATTCCGTGGTTTGCTTTAGGATCGGTGATACGTGATTTTCTCGGGCTTGTCTTCCGCATTCGTTTTAGGGGTTCGATTTAGTGTCGAATCCGGTTTTTGGGGATCCGTTATTTCCAACATTGGTATCAGAGCCTCAGTTCATGTTTTCCCGATCCCTTTCATGATTTTTGATTGATTTTTCACGAAAATTTTCGACCGACACGGATCCGGGCGAGAAATCCCAACACCCGAGCACTGTCCGTCCTTTTTTCTGAGTTTCCGTAAGTCGAAATCAATTTCTGAAGGCACTGGGTGAAAGAGGTCATCGAGACGAGTCCGACGACATGTCGTGCGCCGCCGGGAGACGCCGGATGCGCCCACACGCGCGGCCAGAAGCCGCTGCACGTGGGCACGACGCGCCCGAAGCGCTGGCATCGGCCAGCGCGTGAGCCACACGCGCCGGTGGCGAACCGGCATGTGCGCACCGACGGCCGGCGAATCGGCACGCGCCGGTCAGCGAACCGGCGCGTGCGCGTCACCGTGACGTCACGGTAACCGCCGAGATGACGTCATCGATGGCGTCATCGCGAATGACCGTTGGCCGGCCAGTCGCCGGCCGGCGACCCGACCCGACATTGCCCGGAAGCCTGGCGCGTGCCACGCACGCGCCGGCTGACGTCTGCGTCACTTCAGCCCGCGCACGCGCGCGGCACGTGCCGGATGACGTCTGCGTGACATCAGCCCGCGTACGCGCGCGGCATGTGCCGGTCGGTTCGTCCAACCGGCCGGCCGGTCCGACCGGCCCGATCAGTCCAACCGGTCCGACCCGCGCGCTCGTCAACCCGACCCAATGACCCGTTGACCCGCTAACCGACGATCGTTGACCGTTGACCGACGACCGTTGACCGTTGACTTTCACCATTGACCGTTGACCCGAAAAAAAAAAAAAAAAAAAAAAAAAGAAAGGAATTTGTTTCTTTTTCAATCATGCCTATATGGGTTATATGTAATCCATTATTTATTCTGCATTTGTTGCATGAAATATGGAAAATTATGTATTTTCCCTTATGTAGATTATGGATTATAAGTAATCCATTTTTAGTTCTGCATTTGTTGTAGGAACTATGATGCGTTATGTAAGGATACTTGTAATCCCAAGAACGGACGAGGGAAGTGCAAGACTTAAAAGGCTGATGACAGAGTTAGCTGATTATCGGTGGCATGACGGTGATTTAGTATCACATGTGGTCAGGGTCAATCAGATGATACAGGAAATCATCTAGAATGGTTATCTTATGCCGGATTTTGAGAAGGTGCCGGCTTTGATGAACACTCTTCCACCTGAATGGCAAGCAGTGTTAGATCGGCTATGGGAGGTCAACGTGGTCCCGGGTCATAGGAGGCTAGTGGAAGCTTTTGTAAGAGAGTACTATAGGATTGAGTTAACCAAAACTTCAACCCTTAAATTGAGTGCCACATGGCGCAGAGTGAATGCACCTTGGTGGCGACATGAAAGCTCTCCAAAAGTTTTTCCATGGTTGGCAAATGTGCCTTCAAATTTCTCAGATATTTTGACTGATAGATTTAGAAGGGACATTCCCTAATTATTTCTTAGATTAATTTGAGATGTTTTTGGGTGTGAATATCTCTTTCTATAATGATATTTCTTCTTTGTATATATTACTTAGTGTAATTGATAGTTGTATTATGTGAAAGCATTGTTATTCTATTGGATGTTAGATATTATTTGCTTTCTGTTATTGTTGACTGCTGTAGGTAGTTGATAGAAGTTTTTGTAACTTCATAGAATTGATTTTGCATATGATAATCATATTAATGATAGTTTTAAGTTAGGATTTTTAGAGGATGATTGGAAACATAGTGACCTTTTGATTATGAAACATTGCTTGAAACTATTCATTGATATGATGGGTCTATGCAAAGTGGATGCATAAATGATAGGCATTAATTATTCGTGTATATATGTCTGATGTGTTCAGATCGATGTTTTCAGCAACTAAGAACGTAATTGCTGATATGAACGGCAACAATTGTGAAATATTGAATATGAAGATTCAATATGTGCTGGAAAAACAAGAAGCACTAGAAGCTCTTGACCATATTATGGAAGATCTTGAGGATACTGTGCGCCATCTTGAGCTAGTAGAGGACCGCCTAACGGCATTTGAGCAGAAAATAGATATTTGCAATGCTGGTTCTAGCTCAGAAAGGGCTTTGTGCTCTAAGCGCAAGCTTATTGATTCGTTCAATATGTGGGAATGCAAATGATCAAGTCCTTGTTGTAAGAAATCAAGAGTTAACCAACACAAGAGAGGAAAACGTCCTCAAGTGAAGAAAATGTCAAGGGTAAGGTGTTACAATTGTGACAAGAAGAGTCACTATACTCGCAATTGTTGTGAGCAGAAAAAGATTTAAGAGCGACAGACTATATAGCGAATG
Source organism: Eucalyptus brandiana (assembly GCA_014182725.1). Lineage (NCBI taxonomy): Eukaryota > Viridiplantae > Streptophyta > Magnoliopsida > Myrtales > Myrtaceae > Eucalyptus > Eucalyptus brandiana. The sequence goes on along the minus strand of CM024670.1, from coordinate 46,028,793 downwards.
ATAGAGAATCCTTCGTGGAATTTCGACGATACCAACTGGAACTAAGTGGATCTATGTGGGAAATAACTCCAGAGCTGAAGTTAAAGGAATTGGCACCTGCCAATTGAACATGCGTGATGGACGCACCTAGATGTTCAATATACTCCGGAGATTCGTCGAAATTTAAGTGTCTGTTTTGGTGTTGGTTAAGCTTGGTTTTAGTGTGAACTTCCATAATAGAGGTATAGATTTGTATTTGGATACAAACTACTATGATTGTGATCATTTTCTGGTGATTTTATTGTACTAAATGTTGACTGTGGTGATGTCAATATTTGTTATTCCCTTGTTTCACGTCTTCTACTTCATATGATAATGATGTGAGTGTGTGGCATGTTGGACTTAGTCATATTGGCCAACAACATATGAATAGACTAGCCAAAGAGGGCTTGTTGGGCAGCATTGAAAAAATCGATTTGCCCATATGTGAGCATTGCCTAGTAGGGAAAACGATAAGGAAACCATTTAGAAAAGATAAAAGAGCTGAATTTCCTCTGCATTTAATCCATTCTGACATCTGTGGTTCAATGAATGTGAGAGGAAGACATGGGGCTGTTTATTTCATCACTTTAATAGATGATTATACTCGATTCGGATATGTCTATTTGATTTCTCATAAATATGAAGCATTAAGTTGTTTCAAAAAGTTTATGAACTTGGTAGAAAATCAATTAGACAAGAAAATAAAAGTATTGAGATTCGATCGAGGTTGAGAATATTTATCTGATGAGTTCAGAAAATTATGTGATGAAAAAGGAATAGAAAGACAATTGTTTATTCCATATACTCCTCAACAAAATGGTGTTGCGGAAAGAAGAAACAGAACCCTATTGGAAATGGTTAGGTCCGTGATGGCGCATGCTAACTTACTTATCACTTTTTAGAGTGATGAGTTGTTAACTGCCGCTTATATACTTAACCGGGTGCCTTCCAAATCAGTAACTTCCACTCTATATGAGTTATGGACAGGTAGAAAATCGGACTTAAGTTTTCTTAAGCCATGAGGTTGTGCTGCCTATACTCATGAGTCCTCTCACAAGTTTGGGAAATAGGGTCCCAAAGGAAATAAGAGTATTTTCATGAGATACTCCGAACACTCGAAAGGGTATGTGTTCATAGGTGAGCAGGAAAGTGGGAGTATAACTGAATTTGAATCATGAGATGTTACATTCTTAGAGGATGAATTTCCTAAGAAGGGCGAAATAGGTGAAGATTATTCCCTATTTGAAACCTTGGATTAAGATAATGATATTAGTAGAGTTCGTCCAAGTGGGAGTAATATGAGAAGTGATGAATTGAATTCAACTCATTCTCAATTGCGACCACATGATGAGACGACGTCATCATTATCTAATCCTAGTGGGAGCATAATGGGGAATGATGTGCTAAGTGTACAATCTCCCATATGGCGAACAAGTTGCCAAAGTATTCCCCGTCGACGTTTTGACATTGAAGGGGAAACTTTTATGGTTGCTCCACAAGATGAGGATGAGCCAAGAAATATTAATGAGACTCTAAATTGCCCTAGTAAGGAAAAATGGATTCATGCAATGGAAGAGGAAATTGAGTCAATGAAGTCAAACCAAGTTTGGGAACCGGTTGATCTTCCAAAAAGGACACAATGCTATTGGGAACAAGTGGGTTCTCAAAATGAAGCGAAAGCCGATGGCTCGATAAAAAGGCATAAGGCTCGCCTTGTGGCGAAGGGGTATAATCAATAGGAAGGAATTGATTATGAAGATACATTTTCTCATGTAGTGAGATTTACCTCAATTCGCATTATTCTGGCAATAGTGGCTAGTATGGATCTTGAGTTACATCAAATGGATGTAAAGACTGCTTTCCTCAATAGAGAATTAGAGGAAGAAATATATGGAACAACCTGCTGTTTTCATAATGAAAGGCCAAGAAGAAAAGGTATATCGACTTTTGGGATCGATATACGGCCTTAAGCAGTCATCGAGATAATGGTATATACGTTTTCATAATGTCATAATGGCATATGATTTTACAATGATAGATGGGGATCATTGTGTATATATCAAAAGATCCAAGGATCCATTTGTGATCATATCATTATATGTTGATGATATACTAATTGTCGGAAGTAATATGGAGTTTGTTAATACTGTGAAGAATTGGTTATCTTCCAACTATGAGATGAAAGACATGGGTGATGTTGCATACATTCTTGGAGTTAAGATTTCAAGATTGTAAACCCATAGACACTCCTATTACAAAAGGTGAAGGATTGAGCCATAGACTATATCCAAGGACTCCACAAGAGAAGGAACAAAAGCAACATGTTCCTTATGCTAGTGCTGTTGGAAGCTTAATGTACGCTATGATGTGTACAAGACCTGGCATATGTTTTGCAGTTGGAATGGTGAGTAGATACCAATCCAATCCAGGTCAAGCACATTGGAAGGCCGTTAAGAGAATACTGAGGTATCTAAAGGGGCTAGCGATTATACGATGAGTTATAAAAGAAAGGATCTGCGACTCTAAGGCTATTCTGATGTTGATTATGGAGGAGATTTAGATGAAAGAAAATCTACCTCTGAGTTTGTTTTCTTACCGAATAATGGCACCATATGTTGGAGCAGTAAGAAACAAACGTGTATAGCCTTGTCCACGATGAAAGTTGAGTTCGTGGCAAAATCAGCAACAGTATAAGAAGATGTTTGGCTTAAGAGATTTTTTGGATCATTTAGGTGTTATTGGAAGTGCTGCAGATTCATTGTTGATTAACTGTGATAGCCAAGCAGCTATAACGTACACCAAATATCCAAAATATCATGGCAAGACCGAACACATAGATACCAAGTATAATTTTGTAAAGGATATGGTTGCACGAAAAGACGTGAACTTACAGTACATATTACGCATAGAATGGTAGCAGATCCTATGACAAAGCCAATACCTAGATATGTGTTTTTGTGGCCATATGAAATCACTAGGACTGCGTAGAGACTGATGTACTGAATATTGTATTTTCCCTAAGTGTTCACATTTGATGAATTTGTGTTTTCATCATTAATGCCTATGAATCTTTGTTTGATCTTTATGCATCTTAATGCTTAGTGCATTACTTTAAGTTGAGAAAGTATGTCGGACAGATATAAGATTAGCCTACTCACACGGGTAATCGCTTCTATTTACTGTGTGATAAATAGAGATGAGACTATTTTTAAGCTTATTATCTAGGTGATAATCGAGAGCTCAAGCTTAAAATACGTATGTCGCCTTAACTGAATGTTAAGATGAGGACATAATACTTACTATGTCCGAAAGTAAAATACCTCACATATTTTACTTTATCTGTCTAAAATGCCAGATGTGAGTTCTGATGAATTTTGTGAATGAGTAGATACGTGAACTCAAGTTAGACATTGGGTATGTCTGAACCATCATCTGTACGATATTGAAGGTGTAGACATACGCTCCATGGGAAAGGAGTTAATACCGTAATACGTATTTCATACTACGTATGCATGAGACGACCAATAAGAGTGACAAAAGTTTGATCTCAACTTTTATGTCGTGTGAGACTCTTGAGGAAAAGAGTTCCTCAATTTTTAGTCCTCTCATGACTCTTACTTATTCTCAAGATTTCTATTTAGTGTTTGCTATCTTAGGATGTTGCCAATGGTCATGAGTTTGATTTGATCTAATGGGGCATTTCTAGAAAAGCAAGCTGGACTGAAATTGAGAGTTTGAAGGAAAGAGGAAGATCGAATTTAAAGAATCACATTGTAGTTTTGTATTCACCGGTTAACCAATTATGACTGTCTTTGGGATAATCATAATTGTGAATACAATATAATATATATATATATATATATATATATATATATATATATATATATATATAATTTTTGAATAGAGATCTAAAGAGATATAAATGTGATTGATCGATCTAGGGTACTGCATACTAAATCTACTCAGGATGTGATGCCCATTATGAGTTACTATATATTCCTAACAGATGTATGGCAACGAGCTCTCAAAATATGCTGGTCGCACGGATTATTCACCGGTATGAATGTTGAAGAGAGGTAAAGAGAATCCTGTTCGGCCCATCATGTGCGAGTGGGAGATGATGATTTTATTAGTGATGGGCTTAAGGCCCATCCGCCCATGTTGGGCCTAAAAGCTCGGCCCACAAGATTATGGCCCATGGATGAAGGGGTACGATTCCTTTTTGGAGGAACGTATATAAAGGAGGAGAGAGAGAGAGAGAGGACGTAACTCTTGGAATTATAAACGCACATACGTTCCTCTCCCTCTCTTTTCTTCCAAACGCTTAAGGCGACGCCGTTTCCCTTTTCAAGGCAAATTGACATCATCGGATCAGAATTTCTTCCTCAATCTTCGGCATTGGTGTTTAATCTGTGGCTAACAAGGTACGCTCGATTCCGTGGTGTACTTTAGAATCGGTGATACGTGATTTTCCCGGGCTTGTCTTCCGCATTCATTTTAGGGGTTCAATTTATTGTCGAATCCGGTTTTCGGGGATCCGTTATTCCCAACAAATTCATTCTTCTCATCCAAGCATGTTTTTGTCACAATCCCAAAGTCCATATCCAAGACTAAGGGAATGTCCCCGGCCATCCTTTGTAAATAATGGAAAAAACCTCTAACCAAATAAGTCTTTTTACGAAAATATATTGACTAAGTAAGTCCCTTCAGTTAACGGATATTATAATAGAGTCCCCTGTATCATGAATTAACTAAATTCGACATTTACCAATCCCAATTAGGTAAACTTTACTCAATATTCTAAAGTAAATTCTCGTACCACCCCCAAATCACTCTCCACATGCATTCGAGTAATGTTCCTCATGTTCACACCCCAAAATGGCAATGAAAGAAGGTGATCAAAATCAATGATCAGTATGTGACAACCACCACCTCTATAGGATCAAGTTATAACTAATGCAAATTTTATGTCAATTATGCAGCACATCAACTTATTTGGAAGGGAACTCAGAATGGTGTTTATATTGTTAAGAATGGATACAACTCTCTACGATCTACTGATGAATTCAAGGTACAAAACTTCGCATCCTCCTCTTACCAACCACCCCAACAACTTTGGGATAAGATTTGGCAAATGAAAACTCCCCCGAAGATACGTGTCTTTATGCGGTCCTTATGCCACAGTGCTCTATCAACAAAGGACAATCTTTATCACAAAAAAAATCATCACATATCCTATGTGCCAGATTTGTCATCGTCATAGCCCAGAAACAACGGAACATCTCTTTCTGCATTGTCCATGGACATGCAAGATTTGGTCTAATTTAGCAGTACAACTAAACCCAACATACTATAATACAAATCGTATGGATGCTTGGTTAGCGAAGTTTTTATGCAAAAAGAAGTCCACACTTGATCTGGAAACCCTGGCGCATATCCTCTAGCACCTCTAGAAATCCCGAAACCTTTTTGTATTTCACAGGGTTGCTCCCGATCCAAAACAAGTTCTCACAGCAGCTTTTGCCTCTGCCCAATCTGCTCGTCGATCCCATGATGTGTGGACAAGCTCTCCACCCAGCCTCCTGAACTCAGATTGACTGTGGAAGCCTCCAGATCCTGAAGTGATCAAGATTAATATTGATGGAGCCTTTTCTTCTGCGTCAAAAGAGGGATCCGTGGCGTCTATTTGGCGTGACTACTCTAGCCGCCTTATTGATGGCTTTACAAACACCATTCCAACAACTACGGCGTTGCAGGTAGAAGCTCAAGCCCTTACAATTACCTTACAAGACCTGCTGCATAAGAAAATGGAAAGGAAGCAACTCACTGTGGAATCCGACTGCTGGGTGCTTGTCCATGCTTTGCAGAATCCATGTTCGACGCCATGGGAAGCTCGCTCAATCATCTCCGAAGCTGCGGCGCTTCTCCCCTATTTCTCTAGGTTACACATTGCGTACTGCAGGAGGGAAGCAAACCAAGTTGCCGACTGGGCTGCAACGGCCCATGGGCACCAAAATCTGCCCTTAAATTGGACCCTTTCTCCTCCACCACCTTTGTTGGATTTGCTTTGTACTGACATTATGCCCTATAGTGGCACCTTTGGTTAATATAAATACAACAGACCGCTATTTTCGTCAAAAAAAAAAAAACTAGCATAAATATTTACATAATGAAACATCAAATATTATATATCACCTTAATATCTCGTTATGTAGGTATCAAATCTATTGCTCATGGTAGAATACAAGGGTCACACTTCAACATGTGAGATGGCTCAAATACTACATCAACTATAGTTAAATCTCAAAAATACGTTGGTTGTGATTAAGTCACATAACATTACTAGTCAATAAATGTACATCATATTCCAATACATAGGTCAACCATGAGTATCGATCTAATATCCATGTATCATATTCAACATAATAACATATCATTTGACTAATTTACCACATACATTTTCAATGCATATCCAAAATGACAACCAACTGACAATCCATCTAGTGCCTGATTTACAGCATTTAATCAGAGATTACTCCCTTACTATAGCAGCTAATCTTACTAGGGCCAAGAAAGCCAGTTCCATGCAATTTAAATGGATGGATTATCCGAAAATCACTGGTTGGTGATTTTTCTCAAGAACGTCTAATGGTTCAAGCTTCTTGCTTGTGTAAAAGTATAGGTTGGGTTGGCTAGAGGGTGAATTATTAAACAAGTTCTTGTGACCAACTTTTCGTTTTACAGACTTAGCATCATATTTTAGAAAGTTTCAGGATTAATGTTGCATCTTTCCACTAAGACAGTAGTAATGAACTCCATACTCAGCTAAACAAATGCTCTTTGCACTGAAATCAGCTAGGACTTTTACACCATAAAACCCTTTGGCATGTCAATCTCTCGTATGGTACAAAACCAAAGTCATCCCTATGCGAGTATATCTACAGAGGCAAAAGGCATTGCCTCGTCAACCACTGCCTTCCATTATCTATTTTCGACTTTTCGCTTTTTTTTCCACTGCAGATAGACTTTGCCCCACAAATGGATCGAGTTCCTGTCTTCGGTCACGGATGGTTTTCTGGTTGAGTCGAGCCTCCGAGGACAGCTCCCTATGCTAGTTGCAAATTCGAACTCGTGTCACATGGACGGCAATTGTATCAGACCGACACTAACCAAAGAATTCCAAGACATTCCAAACTTCTCATGAAATTCCACCAAATTCTCTGCATTTTCATAGCATTGGAGCCACAAGCATCCACACTGCATTAAGATTGAACTCCTTGCATTAGAAATCCGACTTTCACAAACCGCTAGCCATTTGTTTAGGGAAAAGTGCCAAAAAAGTCCTAAACCTTTTGTTTTTGTGCCGATTTAGTCCTAAACCTTTTTTTGGTGCCGATTTAGTCCTTCCGGCAAATCTAGCCCGGAAAATGCCTACGTGGATACAAAGTCAGCGCCGACCATCCTACATGGCCAGACCGGCGCTAACATGGATGCCTGAAATCAAAATGATGCCGTTTTATTAAAAAGGAAAAAGAAAAAAGACCTAGAACCTTCAAAACAAAACAACGCCATTAAGAGCTCTTATGTTTTCCCTTTTCTCACTTGCCTCGAATCATCTTCAGCGATGGAGGAAGAACCCCAAATCCCATCTGCCCAAATCGATTCAATCTGAACTCAAATCCAAGGAGTTTGCTCAAGCCGAGTTGCTCTTTGATCGAATCGACTCCCCAATCTAGCCCAACCCCTTCGTTTGCCCAAACCCTACAATTCGGCCTTCGAAATTGCGAAGACCCGACTGACCCAATTCGAGTCGCCACCCGATTGACCTAATTCAGGTCGCAACCAAATTCGACCTCACCAAACATGACAAAGTGTGTGGTCCCGAACACGACAAAGTGTGTGGTCCCAATTTGCTCTTGTTGTCAACACTCAATGGACATAAAGGTATGTTTTCGTGGTTGTGGTCCCAACCCTCAAATTTTGTCAATACATCTCACGATGTTGTTGTGATGATATCCAGACACTCAACACTCAACATGCCTTGTAGCTATGCCATTGGTCTAACATCCAGTAAATTTTTAGGTTTTCATTGTCTTCACATGAGCTTGACAGAATATAAAGGCAAAAAAAGACACGACAATACTACCATTATATTTTGAGAAGCAAAACATTGAAGTAAATGGCTATTGAACTTATTTCCTTTGGAGAATATGTATTCTAATTTCACTTAGAAATTTCATCGAAGAGGTGGCGTTTGAATTGATTTTAGTACAAATTGATTTTAACAAGGATTTCTATGTTCTCTTATGCGATGATTGCATATGAATTGATTTTAGTACAAATTGGCTGTTGTGGGATTGCTTTACCTTAGCATTTCTACTTTTTATGTACGAAGGTATGCATTTGCGATTGAATCTGGCACTCAGATGAAGACTTTTTCATACGGACTTGAACCGTGCAAGGTTGGAAGCAGTTTTTTTTGGTATTATTTCTCCATATGAAAAAAAAAAAAAAAAAACTATTTCTCGAGAGGCAACACAAAATCGATCGTCTCCTCTAAACATAAGTGAAACCTAGCTGTAGGTGGATCTTGATTGTGTTCTGGTCAAGCTGACCATAGGGGCAACCACAATAGTTTGTCAAGTGAGTTAATGGTAAGGGAGACCAAAACTTCAAAGAACAGCGTATTGATTATAAAGGCCAAGTCAAAGCACAACATGCGATAGAATTTTAATTGCAATGTGTATAAATGTGTGTTTGAATTTTTAGTATTACTACTTATATGGCCCACCCATTTCCTAGACTGTATATATTTGGAGTCAATTGCAGTCTTCTATCATCTTCCACCTTCAATTTGTTGATTCTCATGTTGAACTTAAATTGCAGTCTTTTGAATAGCAATAGCTTAAAAGTAGAATCATGATTTGCCATTGGACCTATTATGTTGTTGCTCCATTATGAGTTTCCATATGTTTATAATATATGTTTTCATTTTGTGTAGAGTCAAGATGAGCAACAAGTCTGCATTGGTTTGCTTTTATCACGGTGGGAAATTTGTTCGTCGCCCAATGCTTTAATTTATTGGGGGAAAGATGGATTTAGTACACTTAAATATTGATTCTATGAGCCATGAAAGGTTCATCAGAGACATTGAGAATATGGTAAATGGTAAATTCGAAAAACTATATTTTAAGCTTCCTGAGAAATCTCTAGAATATGGATTGAGATATATATGTAATGATAGCACTATTGTCGATCTAGTTTTCTATCATTTGCGACATGGATTGATTAAGGTGTATGGAGAATCTTTTGACAATTCGGTAGGTGAAGGTGCTGGTAATGGTGGGGCAATGGCGAAGGTGTTGGTGAGGGCGTTTGTTAGGGTGAGGGCAATGTTGAGGGTGCTGGTGAGGGCATTTGTCAAGGCAAGGGCATTAGTGAGGGTGTTGGTTTAGGTGAAGAGGCATTTGCTCAACATGGGCGTGATTTGGATTATGATTACTTAGTAGATTATGGTGATTATGATGATTTAGAGGGTGATGAATCTATGGTCGAAGTCGATTTGGAAAATGAAGACATGGACTTAGTCGATGAACTATTCTTGATTGATGATGACAATAGGGATAACGAAGACCTTGTAGAAGTAAGGAAAAAACTCAAGGAATTCCACAAAATGGCCACAAAGGCTTGGATTATAAGGGAACCTCTCGCGGAGTTTATACCATCTCAACAGTCTATCGGAGAATCATCTAATCCCCAACAATTTGACATGGTTATTGCTAAAGCCAATTACCAAACAAACTATTACGAAACAGATGGAGATGAAAGTTTGGAATCTGATGTGGAGCCAAAAGATGAAGTTACAAGAAGGAGAAGTGGGTATCCAAGGTACGATCCTAATTGTATAGTGCCTGTGTTTACTACATCTATGATGTTTAATGATGGTAGACAATTCAAAGATGCTGTCAAATAGCATTTAGTGGTTGAGCGTAGAGAGATAAAATTTGTCAAGAATGAAAAGAAATTTGTTAGGGCAAAATGTGTCGATGTAAATTGTCCTTGGAAGATTTCTGCATCTTTTGATGTTAGAACTGGATCATTCCACGTGAAGGCTTACCATGAAGAGCATACTTGTAGCATTAGTTTCACTAATAAGAGGGTCACAAGTTCTTGGTTGGTAGATCACTATTTTAGTACAGTTAGAGCAATGCCAACTATAAAAACCATTGTTTTTAATGAACTTATTAAGGAGTAGTTGGGCTTAAATGCAACTATAGATCAGTGTAAAAAAAGCGAAGCTGCTTGCCTTTAAATTTTTGATGGGAAATTATAGGAATGAATATTCAAAGTTATGGGATTATGTGGTGGAGCTAAGAGAGACAAATCCTGGGAGTATTGTTACATTGAAAGTTGAGAAGCCTGACATGCATTCTAAAACATTATTTGAGAGAATGTACATATGTTTTGCTGCATGTAAGAAAGGATTTCTTGATGGATGCAGAAAAGTCGTGGGGTTAGATGACTGTTTTTTAAAGGGAATTTGTAAATGGGAGATATTGTGTGCTATTGGAAGAGATGCAAACGACCAAATGTTCCCAATTGCATGGGCAGTTGTGAAAGTTGAAAGTGGAGACACTTGGACTTGGTTTTTGACAAATTTGATGTATGACCTCAATATGATAGGCACATACGGACAGGGCTGGGTTATAATTAGTGACAAGCAAAAGGTGAGTTCGTTATTATTTTTATTTTCTTTTCAGTGTTATGCCTTGTAAATTATCACTCTTGTAGTATGTTGCTGACATTGAAATCATCTTTTTTATGGTCTTCTTCAAGTTGTGGTGAACTTATTGCCTTTAGCTAAGCATAGAATGTGTGCTATACACATTTATGCTAATTGGGGCCAAAAATATAAGGAAATACAAATGTAAAGACTATTTTGGCAATGTGATAAAAGCAATACTATGGTGGAGTTTGATGAACACACACAGGCATTGAACATATTATATATCACCTCAAATCTCAACATATTGATGTCAAATCTATTACTCATGTCGAAACACTAATGTCACACTTCACCATGTGAGAAGGCTCAAAAACTACATTCACTATAGTTAAACCCCAAAAATTAAATCGGCCATGATTAACTCACATAAAATAATCAGTCAATGGACCTATATCATATTCCAATGCCTAGGCCGATCATGAGCATTGATCCAATATCCACACATCATATTCAACATACTAACATATCATTTGACTAATTTACCCACATACATTTTCAGTGCATAGCCAAAATGACTACCAAATTGACAATCCATCCAGTACCTAATCCAGCTTTGTGAAGTAGCATGCCTCAAGATAATCTATTTTCATTCATGCTCTATGTACGGGCCATGACATGATATAATACTTTTCCTCTCGGTTATCGTGCGATGTAAAATTTACCAAAAAAAAAAGAAAAATCATGAAAGTGGTAAAAGAAACTTTACCTTGTTAAAGCGCCAATATAACCACGCAAGTCAACTACGTATATCCTTGGCCCCTGAACATGATTTGCAGTATTTAATCAGGGACTACTCCCTTAAGAGTTAATATAGCGGCTAAACTGACTTTGGCTAAGAAAGCTTGTTCCGTGCAAAATTACAAAAATGCCCTATCGCGCTCGATGATGGGTCCATCAGTTTTAAACCGGTGGAGTATCCGAAATTTACCAGTTCGAGATTTTGCTTAAGAAAGTCTTGACTGTTCATATTTCTTGCTTTTGTATACATAGGTTTCGTCTACTGGGAGAGTGTAGTATTGAACAAGATTTTGTGAACACGTATTCATTTTACACACTTAGCATCATCCTTGAGAAAGTTTCAGGGTTAAATGTCGCATCTTTCTATTGAGACAGTAGTAATGAACTCCATACTCAACTAAACAAATGCTCTATGCACCGAAGTCAGCTAAAAAATGTTTTGTACCACAAAACTCTTTGGCATGTCGATCTCTCGTATGGTAGAAAACCAAATTCATCCCTATGCGAGTATATCCACAGGGGAAAAATGCATTGCCTTGTCAATCACTACCTTCCATTCTCTTTTTCTACTTTTCCCTTTTTTTCAACTGCAGATAGACTTCGCCCCACAAATGGATCAAGATCCAGTCTCTTATCGCGGTTGGTTTTCTAGTTGAGTCGAGCCTCCGAGGACAGCTCCCTGTGCTAGTTGCGACTTGGAACTCATGTCGCATGGATGGCAACTGAATCGGACCAACACTAGTTAAAGAATTCCAAGACATTCCAAACTTTTCACGGAATTCCACCAAATTCTCTGCATTTCCATAGCATTTGAGCCACAAGCATCCGCACTGCATTAAGATTGAACTCATTGCATCAGAAAAATGACTTTAACACAGTCTTCACTTGGGATAAAGTACCTTGAAAAGAGGTATCAGAGGTTTGAGCAGTATAGATTTATCTTTGTTTCTTCGTGTACTTACAGTAAACACAAACCGCTAGCCATTCGTTCACAACCCTGACCCAAGTGCTTGTCCAACCCACATCAATACTCCACCTGCAAAAGGGCGTTAGCAAGAGCATGAGATCACTGCCTTTTTAGTCAAGGACTTCTTTCTTTATCCAGGGTACTCGGGCTTTTCCCTTGAAACATATGAGCCAGTGAAGAAGCTACAATAACTCTTCACTAACGAAAAGCATTACTATTACTAAAGTGCTAAAGAAGCAAATGTCGGAAAGCATATTAACTTGCTAACAGCTCTACCAAAACAGATGTTGATGACGACGATGAACAGGTTTTTCCTATAATAGCCACATCCGATGCTGGAAATGTGGCATTAGGATGAAAAAAAAAAAAAAGCATTATCCTAAGAAACAGAAATGCAAACTGTCGATGCAAGCTAAACATCTGCAAGAGGGGAAGCATACTTTTTCATTGGATGACGAGTGTTCCAACCAATCAACAGCATAGCAAAGTACATGGCTCCCGTGGCAAAAACGAAATAGAAGAAGCCGTAGCCATATGGAACATCATCTTCGCTCTTCGGGTCGTTTTTCCTAAACTGCATTTAAAAAAAAAAAAAAATCAAGTTTCTTGAAGTTCAATAAAGTCGGTGAAAAGATGCTTTGCCGATTGAGGAACGTACCTGAAAACATTGTGAATCAACGCCTGTTGAAAAGGTTGCAATAACCATTGCAAGTGGAGCAATGACGAAGCTCCCACGATCGACAAATTATTCGTTCAAATCGATTATTTAGAGATATCCATAACGCAAAACTTGAGCATAAAATTTTAAAATTTCATTCCACTAAACTTCTACACCAAATCAATTTTCGCCAAACTCAACTTCAGCTTAATAATAACATTGCAGTCCAAATTTCACTTAACTTCGAATTTGTGTTTTAACTCAAAAAATTATTTTGATTGGATAAATAAAGGATTTGAACACTTACCAAGCAATACCAAACGAAGTTGCTTTAGGTTGACTTAGTTTCTCTCGATCTCTTCTCCCTTTTCGTTTCTGTTCCTTTTCTTTTCGTCTTCCTCGCAAGCACTCCCCCGCTCCTTCCTTCTCTTCTTCCTCCGTCATTTAAAGTTGTCCCCTCCTTTATTGACCAAGACTTAAAAAGTCTTCCACTATTTTCTACCTCTCCTTCTTTCCCCTCTTTGGAGATCAACTTTTACAGATCAACTACACTCACGGGAGCAGCAAAAGCCAGTCTATCCTGCGTAAACGTGAAGCAATTACAAAACCAGAGGTTGAAGAAACAGAGACGCTCTGTTTTTCTTCATGTCTCCAATGACGAAGGATGAAGGGGCCGACTCAGGAACAGCCGGTAGTAGTAGAAGTGATTGCCTAAAAGGCTTCTACTACGATGTGTTCTTGAGTTTTCGAGGTCCCGACACTCGGGATGGATTTGCAGATCGCCTCCATGAGTCCCTGACCAATTCAGGGTTCGTGGGTTTTTATGGACGACGAAGAAATCCGACAGGGGGAGGAGATTGGGTGGAAGATTCTGCGAGCAATAGGGGACTCCAAAATCTACATACCCATCTTCTCCACCGGATATGCTTCGAGTAGATGGTGCCTCCGTGAGCTCGCACACATGGTGGAGTGTGCATATCCAGATTCTTCGGGAGGACCAACAGGGCATGAGATGCTTCCGATTTTCTACAACGTGGAACCCTCGGATCTTAAGCTCGGAACAAAACTGTACGGAGACGCTTTAAGGAAGCATGAGAAGGAGCAAGGCCGTCATGTAGTGAAGCCTTGGAAGGAGGCTTTAAGAGAGGTTGCTAAAATCAAGGGATGGAAGGTTAAAGGCCAACGGTAATGCTGATTTACTTTACTTATTGTACCATTCTACGCTCTGTTTAGGCACATAATTTTTTTTCTTTTTTTTTGGTAATGGGTTAACACTAAGGGCGTGCATGGAAACGTTTCTTAAAAACGTTTTAACACTTCAGTACGGATTTTGTTAGAAAAAAAAAAACAGAAACGCGCGTTTGGTTGCGTTTGTTCTTTTTTTTTCGTTTTAACAAAATAAGAACAAAAAAAAAAAAAAAACAACAAATTGTTGTTTCTTGCTCCAGAAACAAAAATGAAGAAACGTTTCTCTTCTCTCTCTTCTTCTTCTCTTCTTCTTTTCTTCTTCTTTTTCTTATTTTTCTTTCGCCGATCGCCGGCCTCGGCCATGGCCGGCGACCGGCTGTCGAGGGCCGGCAACGCCGTCGAGGGTCGGCGACCTCGCCGGAGCCTCCCCGCGCCGGCGAGGCCGAGCCTTGCCTTGGCCGGGCGAGCTCGGCCTCGCCGGATCGGGCGAGCTCGAGCTCACCCAGCCATGGTGAGGCTCGGCCTCGCCGGACTGGCGAGCCCGAGCTCACCCGGCCAAGGCGAGGCTCGGCCTCGCTCGAGGGGAGATCTTCGGCTAGGGTTCCGGCGAGGGGCTCGGGAGAACGGTGCGACGGCGGCGCGGCACTAGAGGCTTCAGGATCGGGACGGCGTCAAGCTGCGGGCTTCGGGCGGCGTCGAGCTGCGGGCCGGGCGTAGGTGCTCGGCTCCGACGGCGGGCGGCGAGGCTCGGCCTCGCCGCGCCGGCGACACCGAGCCTCGCCTTGCCTAGGCGAGCTCGAGCTCACCCGGATCCGGCAAGGCCGAGCCTCGCCATGGCTGGGCGAGCTCGAGCTCACCTAGATCCGGCGAGGCCGAGCCTCACCTAGGGGCCGGCGAGCCTCGCCGTGGCCGGGCGAGGCCGAAAGAAGAAAGAAAGGAAAAATGGAAAATAAAATAAAAATATTAAAAAATTAAAAGAAACAAAAAAAAGAATAAAATTTACCAAACGTGTTTCTACTCATTTTTTATTCCCGGAACAAACGTTACCAAACGCGTTCTTTTGTTCAAAAACCGTCCCTAACAGAAACACTTTTTTTTGTTTCCGTTCGCGGAAAAAAAAAAATGTAAACGTTACCATTCGCACCCTAAATGTATGCCATTTATAAGTCATGCTTATGATGGATATTCTATTTATATGAAATTCTAAGCATCTTTAGCGTTAAATTCACGAATATGACAGCCACAGCAAAGTCATTCAAGATATCAAGCAAGAGGTTTCTGGTAGGATGATAACACGAGAGAGAAATGGTCGTGATGATTTGGTTGGAATAACAGACAGAGTAGAAGACCTCAAGAAGTTGTTAGATCCCACTTGTGCTGACATCCGAGTTGTTGTAATTTACGGCATGGGTGGTATCGGAAAGACAACTCTTGCCAACGCAGTCTGTAATGAACTCTCTCCTCTATTTCAAGGTTGGTGCTTTCTCCGTGATGTTCGAGAATCATCATCTCGATTCGATGGCATTGTAAAATTGCAAAAGAAACTACTGTGGGACCTTTTCAAACTCGCACGTCCAAAGACCTTTGACATAGACGAAGGAGTAAATATGATAAAACATAGACTGCCTAACAAAATAGTCTTGATTGTTCTCGATGATGTGAATGATGGAGATCAACTCATGCAACTAGCAGCAAAACCCGATTGGTTTTTTCCAAAAAGTAGGATCATTATCACGACCAGAGACATTAGTATAATACCTACAACCAAGGTGGAAGGGTTAGAAGAAAGTGTCTTAACGCAGCCCATAAAGATTTACCCTTATGAAATGAAGGAGTTGCATTCTGATCATGCTCTACAACTTTTTAGCAAGCACGCCTTTAGCACAGATTCACCTCTGCGTGATTTTGATGATCTTTCAAGAGAAGTTGTAGCTACAACCGGAGGACTCCCTTTGGCTCTTAAGGTGATAGGCTCTTCTCTCCGTACCAAAAGCAAAGCAGTATGGAATGATTCATTGAAGAAGTTGAAGGAAGTGCCTCACAAGAAAGTTCTAGAGCAGTTAATTATAAGTTATGATGCACTGGAGTATGGGGCGCAACAAATTTTCTTGGATATTGCATGCTTCTTTGTGATGAAGAGAAAAACAAATGCATTTTATATGTGGGAATCTTGCAATTTTTTTCCAGCAGCTGAATTTGAGGTTCTTATTGATAAGTCATTGATCAAGATTGTTGATGACAATAGAATATGGATGCATGATCAATTAAGAGATCTCGGAAGAGAAATTGTTCGTCGGGAGAATATTATAAATCCTGAAGGTCGGAGCCGATTGTGGTTACATGAGATGGCCTTAGACATAGTCCGGGCAAGAAAGGTAAGAACCAATGCAAAATCAGCCTTTTCTTCTACATGAAAAAATCAAAGAGGATTTATATGCCATGTTTTCAAAGTTCATCATATAACTTGATGCATGTGCTCACTAATTCTGGTTTATATTATCAGGGAACAGATAATGTAGTAGCGCTTGCACTATCGGGATCTAGACTCAACTTTACTCATGAAGACTTCACACATCTTTCAAAAATAAGGTTCCTTGAATTGGACGGCGGAAACTTCACTGGAGATTTTGAGAATATATTTCCAGAGTTAAGATGGCTTTGTTGGTGCCACTGCCCTTCAAAACTTCAGGCAAACGACTTTTTGCTGAAGAACCTAGTTATTCTCAAGCTTTCGAGTAATATTATCATAGACGAATGGAGCGGATGGGTCCAAATCATGGTAAGATCTCAGTCCGTGCATTTACTCAGTCTCATCATATGATAACATGCTGTAATTCCTCGATCCAATGTGTTCTGATGATTACTAATTTGATTGTTTTACAGATGGGAAGTCAACTGAAGGTATTAAATCTCAAAGGTAGCAAATTTCTAACTAGAACACCAGACTTCATTGGATGCTTGAATTTAGAGAGATTGATCATCAGAGATTGTGAGAATTTGAATGAAATTGATGGCTCAATTAGAAACTTGGAGCAAATCAAGTGCTTGAAGATCAAATGGTGTCCTCGTCTAAAAGATTTGCCCGAGGAAATTGGTTGTCTATCTTCCCTGAGAGAGCTTATCTTAATTCAGTGTCAATATGTTCGTAATTTGCCACCTTGGGTTGGTAATCTTAAAGTTCTGTCAAGGCTGGTGATGGAAGGTCTAGGACTTGATAGACTTCCTCGGGAAATATCAGAGCTAGTGGATCTTAAGTACTTGTCTTTAATGAATTGCACAGGGCTACGAGAGCTTCCATTCACGATAGGAATGTTGAAATCATTGGCGGAGTTGGATTTGTCCGGCACATCGATTGGAGCTCTACCTCTATCAATCAAACACCTGGAACATGTAGTGGTAAAGATTAACAGTTGTGCCATAAGATTCAAACTGGAAAAGAACATTGGAAGCTTCACCAGTTATATGAGTGCTCAAAGACCAGAATCATATGCCGACATGAGCAAGGGGGAGGTTGGATCTTCTTTGAGACTTTCCGAATATTCTATTGACTTGCTTATGAAGTGCGGGATAATTCAAACAGAGTACGAGGTTAATCTCCACTATTTGCCAAGTTGCATCAGACAGATTTCTGTCCATGAGGCCAATCTTCTTGGCTGGACGATCATTCAACCACCCGACTCATTTGGAGAAGTTGAAAATCTGATTCACAGCCTTGTTTCCCTGTTAGACGGAATGAGGGCAATGAATTTTTCTTTTGTAGGCAACTTAAATTGTTGCATATCCCCAGTTATCCCGGGGTGGATGGTCACATTTGTCATTAAAGGGGATGCAGCCAAGCTATTCTGTCGAGGATACCGTTACCATTATCTGATGAAGTTGAGGGACTTGTTGTCATTGCCTCCACAGCATATGCTAATTCACTGTATGACTCGCGCGAGGCTTACTTTCAAGATTAGCGTGGCTCCGTTTTGGGACATGCAAGTAGAAGCAACATGCCCGGATTGTTGCTCAGGGAGCATCAAACGTCCTTGCTCAATGGAAAAACTCGAAACATGGGTTAAAACGTGGAGCGATGCATGAACAGAAATCCACATCGGACGATAAAAATCGTGGCTTCTTGGGAATAGAAAGCTGCCACAATCTTGACCATGCGCTTACCCAGGATGTGCACCTGAAAAGAAAACAAGACTAGCAAGGATACAGCATTCTCCGGGATAAAAGAGTCCCCCTTACCTAGACAGCAAACCTTTCCGGAATGATCGCATTGAAAATTACTGTCATATTGTACGAACCATAAGAAAAATAGGTACTAATAGTTGCTCTAGATTCTGTGTTGGGTGTTGTATTGAGCGAGGTTCCATCGTGCTTGCGGAGCTTGCTTTGCGTCGTTTCAAGGAAAATTTCATGCATATAATGATTTTTTTTTTTTTTTACTGTTGCATACTCGCATGTTATTTTTAGGGATTTTTTCCCCTTCTCATCAGTCATGAAGCCTCTCTATCACTTGTTACTTTTGTTGCCAGATTAAGAGTCCCAAAGGAATCATCAGATCTTCGTGATAATATTCATAACCCTCTTGTCCCACCACCATACTGCTGTGTAATTATCCTCGAAGAGAAAAACGAATAACTTGAGTTTCTTAGAATTCATTCTGCTCAATGATCAATCAAAAATGTTTTTGTCACAAACCCAAAGTCTATATCCAGGACTAAGGGAATGTCTCCTCCATCCTTTGTTTTTAATGGAAAAAACTTCTGACGAAAATAAGTCTTTTTACAAAAACATATTGACCGAATAAGTCCCTTCAGTTAATGGATATTATAATAAGGTCCCATGTATCATGAGTTAACCAAAATTAGACATTTACAAATCCCAATTCAGTAAACTTTACTTAATATTCTGAAGTAAATTCTCGTACCACCTCTAAATCGCTCTCCACGTGCATTCGAGTAATTTTCCTCATGTTCAAACCCTGAATTGGTAATGAAAGAAGATCAAAATCAATGATCAATATGTGACAATCACCACCTCCATAGGATCAAGTCATGACTAGTGTAAATTTTATGTCAATTATGCAGCACATCAGACTAGCATAAATATTCACATAATGAAACATCAAATATTATATATCACCTTAATATCTCAACATATAGGTATCAAATCCATTTTCACAGCCTTGTTTCCCTGTTGGACAGAATTAGGGCAATGAATTTATTTTTTTGTAGGCAGCTTAAAAGTTCGTTGCATATCCCCAGAAAATCCGGGGTTGATGGTCACATTTGTCATTAAAGAGGATGCAGTCAAACTATTCCGTCGAAGATACCCTGACCGTCATATGAAGATGTTGGAGAACTTGTTGTCTTTGTTTCCACAGTACATGCAAAATCGCCGGGTGAGTTCCGCGAGTATTAATTTTGAGATTCGCATGGCTCTGTATGGTTCGAAGGTTCTATCTTGTGACATAGAAATGGAAGCAATATGCCCGGATTTGTCTTGCTCAGGGAGCATCAAATGTCCTTGCTCAATGGAAAAACTCAAAACGTGGGTTGCAAGGTGATGCGATGTAGAAAGATAATTTGATGTAGAACAACATGCAAATACTTTTATAGAAACATTGAAGCGTCATATGATGTGGCGGTACCACGAATCAAAGAGAATTGCATGATATTCGAGATTACAAATGGGTTATAATATTTGATTCATACGCTTCCCTTAATTTTCGAGATGTTACAGATTTTATACGCATTTTGTAGATTTTTTAGTTATATTTTGATAACTTTTCCTTTTATCAATACCTTTTTATTAATTTTGTTATTCAATTTTAGTTATTTAATTAGTTTCTAGATTGCGACCTCCCTATAAATATGCGCCTAAGATATTGTAATCTACACTTCATTATTCAAAATAAATATTATTTTTTAGAATCATTTTGAAGCACAGCTTTTTCTAAGTCAGAATTCCACATCGGAAGGGAAAAAATCGCGGCTTCTTGGGAATAGAAAGCTGCCGGAATCTTGACTATGCCCGATGTACACCTGAAAAGAAAACAAGACTAGCAAGGATACAGCAATCTCCGGGATAACAGTCCCATTTACTTAGACAGCAAACCTTTCCGGAAGGGTCGCATTGAAAATTACTGTCGTATTGTACGAACTATTAGAAAAATAGGTGCTAATAGTTGCTCTAGATTCTGTATTGGGGGTTGGATTGAGCAAGGTTCCATCGTGCTTGCGGAGCTTGCTACGCGTCGTTTCAAGGAAAATTTCATGCAAATAATGATTTTTTTTTTCTCGTGTATACTCAGTTGCATGTTAGGATTTTTCCCCTTGTTACTTTTGTTGCCAGATTAAAAGTCCCAAAGGAATCATCAGACCTTCATGATAATAATATTCATAACCCTCTTCTCCCACCACCATAACTACTGTGTAATTTTCCTCGGAGAGAAAAACGAATATCTTGAGTTTCTTAGAATTCATTCTTCTCATTCAAAAATGTTTTTGTCACGATCCCAAAGTCGATATCCAAAGACTAAGGGAATGTCCCGGCCATCCTTTGTAAATAATGGAAAAAACCTCTAACCAAATAAGTCTTTGTACGAAAATATATTGACTGAGTAAGTCCCTTCAGTTAATGGATATTATAATGATGTCCCCTGTATCATGAATTAATTAAATTAGACATTTACCAATCCCAATTCAGTAAACTTTACTCAATACTCTAAAGTAAATTCTCGTACCACCCTCAAAATCACTCTCCACGTGCATTCAAGTAATTTTCCTCATGTTCAAACCCCGAAATGGTAATGAAAGAAGGTGATCAAAATCAATGATCAATATGTGACAATCGCCACCTCTATAGGATCAAGTTATGACTAATTCAAATTTTATGTCGATTATGCAGCACATCAGACTAGCATAAATATTTACATAATGAAACATCAAATATTATATATCACCTTAATATCTCAACATACAGATATCAAATCAATTGCTCATGATGGAATACAAAGGTCACACTTCACCATGTGAGAAGGCTCAAAAACTACATCAACTATAGTTAAACCTCAAAAAATACGTCGATTGTGATTAAGTCACATAACATTACCAGTCAATGAATGTACATCATATTCCAATACATAGATCAACCATGAGTATCGATCTAATATCCATGTATCATATTTGACATAATAACATATCATTTGACTAATTTACCACATACATTTTCAATTCATATCCAAAATGACAACCAACTTGACAATCCATCTAGTGCCTAATTCAGCTTTAGGAAATAGCACGCCTCAAGATAATCTATTCTCATCCATGCTCTAAGTACGGCTAATGACATGATATAGTACCTTTCCTCTCGGTAGCCGTGTCATGGAAATTTTACAGAAAACCGAAAAGTGGCAAAAGAGACTTTACTTTGTTAAAGCGCTAAAATAACCACACAAATCAACCAGGCATATCCTCAGCCCCCTAAACATGATTTACAGCATTTAATCGGAGATTACTCCCTTACTATAGAAGCTAAGCTGACTAGGGCCAAGAAAGCCAGTTCCATGCAATTTAAACGAATGGATTATCCAAAAATTACTGGTTGGTGATTTTTCTTAAGAAAATCTGATGGTTCATGCTTTCTTGCTTTTGTAAAAGTATAGGTTTGGTTGGCTAGAGGGTGCATTATCGAACAAGTTCTTGTCAACACCTTTTCATTTTACAGACTAAGCATCATATTTGAGAAAGTTTCAGGATTAATGTTGCATCATTCCACTGAGACAGTAGCAATGAACTCCATACTCAGCTAAACAAATGCTCTTTGCACTGAAATCAGCTAAAACTTTTACACCACAAAACCCTTTGGCATGTCAATCTCTCGTATGGCACAAAACCCAATTCATCCCTATGTGAGTATATCTACAGGGGCAAAATGCATTGCCTGGTCAACCACTACCTTCCATTATCTATTTTCTACTTTTCGCTTTTTTTCCACTGCAGATAGACTTTGCCCCACAAATGGATCAAGTTCCAGTCTCCACTCACGGTTGGTTTTCTGGTTGAGTCGAGCCTCCGAGGACAGCTCCCTGTGCTAGTTGCAACTTGGAACTCGTGTCACATGGACGGCAACTGAATCAGACCGACACTGGCCAAAGAATTCCAAGACATTCCAAACCTCTCATGAAAATCCACCAAATTCTCTGCATTTCCATAGCATTGGAGCCACAAGCATCCACACTGCATTAAGATTGAACTTATTGCATTAGAAATCCGACTTTCACACAGTCTTCTCTTGGGATGAAGTACCTTGAGAAGAGGTATCGGAGGTTTGAGCAGTCTAGATTTATCTTTGTTTCTTTGGGTACTTACAGTAAACACAAACCGCTAGCCATTCGTTCACAACCCTGACCCAAGTGCTTGTCCAACCCACGTCAATAGTCCACCTGCAAAAGGGCGTTAGCAAGAGCATGAGATCACTGCTTTTTTAGTCAAGGACTTCTTCCTTGTCAAGGGTACTCAGGCTTTTCCCTTGAAACGTATAAGCCAGTGAAGAAGCTACAATAACTCTTTACTAATGATTAGCATTACTATATTCGACCAAAAAAAAAAAAAAATGATTACCATTACTATTACTAAAAGTGGTAAAGAAGCGAATGTAGGAACACATATTAAACAATTCGAAAGAAGCTCCACCAAAACAGATGTTGATGACGATGATGAAAGGGTTTTTCCTCTAATAGCCACATCCATTGCTGGAAATGTGGCATTAGGACGGACAAGAAAAATGATTAAATAGAAATGCAAACAGTCAATGCAAGCTAAACATCTGCAAGAGGGGAAGCATACTTTTTCATGGGATGATGAGTATTCCAACCAATCAGCAGCATAGCAAAGTACATGGCTCCCGTGGCAAAAACGAGATGGAAGAAGCCGTAGCCATATGGAACGTCATCTTCACTCTTCGAGTCGTTTTTTCTAAACTGCATTTTAAAAGAAAATCAATTTTCTTGAATTTCAATAAAGTCAGTGAAGAGATGCTTTGCCGATTGTGGAACATACCTGAAAACATTGAGAATCAATGCCTGTTGAAAAGGTTGCAATCACCATTGCAAGTAGGGCAATGACGAAGCTCTGCATCCATACAAGAGAGAATGTGTGATCTCTGGATGTCCAAGAGGAAATTGTCGCAAAAGATATTCATGCAGAGGGCTTTCTGAGATGTAGCTGCAGCGGCAACATTCAGCCCAAGGCTTTGTCATTTGTGCTATAAAATTCTCATCTAACCAAGTCTTTGTGGATTTTGACAACTGGCACTAATTTGGGACCTTACTCAGTTTTTGCCACATTGTTCACTCAGAAAAGAATTGTTAATCAGTGTCCTGTACCATGCAGAGATTTCTGAAATCTGGACTGTCATGATAGTCACATGTTATGGTTATGGAGTATGACAAAAAAGAACATTTGGAAAGGTATTTCAATAATTCGAATTTTAAAGTGAATTAACCCCGGTTGGCTCCAATATATGCATTTTACAAGTTTCTGAGCTGAATGAATTTCACAAATATGGGACAAGCGTAGTTTCTATAGAAGTTGATGAATAGGAAGACATCGTAAACCGAAATTATCAAGAGCTGATAGCTCTCAAGTTGTTATCTGTTGTAGCGTCAGTGTCTGAGTTCATTAACAAAATCAAGTATCAATGAAAACAAAGATAAGAATATTACAATGATTGTAAGCCAGTCTGTATGGTTGGAAGCTTCAGCTTTTCTGTTGCAACGGTCCCCTGCTGGTTCACTGTCAATCAAGACATCAGACAAAACCGAAGTTGTGAATAGTGATGACATGACACGTAATGCATAAGTATAAAAGGAGCTTCTTGTCAGCTGAAGAAACAAAATGAGTTTTAAACATATATTTGAGTCTGACTTAAGTAAATGGGGTAGAATGTTCACTGATTATCCAACTTTTCTCAGCAATGCCTTTGTATTGACCTTTGATTTTTAGGATGCAAAACAAGAACCTGGCGGCAGATAACTTCATCATCCTTAAGTGTGGATATAGGTGACAAGGATTATTGCATGTTACTGAATTACCAACTTATATTCTTATTCTTAAATGAAAGATACTTGATAAGGTTATCTGAAGCCATGCCTTCGGATTGCACACCAGCAAATGAATACAATATAGAGTCCCATGAGCCCTGGAGTCAAGAAACCAGCATTCACCTGCTTCCACCAGATGAATTAGATTATACTACTCAAATGGCAATTAAAAGATTAAGGGGAAACAAGACAGTTATGACTCACTTTTGGGTGAAGAGAGACACTGGTCATCAGTTGCAGGAGCACTAGAGTCCAAGTGATGAAAAAGATGTTGAGGAGGCAAGATGGCTCTGGTACATACCAAATGTACATTAAAATGATCCCCACAATGCATACAAGATAAGCAGTCGTTGCCAGTAGCGTTACATGAATGTGACTGCAGCAAATATTTCGACAAGGTCATTGCCAGCAAGAACAAGGAAATCAACTGAATAATAACATTCGATAAAATTTTGACAAGGTCGTTCAGCTCATATTTTACCCTAAACGACAAACTACTGAGTCGGTAAAATTTGGACCAGAAGGGAGAAGGGGAAAAGATGAACATTTCCAGTCCAGGTTGTAGACAGTTTCTTTACTGGGAAATATCAATGCATCATGACTTAAGCAGCATATGCATTTTAGAATGAAATAGAGCCGATGATTGGGTGTGTCTAATAGACAGATCACACATAAAAGGTGTCTATCAATTGAACACAGTTCAGCCAGTCAAGTAAGACATACTTGGAGAAATATATGCTTACTTGTGTGCTGCTGATAAAAAGGCATGCATAAATTATTTATTAGGCAATTTTTCTTTAGTGAATGTCAGTTATTTTGAAAGGTATCGTGTGAAATCCAGTCATGTAGTCCATGAACTTTACTAATCCTCTTGAATCTAGTATCTCCTAAATTTTTTAATTAAACAATGTAATTGATTTTTGAAATTCCTAGGAAATATAGTGATTAAGCTGCAGTTTTCTAACTGTGAAGCACAACCCCAGTTGGAGTTAGAGAATCAGGAGCGTTCTAGCTGCATAAATGTTCCAATGGCATTGAGGAGAAGGAATTTGTTAAATTCTAAATCCTTCAAGCCCCAAGGATGCTCGTTGGTTCCTTTTCAGCACAGTTTTGTGCCAATGCACTCCCAAAGGAGTGTGCACTGAAGAACTCTCTGCCATGGAAATTTAATGAAGTTGGTGAGTTTGCTTTACTGGGTGCAGAGAGAATGAGCGCCTTACCATTTTTCTGAGTATTTATCTGACTCACAGCAATCGTTCAGCCATGTAATGAAACTGATCACACTTATGAGCTGAATAAGGAGAAAGACCCTGCAAATGATTTGAAGCAAGTTAAATCCAGCTAACCCATCACAATCCCAACAGCTAAAGCACATGAAAGATTAAAAGTCGCTCTACAAGTCTGGTTTTTCAACTTTTTGCACCAAAATACAATATTATATCTAAATGTTCACTATGAAATTTCCGGAGCAAAGATTTGGAAAGATTAGGAAAATGTCTTTTACCCATTATTGTTTCAAAATGCAACCGTGTTCTTTTCATGCTTTGGGTGGGAGAGGTTTGAAGTTTAGGTTGTTAAAGCTCAATTTCTCCAGATTGGTAAAATCTTAACCCAACTAGTACAAGAAGCAACCCTAAAGATAATTTCTGCAGAAAGCATACAGATTTCAAAGACAGTAAACATTCTAAAGGTTAGATGAATACCCAGCACCGAAATGTGCAATCTCCCCTGCCAAAAGAAAAGGAATTGAAGTAAATATTCAGAAGAAAAACCTGTGCCAACAAAAATTGATGCAAATCATTTACTTTCAGAGAGTGCTAGGAGTATTTTTCTGAGAGAATGAAGAACTGACTAACCATAAAGCAGGATGAAAGATGAAGGGACGAGAAAGGGGATAGCTGTCAAGGAAATCAAGAGAATAATCTTGATAGACCACCATCCAGAATGCCACAGATCTCTAGCCACATGCAGCTTCTTAGTGCCCATGGTTGAGAGGAACATTATGATGAAAAATGTCTATTGCCATGTCAAGGCTTAGTACCATCTTTTGAACAGTGCACTGAAGAAGAAAGACAAAATAAATAGAAACAAAGTAGAGCTCCATACTGCAAGTTTGCTCGAGAAACTGCTAATAAAACATAACACAATTCACGCATAACAATCAACAAAGGCATGTATATGTATCATTAGGAATAACTCAAAGTTCTCGACTTAAGACATCACTCCTATAGTGTTTGGTTGATTAGATTGTGATATGTTATTTGTATCATGTGACAATGTCATCCACCAGTTTGATGAAACAATCCTGACATCATCTCCTTCCTTCTAGATTAGGAAGAATGTATATCCAGCAGTTTTAGTTTTTTCAGCAAAATATCATGACACCAGAACTACACAGCCAAAATTTTCACTTTTGTGAAAATCCTGGAAAACTCAAGATTGAAGGGAAAAAGATGTATTGAAATTCCATGCTCAAAGGATACAAAGCATCCCAAGCTCACACGCAGAACCCCTTCTGTACCAAAACAATCTTTTGCTCCATGACAGCCTTTAAATCCTGCAGTCACAAAATATCGGCTCAAGCACCATTGCTAAAGGGTTATCAGGAAAACAAGATCCTAGGTTAGCAACAGGTTTGCCATCCTGTCTAAATTTCAGATAATAAGGATGCGTCCAGAAATCAATTTACGAAATCACATTTTATCAAGAAATGGAAAGCATAAACACATGATGGCCACAGCATGAGGGTTTGCTGCGAAAATTTCTTCGAAAACTAACATACAGTGGTAATCAAAATTCAAAATTGAGAATTTGCCACTATATGGTGACGAGCAACCTTACGTTCTAATTCTGTCAAGGGGCCATGTCCATAATCCCGAGCAGCCCAAGCCAGCAGATTTGCAACCAGAAACATAAGGCCATAAACATATCTGGCCATCCAAGGGTTGCAGCTAAGAAATTGACCGCACCAATCCTTGAACACGCTGCTCCTCAAATTGCTAACACCTTCACCGTTCTCCATATCTCCTTCACCGCCACTCGTCATGGTTCAGATAACTGGTTGACCAAGCAACAAGTTGATGTGTTAGTTCATATCAAATGGTCAACCAAGCAACAATTGCTGCGTCTTATCCCATAAGACCCTCTGCATCTACAGGCAGGTGCAACATGTCTGTAAAGAAAGGCTGTGTCATTGCAGCGTCACCTATGGAAAAAGTGAGGATATATACTTAATGTGTTTATCATTCAAAATACATACTTCGCGCAAACAAAATAGTCTGCATTAAACTCTGATACCAATGTAGATTTCTTAGAATATGTGCAATAAAAAAGAACTGAAAATATCTTTTCCAAAAAAAAAAAAAAAGAACTGAAAATATGATTTCTCCTTGCACATACATCAGCTATTGATTCAATCACATGAAGTCCTGTTCATATGCACCAGACATCATTCTGCTATAGTGACTTTCTGAGGTACTTAAACACCAGCTGAGTCTCAGAAGTTGGTCTATGATGTGTTGATTAAACAGAAACTCTTTTACCTGCACCAATAGATGAGATTGGACAATGGACCCAGAAGATGACGAAATGGGAGCTTGAGGAGGCTCACTGGGTTCTTCTACCAATATGGACAACTACATATAAGTGCCTAATTACGCATGCATTCCAGGCAACCAAGAAGTTGCATCTCTTGTAAGTCACTGCCACACCTAAAAGGGATGGACCAACATACCACTTCCTATAACTCAATTTCCCACCTAATCAATAAGACATACCAAATCACAGTAGAGACGTGGGGTGCAAAAGAAGACCTTTTCCCCAATACTAGATCGGCTGTTTCAAACTTCCTGGATATGACAAAAGCAGCAGCGTACTTGTTTCGGTTGGGAAGAAAGTTCCAATTTTCGGAGCCGAATGCACTCACATTGCCAAACAACGGAGAATCCTAAATTTGCAGAGTTTGCTAAAACCTTACAATGCGTTAAAAGATGGACCTTGAAAAATAAAAACTTCTTCAAGTTTAGGTTTCATATATCTACATAAAAAAATTAAAAATAGAAAAAGACAAATTGATCTACCCTCAAACTGAACTATTAAATATCTGGCTGATGCAAGGTTGATGCCTAAAACCAGCTATGTGTACAAGCGTTCATTAGGCCATTTTCAAACTTTAGTCAAGCATTTATCCTTGCCTAAGAAAATAGATCATCAGTTTTGATGTCTCCACCAGCAACTTCGTAAAATGTAAACTTCATTTCTTTGAATCGAAAAAGGGAAGGGTAACCTTCTATCAGCTACTAATACAATGAAGTTACGAGCAAGAAAGGAAATTCTCAAGCAATTACTTTTAGGTTGTTTGGTTAACGAGAAGACGAAAATCACGAATTCATTACTTTTTGTTGTCTCCATTTGATAAGCG
The DNA here is from genome assembly GCA_014182725.1 of Eucalyptus brandiana. Taxonomy (NCBI): domain Eukaryota; kingdom Viridiplantae; phylum Streptophyta; class Magnoliopsida; order Myrtales; family Myrtaceae; genus Eucalyptus; species Eucalyptus brandiana. The sequence goes on along the minus strand of CM024670.1, from coordinate 45,999,919 downwards.
GTAACCACCGTATGGAATTCGCGGGTACGTTCATCATCAGACAAACGAATGAGACAAGACGGGCAGATGAAAAACTCAACCTGAAAAAGCAAGTTAATAAACATGAACAGCACAATGCCAACACACTCACCCAAAAGTCTCAAATCTTTGTGCAATGTGTCGTTCATCGTATTGTGAAAGTCACGCCTAAAGAAACCAGAAACCCAAGAGAATACACAGAAAAACCTCATCGCAAGCAAAAGAAACAGAGCAGTCTCAGCATATTCACATCTCGAAGAGTTTTGGGTAGGCTCAAAAGGAAAAGAAAACAGCGTCAAGATTTAAAGAACTGAAAGTACCCATGAGAGAGTTGGCCGGGCTTGGGAGATCTCCACAATGGGTGTTGAAATTTTCAACAAAGAAGCTCTCTTTTCTCACTCAACACCCCCTGGGAAAGAACAGAGAGACATTCTTTCCCATTTCCTGTTCCGGGACTTTCTTTCTGTATTCTTTATGTTACCTTATATACGCTTGTAGAAAGAGAGAGAGCGAGGGAGAGAGAGAGCTTGAGGGGGAATGCTTTTGTGGCTTCTTCTTCCTCTTCTTTTTCCTCCTCTGCTTTTCTTCTCCTTGTTTTCCCGCCGTATGCTTCTCGTTTCCGCTTCAGAATCTTAAATGGGTTACTTTCAAGACAAATTGCTGACGGAGAAAGGAAATCAAATTCATTGTTTACTTGCGAAAGTGATTGAGGGAGACTCTCTCATAACTGCATAATATATATATATATTCTATTTCATTACTCAGCCGTTCTTAATATATGCCAATCTGATGCTGCGAAGCGAGAAGAATAATTGCTTGTTTCCCTCATTCCCAACAAAAGATGATGAAACGCCAAGGCAAAAAAGAGAGGGAAACGGTGTCCTGCAATTATCAATTTACTCAATGCTTCTACGGGTTTCTTTTCTCCCATTTAGACTCAACCCATGCCTAAAAATGATCATGCCTCGCAGTCGGTAGCCTTAATAATAGCAGTTTTGGTTCGAGTTTACGCTTTTAAGTCCATGTCATTTCGACTTTATGAATCACCGGTTCACCCCATTCATCTTCTGCTGAGTTGGTGTCGTATGTAGAGACGAGAAAAATGTAGAATACAGTACCGGGATTCACATAAGGTCAATGCATTTGTTACAACGGTTTCCATTTTGCTTACTTCATATCCTATCTTCCATGTCTTAAATGCTTGGAATTTATCAGACAAAAATGGCATATTGGATTTACTAAACCAATATGCTGTCTACTTAATTCATTGATTATATTTTCTACTAATAATCTGCGCAATTCAATAATGCCATTTCCTTGGAAATTACCAATAAAATTATTATAGAGCGCTAAATTGATCATATTGCCAAATTTAATAATTTCTAATGATCAGACGGCTCCTCCGGTAACCTTTTGTCTGGCATGTTTCAATAAGCAATAATTTCCCAAGAACGAGGCAATAATGACTTAGGGCACGGCCCAACAACCTCCTGCTTTTCTTTTTCTCTTTCACTTTTTTCTATTTTCTTCGGTTGCTTCCGCCGCACTGAATGTGTTTGGCCAAAAAATAATACACCTTTTTAAAAATCTATTTATTTTTACCATTTCTATACTCCTTCCCCCAGAATAATATTGGAATAAGTTTAGGACAAATTCCACAAAAACCTTATACTTGCCTTCTGTGATACAAATACTTTAATTTTTTTTGTGTCACAAAAAAAAATCTTACTTATACATATATGGCATATGTAGTTTTTTATTTCAGTTTTATCAAGAGTATATTTGTCATATTAGTATAAGTAAAAAGTTTAACTTATTTGTATCATAGTGGACAAATTTGAGTTTGGGATATTTGTGTTACAGTGAATATAATTTCAGATATTTTGTGGTGGGCCTAGTTTATTCCTTGAAAATATGTTCTTTAACGCAACATCAACACTTTAAAAAAGGCGTGATTACATTATATAATGCATACCCATGCAATGCAAGTCCTTTCTCTTTGGCCAACCATAACAAATCCACGTCACTATTACCTCATTTTCGCTATTCTTTTTCATGATGCCAATTATTTATTAATTCACTCTCATCTTTGGTCATTGGAGTCTCTATCTCCCTATAATTTTCGAATCTCTAATTAAGTGCGGCGGAAATTTAATTTTAGAAGGAATTTTCGAATCATCTAAATTAAGCCTAATTACTTTTTGGGATCCCGAAAACTCGACAAAAAAGGAAAAAGGCGAGTTACATATTTCAAGGGATATGTCGTGCAAGGAATGGGAACACCAAAAATCGGGCAACCCATCTGTTGCCTTTTTGGCAGGGCAAAGCTTGTAAGGATGACCAATTTCAATGCGTGTAAAAACTATTTCCCTCTCCCTTTTTCATGAAAAGACAAAGAAATCTCAGGACAAAGTGATGATAATCGATTGAAAACCCCAGAAAAAAAGTCGACCATGGCGTCTCTCTGTGTTCTTGAACAGCTCTGGCTTCAAGGAGGAATCTTTCCTTTTGTCTGAAACTTTGACTATTACCCCCGCTCTCTCTTTTCAGCTGTATCTTGGTTCTCGAGCAGCGGAAAAGAATAGGCACGTCTCGGAATATGGTGATAAGCAAGGAAAGGGATCCTGGGATCACCTGCACGGCACGGGCTTCAGGGGAATTTGCGCCGAAAGATGTCCCATCGGAGGATTTATTTTCGTCTGAGTCTCTGTTCTTTTTGCTTAAAACAATTAATTAATACTCTAAAAAATCCCAAACTGATACATTTGTGACAAATTTACTTTAAATTATTTTTTTAACCACCAAAATCCCTAAACCGGTATACCTTTGACAAATTTACCCCAAACTGGAACACTTGTGACAAATTTACCCTCTGTTAGTTTTCGTTAAATTTTAATTAAGTTGAATAACACGTGACAGTTGATTGGTATATCAATTTGGAATTTTACACTTCGTTTGTCACAGTTTACAATTTTTGCGATTTTTTTTTGTATTAATCCAATTTAGCATAGGGTATAATTGTCACAAATTTATCAGTTTGGGATTTTTTGTGGCCAAATAAATTAATTTGGGATAAATTTGTCATAAATGTACAAGTTTAAGGTTTTTTAAGGTCAGTCAGGGTAAATTTGTCACAGGTATACCGATTTTTGATTTTTTATGGTTAAAAAAATAGTTTGAGATAAATTTATCATACTAATTTTGGGTTTTTTAAGGTATTAACCCAAAAAGATTGATGTAACCCTCCCCCAACGTCGGCCGAATTTCTGTCTGCCGAGAGATGAGCTCGCGTAGAGAACTGTCGTGAGGCTGATTAAAACATGGAAAAATGGAAGCTTTATGAAAATCGGTCCCAACGATGGCACAGAGAACTGCTAAAATCGAGTAGAAATTCGTTGAGGCATTATTTAGTATTGTCATCTTATGAATTTTTGGGCCTAAAGTTGGGTGCATTCCGTCTTCTGGTTTCCTTCGATCTGTTTATGGGTTCTTTAGGTACCGACTTTTCGGGTTATTGATTACTATTACTGTTACCTAAAATCAGTGGCAGATTTCTTGTGATCTTGATTGTCCGCCCCTTTTTGTGGGATAAACGTTCGGGTTGTCATTGCTTAATAGAGTTAATTCCTTTAATTCCGGATCTAGTTTTAGCATTACACGACCAAAGTCAATATTTTCATCATTAGAGATAGACCCTTATTTGTTGAATACTTGTATAATCCTTGAGATAACTGATTCCCTTCTCATAATCCATCATGATTATCTTCATTTGAATTGAATCCCTATAAATTGATGGTTAACAGTCAAATCTAGATGTACCAAGGGAGATCTTTTAAGTGCAAATCAACCTCCAGGTCATACATGATAATCATATGAAATTTAATTTTTTGTTTCCAAAAACAAGTTTAGAATAGATTTCAATTAGATAAGTAATTTCATTTCTCTATTTCTGAAATAAATTTTTAATTCATAAATAAGTTTGTAACAGAAAAGAAAAGTAAAAAATTTCTATTTTTTCAATTTCCATAATAATGAGAAATAAAACTCTTATTATCATTTGTCATCGTTATTAGCCGCCCACTATCTGCTCGCTCCCACCCCCATCATTGTCACTGCCGGTCTCTTGCTACCGACCAGAATGAGGAAACTTTGTATCATTATCAAATACATGTTTATTTTAGAAATGCTTTTTAGAAATAGGAATAAAAAAATTTGACTAGAAACTTTGACTCGTGCCCTAAAAGAAAAGTCAAAGGAAAAGAGGGAAAGTATGTATTCCGACTACTGGTCTGCTGAGTGATTGGCGGGGGCTGCTGAGAATGACAGCAGCAATCCCATCTCCACCCGAATATTCAGCCGAATCTTTCGTTTCACCCAGCAACAGGGCTTTCCTTACCAGCCACAGCCTCAGGCCATTTCAGCATCAAGTGCATCCGCCCTCTTTCCGACCTCCTCCCCAGCTCCAAGACCATCTCATCGTATCCTGCTCCACTCGCGCAGCAGAATGAGGTGCTCCACTGATGATTCTCCACCATCGCCAAATGCATCATTTTTCCAACGAATTTTCTGTGGCTCGAACGGTGGTGAATTAGAGACCACGTGACCTTCCACGCTCTTGACTCTCTTGCCGACCTGTATTTGCCACGCAGCACCATGTTGCAGCGCTTTCGGTCCTTCACAAGTTCTAGTCCACCCTCAAGAGGCAGCCCCTCCATCGTTTGCATCCAGGAACTTTTACTAAAGAAAGCAGAGCCCCTTTAAAATTTTGCAAGAAGGGACACACTGAAATTCATTAAATATGTGAACCAAAGCCACCTGCAGCTTTGGACACAGTTAGGGCCTCCCAACTCTTCCAATGGACTTTCTTTCCGTCATCTTTCAGCCCTCACCAGAACTTAGCCACAGCAGCAACCGCCTCTTGGCAACACTCCTTTAGAAACTTAAAATAAGAAATAATGACACAAATGGTTCCAAACTTTGGTTTAATGTATAATATGATCTTTGAACTTTTAACTTGTTCAATATGGCTCATGAACTTTAATCAAATGTTTAATATGATCTTTGAACTTTTTAATTGTTCAATGTGGTTTCTAAACTTTTGATATGTGTTTATTGTAGTCCTAAACTACATACTAAACTTTTAATTTGTTCAATGTAATCAATGAACTTTAAGTACAACTTTGACATAGTCTCTAAACTACATGAATATATTGAATGTAGTCATTTCATTAATTCAAGATCATGATAACAATGGTAAACAGTTTCATATAATCCATGGACTAAATTGAATATAAATAAAATAAAATAAGAATTAGAGATTACATTAAATTAATTAAAATTTCATGAACCACATTACACATAAAACTCAAATTTAGACACCACATTGGATGAATCAAAAGTTCGAAAATCACATTATACATTGAACCAAAGTTTAGAGATTATTTATGTTATTTTTCCCTTAAAGTAACGCATGAAAAAGGCACAACAACTGCTTTAATCAAAACTTCATTTCCTGCTTTTGACTAGGAGATGCACTTCTCCCTTTTGACTTTCTCACGGTTATGTCTTCTTCAACTGCATTAACGGCCTCATTTTTCGACTTACCCAGAGGTGTAGGAAGGCACAAGTACTTGCCTAGATTCTGAACGGAGTTTTATGCCCTGGATTTTACTCAGTTTCCCTTTCTCCTCTTCACTAACATTAGGGCTGAAGTAAAATGCTGGACTTTTCGAAATTTACACTCTGACTCGAGCCTGCACAATACAGCTCCAAATATCTGCTTGAATTTACTGCCGTTTCCTTCATTAGCTGACACTAAAAACAGTGAATGCCAACTCTAGTACTATGAATATGCCATGTTTTGTGATACCATGACAGAAGCACCCCTAGTTTGTCAATGTCCAAAGAAGACATATGTAGCCCCTGATAGCCAACTCAAGTACTAGGATGACACTATGTTTGGAAGGATTATTTGGGTGGACAAAGAAATTAAAATACTTAGTAAACATGGCAAAATTATATAATTGATAGTAAATTAACTTCATGGTCCAAATGAGCACAAGATAACTTCTAAATGGAGCTCAAACGATAAATCCAACCACCTACGTTATTCATCGTAATAAACACCCACAACATATGCACACCCTCACGAGCAATGGGAGGAAGGCGGGGCTAGTAATGGCTTTTGTCCCTTTACATCCAAAATTTTATGTCTCACTCCATAACCTCAATTTCTCGGTCAGCCATTGCCCCCCTTGCCTCTAATATTAATGATAACGCTTAATAAGACCAGTGTGATTCTCTAAGATCTCCGTCGAACTTTATTAATACATTTTAAAATTTGGAAAAGAGCATATTTCAAGAGAGTATCATGCTTCTAATAGAAAATTTATAAAATCATAGTACCATTGATGATTCTCAGTAAGTGTCATGCGACCATCTTTTAATACTTTATGATGAATAAAATATTCTCCCTTGCACTGTTTAATTTGTGGAAAATTTTGATGAAGAAAGTATCGAGAATTAGAATAATCTTCTGTTTGAAATAGATGAATCGTGGAAGGATGGAAGGAAAATCTTTTTCTCAAAATGTCATATTAACCTTGACAAAAGGGCGAGTTTGAAGATTGTCTGTCCATTATTTTCGTGTTTTGCTTATTCACAATTTTGTGACATGCACACTATAATTATCTTAAAATTAAAAAAACTTGAAACTTTCGCAAAATACAAATATTGTTATGTATATTTACACATAAAATTTTCATATCTTATTTCAAACAAGCAATCACTCAAGTTTTTGGTGTCACTTGACACCTTGTATGTACTAGTCTGATGGTATTCTAGATTAGCTATGTTGTACAAAATTGACTGATCTCGTCAATTTTAATGAAAAGCAAGCCATCCACGTCGAGATTTAGGTTTTTCTGAAGAATCACTTTCTTGTCTCCTAACACCAAGTAGTTGCATTAATTAGGAACCAAACCTAAGACTTGAGTCGCAAAACCTCAATAATTCTACAGCTCGATTAGTCACTTTCGTGAATTAGAGATATCCAAGTACTCAGGGTATCACATGTAACATTGTATAAGTGAACTTTGTTGACTTGGAAATCAGATGGAGCTCTCTTTTTCCGGTCAAAAAGGAATGCGTGGAAGTTTTTTTCCAACTGGTAAAAAGGTAGAGAGAGGAAACTAATGGATAGGAGTTGCCATAAGAGCCTTACATCCATTACGGCAAATGTACGATTTGATCTATAACTACTTAATATATCCATAAGCATACAATTTTATATTGCAGCGCCAACAATGTCTCAGAAGCCATGAAGTCTCATTCATATGAGGTACCAAACATTCGAGGCATAAATTAGTCAAAGATTCGCTCGCGACATGTCTCGAACACATAATCTTATGAGAAATCATGTAAGCCCTACATCTCTAAACTATTAGACTGGGTCGTTGGCAAGCTATAGCTAGCTGGCAATTGTGTACAACTTAGAGAAGAGAAATTAAAAGGAACTCAGAAACGTTTCAATTTTTTGAAAATTTTGATTTGAAAAGGAGCTGGAGGCGCAGGCGCCGATGGCGGACTAAGAGTGACCCAAGCAAGAGTTATGTCAGGAATCTCAGGATGGTCCCCAATCATGACCTCCATGAGATGGAAACGAGGTGCCAATGTGGTTGGGGGGGCGCGCCTATAATGCCCCAATGGTCCATCCCCTGCAGCCTGCAGGCATTAGTGACGAGACGACGGGCCTCAACCTCTTGATTCCTATCAAATGATGCCCTAGATTCATCCCTGGAGTGGCGGTGGCACGCCAGCTTCTAGAAGGTGTATGGCATCATCGCCCTAACCAAAAAAGAAAAAAGAAAAATGGTGTTTCAAGTGCATGTTAGGTTCACTAGCATGTGCCGTTGTTAGGTGTGAGGTCATTTGATCGAACAGTGGATGTGAATTGAATTCTCATGTACCGTGGCACCCAGTAATAAAAGATTCAAAGCACCACTCTGCCAATGTCCTTTATTGGGTGTAACATGCTCGAAGCAATGACAGGCGCACTACATGTAATACATCCCTCCTAGGCTCCCATGTAATTTGGTCCACAGAGGGTGGTGAGTTTGAGAGGGACTAGCACCTCATGACTTTGATCCGCTGAGGCAATGAAGTTGCGATTGGTGGGCATCAAAGCGTGACGGGGCGATGAAAGGTCTTTCTAACATAAAACTAATGGTTCAACTTTCGTGGTGACGGCATGCTTGCAATAGAGCAAGTATTCGCAAATAAATTTATGATATCAAATCAATTACGTGTTAAGAAACTGTGAGATCCACGCTGGGCCTTTTTGCAACATGCTTCTCTCAAATGCAACGTATTTCATCTTGAATTTTTTTTTTTTTTTATGAAAAAAAGTTTCATGAGCTTGGGTTAAACTTTGGAAAATGATTTTGGTGTGGAAAGCATAGGTATAGGTGAAATTATTGGACCTGGTCTGACATGTATTTAAATCCATGTATACGGATATGATGCATGCTTATCCTACCTAGTCCTGGAGTTGATGAATAGGTAGGTCGGCCCCAATGTGCAGATGCTCATCAAGTGGACTATATTAGCCCAATCAGTATCATACACATGCGAACCGGATTGGGAGAGGAAAAAAGCCCCAAGCAAAGGTCCAACCTTTTGTGAAATTGTTGTCCTTAGATTCCATTTCCACATCAATGGACCAGTCCAAGCATACCCTTTCATAAGCCTGACAACGCACCGCGCCCGGCCATAGTTCCGGCGGTTCTAGACGGCATTTTCAGTGATCGGCGGAGCGAAACAAAGCTCTATATTATTCAATGAACTCGATTTGAGCCAGTTCATCGGTCGAGTCTGACTTCAAGGAACACTCGCATCTTCCAATGGTGTGCAATCGATCGACCTAGATGTCGATCTCGCGTCTCCCGTCACTTTTTGCCCCTTCCCTCTCTTGCTCATGGCGATCAGACAAAATGATCACAGTTCATGTGTCTGTGTCACTGTTAGATTTGTGCATACCGTACCGCAAATCATTTATATAGCCACGAGCAATGATCGATGGTGATTGGTGATGTTTTCATGTTCGAAGGGAGAAGGGTCAGTTCATCATTTCGAATGGCATGCGCTCATGATGAACGTAAAATATCATCTATACATGGGGTGAACCAGACGAGACCTCATGTGGGTGTTTATACTCTCATTTCTAAGGTGACAAATTCGAAATGTACATCAAAATCAAAATAGAAAATGAAGAAAATCCAATCGAAAGAAGAAATCGGAGAAATATAGATTGACATAAGATGTTTCCGGGAAGTTCTCTTTTAGATAGTAATTTATGAGGTATGTTGCAGACGGCTTCAACGGGAACACTAGGATACAAGAAGACAACATCGATGCACTTCAAGATGTTCTCAGCCATGAACTCAAATCCATTAATTTCAACGGAAATACAATATGGCAAGGAAGAAGAAGAAAGTAGTCAATATAGATTTGTCGCTATATTTTTATCAGCCTTCTTTTGCTCTATCAAAAGACCCAACAAAGTGGACGATTGTACTAATCTTGAAGAGTTAGTAACTCATCAAATATAACTTTAAATGTTGTTTCACCCAATAGGTCATTAGTAGAATCTCTAGCGTACTATACTTTTTGAAATAGTATTATTCTATCTTTTGAAATTAAATTATTCTCATATGTTCTTCGCATCCTTTCACTTCAACGGTCACTTGGATCAACTTGACTGACCCACGTTTAATTTTCTTTCCATTTCTCCTCTTCCAAAAAAAAATATATACATAAATGTAATTGTTTACTATATATACATTAATATATGTATATGTAAAACACCCTTGTCTAGGATATTTATAAACGCCTCATTATACTAACGAATGACCCGAAAAAGAAAAAGAAAAAAGGGGGCTGCCCAATTTCTTTTTCCATATCGTTACAGTACGAATGGTCAAATAATTAGGAAAGACCTGCAAGAGATGGCATAAAAATTTCCTCTATCGAGCGCCAGAACCAATGCCTAATTTCTAAATTTAGACGAACCTCGCGCATGTGCTCCGTTGCAGAGACAGTGACCAGACAACATGGAGAGGGAAGAGAGGGTGTCTCCAGAGAAACCAGAAGAGAATCTGATGAAAGTGTACAGGAGTCACCAATGGAAGGCCTTCCGTAATGGCGAAAATGAATAAACAAAGAAGAAGACTTTGCGTTGATTTCTGGGAATACTATTCATAGCTAAGAAAAAATGAGTAAATTTTTTGGTCATTTCGGCATCCTGAATCCAAAATTGACAGTCGACAATCAGGCACGTGAACACACTGGAATGGCCTGTTCCCGGAGTAAAAATTGACTGTCGATAATCCGGCATCGCCATCGCTTGCACCAAATGCTCAACAGTAGAAATCAAGACCATCCACCTGCACCGGATACTGAGCTATATGAATCGGTATCATTGCAATTGTTGATTATGTGAATTCATCATGGCGCTCGCTATTAACTTAATTTACATTGCCTATGAAACCTTGCAGTATCTTTTCAAAAAACACGGTTCATCGCGATGTGTAAAACTTATTTAGTAACCATCCTATTTTTCTATTTTTCTGTTATTTTGTTTTTCAAAATAGGAAAAAAAATATAAATCTATTTGGTAATATCAATTAATGTTTTATTCTCCATAATAGAAAAGTGGTTAAATGAATAGATTTGAAACAAAAATAAGAAATAAAATAAAATGTATTTTGTTCCCAAGAAAAAAATAGAAAGATTATCGAACACACTCAAATGGTACCTTAGCTACGATATTGCATAGCATGAATTAGATGTGAACGTTGGTGGGTGCTAGACACATTTGTTTTCGAGTTCTTCCCTGCTGAAAATTTCTATGTTTTTGAGTTATTTAAGTGTTGGTGGGTGGGAAATAGCAGTACCCAGTTAAGAGCACTGCCAGATTTAGTGATGTACAAACGGTGGAGAGTTGTTGAGGGATTGAATTGGTGCGTTGAATGAAGACGGGATCGAATATCTTATTGCTCGATCGATGCCTATCGTCACTCACGGCCTTATCCTAATCTGATGAGCACAGAGAGCTGAAACGGAGAGAGACTCTAGGATGCGAAGAAAGGAAGATTTTTCAAACAGAGAGCGACTGTGAAACCCTGACTCGGTGAGAAAGCCCGGGAGAAAGAGAGCGCACAGATCAAGTAAAAGAGGTCAATATTTCAATTCCCAAACGCCAGAGGATTTGAGTAATCTTTAAGCAAGATGATCCTCCCAATCTGCATTTTTTTAACTTAAAACTTGGAGGCTACTAGAGTAAACTCGGAAAAGAAAAGACAATGCATAAATTTTGCTCTAACCTGGACACTCGATCGACATTGAGGATCTATTAAAATAGATGTGAACAGTGCGATCAAGGACCTTGGAAACTGAACTTATTCTAATACTGTGCTGAGATTTCTTCGTGACTGATGCAGGAAACAAATGGGTCTGCGCTAAACTCGGAATCAAAATCGAGATTTAGTTTCAAAGTTCAAATCTTTGAGGCAGGATTAGCAGGACAATAATGTTTGAGTTCGTGGGCCATGTTCTCATTACACATGCTCGCATCTAGAAATGCTAAAGATTTTGCAATTTATACACATCCTCCATGTGGGAAATTTGACCCTTTTAGTGCAGAAAGATGGAAACAGAGACTGAGTGGAGTAACTGTTGTTTTCACGGACGCAAAGGGTATAGAGATTTGGTTTGGATCGTGTTGCAAACGACAAAACACCCGTGATGGCCAGTCCAAGATGAATGGCTGGTCTGAATTCGTAGAATCAATACGATAATGTTCCATGAAGTTGATCACTAGAACAAACAGGAACAAGGAGGAAAGAAAAATTTGGAGAGGTTGTGATGCAAAACTAGAAGATCATACCAATTCAAACAGCAGGGAGTGACCCTGATTGGAGATTGATCCCATTAACGATGACCGATATACATAATACAATCCTACAACCTTACATCGCTCTACTCTTCTTGAAATTTATTTCACAAACTCAGAAATAATATTCCCAAAAAAAAATTAAAAATAAATAGATTGTAGAGACTTTCTCTCCTCTTTCCCCCTTGCTTTGACAACAGTTTTGTCGTCGACTGATTTTCAGAGAAATTACGGCGAACAATCTAACGCTGCACATGATCCGAAAATGCCATATTGCTGGAATCTCATTGGGTGCAAATTTGGGAGAGGAAGTTAGAGAGGAGGGGAAAAACAAATTCTCGAAAAAGAATTAATAGAAAGGTGGCGGTGGAGGAGAAGCGTATGGGACTGAAGTAATCGGTGGCATTGGCCCCTTGTATGCAGGGGCCGGGGGCGGCGGGGATGGCGGAGGCGGCGACTGTTCACATGGAATTTCTGGAGGAGGGGGCGAGTGATCGTGACCTTGCGGCGGCGGCGGCGGCGGCGGCAACCCTTGATGGTGGGCAGGAGGCGGTGGCGAATAATGGGTGGATGGCGACGGCGGCGACAATGGTGGCGAATGTTCTACATGAGGCGGTGGAGGAGAATGTGAAGATGAAGGTGGAGGTGGAGGTGGAGGTGGTGGTGGGGAGTTGTGGGAGTAATGGGTGGGTGGAGAGTATGGCGGCGGAGGAGGAGGGGAGGAAGATGAAGATTGAGCCGGTGGTGGGGGAGATGGTGGAGGTGATGAGTAAGAAGGCGGTGGAGGCGTTGAGTAAACGGGCGAGGGAGGTGAGTAAACGGGCGGCGATGGCAGAGGGGACGAGGTAGGTGTCGCCGGCGATGGCGTTACAGAGCTACCAGGAGGGTCCACCGGCTGCGGCGGCGATGACAGAGGCGATGGCGATGGAGAGCTAGCAGATGGCGAAGTGGAAGGACCAGGCGCCGACGGCGGTGTCTCTCCGACCGGCGGGGAAGTCGGAGCCCACGGCATTGGCGATGGAGAGCTAGCAGATGGCGAAGTGGAAGGACCAGGCGCCGACTGCGGTGGCTTCCCAGCCGGCGGGGAAGTCGGAGCCTCTGGCATCGGCGATGGAGAGCTAGCAGATGGCGAAGTGGAAGGACCAGGCGCCGACTGCGGCGTCTCCCCGACCGGCGGGGAAGTCGGAGCCCCCGGCATTGGCGATGGAGAGCTACCAGACGGCGAAGTGGAAGGACCAGGCGTCGACTGCGGTGGCTCTCCGACCGGCGGTGAAGTCGGAGATACTGGCATTGGCGATGGAGCACCACTAGGGGAGCCAACCGGTGGCGCTGCCGGCCCCGGTGGAGAGACGACTGGCGGGGACGGCGGCGAAAGAGAAGGGGCAGAGGAACGAGAGCATCCGAAAGCACTGCAATCCACAGGCCTGGACGCAGACGCCCTACACTGAATCGGCGACCTCTGTGCCGGCCTGTTCGCCAAGCAGTTCTTCCGGTCGTCCACCGCCGGCAGTCCCAGGCAAGCCGGCGGCTCGCCGGTGAAGAAGTTGTCGGAGAACGTGAAGTTCTGCAACTTCGGCAAGCCACAAACGCTGGCCGGGATCTTCCCGGACAGCCGATTGTGAGCCACATTCAACTGCTCCAAGCTCACCATCTTGCCCACGCTCTCCGGCAACGGACCCGCCAACTGGTTGACGCTGACGTCGAAGACCGTCACGTTCTTGAGCTTCCCCAGCTGCGACGGCAAGCAAGATTTGAACCCGTTGTTCATGAGGATGACCTCGTTCAGGTTCTTCATCTCGACGATGCTCTGAGGGAGGCACCCGCCGAAGTCGTTGTTCGCCAGGACGATGACCGACACCGGGGAGTGGCCGAGATTGTCCGGCAGGTCGAACCGGAACCGGTTGTCGTTGATGAAAATGGCGTCCAGATCCTTGTCGAAGAGCTCCCGCGGGACCGACCCGTCGAACTCGTTGAACCGGAGGTCCAAGAACTTGAGCGCCGGGAGCTCCAGCACGACCCGCGGGAACTTCCCGGCGAACCGGTTGTTGCTCAGATCCAGCTCGTAGAGCCGCTTCAGGTTCCGGAACTTCTGCGGCACGCTGCCGCAGAAGCGGTTGGAGTTGAGGTGGAAGAGGGAGAGGTCGGCGAGCAGGCCGAGCTCCTCGGGGAGGTACCCGGCGATGTCGCCGTGGTTGAGGTCGACGCCGGCGACGGTGCGGACGCTGGGGTCGTCGGGGGCGGGGGAGCAGTAGACGTTGGAGTAGCCGCAGACGTCGGGGCCGACCCAGTTGGCGGTGAAGTTGTTGGGGTCGGAGAGGATGGCCTGCTTCAGGGCCTGGAGGGCGACGTAGGCGTTGCGGAGGCGCGGGTTCTCGAAGGATGCGGAGGGGTCGACGGTGACTTGCTCGCCCCGGTCGCCGAAGCCATGGGCAGCGGCGGCGGCGGAGAGGACGGCGAGGGAGGAGAAGAGGACGAAGAGGGCGGCGGCGGCGGTCGTCGTCGTCGTGGTCTTCATCGAATGCGTGGCATGCGAGGTACGAATCTCTCTCCCTCTCTCTCTCTCTCTCTCTTTGAGAAGAGAGAAAAAATGGGAACTTTGAGATCTGAAGTATGGAGGAGAGAGAGAGAGAGAAGGTGGCGATTTGAATTGAGGAGAGAGGGAGGGGGAGGGGCTAGGTGTTTTTTTCTAGGGATGTCGGGAGGAGGAGGGAGGGAAAATAATGCACTTCGTTAACGAGACAGCTAGAACACAGCTCAATGCCACCGCCATGTTCTTTGAATTTTTGTTGAATTTTTGTTGAATTTTTGACTTTGCAGGTCTCTGTGATTCTGTCTTTTTTTGGGTTAATGTTTATCGTTATGGAGTTCCCAACGCCTTGGTTTTTCGGTTAATTTCTTACGTTCTAGAGGTCGTGATTCAGTTCCTTTTTTTTGTTAAACTCTCCCTAGAAATTGTCGGTGTTAAAACGATGAAGGTTGTAAAAACAAGAAAAGAAAAAAAAGAACTTCTTTTCTCGTTATTCGCACCTTTTTCAAACTAATCGACTGCATTACCCAAATTCTGAGCAGAAAAACAGAAGTCATTGATCCATTTCCCCAATATATCCATAAATAAAAGAAAGGAGAGAGGAGAAAATAGATAACAGTACACAAGGACAGATGATAATGAATTATTTAACTTGTCAACAGGTATGCCACGTGAGCCTTTGCTTTTTAATTGGGTCCTGTCTAGGCTTGACATTGCAAAGCGGTATCCTAAGATGGAAATTAACGGCCCAATAAAAGTGTATTTATTTCGCGAATGACGGATGATTAGAAAAAGATCAATGGTATCACTTTTCAAAATAATTGAATGAACAAAAAAATATTTTTATCATTGACGTTTCAATCCAAATTCACCATGCGTGTAGGCATGTGAAGAGAGAGCTGAGGGATGAGTAGATCCATCAAACAGGTTAGTCAAGCACGAAAATGGTCCAATCAAAATTCATCAATTTAACCCTTATTGACTAATTTTTATGTAATTACAATTTTAGCCACACATATTTGGACCAACTTGGAATCAATCCTTACTTGACGTAGTCCATATTATTAAAAACACTTTTTTTTTTATAACCCAGGAAATCCCGTAAACCGACAACCAATGAGCAAACCCTGAGGGAGCGATTGTAGGACCCACCACCACAGTACTCCAAGTAAGAATCCCTAACGACACCTTTGGGATTTGAACTCTCCCCTTTCGTGAGGGAGAGAGAGCCCAAACTAGCGGTGTCGCTGCGGGCGGTGGTTCCAACTTTGCTAATGTCTAACTTCCTTGTTACATAAGAAAAAGATCAGCAGTCTGTCAAATCAACCAGCAACTGAAAGCACAAGTCCAGTTGTTCTCGGGAACAAGAAGTTTCGTTTTTTTTGTTTTTTATTTATGTTCAAATTGAAAAAAGTGGTGGTTCAGTATGACTCAGCCCATTATACCGTGGTGGGTCTAGGTGGCACCGGCCTATTATCCTTCCATTGTCGAGAGCGGGAGGTCTTTGCTGCTCTGTGAAGCCAGCTTGACGCGGACCCCTCCACTTTAGGACCCACGTTGCCCAGGCCTTCCCTCGGTCCGCATGGTTCAACTCTCAGCTTTGTATTTAACTAAATTCATAAAACGCATACCTATCTATTTAACCCACTTTAAGCTATTTATGTGTATGTTACTTAGATAAAATTTTATATAATATTAAAAAGAAGTAACTTAATAAATTAGTAGATAAAATTGAAGAAAAAAAGTAAAAAAGACCTCAAGATTAAAATACTCATAAAGAACTAAAAAACTTTGCATGTGTTGTAATGACATATAATCTAAATGCATGCTTTATTATACAGTTTTTTGTTCATACTCGGAGTATGGAAATTAGGAAAAAAAATAGTACTTCGATAAGTGGTAGAGGCAAGATTCTACAAAATTGAAAAAAAAAAAACAAATTCAGTAAAATGGTCCCATAATAAAAGTCCCAAAAAAGTTAAAAGTGAAAAGGAAACCACGAATGTGAAATTATGTGCAAATGAATTTTAAAAGAAAAGGAAATTAAAAGAAATCTGAAAAAGGCATCATTGAAAGGGGTCGACATATTAGCGTGTAGGGCCGCATGGCAGTGGGCACTGGAAATGGGGGCAAATGGCTGAAAGGCGATACGCGGCCCCATTGGAATGAGTTAAAATATGGGTACGAGTTAAGACTTATTTAGACCCACTTTTACATGGATTTTGTTTTTCTATAACCCTTTTTGGACCCACTCATAGAATTGGAGCAACCCATTGAATACCCAATTTGATAAAAGGTCAAAACTAAGAAAATCTTCAAACTAGTACATTTATAACAAACTTACATTTAATTAATTTCTGTTAAATTTTATTATCAAATTTCTGAATTTGGTGGCGCGTGACACTTGACAAGTGCATCAGTTCGAGAATTTACAGTCCATTTATTACGGGTTTATTAATTTTGGATTTTTCATATTATTAATCCAATTTAATAAAAAATTAATAGATGGTGACAAATGTGTCTAGTTTTGAGTTTTTGATGATTTTGTGTAAATTTACCGTAAATGAAGTAATTTGAAATTTTTCATGATATTAATCTATTGATAAATATGAGTGGAAAAATGGTTTTATTGATTCATTTTGTCACCTCTAGAGATGGGGCTCGACATTCGACGACTCATGCGGCCTGGGTGGCGGCGACATAGAGCTCGAGGGCAGGTTGGCAGCAATGGTGGGAGTGTTCTTTTCTTGGGTATTCAAAAGTATAAGGTGGCACAGGGGCGAAAAGGTAAAAAGGGAAAGGAAAAAAAAACCGAAAATAGATCGGGTTCGTCCAACATACGCACTAGGCAACGTGTCAGTATCTCATTGGACTACATAGTGCCATCATTTTCTTTATTTCGAAGGATCCTAATAATCCTGTATTTTAATTGTCGGGGGGCGGTGGGTTTATTTTTCCACACCTTTTTCTTTTGCCGAAACACGCATTTTATAAGTTTATTCGCAGAATTAGCCTTCCAATTCGATTAAACATGTAGTGATATTTGATAATACAATTTTTTAGTCAATTATGATTCCTAAATTGCTACTTTCTTATCTTTATTTACTTCAAACCTTTTCCTTTAGAAGGCAAAGGAACTCCCATGTAATGTGCATTTAGTTAGAAACTAATCATTCTTTTCTTTTTCTTTGATAATCTACTGGAAGCCTTGTAAAATACCTTACAAGCTCATGAACCGATTAAATTTTAGGCTTAAAGCTATGAAGGTAGTCATAACCAAAAGCAATTTGTGTGATTCAAACAAGCGACCTTCACTTCTTAAGTTGAAAATTCTTTGATATCATAAACCTTTCTTTTAGTACTCTTCAATTTCCATTTTCTTTGTATCGGATCTACTATTGTGTTTGCATCCTACTTAAGTTTCATCTTTTACTCACTTATGATCAACTTATATTAGCAATCTTCATTATTCCACCAAAAAGGGTGAATTATTTTTCGTATTAATGATGTAGTCCAATTGACAAAGGTTCCAAAGTTCCTTTCTCAATTTTTGGACAAGAAGACGAAGAATATGCGCTCTTGGATTGATCGGGATCCTTCACAGAGTTTATAATTGGGGGTATTTAAAGTCAATATTAAATCCTGGATTTGATATCAATACCAATGAACAATTTACAATTACGCAAATAGACATTAAACATGCCCTACGCGCCTACTACTATCTAGTAACATTTATCTACAAACATTAGAAACATCTAAAATTGTCGATTCCACTACTTCGAGAGTTACATTCTATGTTCCAATTCATCAGCCAAGTTATTCTCCATTTATCAGCTCTTCGCTCTAGCACTTATTTGCTCCTTTTCTTGACATGTCTCTCGCTCAAAATTAGACATTCTCGAACAGCTACGCTATATCGACCCATGTTCTTAACGCTTGGCCATTTTCCACTTTCGTTGCCATCTTAACCGGCTTTTGTTGATCGAGCTGGCAACTAAACACTTAAGACATTTTTTTTTTTTTTTTTTTTTTTTTTTGGGTGTCAACACACATGTAGCATTTTCCCCACAATTTCTTTTTCAGCACCGACTACCTCAAAGCACGTGCTGAATAATTTAGCTTCTCCGGTTTGTAATAAAAAATTTGCAACAACTTATAACTTAAAAATACATTGACGCGTTCAATTATGTGTGTCGACGTCTTTCTTTTTGAGCGTCCACATGAATTGTCAAATATTTATCTATTTGCATTTAAAATGCCACAAAAAAAAAAAAAAAAAAAAAGCGCGTTGAGTGAGTGAGTGAGGACCAGTATATAATTATTAGACTATGGGGGCCATCGATAAGAACTGAACAATTGAATTTCAACTTGTTTGTAACGCGACAGCGACAGCACAAATGAAGTAGTTGGCAGCGCCTAGCGCGGCCGGACTTTGACTTTGACCGCGGGAAGGAAACCGGTCCAGCCGGTAGTCAATCGCCTTTTGCCCTCACCTACCTGAGATGGACATCTAGACGAGGTTTATTGGCTCTTGTTAATATCCCCGTCGGATCCCTCCATATATTTTAATATTGGGCCTTAAAACTTATAAAAAATACAATCATGTTTTAAAACTTATCTAACTAGTGCAATCAAATTTTTTCGTTAACTCCGTTCAATTTGACTAATGAAAAGTGCTGGCATGACTTTTGTATTATTTTATTTCTCTTACGTGATGACAGCATAATTAAAGCATGAAGTATATTGTTGAAATGATATTGTTTTGGTCTAAATTTGATTTTTTTAATGTAAATTTTATACAAATTAAATAAAAAATTATCTAAATTCAAAAAAAAGGGGAGGGTTTGCAACCCTTGTCTAGCTTTTCTCCTTCTTCTTTTTTTGTTTGTTTTGGCCACGTATGATAGAGAAAATAATAATAATAAAAATCCACATCAACATTTTCCATTTAGGTTGGACTTTAGCCTAAACCAAGTGTGAAAATATTTAATTGGAGAGGCAAATAAAAGCTTGAAAATATTTGAATTCAAAATCTCATACTTTTATAATATATATAAGATTTCATGGGACAACTGCTAACTATTCTAAAATTTTAAGTTGTTAGATGAAAACGAAATTTAATATTTAAATATTTTAACGCACTTTAGATGACTTTATTGTCAATTTACAGTCTCAAACATTAGAAATGTTTTGTTCTTAAGGAAGTTTCTTATACTTAACATGTATCATTGAGTGGAGTATTCGATTCACACGAACTACATTTCTTTAATAGCGTGAGCCATCCATGTGGCGAACAACAGCTTCCACATAACCAATCTCACCTCACGGATGATCGATATCATTGGATCTGACAAAAAATCACATGAAGCCCGGCTTCCAAACCCGTTGTGTTTCCTCATTTTATCTATGAACTTCAGGTCCTTACTCCACTCTACATAGCCAAAAAAAAAAAAAAAAAAGTGCTGCGATTATTTCACAAGTGAAAGGACATGTGAACCCTATCGAAATCACTATCAAGCATCTCAAATTCTTAAGATCACGTCGTACCCTGTCCTCACTCTCGAAGCTGCTAAACCGACGATAATAGAATTCGAAATTAACGTAAGGTACAAAATCGAGCTAAGAAAAGAATAATAGCCACAGCAGAAAAATCTTATTTGAAGTTCGAAGGATCCGGACCGGAAACGGGCGTAGCATTATTGCGCACGTGAAGACGTGGGTCACCATGCAAGATTAATTGAGCGCGATGTTTGAGACGAGCCGACAGGCCGGTGGTCCCCACCGATCTTTAATTAGCGACGAGACGACAGCGAAAGAGCGTCTCTTTTGATTCTTGCGGGACCCACGCGTCTTCTCCTGGATCGGGGGGGGTGGCGCTCCTCGGGTGAGGCGCATCGCGTCTTTTCCCTTCCCGCACCGACGGCTTTACGAGGAAGCAAACATAAAAAGAAGAGCAAAACCAAAATGATATTACCCGCATTAATTATCAAAAATCATAATTGCATTCGCGAGTGGGCCAGGATTTTGTTTAGTAATCAGAATAAAAAAAAAAAAAAGTTAGGATATGATAAATGTGATCATATCTTATAATAAAATATATCTTTTACTCGTCTCTCTTCTTTATCTCCTCTATCCACCTATGACTGCAATCTACAGCATTCCACTAAACTCAATTTCGTTGGCACCAATGATGTTAATTATGACCATGAGCTCGACTCAACCTCGGCCATGAAGCCATGGAGGAGCTCCATGGTCAGATTTGGAGCAACAATTGTCATCCCCTTTTGTCTCACGCACCTTCATCACACAACCAGCTGCATTTGTATCTGCCGCGCCTTCATTTGCCAGGCCTCGACCTCAATGTCGGCCACAAGGGTGGGGTGGCGATCGAATTGGTGGTTGTTGAAAATTGCAAGTGAGTGATGAAGATGGAGGATAGATTAGTGGTTGCTGAAAATTTTGCAAGGTGGTGGATGCCCGTGCGGCTTGGACGTCCGCCGAACTTTAAAGATCTGAACGTTCAACATTCAATCCGACATGGGCAGAGTATGAGGAGAATGTGCAGGACAAGAAGGAAGGTGAAGTGGGATTTCCCAGCGGAGAGAACCATTACGTCGAGATTGCTGGCGACTTGAGCCATAACATTCATATTAAATCTGTTGAAATGGTCATACATTCGATCCACCTTGGATATATATTTATTTACCAAACATTGTATAAGATATGAGAAGTCTCATCTTTAACCACTCCACCTTATGTCATATTCGACCTTATTCTATTTGATAAAAAAGTCCAGATGATCAAACATAGTCTAAAAGCATTTTAAGTGTTTATAAAAAGAAAATAGAACATATCAAGAAGTCATCATCGTACTCTTCTTCTATATTCCTTGAACTTCAATTTTGATTAATTGGATCGTCGTGCATTCTTTAATAGAAATTTTTTTAGCATTTGAAATCACTTTGATTGATTTGACCCCTAACATGTCGATCCAATTTATCCATGAGACCCATTTTCCGTTCAAGGGATTGTACACCTTGTCGCCACATTAGTAAAATTTGTATGAAAAAAGAGAGGAGAAGAAACAATACAAGGAAAAAGACAACAACCAAAAGGTTAAAAAGAAAAGCCGTGCATAAGTAGACCTTTCAAATGAGTGAGTCGGGTTGATTCATAAATAATCCGACTTAAATTGTCTTATTTAACCCATTTTAGTACATTTCAACGCAATACAAATTTAATGACCATATCCAACCGAACTCATATTGTCAAAACACTTCCATATTTAACTAAATTTATGAAAACTCACAGCAAAATTGAAGAGAGAGTGTAAAGTGAGTGAGCGCGGATTGAGTGAAGGCGAGATAGACTGAAGAAAGAGTTATAAAAATAGGTTGAGTTTAAGTAAGTTGTACACCCATCTATGACCCATTAACACTCATATTGTATTTAAACCCATTTACTCAATATAACTAACTTATTTATAATCCAGTTGACATTCATTTAACACCCATATGAGTTAAGAAATGAGTTTATGACCCATTTTGACAAATCTACACAGGTTAGTCTACCCTTCTTCACTGGCGAGGGGAATTTGAATGGGGGCAAGCAGTCCCGCTCTTGACCCTAGCTACCGGCCATTTAGGGCCTGCCGCCCTCGCTATTCCTTGGCAAGGGTCATTTTGTAGGGGATGCGGCGATCTCCCCTTCAGAATCATATCGCATCTCCTAGTTAGAAGTACTTTTCTTATGCTCTCTCCACTTGCCAAACGGAATTTGGAAGCCATTTCTCCGTTCCTTGCATCACGGAAAGTGAAAAAGAAAACTAATTCTCGAATTATTGGAAGCAAAACAAGTGTATTAAATAATTGCCTCGTTTGCTTAAACGAAATATTCTTTGGCTTAATGTCCATATCGATCGTGATCAAGAAATGAGGTGAGGGCATGTGGAGATCGGTTCTTTTCATTTTCAAAATCCCGGAACCAAGCGGCGCATGAGAAAGGGGGCAAATCATAACATGATCGGACCCAAAAGTGACAAATTTAGATTCGCTAAACGCTCCTTTTAAAGAACTCTAAATAAATTAAACTAGAATTAATAATATGCAAGACAAAAAAAGAACTAATGAAAACGATTCTTTTTCTCTATTTTTTATATTTTTGTTGTTGCTATAATGCCTTTTTGTGCATGTTCTTGCCAATTGTCATTATTCTCAAAGTCTCCGACCACCTTTTGATCTGGCCGGAAATGATGCTCGAGAGGGTATATGAATCCAATGATTTAGCGTGACCATAGCATTTTTTGAGTAAAGCATTGGCATTGCATGGAACTGAGCATCGGAGTAGATTGAACTAGTTACAAATCCCTCGCTTTCTGCCGACATAACAGGAGCTGAAATTGCTTGAGTCCGTATCACTTACGGAGGTGGAGTTTGGAGTTTGGAGTTTTTTTTTTTAAATTCCTTTCGCAAAACAAACCTATTTCAAATAATAAATAAGCTATAGAAAAATAATAAAGGAGCCGAAATTGCTTGAGTCCGTATCACTTATAGAGGCGACTTAGCGCCTGCATGGTTGTGTTCTTTTTTTTTTGTTTATGAACAAAAATTCCGTTTTTTTCCGGGAACAATAAAAGAACATAAACGCGTTTATTTGCGTTTTTGTTCCAATAAACTTGTTTCTTGTTTCGGAATAATTTTTAAGAACAAATTTTCTCTCTCCTATTTTTTTCTTTTCTTTTTTTTTTTTTTTTTTTCTTCTTCTTTTTTCTTTGGCCGATCGCCGGTCTCGGCCATGGCCGCCGAGGACCGGTGACCTCGCCGGAGCGTCACCGCCCCCGCCGAGGCCGAGCGTCGCCAACCCCGGCGAGGCTCGCCTGATCCGGCAAGATCGAGCTCGCCCAGCCACCGGCGAGGCTCAATGTCGCCAAACCACCTCCAGGTCGGCGTTGCTTGGTGGTGACCTGGCGAGGTCGAGCTCGCCCAGCCAAGGCGAGGCCAAGCCTCGCCCACACTGGCGACGCTCGGCCTTGCCTTGGCTAGGCGAGCTCGGGCTCGCCCAAATTCGGCTAGGCCAAGCTCGCCCGGCCTACCGGTGAGGCTCAACCTTGGCCGGGCCACCACCAGCAACCGATGTCCGGGCGAGCTCGGCCTCGCTAGATTTGGGCGAGCCCGAGCTCACCCAACTAAGGCGAGGCCGAGCCTCGCCATGGCTAGGTGAGGCCGCCGGCCCTCATCGACCGGTCGCCGGCCATGGCTGAGGCCGGCGACCGGCCAAAAGAAGAAAAAAAGAAAATATTAAAAAATTAAAAGAAACAAAAAAGAACATAAATTTAACAAACGTGTTTTGGTTCTTTTTTTATTCCCGGAACAAGTTTATCAAACGCGTTTTTAGGTAAAAAATTGTTCCCCAGAACAGAAATAGTTTTTTCTATTTATGTTTCTTGGAACAATTTTTGAACGGAAATACAAACAAACGCACCCTTAGTAAATATGAAGCGATATTTATAAGTAATAAAATAAGCTACCCTTCAAATTATCTATATTAATTTTACATCGATTTGTAAATAATGCCTTTATTCACGCATCCAACAAAAGTTATACACCAAATTACAAGTATTAACGTAATATGGTATATTTCTATTGGGGCTTAATTTCAAACTAAATTGATAAATTATAAAAATTAAAAGAATCTTCATTTTTATTTGGCTCAAATTTAAAATCAAGAAGACAAGCTGGAAGAGAATAATGTTTGGAAAGGATAATAGAAAAACGTTTTATCTTATATTCATTTATTTAGGGGAAAATTATAAATAAAAATCCAAAGTGTTATCATTTTCTCAAATACTGATTTGAAGTGGACATTATTTTAAATAAGAATTTGAAATGGCTATGTTAATCTTAAAGAAGAGCCTGACCTTACTAACTCGAGGGCATGTTTGTCATTTATTTTTTTCTTTCATTTTTTTTCTTTATCTTTTCTTTTTTTCTATTTTTTTATTTCCATGAAATAACTTAAGAAAGAAAAAAAGGATAAAAATTAAAAAAAAAAAAAAAAAGAAATAGCAAAAATATATGCGAAAGGGCTAGCCCTTCCCTACTAGTGGCCGCAGCCCCATTGCTAGTGGGGCGATGGCCACAGGCTTGGGGGGTTCGGCCAGCCCTCTCACTTGGCTTTTGTGTGTGTGTGTGTGTGTGGGTTTTTATTTTATTTTATTTTATTTTTGGTGTTTTTTTATTTTGTCAATTTTATGGAAAATTAAAAAAAGGAAAAAATAAAAAAAATAAAGGACAAAAATGCCCTTGACTAGCCAGTGATGTCATGTCCTTTTTTAAGATTGACATGGCTACTTCGGGTTTTTTTTTTTTAAACTAGGTCCACTCTAGACCCTTACTTAAGAAAATGAGGGCAATTTTATTTTTGGTGTTTTTTTTATTTTGTCAATTTTATGGAAAATTTTAGAAAAAAAGGAAAAAAATAAAGGACAAAAATGCCCTTGACTAGCCGGTGATGTCATGTCCTTCTTTAAGATTAACATGGCTACTTCAGTTTTTTTTTTTTTTTAAAACTAGGTCCACTCCAGACCCTTACTTAAGAAAATGAGGGCAATTCAAGTCCTTATTTGAGAATAATGTTCACTTTAAGTCTTTATTCAAGAAATTGATGGCACTTTAGATTCTTATTTGAAATTTTCTCTCAAATACATGTGAATACTTTTTTTATTTGTTTATTTTTAAGATATTTTTGGTAGGCTGAGTGGTAATTTATAATAAATTTCTTAGGATATGGATTATGCTTTGGGATAACTACACTGGAGATTCTAATACTTGTCACAAGAGTGTAATTGAGTCATGACATTTTTAAAAAGTGCAATTAATTCCTAAAAATATCAAACTGGTGCAACTAAATCCTTTCGTTAAGTTCATTTTCAACTTGGCTAAGTGGTTTTTTTTCCCTCTCTCTTGCATGGCTATGAAATAGCTAATATATGAAATAGACTAAATGACGCTGTTTTTATCAAAATTGATTTTAGGTAAAGTTTTATTTTAATTATATAAAAAGCATGAAATTTTTTAAAAAATACAAAAAGAGAAAAAAGGGAAAGAAGTAGGCGAGGGCTTGTAGTAGGGGTGAGCATGGTCCGGGTTGGTCCGGGCCACCCCCTAACCCTAAGACCAACCCGTACAGTGTCGGTCCTCAATTTTTAGAACCGAGGACCGACCCTATTAAGCTTGGGACCAAGGACCGGACTGACCCGATGGGTTTGGTCCGGTTCCAGGGTCAACCCGGGACCGATCGATAATTTTTTCGTCTTGTTTTTTATACTCCCTAAAAAAGCAAACCTACAAATTCAAATTACACATCCATCCACAATGTGGCTTTGTGCAACTAAATTATAAATACCAATACATATTCAGCAAATTTAAGATGACACAATAATAGAAATTTCGTACTTGCTAACGCTCATCGAGATATGGGACAATATAGGGTCCCCAATGCAGCGAGCAGGATGTTGCTACTTTTGATTTTGGCAAATTGAAGAACAAAGAAGACAGAATGGAAGAGAACGTACTTTGGGGAAGGAAGCCGTGAGGAGATTTACGGCGTAAACTTCGTGCCATTTTGGATGTCGCGAGTCCGTGATTGTGAGGAATCCTTGGTCCTCACGGTGAAGAACGTACTACTGGATCGTGGAGGAGGAGGCCGTGAAGACCTTTACGGCATAAACTTCATGCCTTTTGGAATTGGATGCCGTCCGTCCGTGATTGTGAGCCCGAGGAGTCAACGGCTTTAACATCATTTTACTTAGGTTTTTTTTTTTTCTTTTGAACCGACATTTTACTTAGATTTGAATATATAAAAGAATTATAAATAATATAATATAATATAATATAACATAAATTTTACTTATGTTTGAATATATAAAAGAATTATAAATAATATAATATAATAATATACAAGGTTGGTCCATTGATTGGACCGACCCAAAACTCTCGGGGACCGGGACCAACCGCACACAGTGTTGGTCCTAGAATTTCAGGACCAAGGACCGACCCGGTCCCCTTGGGAACCGGACCAGATTGGCGGTGGTTGGGCCGGCCAGGGGGTCGGTCCAGTGGTCGACCCTAGACCTGTTGCTCACCCCTAGCTTGTAGCCCCACTGTCGTCGCCCCACTATTGCCGAGAAGGGATGTCCACCCTCATCGATAGTTCCCCCACAATCACTAACCCCCGCTGACCCTTCTGGTGATGGTGCAGCCGTGACGGCAACTGATTCTTCCTCTTTCTCTCTCTATTTTTTTTTTATAGATAAAATTTTGCTTATTTTTAATATAATTTAAATATTTTTTTAAAATCATATTTTGATCAAAACGACATTGTTTATAGCTATTTTAGAACTACATAGGAGAGATAAATTGCAAAAAAAAAAACTATGTCAATATTTTCCCTTAGTTAAATTGAACGGAGTATACTTGATTGCACAAATATGACAAATTTTATGATATAAATGCAGTTATCCTTTATACCTTTGAATTGAACGGAGTTTACTTGGTTGCACAAATATGACAAATTTTATGATATAAATGCAGTTATCCTTTATACCTTTGAGTACCAAAGTGACATCTCTTTCCGAATGAACTTGCGGATCATGGCAATTTCTGCTACCGACTCTTTTAAAGCTGTTTAGTTGAAGAGAAGTAACCTCCTTTTTCATCTTGATTCCTGGACATCCAAATCATACGCATTGACCATCTTTTTTTCTAGTTCTATCCACTTTCACTTTCATCGAGGTTTTCGGCTTCCAATTAAATCTTGGGTCCATGACAACCAACGAATTTTGTTCATGGTAATCGAAACTAATAAATCTTTGATGAAGTTACATTTCCCTCCAAACACAACTCAATTTTAGCCCCAAACAAGATCACATTCTTCTTGCCACTTTACACAATGATTCAAGATTTTGCAACTTTACAGTTTGTGGAGGACACATCACTTCAATCTTTATTCCGCGGACAAAGCTCCTTTTGGTTCTGTAAAGTGAGAAAAAAAGAGAGACAAAAGAATGACTTGATTTTGAACTGCTCTCGGGTACAAGATTTTTGAAGATTCAGTAAATACTTGCATGGGGTCACCATGTGCAAGAGGGAAAGTAAAACCGACCCATCACAAGCAAAGAGAAAAAGGATATCTAGACAGACTGGATGAGTAATAGGATGACAATATCATAAAATTTGTTAAAGCCGATGTCCTGGATCTAACTCACCTTAATCAAGACTATTAGGAGATTAAGCAATGTGAGATTTTTTTGATGTCACTACCAATTCCATCTAAAAGCTTAGCCTAGCAGACGGAAGTATGATTCATAATATTTAAGCGCTTTTGTAATGCTTCTCTTAATTATGAGGGGAGAGGAAAATGAGGCAACTAGAGATTGCACCTTTTATTTTGCTACGGCAAAAATACACTTGGATTGTCAAAATTTGATACGAGAAGATAGTGCCAAAAGTTATAAAAGTGGTATTTAAGTATCACTTTTTTTAAAAAATGAGACACTTGAGTGTCAAATCTGATGAAGATGGTCGAAAATCCTACATGGTAAGATGAAGAATCAAAACAACATCGTTTTATATTCTTTTTTTTTAATATATCAAATTAAAACAATTTAATTTAAATAATAATTTAATATATATTTAATTATTTTTAGAAAAAGGGAGGAGGAAGGGGAGGTAGAAGGTTAGGGTTGAGCCCTCGTTGCCGCTTGCAATCTCTCTCTCTAAATAAATTTAGTTTTAAATTTAATTTAATTAAATTTTATATTAATTATCTACCTACATCGGTAAAAGAAAAACGACATCATTTTTGCATTTGTCTAGCTATATCAACATGCAAAATGACATCATTTTACACTTGTCTTTTCGGAAAATTGCAATGTCAGTATTTTGGCCGGATTTTTTCGTCGTTGAGATTTAAGTGATTCATTTTGCTTTGATTTTAGCACTTAAATATCACATTCCTAACCTTTTGGCATTTAAATGTTCATCCGTATCAAGTTTTGACATTTTAGGTGTCCGACACTTATTTTGCTATCATATTGGACTTTTTGGATTACTGCACAGTAACCTAAGACTTTAGGTGCCTGTGTAGATGCGTGGTATGCTTTGAAGAAACACTTTTCTAGTCTATTAATCAACTCATATATAGTAAACACCAAGTGAATAGTAGATAGGTGATGCCTGTGTTTGGTCAAAAGATGTACATTCAGAGAGAACCCATCTCCTTGTAGAAGGAATTGCTAGCTATTTCACTACATTCTCAAGGACTTGGTACGAGGACGTCACAAGAGTTACCATGTGCAATTATGATTACAGAAAGCTGCAGGAGTTAGAAAAAAGGTGAGCAGACTAATTTAAAAGGAGAAGACTAAATAGGGATTATTAACAGCTTAACATGATTAGAACATGGGAGGGTGCTTCAGTATGCACTTGCAAGGACAATACATATTCCCAATCTGCACCGACCACTCATGTTTAACAGAATTCATCCAAGAAGTTGTTGAGTTGGCAGAAACCAGTGAGAGAGATTGTTTGATCTGAACAGTCCAAGGATGGTTGTGACAACATATGACTGCGTTCTCCAATCAGAAAACTCCACAATGTTAAAAAGATAATCGAACCAAAACTCGATTCAGGGTTAAAAAGAGGCAAGCTCGTGTTACTGACTCATGCATGTAGGTACTTCGCAAGGAAATCTCTCTAAGACAGCTACGTGCACAAGCTGTCTGAGGTGGACTTGTGATATTGCATCAGACAAGTCCTGACTTCTAAGCAGAGGAGAGAAGAAGAAACACTGTCACACGGTTGATTCTGGCGCCAAATGAAGAACGTGTGGTATTTATGTTGTTGAGTTCCGCTGTCAATCATCCCCAACTGTATACAATGAGATTCAAGTGTCAATTTTATCCAAATTTCCACTTCATTCAACTCTTTTGCGACATTGACTTGGCATTACGGGACCGTCCGACATTCTGACTGAAAATTGGCAAGTGGACAAAGTTGGATGTCTCTGTAGTTCATCGTCGCAGCTCTTCACATGATTGAAGAGCCCTTCTCTCGAATACATCACTGAAAAAGCTCAGAATTTGATTGACAATCATGTGATTAATCTTCCACTGTTCGAGATTTGCAAATGTATACATTTATCTGAAATCTTAGCTAAAATGGCAAGCAAGCACATTTATGTGGGAAGAAAGATCAGTATGTGAAGATAGCGCGAATCGGGAGCAGCCGAAAAGGGGATAACAGACATCATGTTGCATTACCAACAATTTCAATACGCACAGATATGATGCACCGAATCATCTCTCTATATCGTCCTTCTTCCCTCCTTTTTTCGAATTTCTTATATGAAATGTCCTACCATTTTTTTGGATGACTACATTGACAAATGCGGGAGACAAGAAGCGAATACCTTTTATTCTTGGAACAAAGGTGTGGAGCATTGACAAATGCGGGAGACAATGCCGGTCATGGCAATCGTTGAAACTCCTGTGGAGCAAAAGGAAGGCAAATCATTTCGTGTTGCAATCTCAGTTCTCAGTTGGCCAAGTCACACATGCTTATGAGTTTGGCACAAGTTAGTGATTAGTCAATACAGTCGCTGGCAGTAACGTCGTCTTTGCAGCACTCATCGAGAACTGTAATTGCAGACTGTAATTGCAGGACCTGTAAGGGAAGGAAGTATAATCCTACCTCCGATATCCAGAAGAGGATGCTCGACCTCATTCACTTTGGAGTCGCTAATTTCGGCTTCATCTCTGATCCACCTCATTATCCCTTAGACAAAATTCAAGATATTAGTAGTTTACTATCGCATTAGTGGAGAATTTGTCAACCATGAAACATGCTCTTAGGTACACTGAAATGTACCTTTCTTTTAAGTAGGAACAATTGGCAAAATAAATGGGAGAGCCCAGCTTCAGGATCAGGATCCCAGGAATCCCGGTCGCCAGCGGATATTGCTTAATGTCGCAGTAAAGGCCTGAATCCGGCAGGCTCCCAAGCTTGCACGTTGCAGGCCTGGCCACGTACAGAAGCGACCTGAGGATCGCTAATGAGACCTCCGTGGAAGCATCCAAAGCGAATTAAACTAACAAACTTAAGCGACATTTCCAATAACATGCGCAATCAAAATAGATCTGTTTGATAAGAAAAAAGAAGCTCACCGACATCAGGAGGCTGACGTCCATGCTGACGAAAGCAACACCAACTAATGCGGCCATGCAAATGCAGAAATCAAACTTGTCAACCTTGAAGAGGTGATAGGCTTCCTCATACTCGATCAGCCCGAGCATGACGTCCATTATAATGGCAGATAGTGCCACAAGAGGTGTATAACTAAAGAGGGGCTAAAAAGAGCAGAGTCAACATCATGGCTATAGCCATCACTATGTTTGACATCGCCGTCTTGCAACGGGCATTGTAATTGACTGTGGACTTCGAGAATGGCCCTGTCAATGGAGAAATTCATGTCAGTTAGATCGTTCGACTTGAAAGTTTATATTCTAATTTTCGGCGAGTCAACTGTACATGAAGATCAAGCACTTCTCAATGCTCTGCATATTTGAATGTTACCAAATTAAAATGCACCTGTTGTGAGGTAGCAAGAAGTCAAAGACCCCACAATCTTCATAATCCCAAAAGCAAGCATCTCCTTATTTCCATCAGTCAGATAATTCTTCAAGATGGCAAGCTTCTTCCAATGGCAATTCCTTCCTGCATCAATGTGTTGTAGAATTAAAATCTCATACATGTTTTCAGTTTTCCCTTTTCTTCTGAGGAAAAAAACGAATTAAAAGTAAAAGAAAGATGCCTGGGAATGGCAGATACAGTCCTTACAGCCAGAGCCAGAGTGCCAGTGATAAGTCCAGCTTTTAGAGTGACTGGCAGATATTGGGATTCAAAGTTCAACTCTTTAATGGAAAGAGGATTTATTCCCCTCTTCAAGTAACCCACCTGCCGAGAATTTAATAAACTAAAATAATGAAATAAGAAAATAAATTTTTTATTAAAAAAAATATGTCATTGCAACAAATGTAGAATTACATGTGGTAATCATCTCTTATTGGTCGATTATACTGACTGTTAATATATAGTCTACATCATATATAGATTATGTTAACATGATTTATTTTTCTTTTGCCAAAAAATACTACCAAGCAAAAGTTGTTGAAATACATAGAAACACATTAATATCACTTATATTGCTTATAGACCAAAATAGGCGCAAATATATCCGAGCAATACCTAAATGAGTCATTATATCCAAATTAAACTTGCTAAGACATTATTTTCTTGGGGTGAATATAAGGGTATTAGTGATATGCAAGATAATAGATTTCACCTAACAAGATTTTGATTATTCGACCAAAGTTGATAGATTTAGCTAAAACCTTTAGATTGATCCCTCCAAGTTCATTCCGCTTTCTTCTAATGGAAAGTGGATAACAAAGAAAAATCATTTTGAAATAAATCCTCGGAAAGCTCGAATTATAAATAATAGATGAAGTAGACCCCAAGGATCTATTAACAGTTTATCCGATCTTGCTATTGATGTAAGTGTATATAAATATATTTTCTTTGCGTGAGAAACTAAGATTGGTAAATCTGGACGATAGAGAGGGGTAGTCAGCCCCCAGACAGAAACTTCTAAAATATGAAACCTCCAAGGGCCCAAAACCTATGCAAACCCTAAGATCTAAACTCTCCAAAGTAAGACAAAGGAGTCCACCAGAAATTCCATGGTGCCTCTCTCGTGATGCCTAGTTTTCTAAATGACGATGATGATGATGTAATAGTGGACTTACGATTTGGATTCCATGTTTCTCCGCATGTGCTAAATAAGCAAAGAGGCCTCCAATGACAACGGTCACCATTGGAGCTATGGTCGATACCCAAAATAGCTTCGAATTCCTTTTCTTCTGCAAGAAATTTAGTGGTCAAGGAAAAAAGAGAATTTGACATCAGAGGTGGAAAATCATGGAGATGGAAACTTATCCCAATTATACAAAGCGAATACTCAGATGCAACATGATGACTATATATATATATTTATAAATGCGTGTTTATTTGTGATTTATCGGTTTGTGTGTTTCATTTCTTTTTATTTATGTGGCCTTACCATCACAGCCAAATCTAACACACACAACCTCAAAATACCCGCTACTTTTTGGCTTTTCATCGTCTACACTTTTTGATCTTAATGCCAAACCCACATGTTTCTACTCCATTATGAAAAATCTGGCGACATAGAGTTTAAGATCAAATCGTTTTAGCTATCCTTGTCTCTTTTCCAAGAATATTGACACACGCGAATCATGCCATTTGTGTGTATTGGGTAAAGCTCCATCCTTATGGTTACAGCGTGTGACACCTAAGGTTAATATATAGTGGGCAAAACTGTAATATGAATATAGAATTTGCTAGACAAACCAAGCGCTTAATCACTTAACCAATTCATTTAATGCTTCTTGAAGCTATCCCAAGATAAGCTAACAGATACTACTCATCAAAAGACTTGACCTATTAGTTCAAATCAAGTTCGAATTGCTTAGGTACCAACCTAATGCGACTTGAGTGATTACTAACTAGCAAACTCAATAGAAGAAAAAAATAATTTTTTCGTTAGAAAATACAATTCAAAAAGTCAAATTCTCAAGATAACGGGAGGTCACATGTATACAAAACATTTTTGCAATCTAGTACTCAAGTGATTTGAGGTGACGCTCAAACATTTTCTTTGCTATACACAATTATCTATAGGTCTCAAAATAAAATAAAATAAAATAAAAAGTACTTAAAAATACCCCATTCCAATCCAATCCAAGCATATCTAGAATTTCCTACTAGGGTTCTAGATATTGTGATTGTTCCTTTAGGGCATGTTTGGTAACCATCCAAACAGGTCTTGATTCTGATTCTTTGTTTCTGGGAATAGTTTTGGAATAGAATTGTGTTTGGTAAAATTTTTGTTTTCGGGAACAAATTTCTATTTTTTTGTTCTTGGAAGTAGATTTGGAATAGAATTAAAAATAAAAAAAAGAATTGATTCTTGTTTTTGGGAACAAATCTAAGAATCAAACAATTTTCTTCTTCTTCTTCTTCTTCCCTTTTCTTTTTCTTCATCTACCGCCATCGCCGCAGTTGTCGTCCGTCGCCTGCCGCCCACAGCCGTTGGTTGCCGGCAACCGGTTCAGTGAGCTCGTTGGAGGCTTGCCAAGCTAAGGTGAGGTCCAGCGAGCTCGCCGGAGCCAAGCCTAGCCACCGACCTCGCCGGTCGCCAGGCGGGCCTTGCCCAACCCCACTGGTGGCTAGGTGGGCCTCGCCTAGCCTTGGCGAGGCCGCTTGGCCACCGGTGAGGCTTGGCCGACGAGGGCCGGCCTCGCCGAGGGTCGGCAACGCTCCGGTGAGGTCATTGACTCTTATCTGGCTGGTCGTTGATCATCCCAAGGCCGGCGACCGGCCACCTTGAAGAAGAAGAAGAAAAAGAAGGGGAGGAAGAACAGAAAAAAAGGAAAAAATTAATAAAATTATTTAAAAATAAAAAAGTGATTTGAAGTATGAATTGAAATTTTGTTATTTATAGAATACATATTTAATATTTTATTTTAATTTTTTATTTAGTATTTATATTTATAGTTTATACTATAGTCTATTATTCACTACTTAATAAAAAATTTGATTAGTATAGTTTATTCCTTAGTATAAATATAATTAATCAATAGAATTTCTATAATTTGATAAAATTTTAGAATTGGAATATAAATTTTATGTAGTTACCAAATGTATTTATGTTAGAATCAGAAATTTTGTATAGTTACCAAACGTGTTCTTTTGCTAAGAAATTGTTCCCGATAATAGAATAAAAAAGAATAATTTCTGATTAAAATCTATTCCCGAGAGCAGAATCGTTGCCAAAACGTGCCCTTATCAAGTCGTGAGGAGTGCAAATAATTCTACAAGTGTAGTTGTGGGTCATTGAGAGAGAGAGAGAGAGAGAGAGAGAGAGAGAGAGTCTCACCAAGTATCGAGTGAAAACCAGAAAAGCCTGGAAGACCAAGCCAACAACTGCAGACTCCCACCTCCACTGCACAAAAGCACAATTTTTATAATCCAAATCAGCATCTTCCAAGAAAAAGAGAAAAGAAAACACACCCATATTTTCCTTTTCCCTTACAATGAACCTAGAAAGAGTGTACATTCCAACTTTCGCTTTTTATCTTATATTGGGTTCCCCGAGACGTTTTCTTTTTGGTCTTTCCTTAGCCTTCCATATTTGACGACTATGACCGACGGGTGCTCAAGAACGTGTCATTTTAAAGAGGTTTTTATCTAGTCACACCATCATTCGGCACAGGTATATCTTTATTTGCTCGGCCCAGGTAATATCTCTGCAAGTAATTTCACGTCTTTTTGTTGCCTGAACCATTCATCCGCTACTTGTCCTCATGATTTTTTTGTCGCATCGTCCCTGGCAAAACTCCCTTGAAACCCAAGAAAACGAGGAGCAGATTAGAAACAGAAGAATGGAGCTTATTCAATGGATGAGTTATTATGTGCCTCGTCTCGGTGCTTAAACACAGCCTGCAAGACAGGTATCACGTCTGTTGGGAATAACTGATCCCCGAAAACCGGATTCGACACTAAATCGAACCCCTAAATCAATGCGGAAGACGAAGCCCGGGAAAAAACGCATCACCGATCGTAAAGCACACCACGGATTCGAGCGTACCTTGTTAGCCACAGATTAGACACCAATCTTTGAAGAAGATGAAGAAATTCCGATCCGATGACGCCTTGAAGGGGAAAACAAAGTGCCTTGAACTTACTTGTTCCTTTTGGAGGGAGAGAGCGTGGGAGAGAAGAGGACGTACGTACGTTGATTCCAACAGTTGTCTTCTCTCTCTCTCTCCTCCCTTTTATACCTCTCCCATCCACGGGCCCTATTCCCGTGGGCCGGGCCCTTTTGGGCCCAACTAGAGCGGATGGGCCGTAAGCCCAATTCCAATAAATCCATCATCTCCCACTCGCACATGGTGGTACAAAACCAACATGGGCGGACAGGCCTTACTCAGCCCCATTAGAGAAAATCCAGCATAGACTTTCACTTAACATGGTGGGCCGGACATAATCCTCTTTTCCTCTCTTCAACATTCATACCGGTGAATAATCCGTGCGACCAAAGATACTTTGAGAGCTCGTTGCCATACATACATTAAGAATATATACAGAGCTCATAATGGGCATCACATCCTGAGTAGATTTAGTATGCAGTACCCTAGATCGATCGATCACATATATATTTCTCTTGATCTCTTTTAAACAATGATATATATATATATTGTATTCACAACTATGATTATCACAAAGACAGTCATAATTGGTTAACCGGTGAATACAAAACTACAATGTGATTCTCCATAATCGATCTTCCTCTTTCCTTCAAACTCTCAATTTCAGTCCAGCTTGCTTTTCTAGAAATGCCCCATTAGATCGAATCACTCATGACCATTGGCAACATCCTAAGATAGCAAACACTAAATAGAAATCTTGAGAATAAGTAAGAGTCATGAGGGGACAAAAAAATTGAGGAACTCTCTTGTCCTCAAGAGTCTCACACGACATAAAAGTTGAGATCAAACTTTTGTCACTCTTATTGGTCGTCTCATGCATACGTAGTATGAAATACGTATTACGGTATTAACTCCTTTCCCATGGAGCGTATGTCTACACCTTTCAATACCGTACAGATGATAGTTCAGACATACCCAATGTCTAACTTGAGTTCACGTATTTACTCATTCACAAAATTCATCGAACTCACATCCGGCATCTTAGACGAGATAAGGTAAAATATGTGGGGTATTTTACTTTCGGACATAGTAAGTATTATGTCCTCATCTCAACACTCGATTAAGGCGACATACGTGTTTTAAGCTTGAGCTCTCGATTATCACCCGAGATAATAAGCTTAAAAGCGAGTCTCATCTCTATTTATCACACAAGTAAATAGAGGCGATTACCCGTGTGAGTGGGCTAATCTTACATCGTCCGACATACTTCTCAACTTAAAGTAATGCACCGAGCATTAAGATGCATAAAGATCAAACAAAAGATTCATAAGCATTAATGATGAAAACACGAATTCATCAAATGTGAACACTTAGGGAAATTACAATATTCAAGTACATTAGCCTCTACGCAACCCTAGAGATTTCATATGGCCACAAAACACATCTCTCGGGTATTGGCTTTGTCATAGGATCTCGCTACCATTCTATGCGTAGTATGTACTCTAAGTTCACGTCCTTTCGTGCAACCATATCCTTTACAAAATTATACTTGGTATCTATATGTTTGGTCTTGCCATGATATTTTGGATCTTTGGTGTACGCTTTTTTTTGCTTGGCTATCACAGTTAACAAATAACAAATCAGCAAAGACATCCAATAACACCTAAATGATCTAAAAATCTCTAAAGCCAAACATCTTCTTACACTACCGCGATAATGCCACAAACTCAATTTCTTTCGTGGACAAGGCTATGCATGTTTGTTTCTTACAGCTCCAACATATGGTGCCATCATTCAGTAAGAAAAACAAACCTAGAGGTAGATTTCCTTTCATTTAAACCTCCTCCCCAATCAGCATCAGGATAGCCTTAGAGTCGCAGATCCTTTCCTTTATAACTCATCGTATAATCAGCAGTCCCCTTTAGATACCTCAGTATTCTCATAACGGCTTTCCATTGTCTTTGGACCTCGGATTGGATTGGTATCTACTCACCATTCCAACTGCAAAAACATATGCCAGTCTTATACACATCATAGTGTATATCAAGCTTCCAACAAAGCACTAGCATAAGGAACATGTTTCCTTTATTCCTTCTCTTGTGGAGTCCTTGGACACAGACTATGGCTCAATCCTTCACCTTTTGCAATAGGAGTGTCTATGGGTTTACAATCTTGAAATCTTAACTCCAAGAATATATGCAACATCACCCATGTCCTTCATAATCAATTTCTTCCTGTTGATTATACCCCTTCGCCACAAGGCGAGCCTTATGCCTTTCTATCGAGCCATCGCCCTTTCGCTTTATTTTGAGAACCCAGTTGTTCCCAATAGCTCTGCGTCCTTTTGGAAGATCAACCAGTTCCTAAACATGGTTTGACTTCATTGACTCCATTTCCTCTTCCATTGCATGAATCAATTTTTCCTTATTAGGGCAATTTAGAGCCTTATTAATATTTCTTGGCTCATCCTCATCTTGTGGAGCAACCATAAAAAGTTTCCCTTTCGATGTCAAAACATTGACGGGGAATACTTTGGCGACTTGTTCACCGTATGGGAGATTGTACACTTAGCACATCATTCCCCATCATGCTCCCACTTGGATTAGGTGATGATGATGTTGTCACATCGGTGGTTGTAATTGAGAATGAGTTGAATTCAATTCATCACATCTCATATTACTCCCACTTGGACGAACTCTACTGACATCATTATCTTGATCCAAGATTTCAAATAGGGAACAATCTTCCCTTATTTCGCCCTTCTTAGGAAATTCATCCACTAAGAATGTGACATCTCGTGATTCAAATTCAGTTATACTCCCACTTTCCTGCTCACCTATGAACACATACCATTTCGAGTGTTCGCAGTATCTCATGAAAATACTCTTATTTCCTTTGGGACCCAATTTCCCAAACTTGTGAGAGGACTTATGAATATAGGCAAAGCACAACCCCATGGCTTAAGAAAACTTAAGTCCGGTTTTCTAACCGTCCATAACTCATATGGAGTGGAAGCAATCGATTTGGAAGGCATCCGGTTAAATATATAGGTAGCAGATTAACAACGCATCACTCCGAAAAGTGATAGGTAAGTTAGCATGCGCCATCTTGGACCTAACCATTCCAAAAGAGGGTTCGTTTCTTCTTCTTTCCACAACACCATTTTGTTGAGGAGTATATGGAATAGACAACTATCTTTATATTCCCTTTTCATCACATAATTTTCTCGAACACATCGATAAATATTCTCAATCTCGATCGGATCTCAATGCTTTTATTTTCTTGTCTAATTGATTTTCTGCCAGGTTCATAAACCTTCTGAAACAACTTATGCTTCAGATTCATGAGAAATCAAATAGACATGTCCGACTCGAGTATAATCATCTATAAAAAAGTGATGAAATAAACAGCCCCTTGCCTTCCTCTCACATTCATTGAACCACAGACGTCCAAATAGATTAAATGCAGAGGAAATCCAGCTCTTTTATCTTTTTCTAAATGGTTTCATTGTTATTTTCCCTACTAGGCAATGCTCACATATGGACAAATCGACTTTTTCAATATTGCCCAACAAGCCCTCTTTGGCTAGTCTATACATATGTTGTTGGCCCATATGACCAAGTTTAGCATGCCACCATATTCACATCATTATCATATAAGGTAGAAGACGTGAAACAAGGGAATAACACATTGACATCACCATAGTCAACATTTAGTATAATAAAACCATCCAGAAAATAATCACAACCATAGTAGTTTGTATCCAAATACAAATCTACACTTCTATTATGGAAGTTCACACTAAAACCAAGCTTAACCAACGCTAAGACAGACCCTAAATTTCGACGAATCTCCAGAGCATATTGAACATCAAAGGTGCGTCCACCACTCATGTTCAATTGGCCGTTGCCAATTCCTTTACATCAGCTCTAGAGTTGTTTCCCATATGGATTCACTTAGTTCCAGTTGGTATCGTCGAAATTCCACGAAGGATCCTCTATCCTTTGCTACATGGTCTGTCGCTCCTGAATCTACAGTCCACAAAGGATTGGATTCAGCCAATAATATTGAACTTGACACATAAGTAAAGTTCTCAAATGTACAAGAGGTGTTGACCTTTTAGGCTCACAACAATTTGCAAGCATAGTGACATTTCTTGTCACAATTGTAACACCTCACCCTTGACATTTTCTTCACTTGAGGACGTTTTCCTCTCTTGTGTTGGTTAACTCTTGATTTCTTGCAATAAGGACTTGATCCTTTGCATTCCCACATATTGAACGAATCAATACGTTTGCGCTTAGAGCACAAAGCCCTTTCGAGCTAGAACCAAAGCATTGCAAATGTCCGTTTCGGCTCAAATGTTAGGCGGTCCTCTACCAGCTCAAGGTGGCGCATGGCATCCTTAAGATCTTCCATAACATGGTCAAGAGCTTCTAGTGCTTCTTGCTTTTCCAAAGACATATTGAATCTTCTTATTCAATATTTCACAATTGTTACCGTTCATATCGGTAATCACGTTCTTAGTTCCGAACCATCGTTCGAACACATCGACATCCATGCACGAATAATTAATGCCTATCATTTATGCATCCCTATTTGCATAGACCCATCATATTAATAAATAATTTCAAGTAAGGCTTCGAATCAAAAGGTCACTATGTTTCCAATCATCCTCCAAAAATCCTAACTCAAAACTATCATTAATATGATTGTCATATGCAAAATCAATTCTATGAAGCTACAAAAGCTTCTATAACTACCCACAGCTAATTACCCACAGCAACCAGCAATAACAGAAAGCAAATAAAATCTAATATCCAATAAAATAAAAATGCTTTCACATGATACGACTAACATATCAGTTGTTACATCAACAACAATCAGGTAGTAAACATTACATAATTAATCCAAGGGATAAATAGGGAATGTCCCTTCTAATCTGTCATTCAAAACATCTGAGAAAACTGAAGGCACATTTGCCAACCAAGGAAAAACTTTTGGAGAGCTTTCATGTCGCCACCAAGGCGCATTCACTCGGCGCCATGTGGCGCTCAATCTAAGGGTTGAAGTTTTGGCCAACTCAATCCTATAAGTACTCTCTTACAAAAGCTTCCACTAGCTTCCTATAATCCGGGGACCACGTTGACCTCCCATAGCCGATCCAACACCGCTTGCCATTCGGGTGGAAGAGTGTTCATCAAAGCCGGCACCTTCCGAAAATCCCAAGATAAGATAACCATTCCAGGATGATTTCCGTATCATCCGATTGACCTCGATCACATGTGATACTAAATCACCGTCATGCCACCGATAATTAGCTAAATCGACATCAGCCTTTTAAGTCTTGCATTTCCCACGTCCCTTTCGGGAACTGCGGTATCTCGCGCATAACTCATTATACCCCCGCAACAAATGCAGAATAATCCATAATTTTCATAAGGGAAAATACATAATTTTCCAAAATTCATGCAACAAATGCAGAATAAAAAATGGATACCCACATAGGCATGAATGAAAAAAGAAACAAATTCCTTTTTTTTTTTTTTTTTTTTTTTTTTTTCGGGTCAACGGTCAACGGTCAACGGTCAAAGTCAACGGTCAAAGTCAACGGTCAACGGTCGGTCAACGGTCAACGGTCAACGGTCGTCGGTCAACGGTCGGTCAACGGGCGCGCGGGTCGGACCGGTCGGACCGGCCGAGCCGGTCGGACGAACCGACCGCACGTGCCGCGCGCGTGCGGTGGCTGACGTCACGCAGACGTCAGCCGGCACGTGCCTCGCGCGTGAGCGTGCGACGTCACGCGGGCGTCGGCCCGCACGTGCGCGGCACGCGCTGGCTCGGGGCGGGCGGGTCGCCGTCGGGTCGGGTCGCCGGCCGGTGACCGGCCGGCAAATCGTCGTCGGTGATGACGTCATCGGTGACGTCATCGGTACGGTTACCAACCGTTGGATGACGTCACGGTGACGTCATTACGTGACGTCAGCACGCGTCGGTCCGCGACCGCGCGCGTGCCGGTTCATCCGCCGGCGGCGTGCACGCGCCGGTTCGCCGACCGGCGCGTGCTCCGCACGCGCCGGCCAATGCCTGGCGCCGGGCGCGTCGCGCCCACGCGTTAGCCGGCTTCCGGCCGCGCGTGTGGGCGCGTGCGGCGTCCCCTGGCGGCGAGCGACATGTCGCCGGACTCGTCTCGACGTCGCCTTTCACCCAATGCCTTCAGAATTCGTTTTCGACTTACGAAAACTCAGAAAAATGGCCGAACAGCGCTCGGGTGTCGGGATTTTTGCCCCGATCCGTACGGCCGAGAATTTCTTCGCGAAAATTCAATCAAAAACATCAAATTGATCGGGAAAACGTGAACTAGGGCTCGATACCAATGTTGGGAATAATCGATCTCGAAAACCGGATTCGACACTAAATCGAACCCCTAAATCAATGCGGAAGACGAAGGGTTCCGGAAAAACGCATCACCGATCGTAAAGACACCACGGATTCGAGCGTACGCTTGTTAGCCAGATTAGACACCAATTTGAAGAAGATGAAGAAATTCGATCCGATGACGCCTTGAAGGGGGAAAAAAAGTGCCTTGAACTTATCTGTTCCTTTTGGAGAGAGAGCGTGGGAGAGAAGAGGACGTACGTACGTTGATTCCAACAGTTGTCTTCTCTCTCTCTCTCCTCCCTTTTATACCTCTCCCATCCACGGACCCTATTCCCGTGGGCCGGGCCCTTTTGGGCCCAACTAGAGCGGATGGGCCGTAAGCCCAATTCCAATAAATCCATCAACGTCCGTTTTGGTGGTGAAGTGAGTCCGTCCAAACATGCCCTTCACCTGCTGCAGAGATATTATAGTCGCAGTCCCGCTTATGAAGCCCACGATCGTTGAGTGGGACAAGAAGTCCACAATAATCCCCAGTCTGCTCATAAATTCGATGAAGAACTGGGGAGATTAATTTCTTTGGTTATTAATTGATTAAAGGAGAAAAATACGTGCAATCGCTCCTATATATGCCTTAAGAACTCTAGGACTGCTTGGTAGATTCCGGTGAACAGAGAGGCTGAGAAGACCAGTCTGAGATACAAGTGGGGGTCAGTGTCCGGCGACACTTTCTCTTGAATGGTCGCAGCTAGAAGCAATGAACAGGCGGCCACATTCCCGATTGCTATGTGCTTCGAGCTCCCAAGATGGCATACATAATCGGTGGCACGAAGCTCGAATCTGCAGTTAGTCGATATCGTAAGTCGAAACATGAAGATTTGTGAAAACGATGGCATGGTTATAATGCCTTGGAAAATTCTTCGTCAATAAAAAAAGGTGGTCACGAAACCTTTCGCGAAAATCTTTTGGCTCGGTACAGATTGACACTAGAGAAGGTAACATCCACAAGGAAGTTTTCATAGGAATTGCAGGTATGCTAATCAATGTTGTTTTAAATTTGATAAGTGTACACTAGTCGTCAATCCAACATATAATGCGTCAAATAGAAAAATAAGAGCACACATTTTTAGGAAAGCTGGCAAGTTACCATCCTCCAGACTTCGCCACATACGTCACAAGAACAATGCAAAAAATTGGGTTTTTACTTCCGTAAGTATGCATATGCATCATTTATCCAACACAATCCTGCGTCGAGTACACAAAGAAGTATATGACTCACACAGCCTGATAATAGGAGGAATGTCGCCAAGCTTTGCGTAGCTGATGCCCTGGGGTATGGCAAGGCTGGTGATGGTGATGCCGGCGAGCAAGTCATACTGGACAAGCTTAAGGTTGTATTTGGGAAGCCACTCGAAGATCGGGGCGAAGTATTGCACCGCCTTGTGACTGGCCGCTTCTCATTCTTGAACTGATTGAACGGGTCGTCGGGGAAGAGGGCCTCCTTTGCATGGGACTTGAAGGTGGCAGCAAAGCCTCTGGGGCGAAATTCACCTTGTGGACATAATCTTGAGAGTTGCTTATGACCAAATAAAGCGAAATCACCCACCAAGATTTGTGGGGAGAGAGAGAGCGGCAATATAGATCTAACTTTCGGAGAGGTGGAGCGAGAAGTCAGGTGGATTTTTTAGCACAAGGTGAAGAGGGTGAGGTGCTGTAAACAGGGCAAAACAAGAGGATTTTCACTGCAATGCCGTCAATGGCAGCCGAGTATGTGCATGGCTGAGTAACAGAGTAACAATAACTTTATTAAGAAAGGATTCTAACTTAAGAGATAATCTCGAGGGTTATTTCTTTTTTATTTTGGGTGTCGTATCCATCTGGCTCTGTTGATTTATCCTAATTCGGAGGAGATTACAGCCAAAAATTGTGCTATTTTTACATCAGAACTGTTGATGGTTACTATCTTTGGGTTGATTCCAAGTGGTTAAGTTACTGTTATCAACTCGAGAGAGAACCTCGTACGCAGGGCCCTGTCTTCAGTTTGGACGCCCGTTTGGGCATAACGTGAGTCTTGTCTAGAGGGAATGAACAGAGGGATTATTGTAACCATCGGAAAAGCTTCGTGAAAGTCAAAATCTCTTAGATGTATCGAGTTGAGGATGTTTTGTGGCTAACGAGTTGATAGTTATAACTGGTCAATCTATCTCAATCCACTCTATTATGTTATGTGTACATCAAAGTCCAAGTAGATCGGGCATAGAGGCTCAAGGCATGCCAAAATGGAAATCTAGATGGCCTCATCTTTTGCATAACCAAGCAGGAACACGCATCACTACTGTTCCTCAAACTTGCGAGCTTAGTCTCATCGAGAAATCTGGGCCTTCGTGCCTAGCTTATCGCTGATGAAAAAAAAAAGGTCTACGGAGACCATTGAAGAAAAATAAGAGCAGAAACAATGTAAAAGATGATATTTAGGAGAAGGAAGTAGGGGCAAAACAGTACTATGGTCGAATGACTTTTTGGAGATGTGCATGTTGACTTTATTCTTATGATATATTTGGTCGTGCAGAAAACCTAGTTAGGTGAATATTCGTGTAAAAATATCGGTTAGTTACAAATCATTTTATCGGTTAGTTGCAAAGAATGATTACTTCAAGAAAATAAAATTACATTTTCTTTGGCTCAATAATAACTTTACATTGTTTGCTGTTGCTTTTAGGGTTTGAAATGAAAGTATGAGTATGAACACCTAGAGAGGGGTGAATAGGTGTAAAAATAAATTCTGCAAAATACAATGAAAACCTTTACTTTTAACTTGAGTCTGAATAACAATAGACTTTTGAAACTGAGTTTGAAGAGTATCAGATTTTGCGCGAGATCAGACTTTAACAGTTAAATAGAACTACGAACAAAATAAAGAGATTCAAGGAAGAGAA
The DNA here is from genome assembly GCA_014182725.1 of Eucalyptus brandiana. Taxonomy (NCBI): domain Eukaryota; kingdom Viridiplantae; phylum Streptophyta; class Magnoliopsida; order Myrtales; family Myrtaceae; genus Eucalyptus; species Eucalyptus brandiana. The sequence continues at coordinate 45,955,262 of CM024670.1, read as the reverse complement.
TAAGAATACAAGGTTTATAGTGGTTTGGCTTAGATCAAGCCTACATCCATTCTCCCACGCTAATAGCCTTCTAGCTGGATTCCACTATGCAATCAATAAGAGATTACAACTTTAAGTGCAAAAACTTAGTAGTAGATTACACTATCTCACTAAGTCACTCTTTTGGTATTTCTCTCAATATCACAAATGTTTAAGCTCACAAGAGACAAGTGTATGATCGAAGGTTGTTCAGACTTTGAAATTATAAATTTTATGCTTCGTCTCTTACTTGCTTATCGGTTCTTGATCTCTTTAAATACTCATTCACTTCCAAACTAGCTGTTGAATAGTATCTTAGAAGATCATCTTCCAATCTACCCATATCGTTTTTACGTAAGTACGTAACTCAATGAGAAATTTCCTTACCTGTCCACTTTCTAATGAATTAATAGATTTGTATCTAGAAGATTTGGTAACTGCTAAGTGACAAAAGTAGAATCCCAAATTGATTTCGATCGCCCATACAAACAGAATCTTGATTTTCATAAGTGGAGTTTCTTCGTATAGAAAGTTATTATCTTTAATATTCAATCGTCAATCAATTAGATTGAGTCAATCAAATCAATCTTGATGTAGAATCCAAACCAAATCACTAGCCGTTATATGATTGGGGCTTGTGTTACGTTCGGTCGAATCTGGATGTAAAGTCTGAGTGTAATAGACTTTACAATCTGAGTCTGAATGCAATAGACTTTATAATCTGGGTTTGAACATATTCTGCTTCTGAACAAATTTAGCTTTAAGGTCTGAACGCAGTCTAAATAAGTTCAGCTTCAGTATAGAGTCTGTCTTTTGGTTCAGCTTTAGCATAGAGTCTGTCTTCTGGTTCCTCATTCACGTTCAATCTGGAATTTGTCAGAGTGGGTAGACTTCTGATGTAGAACAAACTTTGACACTAAAATCTGGTAGTCTTCGAACTTTGATATAGAAGTTTGGAAATCTTCAAAATATACTTTGGACGTGTTACATTCAGTCTTCTAGCCGTCTTTAGACTTTGAAAATATCATTTACATATTCTATCATTTGCATAGTCTGTTACTTAGCAATTAAATACGATAATAGCATTTGATTTATTTTGTCATCTTCAAAACATCATAAGGGATTTCCCTAATATGAAAGGCTTTTGCTGGAAAGGATAATTGCTTAAGTTTTTCAGCGCACCTTAAATAATATATTCATACGGTCTTCCCCTATTTATTAATTTAATTAAGTTTGTAGATTGGACAATTTAATGAGAAAAATGAGGTCTTTCATAGTAAAAAACATGATTAATTAATTAAAGGGCTAAATACGTTGCAAAGGCCATTGCTTGATTAAACACTTAGCGATAATTTCCTAATCAAAATTTTGATTCTTTGAGCTCTAGTCACTGCAAGTAAATTATGGCAAATCATTAATCCGACTCGGATGTCCTACTTAAATCAAGATTATGTTTTAGTATCATAATTTAACTAAAATTTATAGGATCGGACACCAATTGTCCCAATCAAATGAAAGAGCTCCCAAACATTAGCAATTGTTATATTCCTATGGCCCAACGAAAGGGGGCAAATGAACATGATACTCACTTTGATGACTGACTGGTGATATTGTGATCCTTTGTCCACTGGGAAGCCTTCGTCTTAATCACAACTTCACCCCCTTGATCAGATTAATTATCGCCTAATCAAGATCTGACACGTCATCTATGAACTTATGTATTGATAGAAAAAGAGAAACTTTAGCAAAAGAAGTTGGTTTGCAAAAACCTCATCTCTCTTTCTTCCACACGTCTGCTTGGGCACATCTTCCTTCTCCTGTGGCACCAAGCATCTGCCTTAAAACTCATGTTCAAACGTAGCCAGCTTGACTGGAGTAGTAGCAAAACAATTTAATTTCAATTCATTTCATAAAACCTTAAGCTGATATATAGAGGAGTAGTTCAGCTGTTAAATGTTTGGATATGTAGGGAAAAGTATAGGAAAAATTGAGTAACCTTTAAATACGAATATCCAAGAGAGCCCAACACTTGTGCTCATTGACAACCAAATAGTGCCAACACATCTTCACCTCCTCCTGGACTGAACTGAGATGGTAAACCCCAGTGGACAACTACAATATGTAATTAAAGTTTGTGAATGGTCTATTGCCTAACTTGGTCCTCAAGCTACTTGCCCTAAAAGTTATGACCAACATTTACCCCCAAATATTTTGTCAATTTTTTTTTTCGCTAGCCAAAATACATTGGGCGTATAATTTCTTGGCCCACTTCTCCGTTGGGTTTTTCCTGCTTAATATCAAAGCAAACGTCACTTGATTTATCTATCAGCCTTCTTCGATTTTGAAAGCCACTTTCAATTTCAAACCCCGTTCAACTTTCAAATTACTCTTCCACTCTCATCAAGCTCTCAAACTTTTCTTTCCCAAACAATTCTTCTTAGTTTTGTGATACTTTGATACTTTTCTTATTCTGCATCAATGGCCCCAAAATTATAGCACAAAATCCCATAACGAGTTCATTATTCAGCTTGTCATTGGATTCAAAACTTGGAGCTATTGAAGATGCTAAGTAGAGGATCGAATCAAAGCTATCTCCATCATTCCTCGGGTACACCCTAAACTCTTAAAATGATTCTAACCCAAATTTTTTTCTACTTTTGGGGTCTTAACCAATTCTGAACTCAATTTTTGGTAGAAAGTTAATGTTTCTGCCGAATTCAATTTCATTGAATAGATCTACTATTGTGTTTGCATCCTCATTTGGTTTCATCTTTTGCTCACTTGTTTAACTTATATAAAAAATCCACATTGTTCCACCAAAAGGGCGAAATACTTTTCATATTAACGATCTAGTTCAATTGGCAAAGGTTTCAAAGGTCATTTGTTAATTCTTGAATAGAAAGTGCAAATGGCAAGGCATTTAAAAGTACGAACACCAGGAAAAATCGATTGGTGATGTAAATGGTACTAGAATAGGTTGAGGATGAGGATGAAGATGAAGATCAATTGTTCTTGAATTGATCGGGGATTCTTTATACTATTGATACCTAAATTTTTTCCTCAAATGGCTTTGTCGGCTGAAAACCCTTTGGAATGGCTGAACCAAATGCACCTTGAAATTTACAAGGATTGACGATAATGGCAAAAGTGGCCGATAAAAGCAGCGGAACATATTAGGTTGTAGTCAAGGAACTTCTGGGAGTGGTGGCAAACCTAGGGCGTGTATGATAACGTCTCTATTTCTCTATTTCTTTATTTCTCTATTCCCCAGAACATGTTTGGAATAGAAATTCGTTCGGTAACGCAATTTCATTTTTCTATTTTTGGAACAAATTTCTATTCCAAAAATAGATTTGGAGTAGAAATCAGAAGATAAATTTTTAGATTTTCTATTTCTAGAATAGAAATGAGATATCAAAATTTTCTTCATCGTTTGCTCTCGTCATCGCTTGTCGCCCACTTGTTGCCTATAGGATGCCAAACGCTTGCTGCCGATTGCCGCCCGCTTGCCATTGGCCTTGGCCATCAGCCGCTCGCCACCGACCGCCGGCCACTAAATGTCGGTCGTCAGCCACCGGACTCCAGCTGTTCGTCGTTGGTCGCCGGATGTTGGACACCCATCGATTGTTGGCCACTCATCGCCAACCATCGAACATCGGAGGCCCATCGCCGATCGCCCATCGGTCACCATCAACCTTCGGATGTCGACCGTTAGACTTCGGCCATTGGCCACCCGTTGCCAACCGCTGGTCGCTGGCCACCGGACTTCGATTATTGACCACCTGTCACTGGCTACCAGACTTCGGCCTACGGACGTTGGATGCCGAATGCCGGACTTCGGATGTTGTCTGCCAGATGCTAGACTCTGACCACTCGCCGTCAATCACCGAACATTGGACGCCGATCGCCGGACGTCAAACTCTGGTCACCGAATGTCGACCGTTGCCGCTCCTAAAACTAAAATTTTTATTCTCTTATCAAACGAATTTTTACTCTAGAAATGGAAATTTTGAATCGTTATCAAACGCGTTTTTTTGTTGAGAAACTCGTTCATGGAATAGAAATTGAGAAATCAATTTCTAGCTAGAAATTGATTTATATTCTAGAAATTTTGTCATGTGGGCCCCTCGTCTAGCTGTGCTAGGGGACCCTGAGCTGTGCAGGATAGTGGCCACCGTAAGAGTAGTGTCGGAGGGAGACCACTTCATTGAGAAGAGTTTCGTAGAGAAGAGTTTGGCCGTTTTGAGAGAGCTTTGTGTCAAAAGCTTTTCTGAGGGTGTTCTTCGTGTGTCTTCCGGGTGTTAACACATGCCTCCTAGTCACGCGACAAATGGTGATCTTGCATGCATCAATCTATGGTAGCATTGTAGGGAAGTCAAGCGACAACTCAAAAAGGCAAAATATGAATAATGCAAGTGATGTTTGGGATTGACTTTTACCTTTCTATGCAATAAATAACTAAAAATGGGTCATCAAGTGTTGACACCTATTTAGGGGAAGTCTCTCTCCCCTCCGTGCGGACTCGACTTTGCATTATATTCTCTCTTCTTTCTCCTCTTCTTTGTTCTTTCCTTCCGAGAAGAAGAAGAAAAGCCATTCCTTTTCAAAGGGTTCTGACTAAAGCGCATTGCAAAGCACTAATGGCACTGCGGGGAGCAAAAAAGTCGAACAATTTCACCATTTCTTTGGGTATTCAAAAACATACATTTTTCTTTTTTGGTCGAACCAATAACAGACTTGAACAGCTAGGAAAACGAAGATATGAGAGATTTTGATTATAGATGAGTGAAGCTCAGATGGGAGATATACTTCTTTATCAGGCAAACAGAAGAAACTTGGAACCCCATCATGGCTGCGATGACACTCGAGCTCTAGATACGGTCGCGTTGCCAAGATACGGATGGTTCTCTAACGCCTGAAAGTTCCTCTTCGTTTTCTATTTCTAGTAATCTTCATGGCCTCGCATAGTTCACCTCTTTTACTATAATATTTGGAGGAGAGGGAAGTCTCAACCAGAGAAACATATCTATCTCTCTCTGTTTAACATCATGTGTTGCGAAAAGGACGAGCGATCGAACAATAATATAGACAGAAGAAGAAAATAAATTGGACACTGGACTTACGTGGTTTAGTCGTAAAGACTTATGTCCACGGGAAAAGCAGTAGTGAATTTTACTATAGATCAAGCAATATAAGGAGATTACACACTTAAGTCATTCAAACACTCTCTCGATGTTTTCCAAGCCCCAATTACACCCAATAATGCACACAGTATTTAGCCCCGAAATTCCTCAAGAAATAATTTCTCAATCTCACGAAGGAATTACACGCAAATCTTACTACTTTATTTGGCTTAAACATTAAATCTTCTTGGATATAATTCATGGAAAAGAACGACAAAGAAAATCCCTCCCAAGTACTTGACGACAAGACGGCGCTTCAAGACCAATTCTTCATGATCAACTCTCTTTTATCTATGGTTACAAGTCTATATATATATAAATATAAGTGAGACTCTTATTCTTTTGCCAACCTCTCATAGGATTTTATTTCCTATCTTAAACAATTTTATCCAAAATATATCTTTGTATGTTTTAAACAAAATCCAAATCCAAGTGAAAGTTATATTTTCCTATTTTAGCGGCCAGACTCTCAAACGCGGATTCAAATTTGGGAAGTTGATATTTGAATCTTCTTTGCTCGATTTCGAACGTCCGCAACATATCCAATTCGGAATTTTCGTAATTTTGCATTGGGCTCAAATTCTAGATATATTTTAACAATCTCCACCTTGGCTCGACGTTTGAACCAAGTTGTAATCACTTCGCAAAAAATTCAAACTCTGCTGCTACTTTTCCATAGCCCCCGATGGGCTCAACCGCCACAGATATTATCCAAGTCCAAGCCTTGCTTAAACTTCGCCATAACTGAGGACCTCATCAGAATACTAACTCCACATGTACATTTAACTGTTCCACAAGGATTTTTTGACACAACCTCCTCAGTCGTAGATAAAGTAAAACCATTATTACATCCATATCTATCAGGAGATCAAATACGTACATTGTTAATTTCAGAAGTTACGGAAACCATTGGCTCTATAGGCTCCACCTTGCTACAAGCACCATCCGTGTCGAACTCGCTACCTCAGGAGTTTTTGGTTGTAACTCCACCTCAAGCTGAACACCGTCCAGATCTATATTAACACTGTCACAAACATTCCTAGCTAGAAGTACCGGAGACTCATCATAGGTAACTTCTCTACTGTTAACAGGTGAATTTATATTTGGGCACCACAACCGATCGCCCCACTCACCTTATGCATAGCCATGGAATATGCACCTTGCTCTCTAATCAAGCTTACCATCACTCACTCGAAAATAACACGGACAACCAAACATTCTAATAATAGAATAACCAGCAACGTTACTTGATCACACATCTTCAGAAGTCCGCCATTTAATAGCAGTTGATGGGAATCTATTCACCAGATAGCTTACCGTACTAAGCACATCAGCTAGGATTCTCCTAGCAATACCAGTGCTAGAAATAATTTTTCGGGCCGTCTTTAGTAATGTTTTGCTCATCAATTTTGCAAATTGTTGTGATTTAATGGCACTAGTGCGATGTTTCATTATGCCCTCTTTCATGCAGAATTTATTTGCCAGCTTCGAGCAGAATTCCATGCTATTGTCAGTCCGCACATGCTTGATCGACTTACTAGTCTCTATCTCGATCAAAGCTCTCGACCGCATGATCCTGACACTAGCATCAAACTTGTGCATCGGCACAAACACCTAGGTCTTTCTCGAGCAGTCAATAAACTCTCAAACAGATGCATCCAACGTCTCCGGGGTGAAACCTATCACTATCTCACCTTGAAGTTTATACAGGCCTCCATGCTTGATTTCTTTCATTATCACTAGGGCACCTTGAACAATCTTCAGAACTCCACCTTTTGAAGAATACCTGCAACCAGCTAAATCTAGGGTATCGAAGGAAATTAAGTTCTTTTTCAATTCTGGAACATGTCTTACTCTAGTCAATGTCTTCACAATGCCATTATGCATTCTGATTTTAACATCACCAACACTCACAATATCGCACTTAGTGTTGTTTTCTAACTGGACTTTATCACTACCCGTGCACTGATAAGTGATAAACCAGTTTCTATTTGGCGTGACATGAAAAGAATAACCAGAATCCATAATCCATCAATCAAAAGATGAATAATCAATGACAGACAAGATATAATCAGTATTATCTACTACAGCTGTAACATTATTTGCAGAATCAATTATAATTTCCTCACTCTTCTCATTCTTCAGCTTAAGACAATTCCTTCTAAGATGCCCCCTCTTGCCATAGCTCCAACAGACAACATCAGCAGTCCTAGATTGACTATGTTTGTTTATATTAGTACTACTATTACCTACATGTGTTCTAGATCTTCATCTATTTTCACCTACTAAAGCAGCAGATACAAGTTCACCAGATTCTCTTCTACGAATGTCCTCACTCAGAATCAAATCTCGAACCCCATCAAATGTCAAACTTGTTGACTTAGAGGAATTACTAACTGCAGTAACAGTAGTATTCCAACTACTGTTATGAGGATAATAGAATCAAAACACATACCTCATCTTCAAAGTCAATTTCAACTGAACTCAATTGACTAATAATCACATTGAATTCATTGATATGATCTGCAATTGACGTACCTTCACTCATCTTCAAATTAAACAGACGTCGCATCAAATAGACCTTGTTGTTTGCAGAGGGCTTCTCGTACATATCCGACATGGCTTGCATCAAATCAGCAGTGGTCTTCTCCTTTAGGATGATAAACGCGACGTTACGAGCCAACGTCAACCGAATAACACCCATAGTTCGTCTATCTAGCAAATCCCAATAAGCTTGCTTCATCGTCTCTAGTTTCTCTCCAGATAAGGGCAAGTGTAGTTTCATCTGGTAAAGATAATCTTCAATCTGCATCTTCCAGAAACTAAAATTCTTCCTATCAAATCTGTTGATTCTCACTTTTACTTTTTTTGTCGCTATTGATTCGCTTTAAATTTAGCCAAACCTAGCTCTGATACCACTTGTTGTGAAAAGGACGAGCGATAGAACAATAATATAGAAAGAAGAAGAAAATAAATCGGACACCGGATTTACATGATTCGATTGTAAAGACCTATGTTCACGGGGAGAACAGCAGCGAATTTCACTATAGATCAAGTAACACAAGAAGATTATACACTCAAGTCACTCAAACACTCTCTCGGTGTTTCCCAAGCCCCAATTACACTCAATAACGCACGCAGTGTTTAGCCCTGAAATTCCTCAAGAAATAATCTCTTAATCTCACAAAGGAATTACACGCAAATCTTACCGCAATATTTAATTGGTTTGAACACTAAATCTTCTTAGATGTAATTCACGGACAAGAACGACAAAGAAAATCCCTCCCAAGCACTCGACGACAAGATGGCACTTCAAGACCAATTCTTCATGGTCAACCCTCTTCCATTCATGGCCACAAGTCTATATATAAGTGAGACCCTTATTCTTTTGCCAACTTCTCATAGGATTCTATTTCCTATCTTAAACGATTTTATCCAAAACATATCTCTATATGTTTTAAACAAAATCCAAATCCAAGTGAAAGTTAGAATTTCATATTTTAGTGGCTAGACTCTCAAACGCGGATTCAAATTTGGGAAGTTGATCTTCGGATCTTCTTTGCTCGAATTCGAACGTCTGCAACATATCCAATTTGGAATATTCTAATTTCGCATTAGGTTCAAACTTGAGACATATTTTAACAGCATGTACAAGCCAACGCAGAAGGTTAAGAGACGTTTCGTTTTTATCTGAAAATGATAGGTGAAAACGCTTTCGCGAACCGAATGGCCCTAAGTCTAGTCCAATATTTTCTCGAAGGGAAGAACCTAGAAGAGGAGAGAGAATATAATAGCTGTGTGCGGACACTGCAAAGGAGAGACAATATAACACAAACAAAACATAGTCCGTGGGGAGGGAGGGGATAGACTTGTTGACAGAGCGGGCCCCACAGCGTCACTTGTCATCCACTGAGTGGATTAACGCATTGACTACGTGGCTACCACCAGTGGACTTGATATTTTCTCAGACCGCACAACTTTTCAGCTTGTTCTTTGGGGACAAACCTCCTTTTAGTTCTGTAAAGTGAAAAAAGACAGACAAGAATAACTTGATTTTCAATTGCTCTCAACTACAAGATTTGTTTATGACGTTGGTAAATATTTGCGTGGAATCACCATGTGCAAGAAAGTAGATTATACCTGTGTTCGGTCAAAAAGATTTACACTCAAAGACTACCCATCTTTTTGTAGCAGGAATTCTATACAAAATTGCTAGCTATTTCATGACATGCTGAAGGACTTGATCCTATGAAATCCCAAGAGTTAACATATATTATTGAGATTATCGCAAGCTAGGTTAGATAAAGGTTAGCAAACTATTTTAAAAGGAGAAGACTTGGTGGGGATTTTGACAGTTCAATATGATTAGAACATGATTAGTATATGGGATGGTGCTTCAGGATGCACTTGCAAGGACAATATGAATGCCCAATCAGCACAACCACACATGTTTAACAATGTTAATCCAACATGTTATTGAGTGAGCAGAAGTCCACCATAAATACTATTTGATCTAGTCAGCCCTAGGATGGCTGCGACAACATATGAAATCCCTTCCCGTATCAGAATCTCAAGGATGTCAAAATGATAATCAGACTGAAACTTGATTCTGCTCTGTGAAGAGGCAAGCTCGTGTTGAGGACTCATGCATCTAGATACTTTAGAAGGTGTTAGGGAAATCCCTTATGATGTTTTGAAGATGACAAAATAAATCAAAGGCTACTAACGTGTTTAATGGTTGAGTAATAGACTATGCGGATGATAGAACATGTAAAGGATATTGTCCAAAGCATATTCTGAAGATTTCTAGACTTTTGTGTCAAAATCCGAAGACTGTCAAACTTTAGTGTCAAAGTCTGTTCTACATCAGAAGTTTGTTCATTTTGACAAATTCTAGACTAAATATGAATGAAGAACCAGAAGACAGACTCTATGCTGAAGTTAAACTTATTTAGACTATATCAAGACCTTAAGGCTAAATATGTTTAGAAGCAGAATATGTTTAGACTGACTAAGATTTTAAAGTCTATTGCACTCAAATTTAGATTGTAAAGTCTATTGCTCTCAGACTTTACATCCAGAATGAGACAAATCATAACACAAGTGCCTATCATATAACGGCTAGTGATCTGGTTTTGATTCTATATTAAAATTGATTTGATTGACTCAATCTAATTGATTGATAATTGGATATTGAAGACAAAAAATTTCTATACGAAAAAACTTTACTTATGGAAACCAATATTCTGTTTGTATGGACGATCATAATTAATTTGGGATTCTACTTTTGTCACTCAATGGCTAGCAAATTTTTTTGATATAGATCTGTCCAATGGGTAGATTGGAAGACGATCCTTGAGATACTGTCCAATGACTAGTTTGGAAGTGAAGGAGTATTTAAGGAGATCAAGGACCAATGAGTAAGTAAAAGACGGAGTGTAGAATTTATAATTCCAAAGTCCGAGCGATCTTTGTTAATACACTTGTCTCTTGTGAGCTTAAACGTTTTGATCGTGAGAGAAATACCAAAAGAGTGAATTAGTGAGATAGTGTGATCTACTAAGTGTTTGCACTCAAAGTTGTAATCTTTTGTTGATTGCATAGTGGAATTCAGCTAAAAGGCTGTTAGCGTGGGAGAGTGGACGTAGGCTCGATCTAAGCCAAACCACTATAAAATTTGTGTTCTTATTTTCTTTCCTAAACTCCTTTATTTTGTTCATAATTCTATTTAACTGCTAAAGTCTGAACTTGCTCAAAGTCTGTTACTCCTAAGACTTAGTTTCAAAAGTCTGTTGTTATTTAGACTCAGGTTAAAAGTAAAGGTTTTCACTGTATTTTACAGAGTCTGTTTTTACACCTATTCAATCCCCCTCTAGGTGTTCATATGAGCACTTTCAGAAGGAAGTCTCTCTAAGACAGCTATGGTGGGCTTGTGATAATGCAGCAAAACAAGTCCTGCCATCCAAGCAAGAGGGATAGAAGAAGAAACCTGGAGCTTTCTACGCAGTCAAGTAGCTAAATACGTCGCCAAATTAAGAACATTTGATACTCATTTTGTTGAGTTTTGCAGCATGTGAAAACCTTCTCTTCTGTGGAATTTCTAATCAGTGGGGGGGGTGGTTCCAAGTCTTTTTGAAATTGTTTTTTCTTTTTTTGTACTTTCGATCGTCCCCAACCATTCACAATTAAATTCAACTATCAATTTTCCACATCATTTTATCTGACTGAAAATTGGCTAATGGACTGAGTTGGAGGTCTCTGTAGCTCATAGTTGCAGCTCTTCACATGATGGTATGAGCCTCTTTCTTGAATATATCACTGAATAAGCTAGAATTTCAGTAGCATGTGCTTCAGCTTCCACAGATTGAGATTTTTAAATGTATAAGCTATATCTGAAATTTCAGCTAAAAAATGGCAAGAGAGCAGAGCACATTTATGTGGGAAAAAAGACGACTACGGGAAGATAATGCAAATCGTGAGTAGCTTAAAAGGGGGCCACAAACATCTTGTATTATTTTCAATTTCCACCCACACAAGATATGATACACCTCATCATCTCTCTATATCTTCTTTCTTCCCTACTCTTCGAATTTCTAGGTCGAAACGTCGTACATTCTAGAATTGTACCATTTTCCCGGTTGATTATATTTGCAAATGCGGGATGGCGGATAACGTGTAAGAAAAATGGGGGAAACAAGAACAGAAACACCACATAACATCTCTCATCATACTACGGTTGGATGCACCGAGAAGTCATTCTTCGAAACCTTTGATTCTTGGAGCCAGAATCTACAAGCCTCGACTGCCTTCTCAATGGACATGTAGAATGACTCTCTGCCCACTTTGTCCACAAACTCCGACAGGATCATCTTCTCCATCACTGCCATCCTAGGATTCACTATGCCCATCTGCAAAAAAGTCGAATTGAGAATGACTTAAGGATCATTCCTTCTATAAGAATAGCCCAGAAAAATCATGTTTAGATGCTTACCTTGATGCCATTTATTTCCAAGGTTCTTCTTAGTTCTTGAAGTGTCTCAATGCCTGTCATGTCAATTGTCGAAACTCCTGTGGAACAAATAGAAGGCGAATCATTTCATGCCACATTCTCAATTTCCAGTTGGCTAAATCTTATAAGCTTATGAGTTTGTACAAATTGATGATCATCCAATTTGGTTGTTGATAGTAACCTCGTCTTTGTAGCAGTTAATTGAGAACTGTAATTGCAGGTCCAGTAAAGGAAGGACGGATAATCCTACCTCCAATATCCAGAAGAAGATGCTCGACCTCGTTTACATTGGCATTAGTAATGTCGGCTTCATCTCTGATCCACCTCATTATCCTGTAGCCAAAGTTCGAGATGTTAATGAGGTATTATCACATTTAATGGAGTTACTTGTCGACCATGTTATCTGCTCTTAGGTACGTTGAAATGTACCTTTCTTTCAAGTAGGAACAATTGGCAAAATAAATGGGAGAGCCAAGCTTCAGGATCAGGATCCCAGGAATTCCGGTTGCCACGGGATATTGTTCGATGTCGCGGTAAAGGCTTGAATCTGGCATGTTCCCGAGCTTGCATGTCGCTGGCCTAGCCACATACAGAAGGGCCCTGAGGATTGCTAATCCAACCTGCAATGAAGCATCAAGAGCGAATTAAACTACAAACTTTATGCTACATTTCCATTTACATGTGCAACCAAGTTAGATTTGTTTGATAAGAGAACAGAAGCTTACCGACATCAAGAGGCCGACGTCCATGGTGATGAAAGTGACACCAAAGAACGCAGCCATGCAAATGCAGAAATCGAACTTGTCGACCTTGAAGAGGTGATACGTTTCCTCATAGTCGATCAGCCCGAACATGGCTGTCATTATAATGGCAGAGAGTGCCACCAGAGGTATATAACTAAAAAGAGGGGCTAAAAGGAACAGAGTCAGCATCATGATTATCGCCATAACGATGTTTGACATTGCTGTCCTGCAACCGGCATTGAAATTGACCGCGGACTTCGAGAACGGCGCTTTCAATACAGAAACCAATGTCAGTTGGTCCCTTCGACTCGAAAATTTTATTCCAATTTTGCAGTGAGTTTAGTGCACATGAAGATCAAGTATTTTCCAATGCTCTGCATGTTTCTATGTTAAACTAAAAAGTACCTGTTGTAAGGTAGCAAGAAGTTAAAGACCCTGCGATGTTCATCATCCCAAAAGCAATCATCTCCTTGTTTCCATCAGTCTGATAATTCTTCAGGATGGCAAAGCTTCTTCCAATGGCAATCCCTTCCTGCATTAATGTGTTGTAGAATTAAAATCTTATACTTGTTTTCATTTCCCTATTCTTCTAAGGAAAAATGAATTTTAAAAATAAGAGAAAAATGTCTGGGAATAGCAGATGGTGTCCTTACAGCCATAGCCAAAACGCCTGTGAGAATTCCAGCTTTTAAAGTGACTGGCAGATATTGGGATTCAAAGTTCAAATCTTTAATGGGAAGAGGATTGATTCCCCTATTCAAACGACCCACCTGACAAGAATTAAATAAACATAATTTCAGAAATAAGAATAGGAATTTTTATTAAGAAAATATGTCATTGCAACAAATATGGAATTACAATTGTTAATTATCCCTCATCGGTGGCTTATACTGACTATTGATATATAGTCTACATCAAATATAGATTAGTGTTAACATGAGTTAATTTTCTTTTACCAAAAAATACAACCAAGTCAAAGCTATTTAAATACATAGAAACCCGATAGCATTATTTATTTTGCTTATAGACCAAAATAGATGTAATGTATTGAAACGTTGCCTAAATTACTCATTATGCCCAGATTAAACTTGCTACCACATGAGGGGTATTAATAATATGTGAGATGATAGACTTCACCTAACAAAGATCTTGACTATTCAACCAAAGTTGATAGGTTTCACTAAAATTGAGTAGATTGATCTCCAAGGATGTTCCACTTTCTTCTGATGACAAGTGGATTTGAGATAGGACAAAGAAAATTATTTTGATATAAATCCATGGAAAGATCGAATTACCCCAATGATCTATTAACAATTGATCAGATCTTGATACTGATATAAGTATATATAAATAATTTTCTTTCCGTGACAAACTAAGATTGGCAAGTCTGGATAAAGGGGGGTAAGGCAGCCCATAGACAAAGACATCTAAAATGTGAAACCTCAGAGGGCCCGAACCTGTGCAAACCCTAGGAATCTAAACTCTTCAAAACAGGACAAAACAATCCACAGAAATTCAGTGGGGTCTCTCTCATGATGCCTAGTTTGCAAACAAGCATTAGGGTAAGAAGCCCACTTGTCGGGCCCGCTGCCATCTTCAATTTTTAACACTATTAGGCAATAAAATAATAATGATAATTATAACAATGATGATAATGATAATAGTGTACTTACGATTGGGATTCCATGGTTCTCCCCATGTGCTAGATAAGCAAAGAGGCCGCCAACGACGACGGTCACCATTGGAGCTATGGCTGATACCCAAAAAAGTTTCGGATTCCTTTTCTTCTGGAAGAAAATTTGTTGATCACGGGAAAAAAGGGAATTCGATATTAGAGGTGGAAAATCATGGAAATGTGGAACTTATTCGAGTTATATAAAAGCTAACACTCAAATGCAACATGATGATATATGTTCTTTTTTTATGATTGCGTGTTTATTCATGCTTTATCATGTTATATGTTTCTTTTATTTTCGTTTATTGGTCTTACCATTAACGTCAAATCTTATATGCAGCCCAAAGTGCCTAAGTTCCCTCCTTTGTCATCTTAATGCCAAACCCACATGTTCTTACTCCAATATGGAGCAATCCGCGACACGAAGTTTATGAGCAGATTGTCGAAATTATCCCTTTTTTTTTTCTTTTTGTTTTTGAAAACATAGGGTATTTGAATTTTGTGACTTGACCATCTCTTTAATTACACAAAAATCATCCTGTTCATGTGTATCAGGTAGAGCTTTGCCCTTACAGTTGTAAGGGTGGCACCTAAAGTTAATATGAGTGGGTAACGCTCTAATATGAACAAAGGATCTGCTAGGCAAATGGAACGCTTAATTAATGAACCCATCCATTTGAGGTTCTCTTGAAACTATCCTAAGATAATTTTACTTGACTAATTGATACTATTCAATTAAAACTTGACCATCGAGTTCAAATCAGATTCGAATTGCTTGGGCAACAAAGAGAAGATGATAATTGAGAACAAACTTCGTAATATAAAACTTGATTTATTACTAACTAACAAATTCAATAGAAAAAAGTAAGCTTTTCTTTAGAAAATACAATCCAAAATGTCAAAATTAAACTGTTGGGTGAAGGGAGGCCATGCAAAATATTTTTGAATTACGTAGTTAAGTGACGTGAAATGATGCTCAAACATTTTCTTTATTATGCATTATCTATAGGCCACCAAGAAAAAAACATACGAAAATACAGTCCAATCTAAATATATCTAGAATTTCCTGTCGAGGTTTCTGGAAATTATGATTGTTCTTTTATCAAGTCTTGAGGAATGCAAAGTGGGTTGGTGAGAGAGAGAGAGAGAGAGAGAGAGAGTCTCACCAAGTATCGAGTGAAAAGCAGAAAAGCGAGGAAGATCAAGCCCACAACCGCGGACTCCCACCTCCACTGCACAAAAGCACAATTTCTTCTCTAAATCAGCAGCTTCCAATAAAAGAGAGAAGACAAGCCCATATTTTCTTTGTACCCTTCAAATTTTAACGAAAAAAATCGCTTTCATAGCACAAGCAAAGCCTTTGGTCTTATTTTACCACAAGACGTTTTCCTTTTGGTCTTCCCTTAGCCTTGTATATTTGACAACAACGTGTCATCTTATGAGGTTTGGATCTAGTGACACTTTATCATTCGGCACACGTATATCTTTGTTTGTTCGGCCCAGCTATTCTCTCTGCAGGTCATTTCACGTCTCTTTGTTCCCTACCCCCTAGATCCAGTTCTCGGCCACATGATTTTTTGTCTCATCGTCCCTGGCAAAAATCCCTTAAAACCCAAGAAACGGAAAAGGAGTAGAATAGAAGCCAACGAGTGGAGCTTATTCAATTAATGAGTTATGACGTGCCTCCTTTCGGTACTTGAACACGGCATGCAAAACAGATATCACATCCGTTTCGGTGGTGAATTTAGTCAGTCCAAAGAAGCCCTTCAACTGCTGCAGGCATATTAAAATAGCAGTCCCGCTCATGAAGCCGACGATCGTTGAGTGCGACAAGAAGTCCATAACAATCCCCAGTCTGCTCACAGATATGGTGAAGAAAAGATGAGATTAGCTTCTTCGCTAATTAATGAATTAAAGGAGAAAATATGGGCGATCACTTCTATCTATACCTTAAAAACCCTAAGACTGACTGGAAGATTCCGGCGATGAGAGTGGCTGTGAAGAACAAGCTGAGATACAATTTGGGCTCAGCGTCTGGAGACACTTTTTCTCGAATGGTCGCAGCCAGAAGCAACGAAGGAGCAGCCACGGTCCCGATTGCTATGTGCTTCGAGCTCCCAAAGATGGCGTATATAAGCGGTGGTACGAAGCTCGAATCTGCAATTGGTCAATATCGTAAGTCGAAAGATGAATAATTGAGAAAACATTGGCATGGTTATAATGCCTTTGAAGATACTTTATTAGTCCAAAAAGATGATCACGTAACATTTCGCATAGAAAGTCCAGTTATTTCGTACGCACTAACACTAGAATACATAATATCCCATGCAAATTGCAAGTATGCTAATCAATGTTGTTTTAAATTTGATTAGTGTGCATTTATCATCAATCCAACACATAATGTGTCAAAAAGAAAAGAAAGAAGTACACATTTTTTGACACAAGCGGGTAAGTTAATCTTCTAGACTTTGCCAAATAAGTCACAAGAACCATGCCAATAAAGGGGTATTAACTTCTGTAAATGTAAAGCTACGCATCATTTATTTGACGCAAACCAGGTCGAGAACATACAAGAGTATATCACTTACACAGCCCAACGACAGGAGGAATGTCGCCAAGCTTTGCGTAGCTGATGCCCTGGGGTATGGCAAGGCTGGTAATGGTGATGCCGGCGAGCAAGTCATACCGGACAAGCTTGAGGTTGTATTTGGGAAGCCACTCGAAGATCGGGACGAAGTATTGTACCGCTTTCTTGATCGGCCGCTTCTCATTCTTGAACTGCTTGAACAGGTCATCGGGGAAGAGGATCTCCTTTGCTTGGGACTTGAGGTGGCGGCGAAGCCTCTCGGCGGGGCGAAATTCACCTTGTGGACCGATTCTTGAGAGTTGCTAATGGCCACACAAAGCGAAACCACCCACCAAGAATTGGGTGGATGGGGGAGAGAGAGCGGCGATATATCTAAATTTCAGAGTTGAAACGAGAATTCAGGTGGGTTTTTGAGCAAAAGGTGAAGAGGATGAGGTGCTATATATAAGGCCGAAGAAGGGGGTTCGCACTGTAATATCGTTAATGGCGGCCTAGGAAGCGCATGACAAAATAACATTGAGTTTTTTTTTTTTTGGGTAAAACACATCGAGTTTTTACTAAGTAAAGAATGTGACTAATGGGGTAATGTCGAGGGCTATTTACTTTATTTACCATTTTGGAGTCATATCCATCTGGCTTGGTTGATTTTTTCATGTAGAACAACATACAAATATCTTTATGGAAACATTGGAATGTTATAAAAACATGTGGTCCCATAAATCAAAGAAGATTGTGTGATCTTCGAGATTAAAAATGGATTACAATATTTAATTCAAGAGTTTCCCTTGATTTTCAAGATCTCACAGATTTCAAACGTGTTTTGTAGATTTTCTAGTTACGTTTTAATAATTTTCCCTTTTATCAATATATTTTCCTTAATTTTGTTATTAGATTTTAATTATTTGGTTATTTTCTAGATAGCGGCCTCTTTATAAATAAGTCCATAAGATATTGTAATATGCACTTCTTTATTCAAAGGAATTCTTTTCAAGCTTAACTTCCTCTGCGTCATTTTCCTAACTCGGAAGAGTTGCCACGAAGATATTGTACTACTTTTACGCGGTTAATGGTCAATCTCTTTGGATTATTTCAAAGTGGGTAAGTAGCTGTTATACAGTATGGAAGTCCCTTTGGACATGACGGGCGTCTTGGTGGCGCGGTTTGGTTTGCGTTTTGCCAATGAATTACCCTCCGCTTCTCACTCCGAGACGGATTTAGTATGGCAGACCAAGTGAGGAGGTCGGAAAATCAATGACAAAAAAAAAAATTCATCTACATGGTTAACGTGATATTATCTAATCTGATATTTTTAAATTGATGTATTGAGCTCACACGCCGAATAAAAATTGAATTACTCCTTTCTAGGGTAAATTTAAAGGTCCAAAATTTCAAACATATCACTAGACTTGACTTACTTACCTGAGATATTATTCTAATTTTCTATTCTTTATCCTCTCTATCCAACAATAGCGTAGCCACATAAACACTGCTGCCTCCCGCACAAGAGATTCGTTGTGACTACACCGTTGTTCTAACACCGATTGTTTAGCCGACAACAGCGAGCGGAGGTGGGTGGGAGATGGCTTTGGCGCAAATGGTCAAATGCAATGGGTGGCGGTGGCGGATGTTGGTATTGTGTGGTGAAAGAAATAAAGAATTATGAAAATTGGAATCTCATTAACATATATGTTTTTGGGGATCCTTTATGGTTAACAAGTTTATAGTTATAGCCATTGAATCTATCTCGGTCTACTTTATTATGTTATGTGTCACCGAATTTGTAGAAAAGTTTAAGTTCATCACGGCTAGAGCCCCAAAACACACCAAAAATGAAGATCTAGGTCACCTCATCTAGGGGTGTCAAGAATCAAACTGAAAATTGAACCGAACCGAATAGAAAAATTCGATTTTTTCGGTTCAATTTTCATTCAGTTTGATTATCATTAAAAACAGAAATTTTTTGGTTCGGTTCGGTTTTTATTAGTTAACCGAACCGAACCGAGCTAACAAACTGAAAAAAAGAACCATTAACCAAATCAGCAAAGGGCAAACCCTATTTCTAATTCTCTCCCGTCTCGGTTAGCTTGAAGGTGCGACGGTGACGGCGACAGCAACTGTGACTACGATGGCGATAGGGACGGCAACACCGGCAGGGACGGCAATGGCAACGGCGACAAGGACGGCGACTGACTGAGGGACGTGCCCGAGCATGTCCCGCACACTTGCGCAGGCAAGTCTCTAATCTTGGGGATGGGATTTGGGTCGGTGGGTATCGACCGGTCTCCGATTTCGCGGCGATCCTGTACAGCTTGCGCCCGCCGTTCGCCTCCAGTACGTTTGCTCTGATCTCCCTCCGACAGCAGCTGGTCGTGTGCTTCTTTTTTTTCTTTTGGGGCGGTCGGTCTGCGTGCGTTTGGCTATTTCGCCCCGAGCATTCTTGTTATCTTTCATACCTTGGTCGTTTCGATAGCTGGGGGCCTTGTGGACTGTGGAGAATGGAAAGTTTCAAGCTTGTTTTGGACAATGGAGTTTTTGTGGTCGTTGATGGGTACGATTGTTCGGACCTTTCTTGGGTTCTAGAGTTTCTGTTTGTTTGTTTTTTTCTTTTTTTTTTCGTGGGCTATAATCCATTTCAAGTGTGAATTTATTTTCCTCGGGTGCTCCGCAGGAATCCTTCTTGTTTATGCGCTTGAACAACTTCACGGGTCCTGGTTTCGGTTACTAGATCCGGAGTCACTTCCGACGTTTTGTTTCTTTGACTTGAGTCGACCCATAAACCTAAGCTGTCCAACACGAAGGTAGGCTTTCTTGATGCTGATAAAGTTTGTCTGAATTACTCTAATCTCTAAGCTGTTTGCGATTTTTGAGCCATTCTGTTTTGGTGAGCTTGTTCATTAGGTAGGTGAGAACCATAGTTTAATTGCTTGGGGTTTTGGCTTAAGACCGATGGCCGAGGTAATTGATTTTGGGGTATCTTTTAGGGTAGTGAGACACTGGATATGTTAAATATCTTGTCGCCCATGATTTACCTTTGTTCTCCTCAGCCGTGCCTCAAACCTTCAGCCTGTTGAGGTAAATTTCTTTATGATGCATTTTGCCGACGTAGCGTTGATGTGCTTACTATGTTTATCTTGTCCTTTCTATCGCTGGTTTACCATTAGTACTTCTTTTAGCAGTGAATAGAAGCAAAGATGCATATTACTATTGAGTGTGCATCTTTCGCAGAACCTTGATCGTAGTTACAGTTTTTAAATTAAACATTTCCTGGTATGTAGGGGAAAAGCTATTCGATTTCTTGTTTTGGTACTTAATTGAGCACCTAAAGCTCTAAGACTGCACGAATTGGGCATTGTTATAGGGCATCTTGCTTCTAGCTACTTGCATTCTAGCACAATTCATCCAAACTTGCAAAGGCACCTCTACAAACCGATTTAAAGAAGAAAATTCTCGGTGTTTCACAGGTTCTCCCCATCCTGGGATCCCTCTAATACTCCTCTCATGCAAATTTCAGCGTCTCTTTGATGATCGAGTTTGCTCATTTGTCTATGATTATATTTTCTTCTTATTATTTTTTTCTTGCTGAAGTTTTTTGATTTGGTGGTGTACAGGGTGTTGTACAAAGCAGCTTGATTGGGAAGTCACTTCCCAGGTTTTATTTCTTCGACCTAGTGGAGACTCGGGAGTTGAGAGGCTGTGAAGTGTTGAAGAGTTTGATTTTTGAGTTTGGGTTAACTTGGTGGATATTTATGCCCTAAAGGCTCTCTATAACATGAATAGAGTAAGAACCTTTGTTTCGGTTGGAGTACATGATGTTAAAGGCTTTTTTGACATTGTTTGCAACCCAAAAAAAAAAAATTGTCTTCGCCAATATCAAGCCTTTTCAGATTGATCTTGCTCTTAACTTCTGTACATCAAGACTCATGTCATATTTTTCTTTAGATTTCTAAAAGCAAGACATATGTGGGCTTAAATGATTCAATGGAGGTTTACCAGCAGAACTAGCTACAAAGTTAGTGGTTAAGGTAATTCCCCATGCAATCTCTAAAATATGTGGAATGTTTATGACTTTTCTCCACATCTGTTATCATGCTTGTTCTACTATTCAGGAGGCAATACAATCAGCAAAATTGTTATCAGTGGAAGGGCTGAAAAAGGCTTTAAGGTACATATGAGCATTCTTGAATTGAGAATTATAAATGTAGAGTGCTCTTTCACCAACAAATTTTTTCAATCTCTTATGCTCATATAAGGTTATTTGTCATACCTTTTTCTGTAGTTCTTATTTGTTTTGGTATGTTACTTCTCGAACATGGCTGCTTAATGTCTTATATTTATTATCATGGCTTTTTTTAATCTAATTTATTGATGACTTTAGACAACTTTTCAAATTTGTGAATCTAAAAAGGGTTTCTTTCTACTCATGATAAGCCATTTGTAGATCTCCCTGTCAAAGCAGTAACATCATTTGCAAAACCAAATATACAATGAGCGAATCTTTAATTAGTGAATCTAGAGGTACAAATAGAAGGAGGCTGAAATCTATTGCATAGGAACACTTTAAAATGATAGAAAATAGCTAAGATAAAGCCGAATGTCTATATTGTGGGGTTATTGTTGGTTGTTCTACTACTTAAGGGACTAGTGGGATGCATAATTATTTAGGTAGATGTAAAAAGTATCCATATGCGAACGTGGAGAAAAGGCAAAAAAGTGCCTCGAATGAATTTGTTGGGGTTGGTAGTTCTATTTCAGCTGGTTCTTGGAAATTTAATTAAGATGCTAGTCGAAAAGATTTAGCAGTAATGTTTATTATTGGCGAACTAACTTTCAAGTTTGTGGAATCTGAGGCATTTCGAAAATTTGTAAGTAGAATTCAGCCAAAGTTTTTCATCCCTTCAAGAAATACATTAAGGGAGGATTGGAGGAAAGAAGCAAATTGAAAAAATATTTTTCTTCGTTACTTCTCCAAGGGTTTGTCTTACAACTGACACGTGGACTTCATGTCAAAATTTAAGTTACATGTGTCTTGATGCTCACTTTGTAGATGTTGATTGAAAGTTACAAAAGAAAATTTTGAATTTTTGTCAAATTCCAAGACATTCAACTGAGATTATAGGGAAATGGGTTGAGAAATGCTTAACTAGTTGGGGGATTAAATGCATTTTTTCTATCATTATTGATAATGCTAGCTCTAATGACTTAGCCAATGCTTAAAAAAGGGAATCTAAATTGCAAAATCCTCTAAGCTTGAAGTATAGTAACATATTGAATTTAGATTATTTTGAGTTGAAAAAAATCGAAAACTAAAAGCTGAAATCCAAAAACCGAAAATCCAAACTGAACTGAACCGAAATTTCTGTTTGGTTCGTATTCGGTTCGGTTCAAAAGTTTTTTCTAACGGTTTGGTTCAGTTTTTCAAAAAAATCGAACCATTGACACTCCTAGCCTCATCTTCCGCATAAGCCAGCATATTTACGCATCACTACTCTTCCTCAAGCCTTGAGCTCAGTCTCACTAAGAAACCTAGGCTTTTGTGCCTAATTATCACTTATAAAAAAAATCTAAGAAGATCAAGAAAACTATAAAGGAGAAACAATGTAAAAGATCATATATAGGAATAGGAAGTGGAGGCAAAACGGTACTACGCTTTAGTGACTTTTGGGAGATGTGGATGTTGACCTTATTCTTATAATATATTATCGTGACCAAAATTTTGGGTGACCCACCTAAGGTTTGGGTAATGGATTATTAAGCATAAACTTAGCTCGAGCTCTCCCAAACCCATACCAATTCGCGACTTAGATTTAAGTTCTTAATATGCAAATGATTTTTCAGTTAGGAATCACCACTGATTTATTTTTGGTGGGTCGATTAAAAATCTAAGTAAAGTTATGGGAGATTATGAGTTCAGGGACTTGATTACGCTAGTTTTTACTAACGCCCTTTCGATATATTTCTCTTTTATTTCAAAAACATATTTTGTAGACAGTTTGAATTGATTTTAATTTATCACTCTAACATGTGAGACGATAATATGGGTGCACAAACCACCAATTTAATACCCATATAAAACAGTGAATAAATTGCAAGACATAACTCATGGCAACGAAAGCATATGCAATGTTAGATCAGAATTCACATCAATAATCCTAGATATGATTTTTATTTAACACGCAATCACTCAATCTTTTTTTTTAAAAGAATTTTCTTTTTTAATAAAATCCAATATATATGCAATGCTATATAATCAGATGACTTAATTTTAATGACGGACAATTTTTAACTAAATTGACCTAGCAACAATCACTAAATAACATGCACTTCATGAACCTAATTTTATCTGACGTGCACATGATATTTTCTATTTTCTAAAAAAAAAAAACATGCAATCTATGAATGAAATGAATATACTCTAAGACAATTTTTTTGATATTTTTCATGAAATTCGAAAATAAGAAAAATGTAAAAAATTTCTAGCTAGATTAAGATTTTATCCAACTTATATTAAAAAACCACTGGGATTCGCCGGCCACCCTTCCAACATGGAAGGGGAGGTGAGGGGTTCAAATTCCCACATTCTTAGGGGGATGGGATGGGGACGTAGAAGGGGAAGGTGAGGGGTTCAAATCCCTACCTTCTTAGGGGGATGGGATGGGGACGTAGAAGGGGGAGGTGAGGGGTTCAAATCCCTACCTTCTTAGGGGGATGGGATGGGCACGTGGAAGGGGGAGGTGATGGGTTTAAATCCCCACCTTCTTAGGGGGGATGGGATGGGGACGCGTAAGTTTCAGGAGTGGATTTCGACTCTCACGCAGAGGTAGGGCAAAAGTCTGAGAGTGTGTGTAGAGTAGGAATAGAGTAGGACTGACAAAAAAAAAAACTTATATTAAGAATTGAGTTAGGCCAAATCTTAATTTAAACTAGGATATTATTTTAACTTGGTAATCTCTAACTTAAGGATGCAATCTTTCTAAACTTGAAATTAAACGTGCAATTTTATCCTAATATGCAATGACATACAAAGAATGTCACATGACATATGCATGTAATTTTTGTGTTTTTAAAAATAAATTTCGAAATTAAATGTCAAATAATTAAACGTGCAACCTAAGTTTAAAAAAAAAAAAAAAACTAGCATCCTAAATTGATCTTTTTTTGATTTTATACATTCGAAATAAAATTCCTATTCTAAATATGCAAGATAATCCTAAGATGATGAATATTCTAAAACGAACCTAATCTTACTCAAGATTTTTTTTTTGGGACCTGTTGACCCTTTTGCTTTTCTGGCGATACGAACGTTGGAATAATTGTTGGAGACTCAAATGGTGGATATGCGAGCATGATAACTTATATGCTGTTCTATATCTCCAGTAGAGTCCCTTTTTCACTCTACAAGGATCAAGACCAAATGAATCTTCGTTCGACAGAAAGAGAAAAAAAGTGGAAGTGGGGGGGAGAAATGACAAGAAGGTATTGGAATATCAATTTTGAGTCCAAATAAATAAAAAAAGATCCAATCTTACAATTTTTTCTCTATCGAATTTGGGCGATAGATTTATACAAAACTTCTACCCCGAGCACACGCAATGGAGAGAGGAGGACGGGTTATTCACATTTCATTTGATGGTCAGAGGCGAATTGAAAGCTATTCGGAACTTAATTTGAAAGCCATATTTCGACCCGGACGTTTTCGGGATGCTCCTAATAACCAAGTACCCATTTCGGTACTAAGGGTAGGTTGATAACCCACATCAGAAGGCATTCTATCTCCCTTCATGTATGGTTACCTGATGCCATGGAAGGCCCTACTCCCATTTCGGCTCTTATACATGCCACTACTATGGTAGCGGCGGGCATTTCTTCTCGAGACCTTTTACTTTTTTTCATCATGTGGGAGTTGAAAAAGGATTTGCAGTCCCCCGCCTTACCGCTCGGCCATGCCGCCAAAATGTATGATACCCTACAAAATAGATGAAAAAAGTCTCCCTTTGTTTGCGTCGACGATTCAAATAACACAACAACACAAGATAAGATCGATATCCATAAATTGACAAATCATATCCCGCATATAGGATCGGATTGGCCAATTTTAAATAAATCACGAATTGAATCGTGAGATCAGATTAGCAATCTTTCAGGTGATCGCGAGTCAAATTTCGAGCGCGAAAATTGGACTGTTAAGAGGTTATTTCATGTTGGGAATTTCATTCATATACTAAGGAATAATCCTACTAAGGAAGCAAAGTATTAAAAATAAAATAAAATAAAATAAAATCTACCTAATTAGAAATTTGGCCTCTAAACAAAGTTTAGCAAACGGCGGCAGCTCGTGACGGTGGCTCGGCGTGGTTGGACAAGGGGCTGCTATGGTGGTGGGCAGCCAAGGGTGGCTGGTCGTCGGAGCTCCGGCGAGGGCACAGCGAACGCGCAGCGAGGGAAGGCAGCCGGCGTCAACGCCGGGGCTGGCGGAGGGATCCGGTGACGGGGGCGAACTGCTACACGGGTGCTGCAGCGGCGTCGCTCGGGCAGGGGACGCGGATGGAGGGCCAGAGCAGTAATGGCGGTGTTCGCACGGGGGTGACCTGCGTTTGGCAGCAGGGGTCGGGTTGCTGCACGACTGAGCAGACACGGCGAGCAGACCCACAGACGTCGGCGATGGGGCTGGGCTGCAGGTCACAGTGGGCTTCGGCTCCGGGCGGCGACGGGGGCGAGCAGGGACGTCAGGTAGAGACGCGGCAGAGGCGACGATGTCTGGCAGAGGCTGCGTCGCGGCTGGGGCGGAGCGAGAGCACGACGAAGCAGGGACGGAGACGCGACAAGGCAGGCGTGGCGGGGGGCTAGCGACCGGACGCGGGCGGTGCAGGGGCGCCGGAACAGCGGCGACCGGCGCGACGAGCAGAAACAGAGGCTACCGTCGCAAGGGGACGGGAAGCGGAAGCATGGCAGAGACTCGCTTGAGAGGACCCGGGACGGCGGTGGCCGGCAGCAGCGACGGCACAGGGGTGCGGTGGCGCGGCGGCGGTGCTGGGTCGCAGGATCTGCAGGTTGCAGGCCGAGGCGGATGGGCTGAGGGCGGAGGCCGGCAGTGGCGCTGCGACAGGGGCGACGACGACGGAGCCGAGCGCTGCGGCGTCGGGCCGATCGCGGGCGGCGCGACAAGCGGCGGTGCCGCGCGGTGGCCGGGGGTGACCGGCGGAGCGCTGCGAGCGAGACAGACGGGCGGCGCGCGTGCGGGGTCGGCGAAGAGCTGCGAGGAAGAAGAAGACCTTTTTCCTGTTTCCTTTTTTTTTTCTTCTGTCTCTGTGCCTTCCGGCCCCCTGTTTCACCTCTCACTCACCCGTCTCTCTTTCTTTCACTCTTTCTTCTCTCTCTCTCTTTTTTTTTTTTTTTTTACTTTCAACGCCCCCACAAAAGAAAGCAAGAAAAGTTTTCTCTTATTTGTGTTGAACCTTTGACCTAGAAAGTAGAAACCAGGAGAAAAGCTAAGGATTAGGGTTTTAATTTCTTTTTCAAATCAACATCCAAAAAAATTTCTTTTCCGCACACAATATTACTTTTTATTTTCTACATCTTTTCTAGATTTCTTTTACAAAAGTGAATATTCTTTACCGATTTTTTCAAATTTGAAATCTCACAAAGATGAGTCTGTAACATTTCCTTGAGAATACGAGCTTGGGCCAATTTGCTCTCTTCGTGAGCTTAGTCCGACCTATTAATTTAAAGTTCAGAACCACCAACCAAACCTATCCGTCAACAGCCTAATGCAAATAAAAAAAAATGCTCCTAAAACTATATGCTATATAACTTAATTATATTATTTTCTTTTAGGGGTTAAAAATTAATCCCTAATTTTTTAATGTAATAAATAAATAATTGGGTAGCCAAAATTTAGGTGTCAACATATATTTAATGGTATAGAAAACCTAATTAGGTGAATATTCCAGAAAGAACTTGGTTAGTTACCAAAAATGACTTCTTCAAGAATATAATAAGTTTAAATTTTCTTCGGCATGATAATAGCTTTGCATTGCTTGCAGTTGCTTTTATAATTTGAAAGACTATTACAGGAAAAGAGAAATGCATGGAATTTCCTATGCCCTATATTTGCAGTCTTCTTCTATCTATTAAGTTAAGTAAGTTTTCGAATTCAACTTTTTAATGAAGAAAAAAAAGTCTTTATAATATGAAACAAGATTAATTAATTGAGGAAAAATCACAAAAAAAATTCTAAATTATGTGTATTATGATTCATTTATCTCAATTTTTTTTTGGTAACATAAATAAAAAAACCCAAATTTATATTTGAGTGACATATTTATCTTTTATTAGAATTCTGTTATAATCCCTATTAAAGTCTAACATAGTGTGAAAAACTAAAATTCAAGTCAGTATTATCACGAGTTATTGTCCATCATCTTCCAAGTTGCTATTCATCATCTCGCTCAGCCAAAGCTCCTCCGACACTCATATGTCACTACCCACCACCACCTAGACCTTTGGTAGCATTTGTCATAGCTGCTAGCCATGGTAGCCATGAGCTTCAAGGTTGGATCTGGCTTCGACGCTCATGCCACCTTGGCCACTCAAGCTCGAAGCTTGGCCTGAGGACGAAGGTTGACCATCCAAATTGGATTAGAGAGGGAGAGGCTCTGGTTGATGACTTATTCTGCAACTCATTTGTTTGTAACCTCGTCTGCATCCTGCTGAATTTAGAGACAACATTTTGAGGAAGAAATCCTTTTGAAACAACAGCTTATTCCTCCAATCAAATAAGTACTTGCGAACCCATCCGAGCAGAAAGTCCCATTCAGAATTGATAATCTTTTGCTATCTCCTCTGTTGGGTTTAGTAAAACCACTTGGTAGTGCTCGAAGCAAAGACGTGCACATAAACTAACGTTAACATAGGTTTTTCACTGAAGGACAATTTCTCAAGCAGTGAAGTAAAGATCCAAGCTTGTTAGAAGCTTTCGCGCGCAACCAGCCACAAGATTTTTTTGATGCTCTTAGGGTGCATATGACAAAATTTCTGGAATATAAATTGATTTCTAGCTAGAAATTGAAAAGTTAAAAATTTTAACTTCTAATTTATTCTTCAACCTATTTCTGAAACATAAATCTGTTCCAGAAATAAAAAAATCAAATTGTGTTACTAAACAGATTTCTGTTCCAAACATGTTCCGGGGAATAGAGAAACAGAGAAATAAAAATTTTATCATGTGTGCTCTTAGGAACCGGGATTTTTTGCACACCCTTGCTTCAAGCTCGAGAGGCTGCAATGGTCGCAAGCTTGGAAGCCAGATCTAACCTCGAAGCTTGTAGCCGCCATGGCTAGCAACTATGACAAACGCTCCTAGAGGTCCAGGCAGTAATCGGCAGCAACAAACAAGCGCCAAAGGAGCTTTGGCCAAGCGAGGGCGAGGCTGAAGATGATGAGCGATGACTTAAATTTTAGTTTTTCTTTTTATAAATATGTGTATTAAAAGTCTTAAAACTTATTATTAAAATGCAATTGAATTTTAAAACTTGCAAAAAGTACAATCAAATATTAAACTTATCAAATTGGTTTAATTGAGTCATTTCATTAACATGGTCCAATTTGATTAATGGAGAATGCTTACGTGGCTTTTATTTATTTATTTATTATTTTCATATAAATTTACTTTAATTTAAAATAAAAAAGATAATATTTTTTTAAAAAAAAAGGAGTAGTTAGGCCCGAGGGTTGCAAGTCCTCGCCAATGATAGCAGAGGGCGTGAACCTCACCCAAACTAGGCTCAGCTCAACCCTAACCTCGCCAATCCATCTCAATGATGGTGGGGGAAGCGGTGGCAAAGGCTTGTAGCCCTCCGTGCCTGACTTCTTCTTCTTTTTAGCTTATTTTTAAATTTAATTTAAACAAAGATAGTATTAAGAATTAGATTTAGATAGAAACGAAATTGTTTTAGTCTTACACTTCATGATTTAGCCACATTATCGCCATGTAGGAGAGAGAGAAAATATTAAAAAGAGTAATGTTAGCATTTTTCGTTAGCCAAATTGGACGAAAATAACATAATGCCTCAATTAAATCAATTAGATAAGTTTTAGAACTTGATTATACTTTTTACAAGTTTTAGAACTCAATTGCACTTTTGTGACAAGTTTTAAAATTTCTAGTAAACATATCCCTTCTTTTTAAGCACTACATCAACTCCAAATTAGATTTTTAGCAGGAATTTTTAACATAGCCTTAAGAGAGGATAAATATATTACTTGAATTTGGGATTTTTGATATCAAAAGAAAAAGTTTATATTAAATGTGTCATAATGAGTATAGTTTGAGATTTTTTATGACTTTTTGCCTAATCAATTAAAGAGTTAAACAAGTTGCCAAGGCTATTGCTTGATTGAACACATAGCAATATGTTCACAGTCAAGATTGTTTCTTCAAGCTCTTGTCACTAGCAAGTAAATTATTGCAAATAACTAGTTTTACACGGATGTCCTACTTGAATGAAGATTATGTTTTAGTATCCTAATTTAACTAAAAGTTATAGGATCGAACACCAATTGTCCCAATCAAATGAAAGAGCTCCCAAACATTAGCAATTGCTATATTTCTATGGCCTAACGAAAGAGGGCAAAATGAACATGATGGTCACTTTGATGATTGATTGGTGATATTGTGATGCTTTGTCCATTGGGAAGCCTCTGTCTTAATCTCAGATTCCCCCCTTGATCAGATTAATTATCGCCCAATCAGGATCTGACACTTCATCTATTAACCTATGAATTAATAGAAAAAAAGAGAAACTTTAGCCGAGGAAGTTGGTTTGCAAAACCTCATCTCTCTTTCTTCCACACGTCTGCTTGGGCCCATCTTCTCATTTGGCATCAAGCATCTGCCTTAACACTCATGTTCAAACGTAGTCAGCTTGACTGGAGTTGTCACCCTGATTGACAAGAAAAAGGGCAAGACACGGCCGTCTTTTTACCAAATGACGCAACCTCAACATAACCAAAATTCAACATGATATATATATATATATGACAAAAATGGCATTTGGTTATAATATCAGAGTATTTCTATAATCCACCAAACCAAAACATATATCTTCTACAATGACTAACTTATAAACTTATCAACTATGCACAAGTCATACCAAAAAGTTTCCACCACAAAAGTCCTCCCCGAACGAACGCTTATACTTACTCGCGACTCACTGAAGAACCTGAAAAACAAGTAGAAGAGAGAAATGAGCTACCACAACTTAGTGAGTAACACATTTCTTCTAAGCGGATCGAGAAATCACTATGTATATTTAAAAAAACACAATCCTAACTCATTTTAACATAATATATAATCATAACTCAAATATTGAAGATACCAATGGTCCAGTTTATTAGTCAATCTCATAAAACATGTATCAATGATTTATTCCATTGATTAATCTCATCAAATCACATATCGATGGTACATTCCATCGACCAAACTCAAGTCATATGTTAATGGTTCACTCCATTGACTAATTCATGCTCAAATGTCTAATTATGGTCACGCGTAACGCCCGAGACAAGATGACCAAGATTCTCCCCTTGGCAAGGTCTCCACTTATTATTAGCCAGTGGCTTGGCCCACAAGGATATCCTAAACTAGTATGCGCATATCTACACAGCCCTTAGGGTTCACAGAGATATTGAGCACCAACTACCAATCACAATATCCAATAATTCAACATCAAAATGAAAGTCACATCACAACTCAAATTTTGATAGATAAATACCAAAGCATTCTCCAAAACGTTTCAAGATTCTTTATAAAGAATTTAACAAATCATTTTTCAAACAACCATTTAAATCGCATTCGAAATATCTCCCTTTGAACAACAAAAATGATAGTAATAGCTCGAACATGTTTTATGCAACAAAATATGCTTTTTCTCAACTCATAGAATATATAATCCACCACGTTTATTAAAACATGAGTTTAAAATGAAAGAAGAAATTGTGTCACTCACCTGGGAAAAGCCAAAAAATCAATTACGATGCTCCCTCGAACCACACACTCGGATCCCTAACAATTAAAGGAAAAACAATATCAAAAGGCTGAGTAAAAGGATATTCTTATACCGATCTGCCTATACTACGCCTATTTGTTGATAAAACGACACCTATGCGCCACAAAAGCTCGCATTTAGCGGAAACCCATCGTTTTCCACTAGGCGTAGCCCTTAAGCCAACTTCGTCACACCATAACTTCCTCAACAAAATTATGTTTCAAGCCGTCTTATAGTCCTTAGAAAGCTCTCTTGATGTGTTATAACAACCCCAACTCAGCTACCCCAAAACAGCACCAAAAACAACAAAAAAACAGGTTCGAAGTTACTGTTCACTACAGTTATAGAATGCACCCTCAATTTTAAAATTTCATTTTGGACAAACCGCAAGCTCAAATCACAATTCGTAAGATGCTATAACTTCACAAAAATTGGACTTTGCCACACAAATATCCAAGAAATCCAAATTTCAAACCTTATTTGCAACGATTGTTTCAAGTAGATGATTAAAGGCTTCGATCTCTTACCGGCATTGCAAAACACACTTGAGTTGGCTTGATGAGGTGTCCAGATCATGAGCGCACCAAAATTTTTCCATTTTTCCTTTCTCTTCTTTCTCTCCTCTCCTTTGTTTCTTTCTTTCTCTATTTTTTGTTTCTGCTGAAGGCCTCCTCTCCTTTCTTTAAAATAGCAGAAGGTTCCACAGTTCTCCTTCAGCTTCCTTTTTTGACTTTTCAAACCCTTTCTTTTTTCTTTTTAGCCTACGTATTGCATTCTCCCTTCAAAAAAAATTTCATCATCGAAATTTTTAGGTACCTCAATCATGAAACAAGTGAGGGTATTTGCGCATTGCCTCCTCCTCAAGTTCCCAAGTGGCCTCCCTCTCCTTATGATTTTGCCATTGGATCTTCATATAAGGAATAGTGCACCATTGCAACACTTGATCCTTCTTATTGATAATACGAATGAGCCGCTCTTTGTATGTTAAGTTTTCTCTCAACTTCAATAGTGTAAAATCCAGTATGTGATTAGGATTTGGCACATATCTCCGTAATAAGGACATGTGGAACACATTATGGACTTCAGATAATGCTGGTGGTAAAGCCAATTTATAAGCAACTTCACCAATCTTTTCTAATATCAAAAATGGTCCCACGTACTTTGGACTTAATTTACCACTCGTGCCAAATCTCATGACGCCTTTCATAGGAGAAACCTTCGAGAATACATGGTCTCCTACATTAAATTCTACTTTGTGTCTCTTAAGGCCCGCATACCTTTTCTAACGACTTTGTGCTATTTTCAAACGCTCTCGAATGAGCCTGACTTTTTCTTTTGATTGTTGTATGTATTTAGGACCGGTTAATCTTTTCTCACCAACATCATCCCAGCAAATAGGCTTCCTACATTTACGCCCATACAAAGCTTCAAAATGAGCCATCTTAATGCTGGAATGATAGTTGTTATTATAAGAAAACTCTTCCAAGTGTAAATGTTTGTCCCACGAACCACCATAGTCAATAACGCAAGATCGTAGCATATCCTCTAACATCTGAATAGTTCTCTTCGACTGACCATCTATCTGTGGGTGAAAAGCTGTACTAAAATTGAGTTGAGTACCTAACACCCCTTGTAAACTCTTCCAAAAGTTAGACACAAACCCGGGATCTCTGTCAGAAACAATACTCACTGGAACTCCATGAAGTCTCACTATCTCATTGACATATCGCTTCGCCATGTCTTCAAGTGAAAGGCCAAATCGATAAGATAGAAAATGAGCAGATTTAGTCAATTGATCAACAATCACCCATATGGCATTCTTACCACTAGGCGTCCTCGGTAAATCGATGATGAAATCCATGGTAATATGCTCCCACTTCCATTTAGGTACTTCAAGTGGGTGTAGCTGACCACGTGGTTTTTGATGCTTAATTTTCACTTGCAGGCAAATTAGACATTGGTCGACAAACTTCACAATATCTTTCTTCATATTGATCCACCAAAAGTTTCCTCTCAAATCCCTGTACATCTTAGTGCTCCCCGGATGAATCAAGAATCTAGGGCTATGAGCTTATTGTAATATCTCCTTTTTCAATTTTGAATAATCGGGAACACATAACCAACCACGAAACCTAATGACCCATCTACGTGGATACTAAAGTCATCTTGTTTCCCAGCTTCTACACTTTCTCTCATCTTTTCCAATTGAGGATCTTCATTTTTTTTAGCCTTGATTCTATCAATCAATGTCGGTTGTACTCGAAGATTAGCTAATTGAGCACCAAGCTGATGAACCAAAACCTCCAGGTCCAACTTTCTCATATCCTCAAGAATAGGCTTTTGAGAAGTGAGCAATGCTGCAATATTTCCAGAGGATTTGCGACTCAAGGCATCAACTACCACATTAGCTTTACTAGGATGGTAATTGATGGATAAGTCATAA
This sequence comes from Eucalyptus brandiana, assembly GCA_014182725.1. Lineage (NCBI taxonomy): Eukaryota > Viridiplantae > Streptophyta > Magnoliopsida > Myrtales > Myrtaceae > Eucalyptus > Eucalyptus brandiana. The sequence goes on along the minus strand of CM024670.1, from coordinate 45,921,562 downwards.
TCCTTCAGAAGTTCTAGCCATCTCCTCTACCTCATGTTAAGTTCTTTCCAAGTAAAAATATATCTCAAACTTTTGTGATCGATAAAGACTTCATATTTTTCACCATATAAGTAGTGCCGCCATATTTTTAAGGCAAACATAACCACTGCCAACTCTAGATCATGAGTAGGATAATTCTTCTCATGAGCCTTCAATTGTCTAGAGGCATAAGCCACAATTTTACCGTCCTGCATAAGAACACAACCTAAACCTTTCTTAGATGTATCGCAATAAATTGTAAAGTCACAAATTCTTGAAGGCAAAGTTAATATAGGAGTTGACACCAATCGCCTCTTCAACTCTTGGAAATTGCGCTCACAGTGATCTGACCACACAAATTTAACTCCCTTCTAAGTTAGGCGAGTAAGTGGACTGGCAATTTTAGAAATCCCTTTTATAAATCGCCTGTAATAAGCTGCTAACCCAAGAAAACTTCTTACCTCCGTGACATTGGTAAGGCAATTCCATTAAACAACTGCTTCAATTTTCTTTGGATCAACTGAGATACCATCCTTTGATATTATATGACCCAAGAATTATATATAATCAAGCCAGAAAGCACACTTACTAAATTTAGCATACAACTTCTTTTCATGCAAAGTTTGTAAAACAACTCTCAAGTGTTGTTCATGTTCTCCTAAACTCCTCGAATACATCAAAATATCATCAATGAATACCACAATAAATTTGTCAAGAAATTGCCTGAATACCCTATTCATCAAATCCATGAAAGCCTTAAGTGCATTCGTTAACCCAAAAGGCATAACAAGAAATTCATAATGCCCATACCTTGTTCTAAAAGCGGTCTTTGGCACATCATCAGCTTTTATCTTCAATTGATGATACCCAGAACGAAGGTTAATCTTATAAAATACTTGAGCTCCTTGAAGTTGATCAAATAAATCATCAATCCAAGGCAAATGATATTTGTTTTTTTATCATCACCTTGTTAAGTTCTCGGTAATCTATGCAAAGTCACATACTGCCGTCTTACTTCTTCACAAATAGAATAGGAGCTCCCCAAAACGATACACTAAGCCTGATAAAACCCTTATCCAAAAGCTCTTGCTGTTGTGTTTTCAATTCACTCAATTCAGAAGGTGCCATCTGATATAGGGTCTTAGAGATAGGTGTTGTACCATGCATTAAATCGATACAAAACTCTATCTCTCTATCAAGAGGCAAGCCATGTAAATCTTCAGGAAATACATTAGGGAATTCTCTGACAACATGAATATTTTCTAGCTTTACCAACTCCTTACTTGTGTCTTTTACACAAGCCAAATAACCGCAATAACCCCTTCTCAAAAGCTTCCTTGCTTGCATAGCTGAAATTAACCTTGGAAAAGTGCTTTTACAACTTCCCGAAAAAGAGAATTCGGGTTGATTTGGGAGTCGAAAAATAACTTTCTTTAAATAACAATCAATAGTGGCATAATATTTTGATAACCAATCCATCCCTAGAATAACATTGAAATCCCATATATCTAACTCCACCAAATCCACAGGCAATGGAACATCATCAATTCGCAACAAAGAATTCTTGAAAACACGATCAACAATCAAGAAATCACCAGTGGGAGTATCAATACACAATTCATATTTTCGAAGCTTAGGTCATCAAGTTTCTTTGCAAAGTCAATGGAAGTAAAAGAATGTGTGGCACTAGGATCAAACAATGCATAAGCAGATTGCGAGGCAATAGAAACATTACATGCAACAACTATATTAGAAGCCGTTGTATCCTCTTCTATCATCATAGAAACTTTTCTAGTCATCCTTTGCCTTTGCTGGCCTTTTTGTGGTCTATCAACTGGAGGGGCGGTCTTCCTCATAGAACAAGTATAGGCTCAATGTCCAGGTTGCCCACATACAAAACATACTCTACTATCTCCAGGGACATTCTTTTGTGTTGGACAATCACGTGCCATATGTTCCATTTTTTTACAAGTGAAACATGCTCCTCTCTTGCGATAACAAGGACCGCCATGTCGTCTCCCACAGGTAGTACAAGGGCTTGGATTATTCTGAATTTTGGGCTTTCCTAGCTGGTTAAAAGCTTTCCTCTTTCCGTTGCCACCGGCGCCGCTATCCTGATAGTCAATGGATCTCAATTTCTTATGTTGAGGTACACTTTGTACGTCACGCTCCAAAATCTTTTGTTCCACTCTGATGGCTCGTTCCAATATGTCTTTATAAGTTGTCAATGCTAGAGGTGTGAGTGTGGAACCAATTTCATATCGGAGCCCCCTCTGAAAGTGATCGGCCTTATCTTGCTCATTAGACACATATTGCTCAGCAAATCTACTCATCTGATTGAAGCGAGCTACATACTCCAAAACTGTGGAGGTTCCTTGAGATATGTGTATAAAATCACTATTTATTTTTGCCTGAAATGACACTGGAAAGAATTGAGTATTAAAAGCCTGCTTAAAGTCCTCCCAAGCTATAGCATCACCCCTATCTCCAAGGGCTGGCCTCATTCCCTCCCACCAATGCTTTGCCTCACATTCTAAGTATCGAGAAGCAAAGCTAACCTTCTTGTCTTCAAGAATGCCCTTTGCTTCAAAGATCCCCTCAATCTATCTAGTCCATTGCTTAGCTACAAGAGGATTAGTTTTCCCATCATAAGTGGGTGGTTTCACCTCTCTGAATTGGGCAAAGGTGTATGGGTTAGTTGCTCCATCACCACTTAATTCCTTTGCTTAACGATACTAATGAATCATGGCTTGCTCGAAGTCAGTCGGAGGAAACAACCATGGGTTAACTTCCCTGACTTCCTATGAGTTGGGACTTCCATCACATTGATCCTCCCGTCTCCTCCTTAAAGACGCACCTGGAGAAACTGGAGGCGTGTCTCTAGCATCAGGGACAATGACTTGCTTGCCTTTACTATTTTTACGAAGCGAAGCAAGTGTCTTCGAGTCATGCATGATCACATGAATCCAAGGATGGAGCTACAATTTAGTATCTAAAAGGCTAACGCATTAAAAATCTATTACACAATCTCACATCGCCCCATATCTACCCAAACAAATCAAAACCTAAGCTCTGATACCAACAAATGTCACACCCCGATTCACAAGAAAAAGGGTAAGACACGACTGTCCTTTCACCAAAGGACATAGTCTCAACATAACCGAAATTCAACCCGATATCTATATATATGACAAAAAAAAGCATTTGGTTACAATATCAGAGTATTTCTATAATCCACCAAACCAAAACATATACCTTCTACAATGACTAACTTATAAAATTATCAACCATGCACAAGTCATACAAAAAAGTTTTCACCATAAAAGTTCTCCCCGAATGAATGCTCACGCCTACTCGCGACTCACTGCAGAACCTGGAAAACAAGTACAAGAGAGGAGTGAGCTACAACGGCTCAACGAATAACACATTTTTTCTCAGCGGATCGAGAAATCACTATGCATATTTAAAAAAAAAAAACACAATCCTAACTCATTTTAACATAATATATAATCATAACTCAAATATTGAAGATACCAATGGTTCAATCCATTAGTTAATCTCATAAAACATGTATCAATGGTTTATTCCATTGATTAATTTCATCAAATCACATATCGATGGTACATTCCATCGACCAAACTCAAGTCATATGTCAATGGTTCACTCCATTAACCAATTCATGCTCAAATGTCTAGCCATGGTCATGCGTAATGCCCGTGACAAGACAATCAAGATTCCCCCATTGGCAAAGTCTCCACCTATTATTAGCCGGTGGCTCGGCCCACAAGGATATCTTAGATTAGTATGCACATATCTACACACCCCTCAAGGTTCACAGAGACATTGAGCATCAACCACCAATCACAATATCCAATAATCCAACATCAAAATGAAAGTCACATCACAACTCAAAATCAAAGCATTCTCTAAAACATTTTAAGATTCTTTTATAAAAAATTTCACAAATCCTTTTTCAAACAACCATTCAAATCGAATTCGAAATATAATTCCATTCGAACAACAAAAATGACAGTAATAGCTCGATCCTGTTTTATGCAACAAAATATGCTTTTTCTCAATTCATAGAATATATAATCCACCACGTTTCTTAAAACATAAGTTTAAAATACAAAGAAGAAATTGTGTCACTCACCTGAGAAAAGCCAAAAAATCAACTACGATGTTAACTCGAACCACGCACTCGGATTCCTAACAATTAAAGGAAAAATAATATCAAAAGGCCGAGTAAAAAGGATATTCTTATAACGATTCACCTATACTAGGCCTATTTGTTGATAAAATGACACATATGCGCCACAAAAGCTTGCATTTAGCGGAAACCCATCGTTTTCCACTAGGCGCAGCCCATGCGCCAACTTTGTTGCGCCATAACTTCCTCCACAAAATTCCGTTTCAAGTCATCTTATAGTCCTTAGAAATCTCTCTTGATGTACTACAACAGCCCTAGCTCAGCTGCCCTAAAATAGCACCGAAAATAACAAAAAGACAGGTTCGAAGTTACTGTTTGCTACGGTTCCAAAATGCGCCTCCAACTTTAAAATTTCGTTCCGGATAAACTGCAAGCTCAAATCACGATCCATAAGATGCTATAGCTTCACAACATCCCAAAATACCATCTCTACAAAAATATACAACTCAACGACATAAAAATTGGACTTCGCCACACAAATATCCAAGAAATCCGAATTTCGTACCATATTTGCGATGATTGCTTCAAGTAGATAATTAAAGGCTTCGATCTCTTACCGGCGTTGCAAAACACAACTTGAGTCGACTTGATGAGGCATTCGGATCACGAGTGCACCAACATTTTTTCCTTTTTCCTTTCTCTTCTTTCTCTCCTCTCCCCTGTTTCTTTCTTTCTCTGTTTTTTGTTTTTGCTGGAGGCCTCCTCTCCTCTCTTTAAAACGGCAGAAGGTTCCACAGTTCTCCTTCAGCTTCCTTTTTTGACTTTTCAAACCCTTTCTTTTTTTTTTTAGCATATATATTACGGGAGTAGTAGGAAAACAATTTAATTTCAATTCATTTCATAAAACCTTAAGCTGATAGATAGAGTAGTGCAGCTGTTAAATGTTTGGATATGTAGGGAAAAGCATAGGAAAAGTTGAGTAACCTTTAAATACAGATATCCAAGAGAGCCCAACACTTGTGCTCATCGACAACCAAACAGTGCCAACACATCTTCACCTCCTCCTGGACCGAACTGAGATGGTAAACCCCAGTAAACAACTGCGATGTGTAATTAAAGTTTGTGAATGGTCTATTGCCTAACTTGGTCCCTAGGTTGCATGGACACACGACACGACACAACATGATACGACACGTTGACATGTCATTTCTCAAAATTAGAAAATTCCGACACGCTAAGACACGTTGTATATTAAATAAATATTTTATTTTTAATTAATTTGATTCAAATTTATAAATAATTAAATAATTAAAAAAAAAAGAACCTAAAATGAATTTACACTAATCATTCAACATTCAGTACTTTTATTTTTTTGAAATTACTTAATTTTATTTCCCAACCCCCAAAAATCGAAAATAAAAAGTCCTCGAGGGGTCCCCCAAAAAGCTCCTCCCTCATATCTTTCCCCCAACCCCCAAATCTTTTTGCCCTTTTCTTTCCTAGATAGGCCATTAGCCGGTCACTTCCCCCTCCCTCCAACACACAAGTCCCTTTTTTTTTTCTTTTAGTTCCCTTCTCAAAACCCTAGCCGCCCTCCTTCTTCTCCTCCTCCTCGCCGCATGACCCTCCTTCCTCTCCTCTTCTTCTCCTCCTCCGATTGAAGGGAGTTTTGACATCCGCAAGGATGCAGATAGAGACCCACACACAACACAAGCACTCAAAGGCTTTCTCTCACTACTTTCTTTCTCTAATTTGGCTGGGCCGTAGGTTCGGGGGTGAGGTAGGAAGAAGGAGCGCCACACCACCACCGCTGCCACCATAGCGACCAAGAAGGAGAAGCACCGCCACCTGAAAGATGAGTTGAGGAAGCGGAAGCCGGAAGAAGTGGTGGGGATATACTTTCCCCTCGAGGGACTTTTGCTTGAGGAGGACTGGTTCTACTCGCCATCGCAGGCTCACTGTCGCTCACGGCCTCATCTCTGCTCCCTCGCCCTTGCCTCCAGTCTCCACCCTCCATCGTCTTTCGGACACGTGTGTCGAAACGTGTCGACAAAAGTTGACCACATATCAGACAAATCCAACACGTGGTCAATGCGTGTCCGAGCATACGCTCCGACACGTGTCGGACATGACACGGAAGCATGTGTAACGTGTCCGTGCAACATAGCTTGGTCCTCAAGCTACTTGCCCTAAAAGTTACGACCAACATTTGCCCCCAAATAATTTGTCAATTTTTTTTTTTCGCTAGCCAAAATACATTGGGCGCATAATTTCTTGGTCCACTTCTCCATTGGATTTTTCCTGCTTAATATCAAGGCAGATGTCACTTGATTTAACAATCTGTTAGTCTTCTTCGATTTTGAAAGTGTTGGACTTCAAGTCGGCGGAAGACGACTTACCTGATTTCGATGCGCAAACAGCAAATGGCCCTGGAACGAACGTTGAATTGCGAATTTATCACGAACAGTACTTCCTCACGTTAGTCCGGATGCAATCACGAGGAAAACACCCGATTTCCACAGCGTAAATGCCGATTGTTCTTGCAAAATTGAAATGGAACGCCTTCGATCGCTTTCAATGGAAATGGAGAGGAAATTTGGTGTGAATGAATAGCCAACCATATCAATGGTTGTGATCGGGAGGTTTATATACGTCTCCCTTCGTACCCCTCCATTTGTGCATTTCCATCGTAGCATATCAAAGCCAATTGGTGCGGTCCAATCGCACCCCATCATGGACGTACTAGCTAACTAGCTAAAGTACAACATCTCCCACTCGGACATGATGGGCTTGATAGCATTCTATTAAGAATATAAGGCATTCAACATTTATCAATTTTACAAAACAATTCATACTGACAAATAAGCCGTGCGACCAGTAAGTACACCTGCACTTGGGAGCTCAAATTATGCACCTGTTAGGGATAACATAATGGCTACAACCTTGAAAAGAAATAAACAATCGATGTCTCACAAAGGCCCAGGACATATTTTGTTACATCGGTCCAAGTATACCTATCCCTTAAAGGCTATACTCGACTATTCTTAAAACATCATGTATTTACAATTACATCCGCGACCACATAGGGCGATATAATTGGTCGACCAGTAAATACACGCGGTAGATGTAAAACAACAATAGTCTTCCTTCGCACTCATGTCTCTCTCAATTTCGAACAATCTGCTTTCCTAGACATGTCCCATAAGCCATATCTATTCATGACCGCCCGTAACATGCTAAAGTAGCAACATTGATATTTCACTTCGAGAACATAGTCAGAAGTAACATAGGGCACAAAATTGAGGTAAAATACAAATTACCTCAAGGGCTCACACGATGAGTAAATATGGATAATTTTACTCATCTTCCCTTATTGGTCGTACAATGCACATGTAGTACGAATTACATGCTATAGTGGATTTCTCTTTCTATAAGAGCGTATGTCATTTATTAACCATATCCACTATACGGATTTTAGCCTAAACATAGTCACGCGCTTCTTACGTACTCATGTTTAGCCCGAGTGCTATATCGCTTGCTTTCTATAGCACCTAATTAAGTACTCGCATCGGCATCTTTCAGGCATACATGATTGTGGGGCTATCATGTTCGGTCTTGTTATGATTCAATCACGGACCTCATCTTGACTCCAATCAAGGCGACATATTTTATGTACCAAACTTGCTCTTCAGCATTTATTTGTACATAACGTCTCATCTCAACGTGCTAACTACAGCACTTGAGGCGATTGCTCGTGTGAGTGAGCCAATCATTGCTCGTCCGACATACTTTTCAATAATATATGTGTGTTTGTGCTAGTCTCATAGTGGATTTGTACTTGTTGATAAAACATCAAATCATTAATAAATAAACAAGTACAATACATTTGTCCACAAATACATAAACTAATGATCCTCTACAATAACATATATCACATTCTACGTAATCCTAGTGACATCCTATGGGTCAAGAATATGTCTCTAGGAATAGCCTTGGTAAATGGATCAGCAACCATTCTATTGGTTGAAATGTATTGCGGGTCACTTCTTTACGCGTTATAATTTCTCCGATGAAGTTATTCTTTATGTCGATGTGCTTTGTCCTTCCATGATACTTGGGATCTTTCACATAGGCAATGGCTACTTGACTATCACAATAAACTGTCACCGCTCTTGGAACTTCAGTGACAGTGGCTAAATTTTCAAAGAAACGTTTTAGCCATACTGCTTCTTGCACTGCGGCAGAACATGCAATAAATTCTGCTTCCATCGTAGACAAGGCCGTGCATGTCTGTTTCTTGCTATTCCAAGAAATTGCACCTCCATTGAGCAAGAAAGCATATCCAGGAAGTTGATTTACGCTCATCCAGGTCTCCACCCCAATCGGCATCGAATAACCTAATAGGCGTAAATCATTCCCTTGGTAACAAAGTCGATAGTCTACGGTGCCCTTCAAGTATCTCGGGATCCTCTTCACTTTGCTTTCCGGTGTGCTTGACCAGGATTTGATTGATATCGGCTCACCAATCCCACGGCATAGCATATGTCGGGTCGAGTACACATCATAGCATACATTAAACTTCCGACCGCACTAGCGTAAGGAACAGTTTCCATCACTTTGATTTCTCCGGAGTCTTAGGACACATCTCGCATTACTTAGGCCTTCACCTTGCATGACGGGGGTATCAATGGGATTACAATGCTGCATATTGAAACGCTCAAGAATCTTCATAATGTAAGACTCTTGTGATAAAGTAAGGAGTTTCCTTGATCGATCTCTTTCGATCTTAACTCCTAATATATAAGCAGCTTCTCCCATGTCCTTCATCTCAAAATTGGAGGACAACCATTCTTTTATGGTGATTACCAAAACCTTGTCATTTCCAGCCAACAGAATATCGTCCACATAAAGTGATAAAATCACAAACTTATCTTTGGACCGCTTGACATATACACAAGTGATCTTCTTCGATCATAGTGAAACCAAATGTTATTATTGCTCGATGAAAACGAAGATACCACTTTGTCTAGATGATTGCTTAAGGCCATATATTGAGCGATGAAGCTTGCAAACTTTATGCTCTTGACCTTTAGCTATGAAACCTATTTGTTGTTTCATATAGATTTCCTCATCTAATTCTCCATTGAGAAATGCCGTCTTTACATCCATTTGATGTAATTCAAGGTCCAAATGTGCAACGATGGCTAAAATAAGGCGTATTGAGGCAAACCTTACAAGCGGCGAAAAAGTTTCCTCATAGTCTATACCCTCTTGTTGAGTATAACATTTCGCCACAAGGCGAGCCTTATACTTTTCAATGGATCCATCGGCCCTTCGCTTAATCTTAAAGACCCATTTATTTCCAATGGCCTTACGATTGGGTGGTAGATCAATCAAGTCCCAAACATGGTTTGCCCTCATTGACTCCATCTCATCTTCCAAAACTTTTCTCCATTCTTCCTTGTCAGAGGATGAGAGAGCCTGTTGAACAGTCTTAGGCTCGGCATCGTCATTCTGAGCAATCATAAATGCTTCCCCTTCAATCTCAAAACGACGACGGGGAATACTTTTACGATTACTTTTACGCAATTGAATTTCTCTTGAATTCAATTCATTAGGCGATGCAACACTCCCACTAGGTCTTGTGTGTTGAGGTAAATCTTCATTTCCCTCTACTACATCGGTGGGTGTGTTATCTAGATCTTCCATCTCATATAATTGGAAGTCCTTATCAATCTCACCTCTATTAGGAAAATCGTTCTCCAAGAACGTGACATCTCTTGACTCCATTTCAGTCACACTCCCATCAGCTTGTTCACCTACGAACACGTACCCTTTGGAGTGTTCGGAATATCTTATAAAGATACATTTCTTCCCTCTAGGACCTAATTTGCCATGTTTATGGGAAGAATCATGAACATAAGCTGCACATTCCCATGGACGCAGATTACTCAAGTCTGGTTTCCTACCAGTCCATAATTCATAAGGGGTGGAAGTAACCGATTTTGAGGGCACACGGTTAAGTATATAGGCAGCAGCCAATAATGCATCTCCCCAATAGGAGACAGGTAAATTTGCTTGCGCCATCATAGACCTAACCATTTAGGGTTCTATTCCTTCTCTCAGCTACCCCATTTTGTTGTGGAGTACCAGGAATAGTCAATTGTCGTACAATTCCCTTTTCATCACAAAGAGCCTTGAATTGCTCCGATAGATACTCACGTCCACGATCGGTTCTCAATGCCTTTATTGTCTTGTTTAAGCGATTCTCTACCATCGCTATATATCGTCTAAAGCAGTCTAATGCTTCGACTTATGGGAGATCGAAAGACATAACCGAAACGTGTGAAGTCATCTATGAAAGTGATGAAATATGAGGCTCCATGCCTCGCCCTCACATTCAAAGGACCATAAATGTCAGAATGTATGAGATGCAATGGAAATTCAGCTCTAGTCCCTTTACCGAATGGTTTTCTAGTTGTTTTTCCCGCTAGACAATGTTCACATATGGATTGACTAACATTAGTGAGTGACCCCAAAAGGCCTTCTCTAGCTAATCTTTGCATTCTTTGCAATCCAATGTGACCTAATCTAGCATGCCAAGTATTTGCATCAATCTCAACGTTATTTGAAGACGCAATTAAAGAAAAACAACCATCAACATTAACATTGTACTGATCATAGTCAATGTCTAACACCATAAAACCATTCGATACATGACCGAACCATAATAAACCGTTCCATACAAAATGTCAACACAATCACCATGGAAATTCAATACATAACCTAAGCTAAGAAGAACAACTACAGAGACCAAGTTTCGTCGAATATACGGAGCATAAAGGACATCATGCAGAACAGGTTTCGACCACCATGTAAGATTAATTTACACGTGCCGATACCCTTCACTTCAACTCTTGAGTTATTCCCAACATATATCCATCTTCTTCCAGGCGGTATCCGACGATACTCCACAAATGCTTCTCGGTCTCTAGCTACATGGTTCGTTGCTCCTGAGTCTACAGTCCACATTGGATAAGATTCAGCAAGCATTACAGTACTAGAAATAAAAGCATTACTCAAAGTAATGGAGTAATAGGGTATCTTTTCGGCTCGGTGCATTCACGAGCAAAGTGACCCAACTTGCCACAATTGTGGCACTCCATCTTGGCCTTGTCCTTCTTCCCACCACGCTTCTTGCGTCGGAAGGTCTTAGCTCTCTTGGGTCCCCCGATCGAGTCATCTTCCCTTTGTTGTTGAACCGAAGATTCCTCTTGCGCTTGAAGCCCGAAGCCTTGCGCGAACTCGATTCAGCAACATAAGCATGGGTAGAGGATCGGCAGCCTCTAAGCGCTCATCCTCTAATTCCAAATGACGCGCTATATCATCAAAAGTGACGATGTTCTCATTATGCGTCATATTGATCTTCATATGCTCCCAATTATCGGGAAGAGACCTTATAACGGCTGAACTTGCTTTGTTCATCAATAAGGAGTGACCAGCCGACTTCAACTCACGGATCATGTTTGACATCTCCCGAAGATGCTGCCTCATCATTACATTTGGGCGCTTTCGGAAGGTGTCAAACTTGATGGTGAGTCTCCTCGACTTAGTGGCGGATGTACCCCCAAACTTATCTTTCAAGGCAACCCACATAGCTTGAGCTTCGTCATAACTCTCAAACTCACACATGAGATCATCTTGCATACAGCTCAGCAACGTGATGCGAGCAATGCTATTTTTCTTTTTCCAAGCTTGATAAGCTTCCAGATCTCTCCTGTGTTGAGCTGAAGTTCCACGCTCAGGTTCATCCATGGTATGGTTGAGGGTTTCCAAAACCTTTTGCTCCTCAAGGATGTCTTGAACCTTTCGGTGCCAAATATCATAATTGTCACCGTTCAGCTTCTCACCCTTATTGAGGTCAGCCACAATGGTCTTGGATGCCGAAGCCATAATCAATCGCTATAACACATTGACATAATAAACGCAGAATCAATACTAGCACACTTTACAGAATAACACACATATTTAATTTGCAGCAAAGACAAACTAAATTAATGATAATTCAACAAAAGACACAAAAGCAAAAGTTCACTATGTTCCCAATCAACTTCTACGTACAATTGTTCTATTATCATTACTTAGTTTAATTTGCGCAAATTTTTAAGTTCTAGGTGAGAACTCCTTTCATTTCTACCAACCTACGAACTCCCACTAGAAAAAATAATTACATAAACTTATGTAATTTCTACATTTTCCTTAACACAAGAACATGGCATGGCAATAACCAACGTGTATAAACAACAATCATACTTCAATTATAATCAAAAATGCAATTCAACATATAATGGATTTCCTACCATTGTTCTTATTTTCTAGCAACTAGAAAAATGCAAGTATATTAAAATATACACATCACATCATTGAACCAAGCTTTACACAGCATATATAACATCATTTGCACACAAGCTAGCTCTTTTGTATTTCCCTAATCATAAGAAAATACAAGCTACAAATGAATAAACTGCATTAAAACCTCAAAAAATATGCGTACATAGGGTTCCCAAAGCATTTTCATACATTTATAAAATTCAAAAGTATAAAATAATTAAACCACTGTGTAGAGGACACTCATACGAACCAAACGAGACCAACCACGCTCCAATCCGAGCTCGCATGCGCCCCACGCGCTGCTCGAGTGTGCGGCGCGTGTGGCGCACGCGACAGCGAGCCAAACGGCTCCTGGCCGGTCCGACCGGTCAGACCGGTCCCACCGGTTCGGCTGGTGGCCGGTCCGACCGGTTTGACCGTCGGACCGGTTGACCGGTCAACGGGTCGGGTCGGGTCAACGGGTCGGGTCGGATCTCGAGTCGGGTCGGGTCGCTGGCCGGTGACCGGCCGGCCAACTGTCTCCGGCGGTGACGTCATCCCGGCGGTTACCGACCGTTGGGTGACGTCACCGTGACGTCACACGCGCTGGTTCGCCGACCGGCGCGTGCCGGTTCGCCGGCCGGCGCGCGCGCGCGCACGCGCCGGTTCGCCGACCAGCGCGTGTGGCGCACGCGCGGCTTGGCAGCGCCGGGCGCGTGGCGCCCACGCGCGGCGGCTTACGGCGCGCGTGTGGGCGCGTCCGGCGTCTCTCGGCGGCGCTCGACCCATCCCGGATTCGTCTCGACGAGCTCTTTCACCCTATATATTCAGAAATTAATTTTGACAAAAAAATTATTACGAAAAACGATGAAAACCTCACGGATCTCGCAACCCCGAACCCGTTCTTCGCTCCGGTTCAATTTCGAGTTTTTCGTGGGGCAATTCCGATTATCAGAGATCCAAACAGTGTAGAATACATTCTCATGATCTCAATATCAAATGGTAATGAAGAAAACTCGATAAAAAACAAGGCAGAAATCACGATCGGGCTCTGATACCAATGTTGGACTTCAAGTCGGCGGAAGACGACTTACCTGATTTCGATGCGCAAACAGTAAATGGCCCTGGAACGAACGTTGAATTGCGAATTTATCACGAACAGTACTTCCTCACGTTAGTCTGGATGCAATCACGAGGAAAACACCCGATTTCCACAGCGTAAATGCCGATTGTTCTTGCAAAATTGAAATGGAACGCCTTCGATCGCTTTCAATGGAAATGGAGAGGAAATTTGGTGCGAATGAATAGCCAACCATATCAATGGTTGTGATCGGGAGGTTTATATACGTCTCCCTTCGTACCCCTCCATTTGTGCCTTTCCATCGTAGCATATCAAAGCCAATTGGTGCGGTCCAATCGCACCCCATCATGGACGTACTAGCTAACTAGCTAAAGTACAACAGAAAGCCGCTTTCAATTTCAAGCCCTGTTCAACTTTCAAATTACTCTTTCCACTCTCATCAAGCTCTCAAACTTTTATTTCCCAAACAATTCTTTTTAGTTCTGTGATACTCTGATCCTTTTCTGATTCTGCATCAATGGCCCCAAAATTATAGCTCAAAATCTCATAACGAGTTCATTATTCAGCTTGTCATTGGATTCGAAACTTGGAGATATTGAAGATGCTAAGTAGAGGATCGAAACAAAGCTATCTCCATTGTTCTTGGGGTAAACCCTAAACTCTTAAAATGACTCTAACCCAAATTTTTTTTCTACTTCTGGGGTCTTAAGCAATTCTGAACTCAATTTTTGGTAGAAAGTTAATGTTTCTGCTGAATTCAATTTCATTGAATAGATCTACTATTGTGTTTGCATCCTCATTTGGTTTCATCTTTTACTCACTTGTTTAACTTATATCATCAATCCACATTGTTCCACCAAAAGGGCGAAATACTTTTCATTTTAACGATCTAGTTCAATCGGCAAAGGTTTCAAAGGTCATTTGTTAATTCTTGAACAGAAAGTGTAAATGGCAAGACATTTAAAAGTACGAACTCTAGGAAAAATCGATTGGTGATGTAAATGGTACTAGAATAGGTTGAGGATGAAGATGAAGATCAATTGTTCTTGAATTGATCGGGGATTCTTTATAGAGAATATAATTGAAATATTTATATAATACTATTGACACCTAAATTTTTTCCTCAAATGGCTTTGTTGGCTGAAAACCCCTTAGAAGAGCTGAACCATATACACACCTTGAGACTTGTAGGGACTTGGCGATAGTGGCAAAAGCGGCCAATAAAAGCAGCAAAACATACTGGACTGCAGTCAGGGAACTTCCAGGAGCGGTGGCAAACGTGGTCTAGCTGTGCTAGGAGACCCTGAGCTGTGCAGGCTAGTGGCCACCGTAAGAGTAGCTTCGGAGGTAACAGAGAGCCATGGGAGACCACTTCACCAAGAAGAGTTTCGTAGAGAGGAGTTTTGCCATTTTGAGAGAGCTTTGCGTCGAAAGCTTTTCTGAGAGTGTTCTTCGTGTGTCTTTCGAGTGTTAACACATGCCTCCTAGTCACGCGACAAAGAGTGATCTTGCATGCATCAGTCCATGGTAGCATTGTAGGGAAGTCAAGCGATGACTCGAAAAGGCAAAATGTGAATAATGCAAGTGATGTTTGGGATTGACTTTTACGTAATAAATAACTAAATGTGTCACCGAGTGTCAACACCTATTTAGGGGCAGTCTTTCTCCCCTTGGTACGGACTTGGCTTTGCATTTTATTCTCTCTTCTCTCTTCTCTTCTTCGTTCTTTCCTTCTGAGAAGAAGAAGAAAAGCCATTCCTTTTCAATGGGTTTTGACCGAAGCGCATTGCAGAGCACTAATGGCACTGTGTGAAACCAGGGGAGCACAAAGGTCGAACACTTTCACCATTTCTTTGGGTAACCAAAAACAGACTTGAACGGCCAGAAAAACCAAGATATGAGGGATTTTGATTATAGATGAGTGAAGCTCGGATGGGAAATACACTTCTTCATTTGGCAAAAAGAAGAAACTTGGAACCCCATCATGGCTGCAACACTTGAGCTCCGGATAAGGTCGCATTGCCAAGATATGTGTTGAAAATTATGATCCATTTTCTTAAAATTATCAAGAACTATTAACTTAATTTAATGGAGAAGGAATGAGTGGGCAACATTGCACGTCCATGCAAGAAAAGGCAAGTCTTGAAGTCTCTCAAATGTTGAAGAAGCTTCGGGTACTACACGGACATCAAGACTACGTGGACAGCAAGAAGTCAAGCAAATAAGAAGTAAACTAAAGTCAACAAAAGTGGTGGGCAGCCGCAACAATAGAAAATTGGAGAATAAGGAAGAAGGAACGAGAAGCTCGGAAGAAAGAAGAAAAGAAAAGCAAAGTCCAACTTGGACTTTGACTAGAAGAAAAAGAGCTCCAACGAGCAGAAGCTAAGGAGCGCAAGCTGAAATTTTATATTATTTTATGGTACTCAAGTCGGTAGGTTAAGACGGTAACTCACGCCTTGTACTTGATCATTTGAGAGTGCGTAAGGTTTATACCTCCACTGGTGTGAAGGAGTAGAACTAAAATAATTTCTATGTTATGAAATATTCCTCCATTTTCAAAATATCTTGTATTATTCATTTTCATCAATTAGATAAATTATATTTCATGTTCTTTATTCTTCTATTACCCTATTTTATCCATTGTCTATCATCTACAAATTATATCATACACTTGCACATATCACTAATAAAAAACTATAACTAATACCAAAACCATGTTTCCGTAATGCACACATCCAAAATTTTTAACAATACGAATGGTTCTCTAACGTCTGAAAACTCCTCTTCGTTTTCTATTTCTAGTAATCTTCATGGCCTCGCGCAGTTCACCATTTTTACTATAACGGTTGGAGGAGAGGGATGTCTCAACCAGAGAAACATTTCTATCTTTCTCTCTAATAGCATGTACAAGCTAGCGTAAAAGGTCGAGAGACGTTTCGTTTTTATCTGAAAACGGTAGCTGAAAACGGTAGCTGAAAACGCTTTCACGAACCGAACGGCCCTAAGTCTGGTCCAATATTATCTGGGAAGGAAAGAACCAAGAAGAGGAGAGAGAATATAATAAATGTGTGCAGAAGCTGCAGAGGATGGGAGAATATAATGCAAAACAGAGTCCGTGGGGTGGGGAGGCAGGGGATAGATTTGCTGACAGAGCGGGGCCCAAAGCGTCACTTGTCGTCCACTGATTGGACTAATGCCTACCACCAGTGGACCCAATATTTTCTCAGAGGCGCACAACTTTTCAGCTTCTTGTTTGTGGACAAACCTCCTTTTGGTTCTGTGAAGTGAAAAAAGACAGACAAGAATAACTTCATTTTGAACTGCTCTCAACTACAAGATTTCTTTATGACGTCAGTAAATATTTGCGTGGGATCACCATGTGCGAGAAAATAGATTATATACCTGTGTTTGGTAAAAAAGATTTACATTCAGAGACTACCCATCTTTTTATAGTAGGAATTCTATACAAAACTGCTAGCTCTTTCACGGACATTCTAAAGGACTTGATCTTATGAAATCCCAAGAGTTAACATATATTATTGAGATTATAGCAAGCGAGGTTAGAGAAAAGGTCAGCAAACTATTTTAAAAGGAGAAGACATGGTGGGGATTTTGACAGTTTAATAAGATTAGAACATGATTAGTACATGGGATGGTGCTTCAGGATGCACTGGCAAGGACAATATGAATGCCCAATCAGCACAACCACACATGTTTAACAATGTTAATCCAACATGTTATTGAGTGAGCAGAAGTACATCATAAAGACTGTTTGATCTGGTCAGCCCCATGATGGCTGTGACAACATATGAAATCCCTTCCCGTATCAGAATCTCAAGGATGTCGGAATGATAATCAGACCGAAACTTGATTCTACTTTGTGAAGAGGCAAGCTCGTGTTGAGGACTCATGCATCTAGATACTTCAGAAGGAAGTCTCTCTAAGACAACTATGGTAGACCTGTGATAATGTAGCAAAACAAGTCCTACCATCCAAGCAAGAGGGAGAGAAGAAGAAACCTGGAGCTTTCTACGCAGTCAAGTAGCTAAATACGCCAAATTAAAAATATTTGATACTCATTTTGTTGAGTTTTGCAGCATGTGAAAACCTTATCTTCTGTGAAATTTCTAATCCGCTAGGTAGTGGGGGGGTGGGGTGGGTTTCGGGCGCACATGATTAATCATCGTTACATTGAAATAGTTTAACATAAATGTATTTTTCTATTTCTATTTCTAGAAGAGTTTTTAAGTAAAAATAACCGTTTGATAACGACACAAAATTTCTTCCTTTTCGGACGGTGGTGGCGACGACCGATGACCTTTAATATAAAAAATAAAAATGATTTAGTAACAAAAAAAATAAAGAATAAAATAAAAATATCATTTTATTTTAAAATAAAAATATCCTTAAAATAAATTTATTTGGCAAAACACTCAAGGAAAATAAAAATAAGTTTATTAAAATTATTTTTAATAAACTAAAAATAAAATGATAAATAAAAATAATTTATTTATTTTAATAAATTTATTTTTATTTTTAAATGAATAAAATGAATATATTTATTTTTATTTTTAATAAAATGAGGAGAGGCGGAGGAGAAGGAGGAGGAGGCAGAGACATAGAGGAGATGAGGGAGGACTCACCGAAATTAGGATTTAGTGGGAGAAATTATTTCTGATTTCTCTTCCAAATCAATTTCTTCTATTCCAGAAATAGAAAAACTAAGTAGGTTTATCAAACAGATTTTTATTCCAGAAATAGGTCTGGAACAGAAAAATTGTTTCCGGAACAAAAATTTTGGTTATCATGCACCCCCCAAGTCTTTTTTGAAATTGTTTTTTCTTTTTTTGTACTTTCGATCGTCCCCAACTATTCACAATTAAATTCAACTATCAATTTTCCACTTCTTTCATTTTTTTTTTTTTTTTTTTTTGACATTGATTCATCATCACTGGACCATCTGAGATTCTATCCGACTGAAAATTGGCTAATGGACTGAGTTGGAGGTCTATGTAACTCATAGTTGCAGCTCTTCACATGATGGTATGAGCCTCTTTATTGAATATGTCACTGAATAAGCTAGAATTTCAGTAGCATGTGCTTCAGCTTCCACAGATTGAGATTTTTAAATGCATAAAAAATATCTAAAATTTCAGCTAAAAAATGGCAAGAGAGCAGAGCACATTTATGTGGGAAAAAAGACAACTACGTGAAGATAATGCAAATGGCGAGTAGCTTAAAAGGGGGCCGCAAACATCTTGTATTATTTTCAATTTCCACCCACACAAGATATGATACACCTAATCATCTCTCTATATCTTCCTTCTTCCCTACTCTTCGAATTTCTACGTCGAAACATCGTACATACTAGAATCGCACCATTTTCCCGGTTGATTATATTTACAAATGCGGGATGGTGGATAACGCATAAGAAAAATGCGGGAAACAAGAACAGAAACACCACATCGCATCTCTCATCATACTACGGTTGGATGCACCGAGAAGTCATTCTTCGAAACCTTTGATTCTTGGAGCCAGAATCTACAAGCCTCAACTGCCTCGTCAACGGACATGTAGAATGACTCTCTGCCCACTTTGTCCACAAACTCCGACAGGATCATCTTCTCCATCACTGCCATCCTAGGATTCACTATGCCCATCTGCAAAATGTCAAATCGAGAATGACTTAAAGATCATTCCTTCTATAAGAATAGCCCAGAAAAATCATGTTTAGATGCTTACCTTGATGCCATTTATTTCCAAGGTTCTTCTTAGTTCTTGAAGTGTCTCAATGCCTGTCATGTCAATTGTCGAAACTCCTGTGGAACAAATAGAAGGCGAATCATTTCATGTCACAATCTCAATTTCCAGTTGGCTAAATCTTATAAGCTTATGAGTTTGTACATATTGATGATCATCCAATGCGGTTGTTGATAGTAACCTCGTCTTTGTAGCAGTTAATTGATAACTGTAATTGCAGGTCCAGTAAAGGAAGGACGGATAAGCTTACCTCCAATATCCAGAAGAAGATGCTCGACCTCGTTTACTTTGGCATTAGTAATGTCGGCTTCATCTCTGATCCACCTCATTATCCTGTAGCCAAAGTTCGAGATGTTAATGAGGTATTATCACATTTAATGGAGTTACTTGTCGACCGTGTTATCTGCTCTTAGGTACGTTGAAATGTACCTTTCTTTCAAGTAGGAACAATTGGCAAAATAAATGGGAGAGCCAAGCTTCAGGATCAGGATCCCAGGAATTCCAGTTGCCACGGGATATTGTTCGATGTCGCGGTAAAGGCTCGAATCTGGCATGTTCCCGAGCTTGCATGTCGCTGGCCTAGCCACATACAGAAGGGCCCTGAGGATTGCTAATCCGACCTGCAATGAAGCATCAAGAGCGAATTAAACTACAAACTTTATGCTACATTTCCATTTACATGTGCGATCAAGTTAGATTTGTTTGATAAGAGAACAGAAGCTTACCGACATCAAGAGGCCGACATCCATGGTGATGAAAGTGACACCAAAGAACGCAGCCATGCAAATGCAGAAATCGAACTTGTCCACCTTGAAGAGGCGATACGCTTCCTCATAGTCGATCAGCCCGAACATGGCTGTCATTATAATGGCAGAGAGTGCCACCAGAGGTGTATAACTAAAAAGAGGGGCTAAAAGGAGCAGAGTCAGCATCATGCCTATCGCCATAACGATGTTTGACATTGCTGTCCTGCAACCGGCATTGAAATTGACCGCGGACTTCGAGAACGGCCCTTTCAATACAGAAACCAATGTCAGTTGGTCCGTTCGACTCGAAAATTTTATTCCAATTTTGCAGCGAGTTTAGTGCACATGAAGATCAAGTATTTTCCAATGCTCTGCGTGTTTCTATGTTAAACTAAAAAGTACCTGTTGTAAGGTAGCAAGAAGTTAAAGACCCTGCGATGTTCATCATCCCAAAAGCAATCATCTCCTTGTTTCCATCAGTCTGATAGTTCTTCAGGATGGCAAAGCTTCTTCCAATGGCAATCCCTTCCTGCATTAATGTGTTGTAGAATTAAAATCTTATACTTGTTTTCATTTCCCTATTCTTCTAAGGAAAAATGAATTTTAAAAATAAGAGAAAAATGTCTGGGAATAGCAGATGGTGTCCTTACAGCCATAGCCAAAATGCCAGTGATGACTCCAGCTTTTAAAGTGACTGGCAGATATTGGGATTCAAAGTTTAAATCTTTAATGGAAAGAGGATTGATTCCCCTATTCAAATGACCCACCTGACAAGAATTAAATAAACTAAATTTCAGAAATCCGAAAAGAAATTTACATTAAGAAACTATGTCATTGCAACAAATATGGAATTACAGTTGTTAATTATCCCTCATTGGTGGCTTATACTGACCATTGATATATAGTCTACATCAAATATAGATTAGTGTTAACATGATTTAATTTTCTTTTACCAAAAAATACTACCAAGTCAAAGCTATTTAAATACATAGAAACCTGATAGCATTATTTATTTTGCTTATAGACCAAAATAGATGTCATGTATCGAAACGTTGCCTAAATTACTCATTATGCCCAGATTAAATTTGCTACCACACGAGGGGTATTAATAATATGTGAGATGATAGACTTCACCTAACAAAGATCTTGACTATTCAACCAAAGTTAATAGGTTTCACTAAAATTGAGTAGATTGATCTCCAAGGATGTTCCACTTTCTTCTGATGACAAGTGGATTTGAGATAGGACAAAGAAAATTATTTTTATATAAATCCATGGAAAGATCGAATTACCCCAAGGATCTATTAACAATTGATCAGATCTTGATACTGATATAAGTATTTATAAATATATTTTCTTTCCGTGACAAACTAAGATTGGCAAGTCTGGATAAAGGGGGTAGGCAGCCCATAGACAAAGACATCTAAAATGTGAAACCTCAGAGGGCCCACACCTGTGCAAACCCTAGGAATCTAAACTCTTCAAAACAAGACAAAACAATCCACAGAAATTCAGTGGGGTCTCTCTCGTGATGCCTAGTTTTTAAATCAATCATTAGGGTAAGAAGCCCACTTGTCGGGCCCGCTGCCATCTCAATTTTTAACACCATTAGGCAATAAAATAATAATGATAATAATGATAATTATAACAATGATGAGAATGATAATAGTGTACTTACGATTCGGATTCCATGGTTCTCCCCATGTGCTAGATAAGCAAAGAGGCCGCCAACGACAACGGTCACCATTGGAGCTATGGCCGATACCCAAAAAAGCTTTGGATTCCTTTTCTTCTGGAAGAATATTTGGTGATCAAGGGAAAAAGGGAATTCGATATTAGAGGTGGAAAATCATTGAAATGTGGAACTTATTCAAGTTATATAAAAGCTAACACTCAGATGCAACATGATGACATATATATTTTTATAATTGCGTGTTTATTCATGCATTATCATGTTATATGTTTCGTTTATTTTCGTTTATTGGTCTTACCATCAACGCCAAATCTTATATGCAGCTCAAAGTGCCTAGGTTCCCTCCTTTGTCACCTTAATGCCAACCCCACATGTTCCTACTCCAATATGGAGCAACCGGCGACATGGAATTTATGAGCAAATTGTCGAAGTTATCCCTTTTTTTTCTTTTTGTTTTTGTAAACATAGGGTATTTGAATTTTGTGACTTGACCATCTCTTTAATTACACAAAAATCATCCCGTTCATGTGTACCATGTAGAGCTTTGCTCTTACATTTGTAAGGGCGGCACCTAAAGTTAATATGAGTGGGTCACGCTGTAATTTGAACAAAGGATTGCTAGGCAAATGAAACGCTTAATTAATGAACCCATCCGTTTGAGGTTCTCTTGAAACTATCCTAAGATAATTTTACTTGACTAATTGATACTATTCAATTAAAAACTTGACCATCGAATTCAAATCAGATTCGAATTGCTCGGGCAACAAAGAGAAGATTATAATTGAGAACAAACTTCGTAATATAAAACTTGATTGATTACTAACTAACAAATTCAATAGAAAATGTAAGCTTTTCTTCAGAAAATGCAATCCAAAATGTCAAAATTAAACTGTCTGGGTGAAAGGAGGCCATGCAAAATATTTTTTGATCACGTAGTTAAGTGACGTGAAATGATGCTCTAACATTTTCTTTATTATGCATTATCTATAGGCCCCCGAGAAAAAAAAAAGCATACAAAAATACAGTCCAATCTAAATATATCTAGAATTTCCTATCGAGGGTTCCGGAAATTATGATTGTTCTTTTATCAAGTCTTGAGGAATGCAAAGTGGGTTGGTGAGAGAGAGAGAGAGAGAGAGAGTCTCACCAAGTATCGAGTGAAGAGCAGAAAAGCGAGGAAGATCAAGCCCACAACCGCGGATTCCCACCTCCACTGCACAGAAGCACAATTTCTTCTCTAAATCAGCAGCTTCCAAGAAAAGAGACAAGAAGACAAGTCCATATTTTCTTTGTACCCTTCAAATTTTAACAAAAAAAATCGCTTTCATAGCACAAGCAAAGCCTTTTGTCTTATTCTACCACAAGACGTTTTCCTTTTGGTCTTCCCTTAGCCTTCTATATTTGACAACAACGTGTCATCTTATGAGGTTTGGATCTAGTCACACTTTATCATTCGGCACACGTATATCTTTATTTATTCGGCGTAGCTATTTTTTCTGCAGGTCATTTCACGTCTCTTTGTTCCCTGAACCCTAGATCCAGTTCTCGGCCACGTGATTTTTTGTCGCATCGTCCCTGGCAAAAATCCCTTAAAACCCTAGAAAAGGAAAAGGAGTAGAATAGAAGCCAACGAGGTGGAGCTTATTCAATTAATGAGTTATGACGTGCCTCCTCTCGGTACTTGAACACGGCATGCAAAACAGATATCACATCCGTTTTGGTGGTGAATTTTGTCAGTCCAAAGAAGCCCTTCAACTGCTGCAGGCATATTATAATCGCAGTCCCACTCATGAAGCCGACGATCGTTGAGTGCGACAAGAAGTCCACAACAATCCCCAGTCTGCTCACGGATTTTATGAAGAAAAGATGAGATTAGCTTCTTCGCTAATTAATGAATTAAAGGAGAAATTTTTTGCGATCACTTCGATATATACCTTAAAAACCCTAAGACTGACTGGAAGATTCCGGTGATGAGAGTGGCTGTGAAGACCAAGCTAAGATACAATTTGGGCTCAGCGTCTGGAGACACTTTTTCTCGAATGGTCGCAGCCAGAAGCAACGAAGCAGCAGCCACGGTCCCGATTGCTATGTGCTTCGAGCTCCCAAAGATGGCGTATATGAGCGGTGGTACGAAGCTTGAATCTGCAATTAGTCAATATCGTAAGTCGAAAGATGAAGAATTGAGAAAACAATGGCATGGTTATAATGCCTTCGAAGATACTTCGTCAATCTGAAAAGATGGTCACGCGACATTTCGCATAGAAAGTCCAGTTATTTGGTATGCGCTAACACTAAAATACATAATATCCCATACAGATTACAAGTATGCTAATCAATGTTGTTTTAAACTTGATTAGTGTGCACTTATCATCAATCAAACACATAATGCGTCGAAAAGAAAGGAAAGAAGTACACTTTTTTTTACACAAGCCGGCAAGTCAATCTTCTAGACTTTGCCAAATAAGTCACAAGAACCATGCCGATTAAGGGTATTAACTTCTGCAAGTGTGAAGTTACGCATCATTTATCCAACGCAATCCGGTGTCGAGAACATAAAAGATTATATCACTTACACAGCCCAACGATAGGAGGAATGTCGCCAAGCTTTGCGTAGCTGATGCCCTGGGGTATGGCAAGGCTGGTGATGGTGATGCCGGCAAGCAAGTCGTACTGGAAAAGCTTGAGGTTGTATTTGGGAAGCCACTCGAAGATCGGGACGAAGTATTGTACCGCCTTCTTGATCGGCCGCTTCTCATTCTTGAACTGCTTGAACGGGTCATCGGGGAAGAGGGTCTCCTTTGCATGGGACTTGAAGGTGGCGGTGAAGCCTCTCGGCGGGGCGAAATTCACCTTGTGGACAGATTCTTGAGAGTTGCTCATGGCCACACGAGCGAAACCACCCACCAAGAATTGGGTGGAGGGGGGAGAGAGAGCGGCGATATATATCTAAGTTTCAGAGGTGAAACGAGAATTCAGGTGGGTTTTTGAGCAAAAGGTGAAGAGGATGAGGTGCTTTATATAGGGCCAAAAAAGGGGGTTCGCACTGTAATTACTTAATGGCGGCCTAGTAAGCGCATGGCCAGATAACATTGAGTTTTTTTTTTTTTTTTTTTTCCCAGTCGAACACATTGAGTTTTTATTAAGAAAAGAATGAGACTAATGGGGTAATGTCGAGGGTTATTTATTTTTATTTGCCATTTTGGAGTCATATCCATTTGGCTTGGTTGATTTTTCCTAACTCGGAAGAGATTGCGGCGAAAATATTGTGCTATTTTCACGCGGTTAATGGTCAATCTCTTTGGATTATTTCAAAGTGGATAGCTGTTATCGAATCAGTTTGACAAAGAACCTCGTACGCATTGTCTCGGCTACAGTATGGAAGTCCGTTTGGACATGACGGGCGTCTTGTTTGAGGAAAGAACGATTGGATCGATCATGCAACGAACGGAAAAAAGAAGCAGTGAATAGATACTAGAAACAAAGAGATACTTATCTTGTCTTTGATGTATTGGTGGCCCGGTTTGGTTTGCGTTTTGCTCATGAATTACTCTCGGCTTTCCACTCCGAGACGGATTTAGTGTGACAGATCAAGTGGGGGAGGTCAGAAAATCAATGACAAAAAAAATTCATCTGCATGGTTAACGTGATATTATCTAATTTAATATTTAAATTGATGTATTGAGTTCACATGCCGGATAAAAATTGAATTACTCCTTTTTAGGGGTAAATTTAAAGGTCCGAAATTTCAGACATATCACCAGATTTGACTTACCTACCTAAGATATTATTCTAATTTTCTATTCTTTGTCCTCTCTGTCCAGCAATAGCGTAGCCATATAAACACTGTTGCCTCCCACACAGGAGATTCGCTGTGACTACACCATTGTTCTAACACCGATTGTTTAGCCGACTACGGGGAGCAGAGGTGGTGGGAGATGGCTTTGGCGCAAGTGGTCAAATGCAATGGGTGGCGGTAGCAGTGGCTGGATGTTGGTATTGCGTGGCGAGAAAAATAAAGAATTGTGAAAATTGGAATCTCTTTAACATATATGTTTGGGGATCCTCTATGACTAACGAGTTGATACTTATGGCCATGGAATCTATCTCAATCTACTTTATTATATTACGTGTCACCAATTTTGTAGAAAAGTCTAAGTTCATCATGAATAGAGCCCCAAGACACACCCAAAATGGAGATCTAGGTTGCCTCATCTTCCGCATAAGCCAGCACATTTACGCATCACTAGTCTTCCTCAAGCCTGTGAGGTCAGTCTCACTGAGAAACCTGGGCCTTTGTCCCTAATTATCACTTATAAAAAAAAAAAAAAAAATCTAAGAAGACCATTGAAGAAAACTATAAAGGTGAAACAATGTAAAAGATGATATATAGGAATCGGAAGTGGAGGCAAAACGGTACCATGCTTCAGTGACTTTTAGGAGACGTGGATGTTGACTTTATTCTTATAATATATTTAGTGGTGCAGAAAGCCTAGATAGGTGAATATTCCGGAAACAACTTGGTTAGTTACCAAAAAGTAAGTTTTCGAATTCAACTTTTTAATGAGAAAAAGAAAGTCTTTATAATATGAAAACATGATTAATTAATTGAGGAAAAACCACAAAAAAACTCCAAATTATGTTCATTATAACACATTTATCTCAATTTATCTTTTTGGTAATATCAAAAACCCAAACATATATCTGAATAACATATTTATTCTTTATTAGGATTCTGTTATATTCCCTGTGAAAAGATCTAACGCGGTGCGAAAAACTAAAATTCAAGTCAGTATTCATCATCTCGCTCAGCCAAAGCTCCTCCGGCACTCATCTGTTACTACCCACCACCACCTAGACCTTTGGGAGCGTTTGTCATAGCTACTAGCCATGGCAGCCATGAGCTTCAAGGTTGGATCTGGCTTCGAAGCTCGTCCCACCATGGCCGCTCGAGCTCGAAGCTTGGCCTGAGGACGAAGGTTGACCATCCAAATTGGATTAGAGAGGGAGAGGCTCTGGTTGATGACTTATTCTGCAACTCATTTGTCTGTAACCTCATCTGCATCCTGCTGAATTTAGAGTCAACATTTTGAGGAAGAAATCCTTTTGAAACAATGGCGTATCCCTCCCATCAAAAAAGTGCTTGCGGACCCACCTGAGCAGAAAGTCCCATTCAGAATTGATAA
Source organism: Eucalyptus brandiana (assembly GCA_014182725.1). NCBI lineage: Eukaryota > Viridiplantae > Streptophyta > Magnoliopsida > Myrtales > Myrtaceae > Eucalyptus > Eucalyptus brandiana. The sequence goes on along the minus strand of CM024670.1, from coordinate 45,894,561 downwards.
TTTTTTTGCTATCTCCTCGGTTGAGTTTAGTAAAACCACCTGGTAGCGTTCGAAGGAAAGACGTGCAGATAAACTAACATTAACATAGGCTTCTCACTGAAGGACAATTTCTCAAGCAGCGAAGTAAAGATCCAAGCTCGTTAGAAGCTTTCGCGCGCAACCAGCCGCAAGATTTTTCTGACGCTCTTGGGGACCAGGATTTTTTGCGCACCCCGGCTTCGAGCTCGAGAGGACGCAGTGGTCGCAAGCTTGGAAGCCAGATCTGACCTCGAAGCTTGCAGCCGCCATGGCCAGCAGCAATGACAAACGCTCCTGGAGGTCCAGGCGGTAACCGGCAGCGACAAACAAGCGCCAAAGGAGCTTTGGCCAAGCGAGGGCGCGGCTGAAGACGATGAACAGTGACTCACAATAAACAGTGACTTAAATTTTAGTTTTTCTTTTTAGAAATATGTGTATTAAAAGTTTTAAACCTTTTCATAAAAATGCAATTTAGTTTTAAAACTTGCAAAAAGTACAATCAAATCTTAAACTTATCAAATTGGTTTAATTGAATCATTTCATTAACTCCGTCCAATTTGATTAAGGGGAGAATGCTAACATGGCTTTTATTTATTTATTATTGTCATATAAAATAAAATAAAATAAAATAAAGATAATATTAAAAAAGAAAAAAGAAAAAGGAGTAGTTAGGCCGGCAGGGCTGCAAGTCCTCACCAATGACAATAGAGGGTGTGACCCTCACCCAAATCTAGGCTCGGCTCAATCCCAACCTTGCCAGTCCCATTTAGTGATGGTGGGGTAGCGGCGGCAAAGGCTTGCAGCCCTCCTTGCTGATTTCTTCTTCTTTTTAGCTTATTTTTAAATATAATTTAAACAAAGATAGTATTAAAAATTAGATTTAGACAGAAACAACATTGTTTTAGTCTTATACTTCATGATTTAGCCACGTTATCGCTAGGTAGGAGAGAGAAAATATTAAAAAGAGTAATGTTAGCATTTTTCGTTAGCTAAATTAGACAAAATTAACAGAATGTCTCAATTAGCTAAATTAGATAAGTTTTAGAACTTGATTGTACTTTTTGTAAGTTTTAATACTCAATTGCACATTCGTGATAAGTTTTAAGACTTCTAATAAACATATCCATTCTTTTTAAGCACTACATCAACTCCAAATTAGATTTTTAGCGGGAATTTTTAACATAGCCTTAAGAGAGGATAAATATATTACTCGAATTTGGGATTTTTGGTATCAAAAGAAAAAATTTATATTAAATGTGTCACGATGAGCATAGTTTGAGTTTTTTTTTTTATGACTTTTTGTCTAATCAATTAGAGAGTTAAACACGTTGCCAAGGCTATTGCTATGATTGAACACACAGAAATATGTTCACAATCAAGATTGTTTCTTCGGGCTCTTGTCACTAGCAAGTAAATTATTGCCAATCACTAGTTTCACTCGGATGTCCTACTTGAATCAAGATTATGTTTAACCAAAAAGCAAAGAATCGTACATCAATTGTCCAAATCCAATGAAAAAGCTCCCAAACGTTAGCAATTGTTTCCTATAGTCCAAGGAAACGTGGAAAATAATCAAAGCGGTCATGTCACTCAAATTTCGTGTCTAAAGTTGTTTGTGATCCACCAAAACATGATAGACGCTTTAAGGATTGACTGGTATTACCGTGATCAATCTTAGCTTCGCCCTCCTTATCAGATTAATCATCGGTAATCAGGATCTGACGCTTCAATAAGCATCCCCTTCTAGACTACGAAAGAAAAATCATAGCCTTTTTCCTTGAATCATCTATTGACCTAACTTTAGCAAAGAAGAAGTTGGTTTCGAAAACCTAATTTCTCTTTCTTTCACACGTCTGCTTGGGCACATTATCTCTTTTGGCATGAAGCATGTGCGTTACTACTCCTGTTCAAGCGTAGCTACCTTGACTGGAGTAGTAGTAAAACAATTTTATTCCAATTCATTCCACAAAACCCTAAACTGATAGATGGAGGCATAGTTTTCTGGTTAAATATTTGAACATGTTGGGAAAAGCACCGAAGAAGTCGAGTAAGCTTTGAATAGGGAGATCTAAGAGAGCCCAACACTTGAGCTCATCGACAACCGTAATTGGACTCAGCCACCCCGTGCGCCCATTATTCATACGCACCGACAAATGTTAACCCCAATCTTTAAGTATTATCACCAGACAATGTCAAATATGCCTTCACCCATGTTCTCCTCGGGGACCAATCTGAGATATTAAACCTCACTTGGCAATCGCCATGTGTAATTAAAGGCTGTGAATGGTCCGCGTTAGGTGGACCGGACCGTCACATCGTCTCATCGTTTTTCTTGATATGTGATTAATGGCCTTTACGAAGCGGAAAGGTGAGTTACCTTGGCGTGACCCAGTGTTTGCTCCAAAAGGCAATTTCAAAAGGCCAGTGGGAGACGAAGACGAAAGCTCTGACGGAGAGCTTACGAAAATAATAAATCGTTTACTCTGTCTATTTCTTTTATTTCGAATCCTAGTCTAAGCGTGCTCCGAAGCCATAAAAGAAGTCAAATTAGGGTTACCAATAACCATTTAACCATGCCTATCAAACTTCAATTTTTCTGCAAAGACCAAGCCACGCGTGATGTCAATCAAAGTAGCCAGCTCAACTTTCCATATTTCTACCTACGAAATGATTCTAATCGCACGAGTCTAACTCCACCGATTTAATTAGCTATTCTTTAGGAAGCAACTTTGAGCAATTATTCCGGTTTATATATTTTGCTTTCTTGCAGTCTAATGTTAAAGAAAACATCATGATTGCAGATGAATTAGTTGAACTTTTAACTAATGACGTATCATCGGGAGAAACCTGCTTTAATCGATAATATTCTCCACGTTCTCGAAGTTTAATCATCAAATGATCAACACATACTTAATCTTACAAGATGTCGGTACATTAGCACCAATCTAAACAATCCCAATACCTTTGTCTAGGGTAAAGCATACCCCTGTCTCATTGATAGTTTTGGGTTCTATGCCCAAGTTTATTACTAATAATAGAAAAGATGACAACATACCTTTTTTAATATTCGGGATCCAACGTTTATGAACATAAAAGTTGTAACTAAAATGTAACTTTTAAAGCTTGAAATTCGATAAAAGGATATGAAGTGAATCAAGGGTAATTTTCATAGGTTATACCCTTCGGGAAAATCAGTATTTCTCGATGTCATCATCAAAGGATGAGGTCAGATGAACCCTCCCCCAATCTAGTACGAGTTTTCGGCGACTAGTTGGACACATTCCAGACAGTGTCTCCCATTCACGTTCATGCACTCAACAAGCAGATAAACCCTCCCCCGGAAGTGTGGAAATCGAAGCAGTCATTGACTCAATGAGACCATGCTAGACCTCGAGAACCAATTGGGAACGCCAAATGGTCGGCGGTGACGCGTCGGGGCCCCCCTCGGATGGCGCCACACACTGGCAAATGGACATAACAGAGAGGAGAGAGAGAGAGAGAGAGTCTCTTTTGGAGCACTCTCAACAGAACCCCAGACGAGTACTCGATTTGATTGATCACATACTTTGAAAATCAGAAGTGATGGCATTCTTTTTGGACATTATTATGGCGGAAAAGGTCAAATAGAATCAAACGAAAACGAAAGGTCTGGATGAAAAGGAGAAAAGGAAAACAACTGCTCATTCTTGGACGCTACCCTTTTCGCACTCTGGATGAGCCTACCCTTTTCGCACTCTGGATGAGCCATAGCGTAAAGGTGTTGCCTTCCCAAAGAAAGAGTTCTAAACAGAGAGAGAGAGAGAGAGAGAGAGAGAGAGTTAGGGCTAAGCTGCACCAAATACAACCTTCCTCAGTCATGCATGAAGACAGCATGCTTACTTCAATAATGTGATAGCGTGCGACACATCAGGATGAAAGCTGATGGTCTGCTTAATTATTCAATTTTGAAACGCAAGAGTATGGTGGTGAGGAAGGTCGAGTTGGTTTGGTGGATCGTTTAATCATGACGTCGCTATTCGGACTTCCCTTCAAGCGCCTCAATTATTGCCTCTCTTTTCCACGTCAAGCTATGCATCCATCCATTAGGGGAGGAAATTTTAAAGTAAATCTCTATTTGTTTTGCAGAAAATAAGTAATTTGAAAATTATTTTCTTAAAAATAATCTGAAAAATATTTTCATTATTGACAACAATTCATATGTTAATATTTTGAAGTTACCCAAATATAAGGAAGAATGTGCTAGAGTTCTCATTTTCTTAGTTGAAGTTGGACTCCATCATATAGGAATAGGATAGAAAACTGTATCGATTCCTTTTATCTAGTTAGTTGTTAGGTGAATTTTAAGATACTACAAAGCTAAATATTGCGATCCATTAGTCATTTCAATAATAATAGAGACAAAGAGATGTGACAACAGAGATATGTGACAAATAAAGATAGAGTGGTGTCAAATGAAGAAGATGAGTAATTGCAAGGGTGTCATCGAGGAGAAAGGACTAATGTTGTTGACAAAACCGTTTTAACACACTGATGTCGACACTTGGTTGAATTTATTCAACACTAATCAATCTCTAGCTAGGTCCACATTCCAATTTTTTCATAACTTTAAGCTTGTTATCCCATGTCCTATTCACTAGTGATCACTAAGGATATATTTGGTAACCAGGACAAAAAGTCAGTATAGGATAAATTTTACTCTATCCTGTTCTTGATTGCTGTTCTAGATAGAATAAGGCAGAGTATAAAAGGGTTATAAACCCAATTAAATAATCCCACGGGCAAAGTGATTTCGAAAGATAAATAGGATAAGTCTCACACTCATCTCGATTGTCTATCTCCTCTATCTACCCATGGTTGCTAGCCACAACCTTTGCCGACAGCTGCGGCCTCCCATTAAGCTCCATCTCATTGCCACCAACAAGCTCAAATAAATCTCGACCGCAGAGGAGTTCCATCGCCAGATTTGGAGCTTCTCCATGGTTGAGCTCAACTTGATGAAGCTCAACTGGACCTTGGCCACAAAGGAGCTCAATTTGACCATGGCGATGGAGGAGCTCCATGGCTCAATCTAGAGCACTACTTGTCCTCCTCCTCTATCCTTGTCCCCCTTCATGGCCAGATCTAGAGCAATAGTCGTCGTCCCGCTTTGTCTCACACACCTTCGTCGCGTGAGCAGTTGCACATTTGTCCACTGGCCCTTAACCTTCATGTTAGCCTCAAAGGAGGGGTGGCAATTGAACTAGTGATTGCTGAAGAGTGCATGCCTATAATGAAGATGGAGGAAGGACTAATGGTTGATGAAGATTTTGCCCAATGGTGATTCCTAGGTAGCTTGAATGTCCACAAGGGCTCAAAGATCTAACTAGTCAACATTCAATTTGGCATGATAGGAGATAGAGGACGACGAGGGGAATGAGATGGCATTTGCCAATAGTGAGAGTCGAGATAATTTTAAAAAAAAAAGTCCTAAATTTTTTGTATGCTAAACTTTTTGTATGGATGCTAATTCAGTCATAAACTTTTTAATTTTGACAATTTAGTGTTTTATTTTTAAATTAGGCAATGTAAAACTTCCTGCCAATTTTGACAAAAAATCACTAGTATAGCTATCTAGTTAGCGCCAACCGTCTTACATGACAAATCCTCGCTAGCTATCTTTAAGGCCTAGCAATCAGCAAAGGAAGAAGGAAAAATAAGGGGGAAAAAAAAGAGAAAAATTTTAGACTCTTTTTTTTCCTTAAAAAATATTGGAAAAATCACCTATATTAGTGCTGGCCATACCACTTAGAATGGTTGGTTTCTAAATCAGCGATTTTCATTCAAAATTAGTTGAATGACTACATAATAAATTGTGAAAATTTTTAAAACTAAATTCACAAAATTGAATATTTTATAATTGAATTGACATCCATACAATAGGTTTTGAACTTTTTAAGTAATTTTCCTAGTGAGAGCCGTTACGTTGACATTCAAATTGTCTAAACAGTTGAGTTTCAATCCATCTTGGCTATCCCAATGTATACCTATCGTTGAATAAGATGTTAAAAATATCATCTTGATTCGACCTATACTCCTTTCAATCTTATTCCCCATTTGATTAAAAAATAAAAATAAGTAAAGAGACTAAACACAACCTAAATCTATGTAAGACTGAATTAATCCGATCAAGCTCTATAAGGAAATGAGGCCTTAAAATTTGGGCATCTATACGACTATAGATCTAAATATTCTTCAATGCTTGGTTCTATGAATTGAACTTAATAAATGGCGTTGGCCAAATACTAGGTCCAAAGAATTGCTTCATATTCAATCTTCTCTATTTGTTTAGAGTTAGGTACGATACTTTTAGTAAGTGCAAAGAACGTATGTACTCTATATCTAATGCAGCGGATATGCTTCAATGCAGGAATTTTTGTGTCACATGGGAAAAATTATTGTGATATCCTTGAATTATACTTTTACTACTAGCTATGAATCAAATCTAGCATTTTGTAGTCCAAGGCGTTAATTTTCAAGAGATTCCCGTGAAAAATGTTGTTGGGGTACAGACGAAAGAAAAAAACTTGATGTTATAGATTGTGATAGGTTGAAGATATTTAATTGATCGAGGATGGCTAAATACAAAGTTGAAACAATTACTTAGACGAAACTCGTGTCACTTATTGACAAAAAAAGTCAAATCTTTTGAAATAAGAGTGTGGCAATGTGTTGTTGGAGACAGAAAAAGAAAGAAATTAGGTATTAAATGCACATGTGAGTTGTGTTCAGAAAAATTTCATATCGAAAAATTAGTATATGTGAAACAATTAATATAATTTAGTTAGCATATAACTCACCAGCCTAAACTTTTAAATAAAGATGAGTTCATATATACATATATATATATATATATATATATATATATATATATATATATATATATATATATATATATATATAAACAAGATATATTGATGAGATAAAACTTGAGCCCCTCATAGTGGTCTCTCTTAAGTAAAGGTATCAGTTTCTACTACCTACTCCTGATAGGAGGAAAGAAGCAGAAAGAATGGAAAAAGCGTGAGATAGATGATAGATTCAATTTAAGATTAACTAAACCTATTAGAGTTGGCGCAATTAATTGAGACATCTGAGGAGATTCCCAACTCAGGAATTGGAGATCGCCTGCTCAAATATTGCTAGCTACATGCAAACAACTCTGGATTAGACAAACCATTGTGCTTGTATCCTCGGGTTACCCCTAAAAATTATAAAAAGATAACTATATGAGAATTTATTATGACTCCATGAAAGTAAAGAGGAAGCGAAGAATGAGAAGAGCAAGGGACAAGGGACAAAATAATTATTAGAGTCGTTTGGCGACTCTTTCACCCTCATTATTCTTCAAATAATTGAACCCAAGCGTATGAAAAAGGGAGAGGAAGAGATAAATCATATTTTTTGTGATCCGGCTATAAATTCCATGTAAACGACCCATGACAAAGTATATACGCATCGAGTCATAGAAAAAAAGAGGGGGGAGGGGGGGCCCTCAACCAATCTTTAGCAAGTTTGGTCCGCTAATTCTATTCACAGGTCCCTCCACAAAGATTAAGTATTGATCAACTTTTTTCTTTCTTTTTTTTTTTTTTTGAATCAATCAATCTCTCCCAAAATCAAACCACCATCCATACAATATCATCCACTCTTGAGGATCAACCCCCATTTTGCAATAACACATTCCCACTTTTGCTTCGGCGACTTAGGGCCTATTTGTTTGTATTCTTTTTTTTTTTTGTTCCCCAAAACACAATTTTTGTTCTTTTGTTCCAGAAAATAAAAAAGGAACAGAAATGTGTTTGTTTACACTTTTGTTCTCGGGAACAAAAAATCTATTTTTTGATTCCTAAGAACACTTTCGAGAAACAATTTTTCTCTTTCCTATTTTTTTTCCTTCTCTTTCTTTTCTTCTTTTTTCTTTGGCTAGCTACCGGCCGTCGAGGGCCAGCAACCTCGCTGGAGCATCGCCGGCCCCCAGCAAGGCTCGCCTTGGTTAGGCGAGCTCGAGCTTGTCCAGATCCGGCGAGCCTCGTCGTGGCTAGGCGAGGTCATCGGCCCTCATCGGCCGATTGCTGGCCATGGCCGAGGTCGCCAACCGGCCAAAAGGAAGAAAAAAAGAAAAAAAGGAAAAATAAAATAAAAATATAAAAAATTATATAAATTTATCAAACGTATTTTTGTTATTTTTTTATTTCGGGAAGAACAGAAATTATACAAGTTTACCAAACGTGTTTTTCTGTTAAAAAATTGTCCCCCGAACAAAAATAAAATTTCCTGAAACAATTTTTGAACAAAAACATTATCAGATGCACTCTTCGATTGCTGTGGAATGATCCTCGATTCCCGTGTAGAAAGGGACTAAACAATGAACGATGACTTTCTGGGAACCAGAAGTGCGTCCTTAAAAGTGGAAATCTTCGTGTCTTCCAGTATCTCTGCTATACAGATTTCGCCTAATAGATTCATTCTGACATGCGGAGATCTTGCCTTACCGGTTCCCACCTCATCCACCGCACCAACCCACATTTTCCTGAGACCTTCCGACGATGCCAATGTATGATGCGAAGAAACGTATTGATGTTTTAATCAATGGAAGCAACGTTAGAGTGGAAAAACTTTATCCACGTCACATATGACGCCTTCACACGGCCACATCAACTGGATTCGGCTGGATTTTGTGTCAATGGGATTTGAGTAGAAAGCTTCTAGAAGTAGGACTCGAGTAGATGAATATAAAATTTACAAAAACGTGAAAGTGTCAAGAAGAAAGAAAGATTTTTTTTCCGCTTAGAAGTTGTCCAAGTATAGAAGGGTTTACTTTGACATTTTTCAGCTAGAATGTTCCATTTTAAGAGAAGGTTTATCTCAATTTTGCATCTTATAATGCAAACTTTCGCATTTTTGGCTCAATTTTAGTCTGAGTTTAACACGTTCTTTCCGCATGGAATGCAATTACAACAAATCACAACTTTATGGACACGTTCTCATCTGAGGTACTTTCAAAGAAACACGTAATTTCTATGTGAACATGAGAAACATATATTTATAGAATTTCCTAACTCTAATGCTTGACGGAAGGCTTCATAATTAGTTCTATTTTGTTTTTCCTTGCTTCATAACCTGCCGCCTCCGTCGCTAGTCCTGGCCTTTGAAACGTCTCTTCTTATATATTGACCTTTGGCAACTACATAAGTCAACTTTGTTGGCTCCAAACTCACTTTATATAGCCTGAGATTGCATTGGAGTTAAAGTTTCAGTTGAGGATGTGAGCCACTTAAGTTGAAAAGAATCGTCAAATAAAAAATTCACACGACAGTTCATATCTAATTTCTTATACATGAAAATGAAAACGTGATCATAAGGGGAATGAAATTGGATTCCAATTTGGTTAGAGTTTTTGATATTTTGTATTTGGACTATATTTTCCTCTGGCCACCGTTCTGAGAAGTGAATTACAAAATTGGATACTAATCTTGCGCTAAATCAACTAAATATAAATGTGGGTGATATTCATGAACGTAATTCTCTAAGCAGAATGATGGTTCAACGAGACTTAGGGGTTAGAGGAAAACATGACCCTCGAGATTAATCGATTGGTTATGTTTTCCTTCATCCTTAATTGGAGGAAACTTCCTGCAATTAGTCAATCAATTGGCCAGTTATAATTATGCACTGTCACCCGCATTAATTTCGAATTAGGTTTGCATACGGATGATGTCCATATCTGGTCATTCCTGCTGATCTTGCCGATCAAAGATATGGTTGGGTCAATCTGTTAATCTAAGGCCGGTGCTGTTTTCTTATCCTATTAGAATTTCTCTTTGGTCATTCACATGCCAAATGGGAATGCGGTGGCCTAACATTACATCATTGACAAAACAAAAGTTCTTTGGGCTACTTCCTAGATTTCTATCTCTAGAGAGATAGGAAGAAAATTACATAACAAGGAAGTCCAATCGCTCGCTTGGACCCAACTTTCACCAAAGAAAGTTTTTCTCACAATGCCTATCACAACTTCTCAAATGAGTCATAGTGACCAATAGATAGCAGGTCAACGTCGGTTGAACCCGGATTCATTGACTACATTGAAGATTTTCGACAATATAAGTTGGATCCCACGTTTGCACAGGAGATTGTTCTAAGAACGTTATCCTAATTGACAATATTCCGAATGACAGCACAAAAATAGGAGAGACATCTGCAGCATCTTTCCTTAAATCATGTCAAAGCTGACACAGAATGGATATTCGGTCAGAAGAATGAAATCTAAAGCTGAAATCTTCTGTGGGGATTTCAGAATGAGTGGATGAACAACCATGCACCACCGACTTTGGATCAGGATCCAATTAAAGCCGAGTCACAAATTAGACAGAATTGGGAGATTTCATATGAATCGAAGTGTCTTTCTGTTGTGCTGATTTTGATTTATAAGACATCCAACGTGTCATCTGCAAATTTTTCTACCAGAATAAGAATATTATTGTAATGAGTGGATGACTTTTATCGTTGACTGTATATAAGTTAGCATTCACTAGCTTTTAAAAAGTTGGATGCTTAGATTAGAAAAAGGTCAGTAGGTTCATCGTTAATTCGCTATTGTCCAAACCCTAAAGGAGTTTCATGGTTTTGAAATCTCTAGAATCTCGATATTTCCGATGAGGAGTTGGAAGACGATAAGGCATCGCCTATCACTCTAACTAATAAGGTTTCAAGCATGAATTAGGACAATGCCTAAAGCGTGAGGAAACAAGACCGAAAAATTTAGGTTAACAATACGTAAAACATTTAATACAAACTTTTTGAATATCCTTTACTTAATATTCAGAAAAATTGTGAGACCTAGGGGAAGCACATTGAGTGCTAAAATTGAATAGAGTTCAGGAAAAGTACCAAAAAAGTCATAAACATATTGCATTGATACCAATTCAGTCCTAAACTTTTCAATTTGACCAATTCAGTCCTAAACCTTTTAATACTGGTACCAATTTAGTCCATCCGGTCAATTTTGGCCGGCCGGCGCTGATGTGGATGTCGGCCAGTGGCCGAATGTTGACGTGGCAATTCTTATGATTCTTTTATGATTTTTTTGATTTTTTTTATTAATTTTTTTTTCTTTTTCCTTTTATTTTCTGCCTTCTTCCTAGCGGTGGCCCACGATCTTCTCGTGAGGTTCGCTGACCACTGGGCGAGAGCCACGAAGCTCTCGCCTGCCGCCGGTGAGGGTCGCAGCCTTCGGCCGGCCTCTCCCAGGGCCGTCGGCGAGGCCAGCCTCGCCCTAGCCTTGTCGCGGGAGGAGGGAGAGAAGGAGGGACAGGGAGTGGGCGAGGGACGGGTTGTGGGACTAGCACCATCAGAAGAAGGAGAGGAGTGTGTTGGGGCGGTGGGCTAGGGTTTCAGAGGCGAAGATCGGGTGGAGGAGCGGCGGTGTGAGGCACGGGAGGTGGGGGACCAAGGCCTTGAATTGGGATTTCGTGGAGGTGAGGGCGGCAGTGACGAGGTCGAGAAGCTCCAGGGTCAACAGCAGAGGAGTCGCCGGGGATTTAGCGGCAAGGCCAAGGTGAGGCCAAATCTAGGCTAAGCTGCCTCACCCACGACCCTAGGCGAGGCCGAGCGAGGGTCGCGACCCTCGCTAGCAGCTAGCGAGGGCTTCGAGGCCCTCGCCTCCACCCTGGGGATGGTCGCCATGGCCTCGCCAGCCACGGGCAAGGCTAGCCTCGCCCAGATCCGGGCAAAGCCACCTCACCGGCGGCCCTGGGAGAGGCCGGTCGAGGGCCGCAACCCTCACCGATGGCAGGCAAGGGCTTCGCGGCCCTCACCCAATAGCCGGCGAGCCTCACCGGCCACTACTAGGAAGAAGGTAGAAAATAAAAGGAAAAAGAAAAAAATTAATAAAAAATTAATAAAAAATTCGAAAAAATCATAAAAATTGCCACGTCAGCGTCCGGCCACCGGCCGACGTCCACGTCACCGCCGGCAGGCCAAAATTGGTCAGATGGACTAAATTGGTACAAATATTAAAAGGTTTAGGACTGAATTGGTTCAATTGAAAAATTTAGGACTGAATTAGTACCAATGCAATAGGTTTAAGACTTTTTTGATGCTTTTTCCAATAGACTTCCTATGAGTAATTGGAGGAATCTTGATGCTTATCTGCTAGTCTCACATAAGTAAATCGATTCGAGGCTTGACACACGAGTATACGTGACAAAGTCAAGAAAGTCTATTATCTTTGTTCCCTCTTTACTCTATCCACATCACTCAAGGTAAAGCTAATTTGAAGCTTTTGTTTAGTATTTCTTGGTGCAATGATTTGATGGTCTTCGCTTGGCTATTTGATCACAGCCAGTTTCTGGAAATTATACTGATGCTACATTGAGGCCCACTCTTTGGCAGGCCCAGCCCAACAGGTTGCATTTGCAGCCAAGCCCGCCCATCAATGAGCTAAAGACTAAATGCATTACGTCCATGATTAGGTCTACTAAGTACGATTGGATATAGCATATAACATGCAACTCTTTTAATCATCAAGCAAATAAAAATGTGCACCGGTCGAGGCCAGATGACCGATATAGACTCGAAAGGAACTAATGAACGTCAAGATCGATTGAGAGACTTGTTACAGAATCCGGTAATGTCTCCAATACACGCCAACGGAGGTCTGCTTGAGACAAAAAAAACTGCCCAAGAAACATCAAGGCATTAACAGAGGCAAGATTTTTATACTGAATAGTGACTTTTTGTATAGCTAATAAAGCGTAACTCTCATATCTGAACTGAGTGCAAAAGAACAATGCTTAAGAGTCCTATTGCTTTTTCCAGTGCTGTGAGTAGCCAGTTCTTCTAAGCTGAGTGTGAAACTTCCTTAAGCATATGAGAGAGAGAGAGAGAGAGAGAGAGTTCCTGGAAGCCAGAGACCGGTAACATTCATGTCCAGGAGTAAGGACAACTGAAAACAAGAGAATTTCTCAAAATGAACCTACAAAACAAGAACAAATACTGACACCCATGCTACGGGCATGTTGCCTGTAATATCCTTCTCTACCTGGTAAATAAACTAATGAATCTAAGTCCTTCAATTGGTCTTTTAGCCCTTTTTTTTTGTTCGGATGAAGCTATTTCACTTTCCACTTTTAAGTATCTTCTTCAGGGAACAACTCCTTGAGCAAAGGAGAAATCCACTGAATCTGTATATACGTAATGTCCCAAAGATCATCATCTTCCTTCTGCACCAAAATCTCACTCTCCTTCATCTTTGTGATAATCTTCCTCAGCAAATCAGGGACCACCTCCTTCAAGATTGCGGACTCGCCATATGGCCCCAAATTAGCCTTCATGCAGGTGTCCATCCTCCTCAAAACTCCGAGCCAGAATGTCCGAAACCCGGGGCTCTCTGAGATCTGCTTCAGGAACTGCAGGTACACATTGGTGAGGAACTCCATGGCGATCTTCAAAGTCCCTTCCATGCTCCGCATCTCCCGCTCCGCGTTCTCACGCCGCGAGTACTCCAGCATCTTCTCGTGCAGGTCGTCAACCATTGCGAAGATCACGAGATTGAAGCAGTTTATGCAGTTAGTTGAGGAGAACTCAAGGTCCTCGGCTAATGCAAAGCTCCTCTGGAGGGATAGGATGGCATGGTTCCTAATCTCTTCTCGGCGGGCAAGGCTGGTCTTTCGCAGCGCCTCACCTAGCTTGACAAACAGGTTCAGCGTAAAGTTTGAGGAGCCTAGGCCTTTTAAGTTGTCTTCAAATGAGGATGCACTGTAGCTGCTTCCCGCATCAGACAATCCGTTCTTGTGCCACTGGATCAATAGATTAACGGACTCGGACAACAGGTCCAGTATTTTAAGATTCTTCTCGAGCGGACTGTTCTTGAGCGCCACAAAGCCGAATGCACAGTCAATGCAATACGCGTAAGTCATCCTCGAAACATGTGTTCCGTCAGACATGAGCATGATCAGAGTCTCCACTCCCTGGTCATAGGTCTCTGGATGTCGGCCAGTGACGGATAGCAAATGGAGGGCAGACTTCCATCCAAGCTGGGTTTGTAAATTTGCACGGTATTCGATGAGCATCCTGCTGACTGATTTCGTTATGACCTCGCAACATGTGTCGAGAATTTCCTTGTCGAGCTTCCACATTAAATTGATTGACCTGAAGATAAGTTCCTCGGGGATGCTGTCCTGTTGAGGCACAGCGAGGAGCTTGAGACAGACCTTTAAGAGACTCAACATGGCCTTCTCAGCAAACGGAACTGGAGAGAACTGAGGGAACTGAGCAACTGTTAACAGATTATCATGGAAAGAAACCCAGAATGTGGAGAAACGATGAAGGTTGGCCAACGCGATGGCGACGATCAGTTCCCAGCAGAACCCTACCGTCTCTTCTTCTTCAACGGGCGTGCTGAACTTTTGGCCTTTACCAGCGGCTGCAAAAATTAGAGAACGCCCGAGGTTTAGTATGGTCTCGTTGGGAAGGCTCGAACTGTTAGTAAAGATGTTCCCGATCCGGCATTGCCTGATAATCTTCATGTTCTGTTCGAATTCGCTCAAACCAAGACTCACAGATTCTTCCGGGCTGTCTAGGGAAAGGAAATGCGAGAACCGACCCGTGATACCGTAGTTGTGCTGTGCCCCAGGTCTGAAATCTTGGTTAGGGTTAACTATACCCGACTCACATCGCGTATCCATTGCAAGGTCTGATGATGAATTGGAAGAGGCATCTGTTTCAACCACCGATTGTGGAAGTAGCTTAAGCCTTTTCAGCTTCAACAAGCAGTCGATAATATTCCTCCACGCCCCACGAATCGAGGACCCAAAGTTGTTTGCGATGGTAAAAACAGCGAGAGTTGCCATTCTTGGCTTTAAATCATGGCTGAAAGCGAACAGAGTTTCTTCGGGAGAGGCGTATGGGTTCAGGAACGTGGTGAATTTGCAGAAAGAAGCGAGGAGCTCGTCGAGCGTGTCTTCTAATCCATATTGAGCTATTCTAGCTATTGAAAATAACCCTTCGACACACTCGTGAAGAAACTCATCTTCATCGGCATGCTCAAAACACGCACAAAGAGTCGCCACCGATGGCCCTGCAATCGTTGCGAACATATCCCTACCCAACGTACTGTTAAAGTTGCACTGCACATAAGGATGAATAGTCTTTGATCTGTCCATCAGTTCTATCCATCTGCTCGGGCTCATCTCGATGGAAAGACCTGATTGGCCATAGAGCTTGATCGCGTTATTCGATATCGAGTAAAATAGCTCCGAGAGGTACTCTCTCGGGAGATCACTCCCCTCATTAATCCCTCTGTTGTTTCTTATGAACTCCTCCTCTGTCATTTTCTTCTTCACTTGGGGATTGTGTTGGTCAGTGTTGAGCATAATGAGAGAATAGCAAAGAACAAAAACTGCGTCCTTGCTGACAAAAACCTCTGTGGACTGCTGATCGAAGAACTTCTCTGAGAATGCCTCGAGGACCCGCTGAATCTTCTGAGCCTCTCCGGGTAAACGGAATGTCTCCAGATAAGTTCTGAGAGCCGTGTCGAGAATCATGCCTGCGAATTCGAAAGTGTCTGTGAATTCCTTAAGGACTTGAACGTGGAATTCATCTGGGTCGCCGAGATAATCCCCTATCAAGTTCTTATCGAGGCCTGGAGTGTAGCGGAAGAAGAAAGCAAATGCCTTCGGATCCATAGGGTCAGAGACCAGGCGGGAAAGCTTCAGGTACTCTAAACCCTTCCTTTCGTCTTGGTTAAAATGGTTTCCCGCTATCATCATTTTCCGCTTCTGCGCTTTCCTCATTCTTGCTGAATCCACCCAGTTCTCGTCCTCGTCTTCGAATTTCTCTACCCAAAAGGGTCTGTATTCTGTGATTTCAACTGCATGTCGTGCTAATGTGCTCGAATCCTCTTCCCAGTTGATGTTATCTGCAATGTTGTGAATCACTATAACAAGCCCCTCGAACGCTTGGATCTGTAAACTCGTCAATGGATTAGATGTTGGAAAGGCATGCTTGCACAGCAGCTTCCCCATTTCTTCGAAGACATTTCGGCAAGTGACATTGCAGTCGTAGTTCACATAGGCTTCGAATATGAAACTCGGTTGCCTACAAAAGTTTATGATTCCTTCAATAGCGACTTCCTGGAGTTGAATTGAGGTTGTGAACGTCGCAACTTTCAACAGAACAAAGCTGAAGAAAGCCTCCAACTGCAGACGGATAAACCTGAAAATTTAAACAGATAGCTCATTTATCCGCGACTTTCATCATTATACGAGAATGATAAAGATCAGTAATTCTTCCAAGGTCAGAACCTGCGTAGGAAATGATAGATACTCAATATTGTGCTGCAAATCATAGCCAAAACGAGTTGGCTTGAAGACATTCCATAATGGATCAAATGGTGAAACAAGTCATCTTGGATCATTCTTAGAAGCTTCGGGTGATTCGCGATTGCATCTCCACTCAAATCAATCGCAGTATTGATCAAAACCAACGCAAATAGCTGGACATCTTCGTCGGTGGTGTGCGATGTGTTCCCTTCGGTTTCCACTATTTCCACCACATTCAGCAACGAGCACAGGAAATGGAAAATGTCAACCGTGCATCTGACTCCATATCCAGAATCCAAATTACCACCGACATCATCGGTCTCCGACTCAGAATTGTTATCCCCATCCCTAACTTCGATCTCAGGCAACCGTGAAAATATGATCTGGATCAATTCGTGCATCGTGTACCTTGCGTTTCGCTGAAGCAAATCCCCTCTGCTTGCCGATTGTTGCACGACTTGAAAGCACGTGTTGACAATGGTGCAAACGGCCTGATCGGAGAGAAATACTGAGGCCCGGTGCTTCATGATGCTTGCAAGGACCTGCAAAATCCGCATCATGACCGCCACTTCGGACCCCGGATCGGTCCTCTCAAGGCGGCAATTCACGGTTGCGGTGACAATCGAGTTGATTGCATCCTTCGCGCCGAGCGTCTTCTCATCGAACATCTCCAGCTTGAGCATCTTCAGGATCGATGAGAGAGCGACGCCAGTGGCGGCAGCGGGGACCTCGTCGCTCTGGATGACATCGAGGAAGGGGGAGAGGTAGATCGAAGGGTCGAGGGCCCGCCATTCCTGCTGGGGATTGAAGATGAGGGAGCGCAGGGATTTCAGGGAGTGCGCGATTGAGGAGTCGCATTGGTCTTCGTGGGTGGGGAGGAAGGGGCCGGCCGGGTCGAGGGGTCTGCGGAGCACGGCGAGGACCGCGCCGACCTCGGTGTTGAGCATGCAGGAGAGGCCGAGCTCCTTCCTTTTGGATCGGGGGTCGGGGTTGTCCCTGTTGTCCTTGCATTGCGAGGAGTCCTCTTCTTCTGAAGCTCGTTGGGGTTGTTCTTCTGCCATTTGAGCGCTGAGGAGACAAGAGAGAGAGAGAGAGAGAGAGAGACAGCAAAACAACAAAAGAGGAAACGGTTGGGATTTTGAAAGACAGTTGGAGATGAGAGACTAAGGAGTGCTGTGAACTCTTGGCGGGTAATTCTTGGAATGGCCCATCTTATGTGGAGGACCACACTTGTCCCCCAACTTTTCCCCTCTCTCTCTCTCTCTCTCTCTCTCTCTACAGTGGCATCGTGCTTATATTTGACAAAAAAAGTGGCTTAAGAGTGATATAAGGCTCTAATTATTTGAGAAAAAGTATTTTTTAGAAAAACAATTTTTTTGTTATCCGGTGTTTGATCACTTAAGAAAATGAGTTCAGCAAAAAATCTATATTTAAATTCAGAAAAATCGTTTTTTCTTTAAAAAAATGGAAATCATCATGATATAAGGAAAAAATTTCCTCATTTTCTGAGAAAACATTTCCCGTTAACTTAATGCTATAAGTCTGGTTCTACATCTACACACAGGAAGAGAGCTTATAGCTTAAGATTATCTAGACCTGCGACACGGTTGTGTTTCGACGCAGCTCATTACCTTGCTTTCAAGCCCCAAAATCCATCGCGTGCAAGGAGTAACCTGGCCAATTCCGCGTAGACAAAAGTCGATAGTTTAAAGGAGAACGGAGAAATGAAGATGAAAAACAAAGGGAAAACAGAACTAATCTTCATGAGCGAGGACATGACAAAGGCGATGATCACAAGATTTCTTGATTGAATTTTTCTTGGGACATAAGTCTGGACATAAATTAAAAAGAAGAAAATCGACCTATGATGTTAGTAATTGCATTGTTTCAAGTACAATTTAAATTCCTCCTATGCAATTTAGGTCATACACTGCACGCATCAGAGTGATGCACAAGCACAGGGACGAGCAGCAAGCACAGCCAGTTACGGACACAAATGCTCATGCACATTCATGCTGCAACGTAACATAAGAATAAGTAGAATTACCGAAGTGCCTGACCCTGATCCAAAAACTAAAAGATTCGCATTTACCATAGAAGTAAACCAGTCAAATGCAATTCACAAAAAAGAGGAACAACGAAGCTAATTTTGACATAATTTCGACATAATTTCACCCAGAATACTATTAATTAGAGGTGACATGAATTATGCTCCTGCCAGCATGACGAATGCAATAACAAAGCCATAAATCTAGGCAGTCCGAAATGCACTATTCATCAGGAGCCAGACCACATTATAAGAAATGTGATTTGAGACCACCATCCAATCCACAACACAAAATCCTCGAATTTGCTTATCCACTTCATGAGAATGGTTATAACTCATAAGGTCATACTTACAAAATTTACATTAGGACCAGCCCATGAGTCGTGGTTACTTACGAGACGGGTACAGGCTCTTCAATTCATGCCAGAGGCAAAAGAAAGTATCAAGAGCATCTTCATCGTCATTTGCATTATGCCCTCCAGTCTGTGCTACAGACAGTAGCGTCTTCAGCCACTCTTCATGAAGGGTCGAAAACTCCAACCTCTGCTCGCTTGATTTGAAACTTTCGCCAACTGACATCTTCATAACTCGGCCAGCCTTCGAAGCAGATTCAACCACCTGCTGCGGGATTCCAGCCATACAAGCTACTTGCAAGCCATAACTCTCAGGACATGCCCCAGACGAAAGCTTGTAGAGGAAAACCAGCTCCTGGTCACTCTTGGAGTGATTTCTGCAGTTTGACTTAAGAGCACAGGCCATGTGTTGCAGGGTAACACGTGGATGAGAGCCGAATTCCTTTGTCAGAGGGTGATAGTGTGTTGCAAACAATAGCCTGCAATTAACCTTCTCAACAAGATGCCGGAATACCTGTTGAGATATTTACCATGGTTCTGAGTGATGGCTATAATATATGTATAAAGCAATGATATTTTGCAGCCCCATGTCTGCAGAACAATGCAGTTAAGATCCACATCCTGGTAGAGTTGGCAGGCAATCCGTGGAGCTTATTAGCTTAAACATTCACAAGTATGAGATCAATAGAATGAGATTGTAACTCTAGCATGATTTGCACTCATCCAGAACTAGCTATGGTTGCACATGATAAAGATAGTTTAGCCCGCACATATAGCTATAATGGATGATGGGTGAGCAGGCCTTACGATGCAGGACACTCATAAGGCAGCAGAGAAAATTCTTAAATTTCATGAAAATAAGAGGAGACCATAAGTTTGACCAAATATATATATATATAAAGAGGAGACCATAAATAACAGATTACTGGAAGTAAATAGAAGAAAAATAATAAGGCCCAAGGCCAAGATCTTACAGCATAGGCAATAGCATAACCATCAAAAGTGCTTGTCCCTCGACCAAGCTCATCAAGAATCACAAGAGAATCTTCAGTGGCATTTTGAAGAACTGATGCTGTTTCTGTGCATTCAACAAAGAAGGTACCTGCCGGGGGGAGAGAGAGTTATGATACAAAACCTTGAGATTCAGAAAAGTGCAATACGAGTCATTAATTGATGATCATGTGCCCTTTTGTCCCACTGGCAATTATTGATTCACTCCTGGGGAAAATCTATGTATTTAGTAGACACATCAGTCTGCTCGATCTTCCTCAACTTTTACCATGAGGGCATAAATCACATGCCATGGATCCACAATGAGTGTTTCTCAATTCAATAAGTTGATTGATCTCACCAACCGACTTCTCTGCAATTTCTTATGGGCACAGGCATCCC
Source organism: Eucalyptus brandiana (assembly GCA_014182725.1). Lineage (NCBI taxonomy): Eukaryota > Viridiplantae > Streptophyta > Magnoliopsida > Myrtales > Myrtaceae > Eucalyptus > Eucalyptus brandiana. The sequence goes on along the minus strand of CM024670.1, from coordinate 45,874,390 downwards.
AAGTAAATGAGAGAAAGCTCACTCCCCTAAAGATTAGTGATGCAGGAATTCTCAACTTTCATTAGCTAGGCATAAGGAAGAAAGAAAGAACAGGTGCCACAGCCTCACACACAAAGTACCACTTAGACCCTGATTTGCCATGACCAGCACATAAGCTGTTTCGAGACTTGTAGATTGAAGGATAAAAAATTAAAGCAATAGTTCAGACGATACTGATGTTTCATTAGAAGGTTACTTACTCTCGCCAGCCATTATCCTATCAGTGGCACCAAGCCGTGTAAAGATGATGTCAACTGGGGAGAGTATACAACTCTCACAAGGAACATAACATCCCAACTGCAAATCAACAAGGTATATCAAGAATCAAGAAGAAACGAATTCAGAACTTTAGGGTTATAGAGAGCTCTTTTCATTTTCATTAGGAAATGACTATGAGCTTAATTGGTCTAAGTGTCAAGAGGGTGTGATTGGTGAATCTAGCGAGCGCCTTGAGTTAGGGGAATCCTGATAGCAACTTATATTACCCTAATGCCTTTTCAATTTCGCCTAAAGGGTCTAAAAATGCGTTTCAACCTTTCTTAAAAATGTCTGCATCTAAAGACATAAAAACCTTTCTAAAAAATATAACTAAAAACTTTGAACAGCTTATCTTTCATGTCTTGTCCAGTTGAACTCTAAAAATGAGGACTTCAAAACAAGGAAGAAAAGGCTATTTTCGTGTTAAATTCTTTTATGCATTGTTTGTCTAATTGCTACCCTTCCTTTCTTTTGTTCTTCAATTGGATATTTCAGACTTGAAATGCAGATGTGTGTTCAGATTTGTCAAGCCCACAATTTCACTTTGGATGATAAAGCTCCAAAAAGCTTCATTGAAGGTTCAAAAAGCTTTTGATTAACCTCTTCAGACAATTGCTGAGACGTTTTCAGAGATTCAAGGGAGTATCTTGCCAAAGCTTTGAAGCTTTAGTAAGGCTTCGGCTACACTGAAGTTCTATCAAAAGAGCAGCTAGCTCTTACATGAAGAGGAAAAGAAACAAAACGAAAAGCTTCTTGTATACTTGTATATGGGTGAAAAAAAAAATGCTTGTGTTTCTGGGTGACCACGGAGCTTGAGAATGATATTTTATGAGATAGTTCAATTATGTATCTACTAGATTTTGTTTTTCAACCAAATTTGAGATTAGACTGAATTCTGTAATTTTTTCATCTCATGATAATTGTGTTTGAAAAATATTTTCACAATTTTGATATCCTTCAGGAAATTCATTTTCTTCTACCATGTTCTCAAAAAAGAGTTATTTTAATTCCCATTTCTAAACAAAACAAAAGAAACCTTCTTCCAAAAACCAAAAGCAACCTAAAGAGCTCTGTGAATGCAAAAGCATCTGGCATTTAGTTTTCTTACATTATATATAAGAATTTACTATAACTAACCTGGGCAAGTATAACTGCAAGACACGTTGCCCGCAAAAGTGTTGATTTTCCACCCATATTTGGTCCAGTCAACAGCAATGTATGAGGATGATAACCATCTGTATCTTCACCAAGAAATATGTCATTGGGTACTGGCAATCCTCCATTCTCAGCCAAGGCAAATGGATGCCATAGCCCTGTAATCTTAAGCATCGGTCCCTTGGCCATTGTTTTTGATTGAGGCAAAATGACAGGTCGAGAAGAAGCTCCAAGTGAAGATTTTGCAGTGAGTGTGAAAGATCTTAATACATCAATACAGTTGACGGCATGAATGACAGCTGACCATTCAGGGGCTTTCTCAACAAATAACTCAATGAGAATAGAAAGTGTTTCAGCATCTGAATCCATTACATCATGGTCCTGTTGTCAATACAAATTCGAATATGATAGCAACTTTGAGCAACATAAATGGTTTCCACAGAACATAACCCAAAAGCATATCAGATAAAGTTAAACTTCGAAACACCAATTAGTCAGTAGCATATTACTAGCATAGAAACAGAAAGGGCTAAACTTGTCTAGACTTGGGTCCATATGGGTCATGTCAATCACAGCCCTTCATCATGTGGGTCCCACAAAAGTCAATGGTTGTGATTGCATATGGTCCATGGACCACTGATAGCTCCCTTCCGAAGACAAGACAGTAAATCTAGGAATCATTGTCAATGAAAATAAAGAATCCCTCTTGAGGAATTCCTTAGATTAGATGGGCCAAACCAAGAATTCAAGTGGATTTATGAGGACATCAGTAATTCACTATATATTGTTCTGTCTTGTTGGCCTATATGGTAAAAACAGCTGGGAGGGCTGGAGAGGCAATGGTTTCTCCAGTGGCGGATGTCAACGGTTTGAGTATGCTTATCGCCACAAAAATTACTAACTAATCAGTCAGCTGTTAGATTGTCTCTATAAATAGTTCGTGCATATTAAACATTATGTATCCTATTAAGAAACATTTGGCATGTCTGCCAAAATAATTGACATAATAACAAGGTGCACACTTATAAGGACAGTTTCAAACATAGACAAGCACAACAGTGGAAGGAAAGGGACCTGGTACTTCGGGAAATCACTATCAATGGCTGCTTCAAATTGGGTGAGATACTTATTGAGCCCATTGTTACCACCTAAAACTGGAATTTTGAAAACTTTTGATAGCGATGGGCTTATGTTCCTTTCTTCCTGTAATACCATTAGCAAATTCACCGCAGTCCGCATGCCTTTCACAAGAGCCCCAAAAAATTTCACCTGACAAAATAATATAGTTGATGCATCAACTGTTTAGAAAACTGTGGAAAAGCAAATTAAACGATTGTTTTCATTTCTTCGTATTGTCAAATATTCTTTATCAACACAAAAGATAAGGAGTACAAAATATTGAAGCCAGCTTCTTGCCCACAAAGGCTGAGAGTCGAGACAACAGAGACCAACTAAGCTGGTGAAGTATCAACCATGTATAATAATGACCTCGAAAATAGGAGAGGGTAAAGTTTACCATAGTGTACCAACCAAATTTCAGATAATCAAGGTTTCTCCCAATTACAAAATCTTATAAAGCTCATTGTCGACTTACCAAATTTTTTAGTACTTTTCGCCCAACCAATGGCAGTAACAAGGAGGCTGATAACTGAACACTGGACTTGACCCTCCCAAGCAACCTTTCTAAGTCTGGCATTTTGTGAAGATTTTGAGCAATAAGAGACATTACTTCTGTTTGTGCCGCCAGATTGTCAATAACATTGAGTCTACTATTAATGCTCTCTACATCTTTGAGGGGATGACAGATCCAGTGTCTTAAAAGACGCTTCCCCGAGCAAGTTATACAGTTGTCAAGGAACTTGTATAATGTACCTGAAATGAAAGCAGAAGTATAATGCAGACACTAAAATAAATTATCGATACAAATGTAGAGTGGTAGATTATGCATGCAAAAATGCAGTATATGAAATGTTACACTGAAGTAATGACTTACCTGATGTACCACCATCCGCACTGTTGCTGAAAATTTCAAGATTCACCAATGTCTGCCCATCCATTCTGAGGCAACCCTTATACACCTCATAAGGTGTGATATCCCCATTTTTCAAAACATCATCTAACTGCAAGACAATTCCATGAGTTATTTCAAAAAGAAGCATAAGGAGGTTCTAGCTTTTCATGTTTGAATGGCCATGATAACAATCTTACCATCAACCTTGACATATGATCGATAAGACCACCTAATGCAGATAAGGCAACATCATGTCGCCCTACACCATCAAGTGCACAATTCGACAAGCTGGAAGACCTCTTGAAGTAGTCTTTTGACTGAATCAAATTCATAACATCAGAAGAATTTGGGAAACCGGCAACCGGCATCACGGGAGTCAGTTGCACTGCCATATTGCCTGCAAGATAGAAAACCTTAATAAACATTGTAGTCATGGTAAAGCCCCTCTCCGTTATAGGGCTAAGGCATGCATTAAAATTGGTGGTTTCATCTCAAACTTGAATTTCGACCAAAAAAAATAAAAAAATCTCACACTTGACTGATAAGAAATTCACAAGACAAAAGCAATTAAGGAAAAAGCAATGCAGACAAAATCCTTTTTCCAATTTAAGGGGTGATAAATTATAATGCAGAAAGCACATGTCATGCCCTCTGTTAGAAATACATTTACCAAGTCATACTGTTAATGTTAGGGCTATTTAAAATACAATTTTTTGTATTGATGTCATGTTTAATATAAGAATTTTGTTCAATGAGTCATGCTATCTGATGAGAAATCACAAAAACATTATGCTTGTTTCTTTGAATATGAAATTAAAATAAGGACTATTCAAAAGACATAAAATTAGTTCAAAATCAAAGTACTTTTACAGGAGTATAACACTAGGTGTTTTTATGCGTGTATAGTTCAGTCTACTCCAAAAGAACAAGTACTTTTTTTGCTAGTTGAGTGAATTTATAGGAAACTGAACTTCAATGAATGACATACATACACGTACTTAACGTAAAAGTACGAGTATTTACTAACAGAGGTCATGCTAGAAATTTCAACAGCCTTCCAAGTCTAATGCATGTTTATCTCACCCATTAATGCAATCCAACTTCTCATGCCTCTTTATCGGATCAAATACCAAAGTGACATTTGCTTGTTTCTCACACAAAAGTTTGAGAACCAATGAGGGTCATAGACTATTATAAGGACTCGCGTGATAAAGAGTCCCGCAGACTCTTTCAGCATAATTTTGCTCCAGAAAGTACAATACATAAGTCGATACTGTCAATAGGGGAACGAAATTCTCATCAAGAATATTATAGGTCAAATTTAAAATGGATGACAGAGATCTGCTCAATCCTCTGAGCCTAATGGTATTGATATGTTGACAAACCTACGTTAATAGAATCAGGCAGTACATTGAAGTCCTAAATCTGAAGTCAAATTGCTTTAAGATCTATACTAAGAAGTGTAGGGCTATTGAATAGCAAAAGGTCATGTGCAGAATAACCATCTATAGTTATATTTGTATTTAGGGCACATACGCATGCACTCTCGAGGAGCAGATGCCAGAAGCCCAGAAGTGCACCTTAGTGCACAGCCATCAAAGAACCAAAGCTCAAAGAGCAAGTTTGAAGCCAAATAGCAAAAACCCACACTCAAAACATGTACTAATGCTGCTCTACCATCCTAAGACATTTGCCGTTCCCACAATAACATTTCAATACATCCATGCCCATGGATGAAGGCCCAGTGAAGCAAAATCTAAATTAGGTGACTTAGTATCCACGTATTGTCAGTTGTGGCTAAAAGCAGGATGAACTGAACAGATCCATGCCACCACAAAGTTCATCAATGCAGCCTTAATTAGTAAGACACCAAGCAATACCACAAGAAAAGTTCTGCATCCAACACAAATAAATACCGCCCAAGCAAATAATATATGATTTCTATAGCAGAAAAGGGGGAGCCTTTAGATAGGTCAGAGAACAGTATTTCCAGATGAAACAGCAATTAGCTAACAGAAAAACACATTTAACGACATGACAAACATAGTACGAATCAGATTGATCAGATTAGAGTTCTATTTAAAAGAAAATGAGAATAATTTAAATGCAATTAGATCTGAGGATTGCTTAGTCTTCTACATAATGTGTTCACCATCTCTCACCTGTCAATGAGTACTTCCTGATTGCTTTCAATGCTTCTTTTGATAAACCTGCAACGTTCAGAGAATACAGCACCATGTTTAAAGACCTCAAATTGAACTCTTTCCACCCCCCCGGCCCCTTTCTTTTTTTCCCAGCCAAAAAAGACCCACACTGTAAATGGGGAGAGAGAGCTTACTTCTATTCTCATATATCACTTCCTTGGGTGCTACCTGCAACCAGATTTGAAGTTAGTGGTTTAAATTAGCAGAGCAATACACACTGAGATTAAGAAGACAGAAATGAGTACCTGCATCAACAGAGCCCCCAATGCAGCACACGAAGCATCATCATTGATGGAACCAACCCAAAACTTCAGAGCAGCACAATCAACGAAAGCAAAACCATAGGCAATTGAACTGCCATCTTGCCCATATTCCCCCTAAAACAAAATATGGTAAGAACACCAACTTTTGAAACAACATCACAATTTCATGTGTGGGGAAAATTTTAGTATCTATGCTATCAATGACAACTCATCTAACAACTTCTTCATTTCATACCAGAATAAATTACATTATCCAATGAGGACCTTTAGAATCATTTTGTTGATAACGAGCCTCATCTTCACTTTGTTTCCAGGGATGAAAGTTATTGATTAACATAAAATGCATTATGACTCATAAAGGTTGACTTCATGCCCAATTCATACATTATCAGAGATAGAATGAATGCAAAAGTCTACCTCTATGCTTCAGTTTTCATCAATGACACCATGAAGTGCTTATATCATCTAGCGACAAAGGCATGCAACTGAAACATATCATGGGAGTATCCCCTACTAACAAAGGAATCAGGTGAAGAAGCAACAACCAAAAGCAAGACAAGATAACATATACACATCAACCTAGGTTTAAAAATTTTACGTCAAGCAATTACTAACCTCTTTTATTGCAAGAAGATGAACAGCATCAGGGCCAATGTTGCTATCCACTGAGGTTGATGGAGTAATCACATGTACCAATTTTCTTGAAATTACCTAATCCATGTGATGCAGTAAAATACTAAGGTAAGCACTTGAAGTAAAAGGAAGTGCAGCGCAGCGAATTCAAACCTCCTTGCCCCAAAATTACATGGATTTGACATGAAGAACTCGTTACTAGAAGAGTATGGAAAACTAATAGCACACTCAGGCTGGTGTAGTAAGCAAATATGTGGTAAGTAACTCACAGAACTTACTCAGAAGGCATAACAATAGACCATGCACAATCCATATGAACCAGTCACTTCACTATTTGAGCATCCATTAGAAGATTTTACATCACACTCTTTTACACCACTAGTTTTAATTCATCTACTCAGAAGGCATAACAACAATAGACCAATGCACCATCTATATGAACCAGTCATATCACTATCTGAGCATCCATTAGAAAATTTTACATCTCGCTTTTTTACACCACTAGTTCTAATTCATCAGCGCAAAAACTTTAGTGAAGACAAGTTTTTCACGATCATCACATATTCTTGCCCTGTAGAAGCGAACAGTTCCTTCAATCTGGCTGCAGTCCCGTAATTTGCACATCGCCTTCTTCAAAGGCTAAACTCAGTGAAAGCTTCTTTCTAATTAATAGCAAAATGCAAAAAGAAGTAGAAGAGTGGAATAAAGAGATGAGCAACAGAAATTCAGGTCCATGTCACTTCTTGAATAAACTGTCATATCGTCAAATTTCCAACTTGATAGCTTAAAATGTTAGGTGGAAAGAGACTATATATATATGAGGTAGTGTACCACCACTTCTCACATGCAAAGCAAATGGAGAACAACATATGAAATTGGCAAACGAGGAATAAAACAGATAAGAACCACATGCCAACTGAAATTAAGTCTCCACTCTAATACGTCCCAGAGAGTCCAACCAGGCTCTAATACGTCCTAGAGAGTCCAACCCAAGAGACTAAGTTATTAGGTAAAAGCTGCATGCATACAGAAGGCAGACAAATTCCACAAACAAGTAACTGTGGGATTCTCTAATCTATATGCTTAAGCCACTTTATCAAACATACAGTAAAGGACAAAGCAGCTTCACTACCAATATAGGGTCAAAAAAGGACAATATAGATACAAATTTTTCCTAACCTTCAATATGTCACATCAGTTCATAATCCTTGAGTAGACCAAATAAGGCCACATTACAGACCATTTATTTGAAAACATAAGCAAAGAAGAAAATCGGGACACTTACAGAATTTGGACCTCTGGCTTTTGCTTGTGTAGATGTCTCTGCTTGCTCTATTCGTCCAACTTTATATCTTCAAAAACAGACAAGGCAAACCTAATATACACTGATGCGGGAAAAGTACATATACAACACGGTACCAGATGAAGTTGTGTTCATCCTAAAAAGAATAGTCCATTATAACATAAAATGGTTTATAGAACTTATCAACACAGTGACTATGTCATATACAGATAAAAAAACTCACTAATGCCACATACTCCTAATTATTTTATCCATGAAGAAAAATTAGGGCAATTGAATAGGCTTATAGAAAGTTGGTCATTTCCTTACCCACGAGCAACCAGTTTCTGAACAGCATCGTCGATTCCACTCTCGGAGATTCCAACCTGGTTAGCATGGTAGAGAAAATGAATATAACATATTAAGTTCACTACTTTCTTGAGTAAATTCCCTACTTCTAATCGGCTCACAATAAATCTAAAATGAGTTAAAAGATTCATGCAGAATACCTGCCGACATTTTCCAACGCCACTCAAAGTAATCTTCCAGTCAAGCTCTTTGTGACCAATGTCTGCATCCAGTTCATACAGCTCATAAAACTTTCCCTGCATTGGAAAGCGTTCAATACCTTTTAGACATATGAGACCAAAGAAATATGCTGAAACATTACTGGAATCAGAGGGCGAATTCTGATCCAATAGAATGAGATGATTTAGTGATCCAATACATGTTAAAAACTTGGGCAGAACTTGAAGCATCATAGAGATTGGAAAGTATGAATTACTTTTCCTACATGGAACAGATGTCTTGCTTGACATGCACCTAATGCACCAAACAAATATCAACTACTCTTTTTATTATCAATTCGCAGTGAAGCATCCTCGAATTATAAATCTACAGTATGATCTACATAATATAGAATGAGAAGCACAAGAAACTAACCACTTTAAAGAAAAGCACAACATCCATGTATTGACATTTAACAGTCCAATATTGTCTCTGAGAAGCTGACATCTTGCTCAAAGCCTCAGGAGGTATGTAAAGCGTCCGCTTGTCATAGAGAGGATCATCAGGTCTTCTTCTGTTAGCATCCCTAATTCGAGAAGGATCAAGCCATTCAAATTTGCTTGTAGGATCCTGTGTGTCTTTCTCATTCTTATTTGAGGGTCTGCAAATAGAGTCGTGGAGAATTCTCAACTTTTTGCCAGGATTGAAAGAGGATGAGTCATGTTTAGCCTCAAATTTGGGAGTTTCCTCTTGAACTCGCTTAAACCGAGGCACAAGGGGTCTAACACCTGGTGTTTCGGGACCAAGAATGTCACTATCACTTTCAATTTCCATGGAACATTCTTGATCAACCTTCTTGTTGAACTTGAAATCATCACCCTTTCTAGGATGCTCGCTGAGATCACCGACTTTATCAAATAGAGGTGAAGCCTTAGATGTACCATAGTGCGACTGCGAACTGTTCCTGCATAATTCACAAACGTAAATTTAAGTAACCCAATAGAGAAAGAGAAACTAATTAGGGAAAAAAAACAGGTATCTACACATGTATGACAGTTGATGGACATAGAGACATAACATTGGACAGGATCCGCATCAATGCAACTGATGAGAACAGATAAAAGTAGCCGTTATCCACACACACTCTCTTGCGGGCACAAGGTAAAAAGTTTAGAGAAGTTTCTTGTTACAGGAGTTATGGTGTTTGTTCGTGTTAGATCATTTCTAAACAAGAGCCTTATACAGACTTAATACCTCTCTCTTGGAATCCAATACAACTATCCGGGGTTCCGACATCATGGAGCATAATCAAAGGGACGTCAAGGAACCAGCACATCACATGAATTTCAACCTAAACCATTGCTAAAGCAGGTATCACGTCACAAACCTAAAGTAAAATGCATACCGAGAGACCGCAGCTTCACAATGACACAGCTTGAATATAGGCTTATCACTAAAAAGCATATTTTCACAAAATCAAACTAGCATCCAGCTCAGTTCTATCGACGCGGTTTCCTCGCCAGAACACAACAATCAAACTGGATAAAGCATATTGCATTTGGTTTATATTCATATCCACGCTCTTCCTCGAGCTTACAGCTCGCCAAATTAACCGGAAAAATAGAAGCAAAAAAAAAGAAATAATAATCAAAGCAGAAACACCAAACGACGTAGCAAAAGTATCCCAAAATCAGCAAGCAGAAAATCCCGGGGCATTTCTCCGACGGATGGCGAAAACGCACCGATCGCTCGTCTTCTCTCCATCGTCGACCCTAACGAACTTGCGCATGATGCTGGAGAAACGAGAGGGGCCACCGTCCTCGTCGCCGGACCGGAGAACCTGGCGCGGGACCTTCTCCGGCGGGGTGTCGGTGCCCCGCACCTCGGCGGACGAGCCGGCCGCGCACTTGCCCGGGACGGCGGCGCTCGGCTCCCGGAGGCTCGCCGGCGGGAGGCCGGAGCTCCGGCTCCCCGACGGGGGGCTGAGGAAGGAGAGGATGGACCTCTGACGCTGCATCGCCGAGGTTTTTCAGCGCAGAAATGGAAGAAGAAGAAGAGAGAGAGAGAGAGAGAGAGAGAAACAGACAGAGGAGAGTGAGGAGAGGAAGTGATGAGTGGATTTTTTTTCGCTTTTTTAATGGGCGGAACTTCGAGCGCGCCAATTTTAGGAGCCCTCCCGATTTTTCGAGGGCAGTGCCTCCGGTCGGACCGGATAAAACCGAACCGGTTTTAGTGCGTTTCTATTTTTTGCTTCCTGGTTTGAGTGTTTATTCATTTGCTGATTTTTGCATCGCCGAACGAGCACCCGTCAGTTCTCTTAGGGACGAAAGGTTTCAAATTCTATACAGATTTTATATGAAACGTGGAACTTTGGAACCTACTATTTGAAATATGTTCCTTATTTTTTGAAAGTCGAAACCTATTATGTCACAAATTTCAAGGTCAGTTTGAAGATCTACCAATATTTGATTCATATTATAAATTGAAAGATTGTAGTGTTTCATCACTTTAATAACCAACACTTGCTATTAAAATTTACTGATCACAATTTATATTTAAACACACGAAAAATATGAAACATTAGTCGTTAAATAAGAACTCAAATTATTAATATCAAATTATAAACTAATTATCGGACGCTATGAAATATCGTATAATCACATGAAAATATAAACTAAAAAGAAAAAGAAAAACTTATTCTAGATTATAGGTTTTACCCATTTAAAATCCAGAATTTACACATCGAAATAGGTCCGATTCGAGGTTCTTGCTCCTAGGTGAGGCAGTCATCTCATCGCCATGTCTCGTTCACGTCGAATGATTAATAGCGATAGAGACATCCGGGGTTATGATTCAAAAGTGACCTCAAAAGAAATGCACGCTTTAATCGAGGAGAACGAATATGCATATCAACTTAAATAATTTAGTGTGGTGACCTTTACTCACGCACGGGTCGCAACTCTTATCTGACAATTTCCTTCTATTTTTGGTCCCTTGCGCCTTACATTTCCACGTAACTTCACATTCCCATTGTGCAGGTCCATGTATGATTTTACAACATCTTTACTATTCAAGTCCTTTCTTTACTATTTAAGTCCTTGAGCATGAACTTATTAAATGGAAATCCTCTGAAGCAGCATCAAATTCCAGCAGCCCCCACTCGTGATCTTTCCCCCTTCCAAATTTTCAGGGCCAAGGAGAGTTGAAAATGGGGTGACAACCTATGTAGCACCGACACAGACACACGACATGACATGACACGACACGACACGACACGCTGACACGTTATTTCTCAAAAAATAGAGAATTCCAATACATTCCGACACGTTATATATTAAATATATATTTATATATATATGCAAAAATAAACAAATAATAATAAAAAGAGCATAGAATTAATTTATACTAAAAATATTAATCCAACATTTGTTAATATCATTTATTACTTTAATTTGACAGAGATTAAATGAATAATTCAAAAATTGCAAACACAAAAGAGTAAATTTGAAGGAGCATGTTCTATTTTCTTACATTTGTTGGAAATTAATGAGATTTTTTATAGTCCTAGACTGAGTTCGAAGTTCATTATATAGATTGGCTTGAGCTCCTTTGCAAAACAAGGTTCGAGAAAAATGAAAATCCAGGACAAGAACTCTTAAAGTACAACCAAAAGAAAAGGAAATAACTAAATTCGCTATGGAAAATGTGACCAAAAGAGATAACTCGCAAGCGACGCCTGCGAGGTGGAAATAAGTAATAAAGAAAATCACAACTTTGACTCTACGGGGGCAATGGAGCGACGCTGGCGAGAAGAGGGGCGTTCCATCGTCACTCACGGGAAGGTCAAAACTTATAAGTGAGAAGCTTGAGTGAAAATTTTCTTATCTTCCCTTTATTTTTGTTATTTTCATCATTTTTTTTCATATATTTATATTTTGACCCCTCAAGTATTGAAAATTTTTAAAATTGACCCCATGCGTGTTGAAGCATGTCGAGAAGAGTTGATCACATGTCGGATTTTCCGACACTTGTTGACCGCGTGTCGAAACGTGTCGGAGCATGTCGAAGCGTGTCGAAGTGTCGGACACGACATGAAGGCTTCCAAAGAGTGTCGGTGTTTCTTAGGTGACAACACACTTGACATGAAGGTACTTGGGCAAAGCTTCCAAGCAGCTCATCTTGCAACCTCCGTAAGAAAGATCACCGTTGAAAGCGAAGTAGCAGTTCATCTAAACAATCCCTTAGACAAAATTGCCACTGCTCTACTAGCTAGAAAAAGATTTGGCCGGCTGGTATTTTCAAGTTCTTATTTAAAATAATATCCACTATGTATACTCTTTTGAGAAAATGGCTCAACTTCAGGTTCATATTTAAAATTTTCCCCTAAGGAGGCAAAGAAATGTTGCACAAACAATTTACCACACGTAGGCTGCACCTAAAAAAATAACCCTAGGTCACATTACATCGCATTTTGCATCGATCTTCGTTGATTCGGAACTTTGATTGACTGGCATCACAAATTCATACACTTGATCTTGAGGAAACCTTACAAGCATTGTTTGGATATGATATGATGTGAGGTTGTGAAAACCTTACAGCCCATATACATTGCTAACCTCCCGCCTTGATTTATTTACATAACCTACATTATGGGGGTGCCAAAACGATCTTCGTTCTATTTCTTGTAAATTATACCATATAATTTTTAAGGTGGATTTGTTTTAGAGAAAACTTCATAATAAAGGAAAACGATTTTCTACAAATCATTATTCAAGAAAATGTTTTTCCCTTCTTAGATTAGGGAATTCATTTCCTACCTTTAAGTATGCATATTCATATCTTCTTTGACCATAAATAATTTTTCATTGACTGATCATTTTTAGCAAAAAAACACATGAAAATTCAAAAGACTAATTCGTGAAAAATATTTTCACTCAAACAAATACACTTTTAATTATATATTATTTGACCCATCAAATGATGCAATCCACCCCGCCCCCCAAAAAAAAAACTCTCTCAAAGCCAAGGAGAGTTATAAACGGGGGTCACGACAGATTTGACATGTAGGTATTTGTGGAGAGCGTCTAAACCAAGATCTCTGCCAAAGCCACTCATCTTGTAGCCACCATAAGGACAGTCATTGTCGACTGCAAGGTAGCAATTTATCCAAATCATACCTGCTCGGATTGACCTTGAGACTGTGTTCGCTAGATCTATGTTCTTCGTCAGAATTCCCGCCGCTAGACCATACCTCGTGTCATTGGCCCTCTTGATCACCTCCTCTATGGTCCTGCAACCCATTGTAAAGTGTTGAATGTAGTACAACATACTTTAATAGTGCTCTATGTTTGTTTTAGCTACAAATAGTGCTTGCTCAATAGCATCGAAACCGGGATAAGTAATAGTTTTGGGGACCAATAGTGGGTTGTACTCACTTGAATTTCATGAGCGACATGACGGGGCCGAAAATCTCATCCTTTACGATCACATTGTCCTCCTGATGAAGGGAGAGTATTAGACAAAAATGTAAAATAGACAGAAGTTTAGATTCTCTCAAAACAAAGGTTCATGTTCTTTAAGGAATATGCTGTGGATTGATAGCATACATTAACATCTGTGAAGATTGTTGGCTGAATGTAGTACCCTTCAGTGCCTAGATGCTTGCCCCCAGTCAAAAGCGTAGCTCCTTCTCTCTTTCCATGCTCGATGTAGGAATGTATTTTCTCAAACTGTTTCTTATCGACCTAGGATTTACCATAATTTGTGTCAGGCTTATTGTCAATTGCATGTTCTATCGCATGATCTAGCCAGTTCTTGCAACTTAGTAGTGTTCATTCTTACCTGTGGTCCTTGACGGACATTCGGATCAAATGGGTCACCGACTGGCCAAGCCTTGGCCTTTGCCACTAGCTTCTTCTCGAATTCTTCATAGATTGCTTCTTGGACATAGACACGAGACCCCGCGACACATACTTCTCCCTGTAATAGAGAATTGAATCAAGAAACTATAATAATTTCGAGTATTCAGAGCTTATTCTTTGTTTGGCAAATGGCGTAAAAAGTTCAGATACCATACCTTGTTATAGAGGATACCAATCAGAGCAAGATCAGTAGCAGTATCTAAATCGGCATCATCAAAGACTATAAGAGGCGATTTGCCCCCCAATTCGAGCGACACTTGTTTCAAATTGCTCATTGCCGCGGCCTGCATCACCATGTGCCCTACTTCTGTAGACCCCGTAAAACTAACCTAAAGTGAGGTTTTGATGGACAAGTATATTCTCACGTAAGTCAACTAATGTTATGTTATACGATAATAGAAGATTTCATGAAAGAAAGAACTCTGGATCACACCATATCAATGTCCATATGACTACTTATCGCTGCACCAGCCGTCGGTCCAAAACCGGTAACGACATTGACCACTCCATCGGGAACACCAGCCTGATACAAAAGCAGACCAAGATTTAAAGGCAGAAAAATTATCTGAATAATTTTGTTGTGTATCCTTTTTTGTTTTCTTCCGACATCTATTTTTGAAAACGACTTTGCTATGGCATTACGATTATTCAAAATCATGTTTTCACTTGCTCCAGAAATTCCGTCTTTAAATTTTTGATTAAAAAAAAAAAACTATGGGACGTTATAACTAGAAAGCCTAACCATCAGTTATAGACTAATAAATGACAAAATTATTACGTTTTGTCTACTGATAACTAATTCCAAGTAATTGAATTTCCTAGTTATTAATCCAATTACATGCTAGAAAAATGACTACAACTCTCAATAACAACTTTTCCGAGTCGGTCGACGCACCTTCTTAGCCAAGTGAGCGTAATAGAGAGCCGAGAGAGGGGTTTGCTCGGCGGGCTTCACGATCATGGTGCAACCAGCCGCCAGTGTTGGGGCGACCTTCATAAAGAACATCCCGGTCGGGAAGTTCCAAGGGATGATGTGCCCGATCACGCCGACCGGCTCCCGTAGCGTGTACCCGTGAAGCTCACGCGACATTTTCAAGACCTCGCCGTGGATCTTATCCGCCGCACCGGCATAGTACCTCAGCAGCATGGCAGCGTTAGGGATGTCCCGGGCCTTGCCGACACTGAATAGCTTCCCGGCATCTATAGTGTCCAGAGCAGCTAGTTCGTCTATGTTCTCTTCGATCAAGTCCGCAAATTTTGACATGATCCTTCCCCTTTGCTGTTTGATGAAATTCACAATCATGTCATATGAAAATTAGAATTCATGGACATTAGATTTTTTTTATGAAATGTGGCTTCCACACAAAACCTTTCTTCTAGGTGGATTAGATAGAACTACATAAACTTCGCTATTCGTTTATTCTTTTGGCTACTAGATTGTTGTAACTATAAAATGGAAATTAAAGGAAAATACAAAAGAAAGGCCTTTCATTACTAATTGAAATAGAACAATGCTGGACTCATTTAGACCTATTTACAAATTTAATTTATGATTGATGTGTTAGATTATAAGTAGTCCTTTAAACAAGCGAGCCACATTCAAGAATGTATAATAGTTCATCATATTATCGAGTAATCCAATTTTAGTTGTATAGCATTTCTATTGAGATCACACTAAGACGTATCTCTCCATGTATGCTTCTTCAAATACAAAAAAGAAAAAAAAAATGAACCAAGACATAAGTTGCATATAATAACCTCTATAACAAATCATAAATATAAAATTTGATATCACGAAAAACTCTAAATAAGTACATTTGTGACAAATTTACCTCAAGTTAATTTTTTTGACCACCAAAAACTCTAAAATTATACACATATGATAAATTTACCATTAAGTAGTTTTTTTGAATGACATGTGGCAACCCATTTGTCATAAATATGATAGTTTGTGGTTTTCTTTGATATTAATCTAATTTAACGGACATTAACGAAAGGTAAATTTGTCATCACTATACTAGTTTAGGATTTTGATGGTCAACAAATTAATTTATGATAAATTTTTCATAAGTATATCAGTTTAAATTTTTTTGTGATATCAACCTAAATATGTTACACATAAAGTGTTTCTAGCATTTTTAATGCATCAGTCGAAGAATCTTTTTCAATTTTATTACAATGAAGCGTTCAAATTTCCTACCAAATTTTCTTTCTTATAGCATAAGCATAAATATAATGCACAATTGAGTAGGCCCCAAAAATTATTTAATTGCCCATTACACTAGGAGGTGGCTCTTTTTCAATTTTATTACAATGAAGCGTTCAAATTTCCTACCAAATTTTCTTTCTTATAGCATAAGCATAAATATAATGCACAATTGAGTAGGCCCCAAAAATTATTTAATTGCCCATTAAACTAGGAGGTGGCCGACACCATCAATCAATATTAGGTACAAATAATAACATAGTACTGACGTGACGGGGAAGAATAGCGAGAAAAAACAGAACCAAAAAGGAATCTCACCGGTCGATCAAATGCAAATTAATCGATCAACATATTGTTCACATCATACGCATTACAATAGACTCTTATGTTTGAATTTTTAATATCTCTAATGCTTATCTATTAGTTTTCCTTTTTCCTCACATGTAATGATTAGGTGCAGTGTCATTCAAAAGAGATTGCTGTACGACCCAAAATAAAAAAAGGAGACGCTTGAGACGTCATATTTTATTATAATAATCCACTCTATTGAACGATAAAGATTTTCCATACTATCCATCCATCACTTTTCTTGGAGTCAAAATAACGCTCGAACTATTTACTGATTCTTTAATTAAAATAAAGATTAGGATAAGCATGAACAATCGATCCATTAAAATTCAACTTACTAAGTAAGACATCAAGAACTATTTTTCTTCGAGGTGTTTTGCTCAGTTTATCTCACTAATTATCCTGACTAAAATCGACGGTGTAATTTCGATAAAATCATATTCATAAGTGAATTTTTGAATTTATTGCCAGTGGTATTATTATCTTTTCAATTTGATGGAAAAAAAACACAGAAAGGGAAAGAGAAAATAGGAGGGACGTACGTAGCCGGGCATGCGTGGCCAAGGGCCGTGATCAAATGCTCGACGGGCAGCAATCACGGCCAAATCCACGTCCTCTTCGTCTCCCTCCGCGACTCTTGCCACCACTTGTCCATTTCTTGGATCTTTCGTCTCGAATGTCCTTCCTATTCATCCAATTTCATTCGCCATAACGAATCAGAAACCCAAAAACCAGCAGCAGCAGCAGCAAAAGCAGAAGCAGAAAAAGAAGATGATGAAGAAGAAGAAGAAGCAGCCAACAAGAACAAGAATTTGTTAGGACGGCGAGCTTCTCTCACAGTCGACAACAATTGAAATTGCTCTTTGCTCATCGGACATGCAATACTACGTAAGACTCTCTCGAGGTCAATCTCGATTCAGATGGTCCTTTTCCTTTCGGTACCCTGTTTTCTGTACTTCCGAACTGAGCAATCAGTGGCAGTCATCAAAAAGCGAGCTGCTCGAGTGAGACCAAACCGAATTCAAGACAGCTTGTTCACGGGTCACGGCACAACTGTCGGAGACAGAGGTATGGTGAACCATGAAACCGACAAATGAAATCCTCATCAAGGCAGTGCCCAAAAAAAAAAAAAAAAAAAGATGACAGGAAACTGGCGATTGAATTGGAGGGCCTTCATGAAATTCTAAAGAAACTGAAGGGACATAAGAACACAGAACTAGGATTGTTCGTTGTTGTTATACGAGTGACCGAGAAAATAACAATTCGCACGAGTATTCTGACCTCTACCTTTGACAGAATCGACGAACTCGCCATTGATGAAGAGCTTGGTGAACTTAATCTCCGGAACATGAGCATCAAACGTCTTTAGATTCACATTCCCATTGCTGCGGTGCTCTGCCATCTCTTGCTTGTCTGCACTCGAATCTCTCACGCTTTCGGCAGGAGAGAACCTCTTAATATAGTCGGTTTTCCTTGTCGTAACACGTAGGGGTATTTTCGGAAATCTGGCCATGGATTCCTCCTTTGTGTTTTTTTTTTTTTCGTTTTTTAACATACAATTTTACCCCTCACAAGTGGGGCTATCAAATGAGTGGTGGATCATATCAAAACTAATCCGACTTAAATTGATACATTTAATCCTTTTTGATTAATTTATCTTTAATGCAAATTTATTAATTTATAATCGACGCAACCCATTTACTAAAATACTTCTATATTTAATCCAACCTACACAAATCCGTATCCACATAATTAACCCACTTAGAGTTTAAGCTCCTCATGTGTATATGTTATTTGCGTAAATCACTGTTTCGTCTATAAAAAGCTAAAGAATTGACTTTCAACTTTGCATTAACTTTTTATTTTGTAAATTGATTCACAACAAAGAATAAGAGGAAGTTAGTACTTGATAGTGAATTTATAAAATTATAGCAATAAATAACGTGGAGGAATTCAAATTTTAATTAAATGGAATGTAGGATATTAAAGAAAATTATTTATGCTTACCACAATTGCAATGACAAGAATTAAGATTTAAATATTACATAAAAAACAATAGTGCTAATTGCAAGCAACCGAGGAAAGATTATTTCGATAACTAATAGACAAACTCACAAAATTAATAGAAAAATACTAGGGAAAAAATAAGCAGTCCTGATATCCTTAATAAGGGTGAAGTCAGGCACATCTTGTAGGCCTACCAAGACTTCTCCAAACTTGAAACAGTCTGATGAGTCTATTATTTTATAAAAGATGAATAGAGAGTCACAAAAGTGGGATGAGTTTGGGTAAAATGTGAACCCATTTAACACCCATAATAACTCAGTCCATCAAATAATTTTTTAAGAAATGAGTGTTCCCCATTTTGACTAATTAGTCATTATTGGCTATTCCAAAAAAAAGGTTGAAACCATTTTTTAAAAAAATATTACTCAAAGGACGGTGGAAGGGTTTGTGGAGGAGAATCTAATTCATCGGTTTATAACCTAAAAAAATAAATACCAATCAAGGAATTATTTTCATAGGAGAATGTGTTAGATTTTACAAGATCAAGAGGTGTTTATATGTGACATCCAGAAATATCATGCATCAATTAATATATGTGGATTTATAGACGATAAATGTCCCTAGTAGAAATTTCAATTGGGTTATTAGTAATGTATTAGAAGAAGGTCTGTAGTCAAAGGAAAGTGATTCCATTAGGGCAATTAATGAATATTTGCCCTCAGCTCAATTACTTGGACTTTAGGCTTTATTTATTTATTTATTTATTTATTATTATTATTATTATTATTATTATTATTTTATACCTAGGGAACCCCGTACAGCCAGTAGCCGGCGGGTAAACCCTAGGGCGACACTAGCGGAGGATCTACTACCCCGACGTCACGCTTAAGATCCCGAGCGTCCCGCGGGATTCGGACTCCTCCGTCCT
This sequence comes from Eucalyptus brandiana, assembly GCA_014182725.1. NCBI lineage: Eukaryota > Viridiplantae > Streptophyta > Magnoliopsida > Myrtales > Myrtaceae > Eucalyptus > Eucalyptus brandiana. Next base: position 45,854,628 of record CM024670.1, on the reverse strand, counting down.
GGGTACACATCATGGGAGCTCTTATCCAGCTAGGCCACCGCAAGTGGTGGACTTTAGGCTTTATTTGTTTTGCCAAAAATGAATAAAAGAAAAACATTTTCATTATCTACAATAATATATGTCCAACCATTTTGCGCATGATGAAATTTTCTTCTTTCATTTACTTTTATAAGTTATACAAACTATAAATATTTTTCAAATTGTTCATTTTCAGCGAAACAAATGCACTCTTAGATAAAATTGCCACTGCTCTAGTAGTTGAAAAAACCTACCACCTAAGATTTGGTCGGTCAGTGAATTCGAATCATTATTTAAAACAATGTCCACAATGTATACTTATTGACAAAATTGGTCAACTTCATACTCTTATTTGAAATTTCCCTCCAATCAATGCGTGCAGAGGAGGTGAAGAAGTGTCTGCATGAACAATTTAACACATGTAGGTTGTACCTAACAAAACAACCCTACGTCATATTACATTCCATTCCGCATCGATTTGGGTTGTATCGGAGCTTCGATTGACTAGCGTCACAAATTCATACATGTGATCTTGAGGAAGCCTTACAACCAGTGTAGGGATATGATATGATGTGAGGTCGGGAAACCCTTTCAGTTCATATCCACTAATAACCTCTCGCCTTGGATTTAATTACATAATTTACATTATGTGAGTGCCAAAACGATATGCATTCTGTTTCTTGTATATTATACCTTATAATTCGTAAGGTGTGTTTATTTTAGAGAAAACTTTGGCCATAAATAATTTTTCATTTATCGATCATTTTTAGCAAATCACACAAGTGAAAACGCTTTCAGTCAAACAAACACACTCTTAATCATACATAATTTGATAATTTGAGCCATCAGATGATGCAAATGCCCCCCACCCCTCTCCTTGCCTAAAATTCTCTCAAAGCCATGGAGAGTTGTAAATGGGGGTCACAACAGATTTGACTTGTAGGTATTTGTGGAGAGCGTCCAAACCAAGATCTCTGCCAAAGCCGCTCATCTTGTAGCCGCCGTAAGGACAGTCATTGTCAAATGCAAAGTAGCAATTTATCCAGATGATGCCTGCTCGAATTGACCTTGAGACCGTGTTTGCTAGATCTATGTTATTCGTCAGAACCCCTGCTGCTAGACCATACCTCGTGTCATTGGCCCTCTCGATCACTTCCTCCGTGGTCCTACAACCCATTGTAAAATGCTGAATGTCATGCAACATACTTTGATAGTGCTCTATGTTTGTTTTAGCTACAAATAGTAGTGCTTTGCACCGAAACCGGGGTAAGTAATAGTCTTGGGGAACAATAGCAGGTCATACTCACTTGAATTTCATGAGTGACATGACAGGGCCGAAAATCTCGTCCTTCACGATCACGTTGTCCTCCTAATGAAAGCAGGGAATCAGAGGAAACCGCAAAATGGTCATAAGTTCAATTCCTCTCCAAACAAAATTTCATGTTCTTTAAGGAATGCGTTGTGGATTGATAGTGCACCTTAACATTTGTGAAGATTGTTGGCTGAATGTAGTAACCTTCGGTGCCCAGACGCTTGCCCCCAGTCAAAAGCGTGGCTCCTTCTCTCTTTCCATGTTCGATGTATGAAAGTATCTTCTCAAACTGTTTCTTATCGACCTATGATTTACCATAATTCGTGTCAAGCTAATTGTTAACTATATGCTTTATTGCAAGATCTAGCCATTCCTTGCTACTTGGTAGTGTTCGTTCTTACTTGCGGTCCTTGACGGACATTCGGATCAAATGGGTTGCCGACCGGCCAAGCCTTTGCCTTTGCCACCAGCTTGTTCTTGAACTCTTCATAGATCCCTTCTTGAACATAGACACGAGAGCCCGCAACGCATATTTCTCCCTGAAACAGAGGTTTTAATCAAGAAACAGTCATTATTTTGGGAATTCGAAGCTTATTCTTTGTTCTCGCAAATTCCATATAAAAAAAAAAAGTCAGACACCTTACCTTGTTATGGAGGTTACCGGTTAGAGTAAGATCAGTAGCAGTATCTAAATCAGCATCATCAAAAATCACAAGAGGTGATTTCCCACCCAATTCAAGCGACACTTGTTTTAAATTGCTTGTCCCTGCGGCCTGCATCACAATGCGTCCCACTTCTGTAGACCCGTAAAACTAACCTGAAGTGAGGTTATCATGCCACATCAGTCAAAAGCAAAAAATCAACGAGCATATCTATACCAAGTTTGACTGGTGTTATGTCATCCCGAAGAAAGAATTCATAATCGTACCATGTCAACGTCCATATGATTGCTTATCGCCGCACCGGCTGTCGGTCCAAAACCGGTTACAATGTTGATTACTCCATCGGGAATGCCGGCCTGACACAAAGTAAACCAACAATTTAGGAAGGAAAATTCCGCAAACAGTTTCCTGGTATATCCTCTTCTTTTTTTCTTTTTTTTTTTCTGATAACTGTTTGTAGGAACAACTTTGTTATGCCATAAATGACGTTCGAAATTATGTTTTCACTTGCTCTTATATTGCTGTCTTCAAATTTCTGATTAAAAACCAGTGGAGCATTATTACGAGAAAACTTAACCATCACTTCTAGACTAATAAATGACGAAATTCTTTCGTTTTGTCTAGTGAAAACTAATTCCTAGTAATTAAGACCTACTTAATATATGCTAGAGAATGAGTCGTCCTCTTCCAAATTAACTTTCTCGAGTCGCATCGACATACCTTCTTAGCCAAGTCAGCGTAAAAGAGAGCCGATAGAGGGGTTTGCTCGGCGGGCTTCACAACCATGGTGCAGCCAGCCGTCAGTGCCGGCGCAACCTTCATCATGAACGTGGTGGTTGGGGCGTTCCAAGGGATGATGTGCCCGACCACGCCGACCGGCTCCCGCAGCGTGTACCCATGAAACTCTCGCGACATTTTTAGTGTCTCGCCATGGATCTTGTCTGCTGCGCCGGCATAGTACCTAAGCAGCATGGCAGCGTGAGGGATTTCCCTAGCCTTGGCCACGCTGAATAGCTTCCCACCATTTATAGTGTCTAAAGCGGCCAGTTCATCTATGTTCTCTTCGATTAAGTCCGCAAATTTCGACATGATCCTTCCCCTTTGCTGCTTATGAAATTTATAGTCATATATCATAGAAAAATGTAAATACATGACATTAGAATTTAAAACGAAATATTGCTTAGAGGTGGCAAAATGGGTCATGGACCCATTTTGCACCCATATTTTTCATATATGGGTCGAATATGGGTTAATAGCCCATTACAACTATTAACCCACGTTCACCTTATTTTTAGTTCAATTTTATATGGGTCGAAAATGGGTCACACTCTCTGACCCATTTTCGACCCATTTTTAAAACCCAAAAACGCCGAGTCTTCGTCTTCGTCTTCGTCTTCGACCTTCACCATCGAGTCTTCAACCCACCTCCGCCGCTCGCCTCCGAGCGCCTCCGAGCCGCCTCCGCCACTCACCGCCGCAGCTCGCCTCCGAGTCGCCTCCGCCACCCCCTCTGAGGCTCGCCTCCGCCGCTCCCTCGAAGGTCGAGCTTCGTCACCCACCTCCGCCGCTCGCCTTCGCGGCTCGCCCACGAAATCGGAGGTGTCCAGGCCGACACCCTGCGGTTCGGCCTCCATGGCGTCAAGAGCGAGATCGTCGGATCTCACCCTCTCGAATCCGCCTACCAATCGGTAACCCTTTTTTTTTCTCCCTTTCCGTTGGTGCGGGTGGGGGACTTTCTATTCGCTCTTTGTACTGCCCTCTCGTCTCGGGGATGTTGGAATTAAGCGGCATTGGGTTCGTGTCGATGTGGGTATCCTGAATCTTTGCTCATCAAGAAGATGTAGCGACCGATCATCGAGACAAAACGAGGCGTTTTCAGCTATGTGCGTAGCTGGTTTTTTTTTATCATCATGACTCAGCAAGCGTGCATTAATTTTTTTTTTTTGTTTGCTATTCTAACGCAGGCAGTAATTGCGGATGGTAATCCGGTAGTTCCCATAGGCAGATGTTATTTGTTTTCTGAAATTCTGTTTCCAGTTGCGGTGCCCCTTGAGGCGTCTCCTGTGGTTGCCCTCTGGGTGTTTTTGTATTGCTGTTGCCATTGTTGATATTGATATCATTGATTGGCAAGCTATTTCAAAATTCAAAGGTTAGTCATCGGTACCATAAAGCCACAATCTATGTTAGTTTTGTTACCGAGTCAATTCCTGCAGATGTACTTGTCCATGAACAAATAGAGCTTTGACTCATATCGACTGTCATTTAAAGGTGGAATTTCCTAAATTAGCAGTGATACTTTCAGAGTAGTTCTGGTTATTCTTGAAGATCAACATTCTAAATATCATTGCTATAGTCAGGAGACTTGTGATTGGACAGTGGCAATTGATTCTGAATTTGCTAGTACCAAGATGCTATCTAGTGGCATGGGGTTGTTGTTAGTTATCATGTGTGAGAGCCTTGCACTGTATTGATGTTCACTTAACAGTCAATTGGAGGTTTTCCTTTTTTTTCTGTGGAATTCAAAAGTTTGACCTTTTCTTTCTCAAGGACTTCATCTGTTTAGCCGAGAATTGCATGTTACAAGAGAAATGGTAGCATCCATTCTCGCCTTAAGGTGGAAAAGAACTTGTTCTGCTGTTTGTAGAGTATACTATTCTTGTTTGTGGCGAGATCTTTCTTTGAATTGTTCTCTTGTGGCTTCATGGAAACAGTGCTGCTTTGTTGAAAGACAAGGTCAGTCTTGGTGAATTGGAGAAATTTTGCTTTGGGATTTTCTTGCGTCGGCTGATCTCTCTCTCTCTCTCTCTCTCTCTACAGTTTTAAGGGAATAAAATTGACAGTAATTTTTGTACATAAAATTAGCGGGGTCTCTTTTCTAGGAATTAGTTGTTGATTATACTGTTCTGCTTGAAACCAGTTTATCTCGTGTTAATGCATAGTGGTAATCTAACTGCTAGATGTCCTTTCAGGAGCAGTGGATATTTCGCCTGCATATTGAAGCTTCTTCTTTATATTTCTTATTCTTTATGTAGTCTCTTGGGTCTGTCTACTTCCTTCGTAACGCTCAATTGGACTTGTTTTGGTTCTACAGAAGCGCATAGAGAGCTTGACGGAAGCTGAGCTCGAAGCTTTGCTGGAGCAAGTGGAGGAAGAGAAGAGACGCGCGTAGCGAGCGGCGAGCAAGTCAATTGAAGTGCACACGCCATCTGTATATAAGTATGGCATCAAGTCGACTTCCAAGACTATCCTTTTAATCTATCTATTTTAGTAGCCATGTGAAGGGAAGCTTCGACTGCAATGAATTTACTGTTTCATAGTCATATAATCAGATTGAGTTTGTTTTTCAGAGCTTTATCTTTATTTTTTTGGGTTCTCTTGGCAATCTTTCATTTCCTGCATTGATGTTGTTCAATGTCATATTTGTCACTCGGTTGAGTTGGAGATTTTTATGTTGCTGTCTGGATCTTAGCCTATGGTTTATGGATTTTCCGTCTCTAACAATCTTCAAGATGATGTCTCTTGTTCTTGCCTAAATTTGCATTTGAATCAAGTCTTTTGCTGCACTGGCCTGAAGCTGGCTTACTCTTTTTTCTCTTATGTGGCCAACCATTCATTTTTTACCAAGGTGTGTTTTCCCTCCCACTGTTTATGACGTATTCCCCCTTATTTTGCAGGCCCCAGTCTGTCAGCAACCACTGAGGAGATTCCCCAAGAGGAGATTCTTTGCTGGTTTAGTTTTTTGTTGTAATTGAAGGTGGATAAAGCAGGGGCGACTGTGCTGTTTGAGGAGCCAACCAAGGGGAGCAACAATGTGGGAGTGGTGGTGAGTCCAGTTCGTCTTGCCAGCCTTGGCGAATTCGGGAGTTCTCAGTTTGTCGCGAACAAGCTCATACAAGCTAAAAAGCACATAGTAGGTGCTGCTTCAATCGATTGCTTGGTTTTGAATGTGGAATGTCTTAACAGTACTGCATTTGAAGCCTCTTATGTTTTGGGGCAATCTATTATTTGGTAGATAATTTGGTTCTTGGTAGAGTTGCTGAGAATTGTATCTTGGAGCTGTCTTATTGAGGGGAAACATTGAAGTGAAGTGTCTTTCTGCAGTGCTGAAGAATTATTCCTTCGTATGCTCACCATACGAATTTCTTACTCAAAAGGCTGGAAATGTTAGCTTCATATCTTAATCAAGATGATGAATTCATTTGTGAGTAAATAATTTGACCTCAATAGTATGCTTACTTTAAATAAGAGAAGCATGTGTATAGTTCAATTCTTCATAAATATTTCAATTTATAGGTTTTTTAACAATTTTTATTTTATTTACTATTTTTTAATTTAATTTGAGGTTTTTATCCAATTAGCATATATCTTAAAGTCAGCGCGGTTTTTTTTTTTTTTTTTTAGAATATTAGTAAGTTTTAGCAATATGGGTCGAGTCGGGTATGTGTCGGGTATGGGTCGGGTCGGGTATGGGCCATTATATATACATTACTGATAATATGGGGCCAAAACGGGTTAAATGGGTCGAATATGGGTCGACCCATTTTCGACCCGACCCATACCCGACCCAACCCACCCATTTGCCACCTCTATATTGCTAGACAATGTTTTAGAGGTTTAGATAGAACTACATGTGAATTTCGGTTTTTGTTTATTCTTTTGGCACTATATTGTTATGATTATGAAACGAAAATCAAAAGAAAAAAAAAATACAAAAGAAAGGACTCATGTTACTAATTAAAATAGAACAGTGCTACCCTTATTCAAATCGGTTATCAAATTTAGTTTACTAAGTGAAGTCTCAAATTATAAGTGGCCTTTTAAAAAAGTGAGCCACATTCATGAACCTGTATAGTTTGACAGTTATTATCTAAATCGATATTTCTAGCATATTCTATTGAGATGACACTAGACATGTATCTTCATGTTATGCTTCTCTAGACGCAAGAAAATGAACCAAAAGCGAATGTTCCTAGCAAAAAAAAAGAACTAAAACACATGTTATCTACAATAACTAGTAGTGAAAAAAGGCATCACTGGCGTTCGAACATGTGGAAGACTAAAATAATTAAGAAAGTAAATCACATCTCAAGAATGGGTAGACTTTATATATATTAGCTAGACTAAAATGTTTATTTTCCAAAACATAAAAAAGAAAACCTGTACAACCGCTGCTCTGGGAATAAATTAGACACAATCATTTAAGTTGATTGCATACTCTAGCTACCATGATCGGTCGAAGGACCTTCGTCATCTTAATTCCTATAAAGTGTTCGACCAACCACCAAAAAAAGAATACTTTTTTTACTCTTAATCATAAATATAATGCAGATGCGAGTGGGCCCCCTAATTTTGTGATTTCAAATAGGTAAGCAAGGATGAAAAAGAAATAAAATAATCTTATCCGCATCATAATAATTGCTGAGATGATGCAATTAAAATACGATTTTGTGCAAAATTTAAAAGGAATAAAAAAAAAACAATTAGTTCGGTCCGTTTCCCCTTATCTCGTGGGGTTAGCGTTTTGCTTGCTTCTTTCCTTTTCCCTATCTTAGTTGGTGGCGGACACTATCAATCAATAATATTCCAGCTCGCCCATTTTAGAGCAGATGGAGATTATCGAAGATAATATAAGACAAATTACAAGTCATGAACCTTAAAAAGTTTTTTAGGTTTTGTTTTGTGTGCTTTTCAGCTAATTGTGTGAATTGTCCGCAGTTCCACGTTCGAAAAGATGTGCAACACGTTATCATTATTTATAACATAGTATTGATATGATTGGGAAGGTAGAGGGAATTAGAAAAAAAGAGCGGAAAAATATATGATCGTATATGTGAGTTATAAATTAATCATCTAACGATATGATTTGGTTTATACGTATCTCAATCGATTTTTATTTTATTTTTTGAATTTTAAATCTTTCTATTCATTATAATTAGTGTTCTTCACGTGTCATTGTCAGTTGGTACGCCATCATAAAGAAAATCCCCTGAAATCTTGAGGGTAAGCTTTGGGACAATGCACTTTACCCTCTTGAATCATAAAGATTTACTTAGATTGTCACTTTTCTTAGCTTTAAAGCTACGCTTGAACCCGTCAAAAATATAGATAAAAGACAGAACATCAAAATCAATTTACTAAATCAAGTGTCAAATCCTAAGTTCTATTTGCTTGCTTGCTCTCTCGTCTTGTCGAGATCCTCTCTATCACCTGGGTAGAGCTCTTCATCGTTCCTCCTCTTCTATAGCCTCCTGTTGATCTTCCTGCCATGTCGATGGTTCTCTATCATCCTTCTCTTCCTCTCAGTCTTACATCCATCCTAAATCGCTACCCATTTCTTACTTTTTCCTCTTTCTCTTCACTTATCTACTCTTGCATGTCGATATTATCGACGCTACCAACTTCCCTCTGTTGATTAGTTCCACTATTTCATCGATGGCCCTTGACGATGACCCGGATGCATCCAGAATTGCTGCACTTTGTCATAAACTTGGTCGATTAAGTACGGAAAAAGAGATTGCGAGTTGCGAGTTGAACCCACACTGGTGCGGTTGACGAATGTAAGCTTCATTGTCGGTAAAGTCCCCTCCAACCCTTCCTTTAATTTTCCGGCTTTTCGAGTCAGTCTTGAAGAGGGCCTGGAGGTTGGACCATGCGAAATCATACAGAAAGAAGCGGGACTGTATTTAGCAAAATTCAAGTCTCAAGCTGAAAAACAGCGAATTCTTGACACTGGACCTTGGCAATTCTCGGGACATCTTATCAATTTTAAACCCTGGATTGCTAACACCCTTCTACACAGCTATGACTTTTCAACATGCGCATTTTGGGTTCAGATAATTGGGTTACCTTTGGAATGTAGTACTTTGCTGAAATGATTCGCACCGCTTTGTTAGTACGGTTGGCCCCTGTTTTGCAAGTTAAACGAGTTCGCCTGCGGTTCCGCCTTGAAAGCTTGTCGTGCTCGTGTTGAATTGGATTTATCTACACCACTTTGAAGGTAGGGCGGCTAATTAAACTTAACAATCAAACTCTGTGGTTGGATTTTAGGTATGAAAGGTTACCTCACTACTGCTATTCCTGCGGACGTCTGGGCCATTACACGGATTCTTGTCCCTTCATTCCTTTTGAGGAAAACATGATAACCGAGGCTGATAAAACTCCCTATGGGCCATGGTTAAAAGCGAAGTTCGAAATGTAGCCCTTCGGCAATGTTACTATGGTTCATCATGTATGGAGGAGGAGAATGAAGAATTCATACCGAAACTCCTCCCACGGCGGTTCACACCCTTCCACTTCTTCTACCGCCTGTTCTCGTTATAACATCTTCTCCACAGAATCTACTCCACTTGATCCACAGCTCGAAATTATTCCTCTAACATGCCTCCACACGAGAAACACATTGTAACCACTTTGCTCTCATTCCAGCTACAGAGAAACTGAAAGGAGTGCAATGGCCACCATCAACTCATCAGGCCAAAAAAGGGAAAAGTATTCGACCGATTAGTAAGATCAGTCCGAAGAAACCCAGGCGTTACTCTCCTTATACCTTACCGGAAGAACCTACTGGACTGTATGACGACTCTTCCTTGTTAGACACACCCATCATGGAGGCTTCTGAAGAACTTCTGCGGGCGACGGTGGCTGGCCCTAAACAGTCACCCAATCAACGATGAAAATCATAAGTTGGAACCGTCGGGGTTTGGGCAATCCCCCCCCGACAGTCCTATCTCTAAAAGCCCTTTTGGCTAAGGAAAAGCCCGACCCGCTTTTTTGATGGAGACAAAAAATGTTGATGATGTTATCCTTCGCTTGAAAAAATCCTCTGGTTTTTGCATCACAGTTGGTTAGCCCCGTTGGTTCGGCGGGGGGATTAGCTATTTTTGGAATGCGGGGCTTTCTCGTCGGATTTCTCCTCCTCTCGGTATTTTTGGACTTCACTTGTCTCGGATATCTCCGATGCTCGGTCTATGAGGATTACTTGTCTTCATGCTCCTGCAGTTTTTCAACACCGTCGCATCTTTGGCGGACTTTACGTCGGTTCGGCGGCTTTCTGTCTTACCTTGGTTATCTTTGTGGTGACTTTAATGAAATATTACATAGATGGGAGAAAATAGGAACCCGTCAACCAGACTCTTACCGCATTGATTCTTTCCGTGAGCTTCTTAATGATTGCCGGTTGTTGGATTTACCTTCTCATGGCTGTGCTTATACGTGGTCCAATAATAGAGTGGCGATGCTTTGGTGAATGAGAGATTGGATCGAGCGGTTTGCACCGCCTGAATGGCGTGTCGCATACCCGAAAGCTCAAGTGTTTGCTATGCCCGCAATAGGTTCCGATCACGCCCTCTAGTTATTAACACCACACCCAGTTTGAGTCGACGAAGGAAACACTTTACCTTTGAAGCTTTTTCGGAACCAAGACCCGGATGTCAATCGGTTGTTCACACCTCCCGGCACTCATTTGCGACAAGGGATTCTTCTCTTCCGGTAAAGCTACGTGCAGTCACCACGGCTTTGTCTACTTGGAGTCGCCGGGTTTTCTCTCATAACGAGGCACTGAGGCCATTGAATTAGAACATCGATTCTGATTTTATCAAACCAAAGCATCCTACTATCTTGAATCAATCCCAAGAACAAAAGATTAAACTTGAACTTCAAAGCAAACATGGCGAGAGGGAAGAGCAATATTGGGCGATGCGATCAAGGATCAACTGGTTACAATGGGGAGATCGTAACACTAAGTTCTTTCATGCTACCACTATTCAACGACGGCATCGCAATCAAATTAGTATGTTGAGGAATGAATCTCAGGAATGGGTTAGGGATATTGAACACATTAAAGAAATGACCACTAACTACTTCTCTCGGCTTTATACTACCTCGGGCCTAGACCTTATGCACAGATTTTAGACCAATGTCCACACATGATTGATGCAACAATGAATGCAACTCTCCTAGCTCCACCCACCCTTGAAGAAGTTCAAGTTGCTACCTTTCAATTAGGTGCTTCCAAGGCACCGGGCCCGGATGGTTTAAGTGGCTTATTTTATCAATCACATTGGGAAATTCTCAAAGTTGATATACACAGAGCAGTTCTTCAGTTCTTTTCTTCTGGTATACTACCTCCATCTTTAAAAATGAAGCTGCTATCACTCTAATTCCTAAAACCCCAAACCCGGAAAGCTTGGATCGTATCGCCCTATTAGTCTCGTAACTATGCCTATAAAATCTTTTCTAAGGTGCTGGCTAATCGCTTGAAACCATTGCTGCCTCGCGATCAAGAACAGAGTGCGTTTGTTCTTTGCGGGAGACAAATTCAAGACAATGTTCTAATTGTACAGGAAGTTATTCATCAGCTAAGACACGGAAAAGTAGGCGTCATTTTAAAGCAATACTCAAGTTAGATATGCAGAAAGCTTATGACCGTGTTGAATGGGACTTTCTTCGCGATTATTTACTTCATTTGGGCTTCCATTCTCATTGGGTTAATCTTATTATGCAAAGTGCATTTCCACGCCATCTTTCTCAATTAAACCGAATGGGGAATTTTTACCGACTTTCCACCCAACCCGTGGTCTGAGGCAGGGAGATCCTCTTTCCCCTTACTTGTTCATCATTGTCGCAAATCTTTTATCTTTCCTAATTAGGAATGCTATGAATATGGGCACGCTCACAGGAATCCAACTGAATCAATGGTGTCCTACTCTATCGCACCTCTTTTTCGGCGACGATGCAAAGTGTTTTTTCTTAATGGTACCTTTTGGAGTGTCGAATCTTTCCAATATATTGAATCAATATTGCTTGGCTTCAGGACAAATGATCAATCGAAACAAGTCTCGGTGTTTTCTTTAGTCCTTGTTGCCCTACATCTCTCCGGGAAAATCTCGCAGTGCATTACGGGTACCAATTTTTTATTTGTGGGAAGTACCTAGGCATTCCTACCGGCGGGGAAGATCTAAAAGGATATGTTTTCCGGTCGTTGACTAGAGTTCATTTGAAATTAGAAGGATGGAAGGAGAAACTAGTGTCAAAGGGTGGAAAGGAGGTTTTATTAAAGACAGTTATTCAATCTATCCCTCAATACGCAATGTCTGTGTTTAAGATTCCCATATCATTATGTAAAGTTATTGAGAAAAGAATGGCAAAATTCTGGTGGAGTAATGATACAAGTAGATCTGGAATTCCTTGGCGAGTTGGAAAAATCTTCAGCAAAGAAAAGAGCTAGGTGGATTGGGTTTTCGTGATCTGGTGAGTTTTAATCATGCTATGCTTGGTAAGCAAGCTTGGCGTCTATTGCATCAACCATTATCATTATGGAGTAAGTTTTTTAAGGGTTTATATTATCATTCTTCCACTTTTTAAAAGCAAACAAAGGCATTCGGCCCTCATGGGGTTGGCGAGCTTATTATGTGGGAGGAATGCAATTTTACCACACATCACTTGGTCTCGTGGGAGATGGAACATGTATTAATATTAGAGAAGATCGCTGGCTTCCTATGGGAATTCTCGGTGGACCTAGAGCCCCTGCTGAACCTGCACTAGTAGCTGATCTTATTGACCAGACCACCAGTTCATGGAAGGTTGATTTATTACACAGCATTTTCGACAAGCCAATCATTCAACATATCACAGACATTCCAATTCGACCTAACTTCACTTCAGATGCACTTATATGGACAGCAACTAAACGGGAGTTTACAGTCAAATCAAGCATATCACGCAATCCATCGACACAATTAAGTGCCATCCTTTGAATCTGCGTCTACTTCGTATCAACTTCCTACCGGTTATGGCGTAATCTCGGAAGATGCCCGCCGCACCTAAGCTCCGAGTCTTTCTCTGGTCACTTTGTAGTAATGCTTTGGCGACGCGAGAAAACCTGCATCGCAGACATATATTAGACAATCCTTGTTGCACTTTATGCACAAGTAAGAATCCAGAAACATTAGAGCATTTGTTCTTACTCTGTTCATGGACTCATAGGGTGTGGAATCACTCACAGATTGGGATTTCAGTCCTTCCAACTCGCATTCAGCGTCTGGACTCTTGGATTGTGACAACGATTGGCGACGGCCATCGCTTACCCCGGCTGGCCTTCATTACTAACATTCTGTGGCAGATCTGGCGTGCTCGGAATGCCTTTGTCTTCCGCGGTTCTTATCCCAATCCAAAGCAGGTCGTAGAGGCGGCACTGACTCACGCCCAAGTTGATCGCTTATCTTCATCTCCCTCTTTGCATCAAAGGAGTTCCATTAGAAATAGATCCCATCTATGGCGTCCTCTAGATCTCGGAGTTTTGAAGGTCAATCTCGATGGTTCTTTCCATCAAGGGAGAAATTATGGTACGATTGCTTGTATTTGCAGGGATCATCAAGGTAGACTTACCGATGGCTTCTCCGTAGGTGTCGTGGCTGTCTCTCGCTCTCCGTGTCGAGATTCAAGCCCTCTCTTACTCGCTTCGTCACCTATTGCAAAGCAAGGCCTTCAAACCTGCAAGCACTAATCGTTGAATCGATAACCTCTTTGTTGTGGAAACGCCGAATCGTCGCTCCCGGCCGCCATGGCGCGATCGATCTCTCTTTGCCGAAGCCGCTTTCCTTCTAACCCTATTTCCCAATCTCAAGTTAGGGTTTTTTGTAGAGAGGCGGTCGGTTCGCCCGGGCTTGCAAGGCCCATACGGGCACATCTTTGTCGATAATTGGGCCATTCGTCTGCCCTCTCCTCTTTTCAATCTTTTATGCGCGGACGCTCTTGCCGCGGGTTGTAAGGGTTTTTCGTAGTAATGAAAGTCGACCTTTCGTTCAAAAAAAAAAAAGTTATCTTACACAAATATCCCAGCTAGAATTAACGGTGTCATTTCGATAAAATTAGATTCGCGAGCGAATTTATGAATTAATTTCTTGTGTTATTGTCTCTTTAATTTGATGGAAAAGGAATGGAAGGGACGTACATAGCCGGGCATGCGTGGCCAGGGGCCGTGATCAAATGCTTGGCGGGCAGCTTTCACAGCCAAATCCACGTCCTCTTTGTCTCCCTCGGCAACTCTGGCCGTCACTTGTCCATTTCTTGGATCTATCGTCTCCAATGTCCTCCCTGTTCATCCAGTTTCAATCACCAAAACAAATTAGAAAACCAAGAAAAAGAAGAAGAAGAAGAAGAAGCAACCAAGAACAAGGCTTTGTAAGGACTGCGAGTGTAAGACTCTCTCGAGGTCAGTCTTGATTCAGATGGTCCTTTTCCTTTCTATACTCTGTTTTCTGTACTTCCGAAGAAAGCAATTCTTTAGAAAAACAATAAGCTAGCAAGAACAGATCTCGACGAGGACGGTATGCAGGAGGAGAGTGGGAAACATGAAACCAAGTAACGAATCTTCATCGAGGCGGTGCAAAAACTTGACGGGAGGCTGGCAAGTTCTACCTTTGACAGAATCGACGAACTTGCCATTGATGAAGAGCTGGGTAAACTTAATCTCTGGAACATGAGCATCATAAGTCTTCAGGCTCCCGTTGGCATTGCTCTGGTTCTCTGCCATCTCTCTCTCTTCTCTGCACTCAAAATCTCCCACGTTTATGGCAGGAGGGAGGAGGGAGGGTCCCTTTATATAGCTATGCAGTCGCTTTCCTTCTCGCAACACGCAGGAGTATCTTGGGAAGAAACATTTTTTTGTGACGATTATTTATTAGTGATAGGTGGCTAGCGATAAAATCAATCACAATACACTTTTGCAGAATGATATGGATAAGGACTAGTAATTCGCACTTATGATGTTTGAGATAAGGCATATAAGTTAAAAATCAATCACACAAAAGCATTGGTCTAGGGTCAACCTTGGACCGGCCCAACCCTGCTGGTCCTGATCCGGTTCTCAAAGAGACTGGGTCGGTTCTTGGTCCTAAGATTCCTGGACTAGTACTATGCAGGTTGGTCCTTGATCCTAAAAGTTTATGATCGGTCCAACCCGGACCAACTCTCACTATATATATATTATTTATAATTTCTTATATAGAGAAAATTTTAAAATAAATAGCGTCACCAATATTAAACAGTTATTTAGTGAATAATTCAAGTAATTTTACATTATTCCTTATTAACTTAGATTTTTAATGTGTTTTACAACATCAACAATCATAATTTATAAAGGAGGAAAATGTTTTTGTGAGGAGTCTTCATGGAGTCCAAAATGACATAAATAACTCATTACGGCATTTTTCTCTAGTACTCATTCTCTTATGTCTTATTTATCTTCTTAGTCTTCAATTTGCCAAAATTAAGATAAACAACTTCTCCGCTCACCACTCAACACTTGCCTCGCTCACTTTGGGTTACTCATGCCGCTTGCCACTCGATGCTCGCTTGGTTTGCTTGTCGTTCGACATTTGATGCTCACTCTATTTGACGCTCACCCCACTCAATCTTCACCACTTGTTTTTCTTAGCTGACCTTGCTTGTTATCAAACCTATTGGGTCGGTCTGATTTTCGGTTGCCATTTCAAGGAGTACAAAAAATGAAAAAAATAATAATATTGGTTTGACCCTAGACGGGACCGAACCAATAAGGTTCGATTCGGTCCTCAATCGCTTTTTCAATGAGCATTAAAAATGAAATAAAAAATTATTGGTTGGTCCCGAGTTAGCTCTAGAACCGGACCGAACCCACTAGTTCGGTTCGATCCTTGGTTCCAAGCTCAATAGGGTCGGTCCTCAGTCCCAAAAATTAAGGACCAACACTGTGTGGGTTGGTCTTGGGGCTAAGGGGTGAACCGACCCAACTCGGACCATGCTCACCCCTACTTGCCATTGATGAAGAGCTGGGTGAACTTAATCTCTGGAACATGAGCATCATAAGTCTTCAGGCTCCCGTTGGCATTGCTCTGGTTCTCTGCCATCTCTACACTCAAAATCTCCCACGTTTATGGCAGGAGGGAGGAGGGAGAGTCCCTTTATGTAGCTATGTAGTCACTTTCCTTCTCGCAACACACAAGAGTATGTTGGGAAGAAACATTTTCTTGTGACGATTATTTATTAGTGATAGGTGGCTAGTGATAAAATCAATCACCTGTGATGTTTGAGATAAGGCTTATAAGTTAAAAATCAATCACACAAAACCCTTCAATGGGCTATGTTAAGAAGACTTCAAGACCTTTGATGTCCACCATAATTGGTGGGAAGATATAGGCAATCCAATTGAATGAACCTATTTAATTGATTTTTGTTGTGCTGCGTAGTGTATCTCTGATGCCATTTGCTGAGTGAGGCTTGTATTGCTATTATTCAAAATAGAAAAATATCTTCACTATTATATAAAAAAACTTATTGCAAGCACGCACCCTTATTTTACCCACCCATTCACTAACAATTTCCTCAAGTCACTCCCACACACCTTACATATATTTTCTTCACTCCTTCTCTCTACGTTGCTTTCATTCGCTACACAAGTTAAGAAGGGGCCTTGCCTCTATATAGAGAGATCCCCACGATATAGCACAAAAGAAATGCTCTCCGCGGGTTCCACAAGGACTCATCTACAATTACAAACTTTAGCTACTCCCCATGTAATTTTTAACCACAACTTGGAGATATGATAGTAGATCCTAGGACAAAGCTAATACCTAAAGATATGTTCTATGGCCATGTGAAATCTCTAGGACTACGTAAAGGTTGATATACTGAATAATGTAATTTCCCTTAAGTGTTCACATTTAATGAATTTGTGTTTTCATTATTAATGCCTATAAGTCTTTCTTTAACGTTTATGCATCTTAATACTTAGTGCATTATATAAAATTGAGAAAGTATGTTTGGCAGATAAAAGATTAGCCCACTCACATGAGTAATTGCATTTATTTACTATGTGATAAATAGAGATGAGACGGTTTTTAAGCTTATTATCTAGGTAATAATCGAGAGCTCAAGCTTAAAATATATATGTCACCTTAACAAAGTATTAAGATGAGGACATAATATTTACTATGTTCGAAAGTAAAGTAACCCACATATTTTACTTTATCTATCTATGATGTCAGATGTGAGTTTTGATGAATTCCATGAAAAAGTAGATACGTGAACTCAAGTTAGATATTAGGTATGTCTGAACTATCATCTGTACGGTATTGAAGGTGTAAACTTACGCTCTATGGGAAAGAAGTTAATACCGTATTACATATTTCATACTACGTATGCATGAGACGATCAACAAGAGTGGCAAAAGTTTTGATCTCAACTTTTATGCCGTGTGAGACTCTTGAGGAAAAGAGTTTCTCAATTAAGTGCCCTCATGATTTTTACTTATTTTCAAGATTTCTATTCACTGTTTGCTATCTTAGAATGTTGCCAATGATCACGAATTGATTCGATCTAATGGGATATTTCTAGAAAAGCAAGTTAAATTGAAATTGAGAGTTTCATAGAAAGAGAAATATCAAATTTGGAGAATCATATTCTAATTTTGTATTCACTAGTCGACCAATTATGATTGTTTTTTGGGATAATCATAATTGTGAATATAATATATCATTGTTTAAAAATAGATCAAGAGAGATATAAAAGCGAATGATCGATCTAAGGTACTGCATACTATACCTACTCAAAATTGTGATGCCCATTATGAGCTGTTATATATTCCTAACAGATGTATGGTAATGAGCTTTCAAAGTATGTTGGTCGTACGGATTATTCACTGGTATGAATGTTGTAGAGAGGTAAAGAGAGTTCTGTTCGGCCTACTATATGAGAGTGGGAGATGATGTATTTTTATGTTTGAAGGGCCTATTTAAGCCTGTCCACCATGTTGGGCCAAAACCCGGCCCGTAAGTGAATGGCCCATAGAAGAGTGTAGTTACTGTACATTAAAGAAAGGAACAAGTGTATTGGAAGTCTTAAAATTTGTCATGAAAATGCAATTAAGTCCTAAAATTTTATAAAAGTATAATTAAATCCTAAAACTTGTCACAAAGTATAATTAAGTTCTAAAACTTTCAAAAAGTGCAATCAAGTCCTAAAACTTATCAAAATGATTCAATTTAAGTAATTCCATTGATTGCACTTTTTGAAAATTTTAGGACTCGGTTGCACTTTTGAGACAAGTTTTAGGACCTTATTGAACATTTTGAAAGTTTTAGGACTTGATTAAACTTTCGTGATAAGTTTTAGGACTTAATTACACTTTTTGAAAATGTTATGACTGAATTACATTTTCATGATAAGTTTTAGGACTTCTTATACACTTATCCCTAAAAGAAAAAATGGGGATTATGTTCATAAAATTATAAACGCAAGTGAACGTATCGAACAACTAATATCATGATGAGAAAGAGTATCATCCCACGGAGATCAATGATTAATAAACTAAACAAATACTAAAATAGATTAATTCTAAAATTTATCTAACAGATCAAAATATAATTTAGAATAAATTAAAAACTAACTTTGGAAATTGAATGCAGTAAACCAATCAAATAAATATGTTAGAGCATCCGATTCACCATAATCACTATATATGAATTCCAGATTGTTGTAAGTACAAGAACGATATCAAACATGTGATAGCGGAATTTCCTAATCTAGTTACTATCCTATCACTAGGTATAACAAACTTACTCAGTTTATTAATCCATGATATTTCTATGTGAATTAAAATAAACATAAGTGCATTAAAAACTATTAATATTCCCGGCTCACAATGAGTCTTTTGGATTACCTTATTACCGAAAGCTGCACAAATAACGTAGTATATTTCTATCCATGTTTAATTCATGGTTATATATTATAATGAGCAATTGCATATTATCACTTTTCAGTCTTAAACATGCACATTAGATCATTCAAGTGGTGGTTAGTCACTTAAAAGCATTATGCACCCCAATATATAATTCACATGAATGAAATCAATTGCAAAACATAAAAATCATGAAAGTCATATCATTATGGTTAAGCTACATTATAGCCCTAACAAAAGAAAATTAGAACATAGTAGAAAAAGAAATAAAAATATAAATCAAACCCATCATCTTAAATTAAAAAATAAGAATTCGGTCACCACTTTTTTCTTCTCTTCAAAATACTTGAAAAACTCACACACAATGAAAAACGATCTAACAAAAACCTAGCTGCCCTCTCAAGCTTTCAAGGTTCTCCTATTTATAGGATATATCCAAGATATCTATCTCTCAACGCTTGCAGATAATATTAGGGAACAAAATCACATATTCCCTTATTTGATATCCATCTTCCACTGCTTTTTGATTTGAATTCTTGATTTTTGTCATTCTTTTCCTTATCTTCCACATATCAGTTGTTGCCTAAAATAGGTAAAATAACTCTTATTTTATCAAGTTATCATATTAATTGAACAGTTGTGCTATCTGAGCAGTTGCGTAATATAAATAGAAGAAAATACGTTCTATCTATTTTTCTACATTCTCTCAGTTTTTTCCCAAGAAATAGTACGCTCTTCTTCATGAACAGAACAGAGCTTCCAAGAATTCCTCATAAAACTGCGACAACGGTGCTTAATATGTGAAAACTAAGGTATGTCCGACTACGTGATATACTTTTCGATCGGTATAACATGTTTTTCTGGGCACATTTTCCACGTTCGTTTTCGATGTTCGATTGAGTATCGGATTGTTTTTATTTGGGGAATCTGTTTCCCAACACTTGTAAAGTATACCTTATAATTTTTAAGGTGAATTTGTTTTAGAGAAACTTCATGATAAAAGAAAACGATTTTCAAAAGTTCATGTTCTGAGAAAATGTTTTTTCTTCTCAGTTTAGAGAATTCATTTTTCTACCTTTAAGTATGGATATTTTCTTTGACCGTATCTGTTGACTAATAATTTTCAGCAAACCAAATGAGTGAGAATTCAAAAAACTAATTTGTGAAAAATATTTTCACTCAAACAAATACACTTTTAATTATACATTATTTGAGCCATTAGATGATGCAAGCCCCATGCCCTCCCTTCCCCTAAAAAAAAGAATTCTCTCAAAGCCAGGGAGAGTTATAAATGGGGTCACAACAGATTTGACATGTAGATATTTGTGAAGAGCATCCAAACCAAGATCTCTACCGAAGCCGCTCATCTTGTAGCCACCATAAGGACAATCATCGTCAATTGCAAGGTAGCAGTTTATCCAAATGATGCCTGCTCGGATTGAGCTCAAGACTGTGTTCGCTAGATCTATGTTCTTCATTAGAATCCCCGCCGCTAGACCGTATCTTGTGTCATTGGCCCTCTTGATCACCTCCTCTGTGGTCCTGCAACCTGTTGTAAAATCTTGTATGTAGTACAACATACTTTGATAGTGCTCTATGTTTGTTTTAGCTACAAATAGTGCTTGCTCAATTGCATCGGAACTAGGGTAAGTAATAGTTTCGAGGACCAATAGTGGGTTGTACTCACTTGAATTTCATGAGGAACATGATGGGGCCGAAAATCTCATCCTTTACGATCACATTGCCTTCCTAACGAAGGGAGAGAATTAGACAAAAATTTAAAATAGACTGAAGTTTAGATTCTCTCGAAACAAAGGTTTATGTTCTTCGAGGAATGTGTTGTGGATTGATAGCGTACATTAACATCTATGAAGATTGTTGGCTATATGTAGTACCCTTCAGTGCCCAAACGCCTACCCTCGGTCAAAAGCGTGGCTCCTTCTCTCTTTCCATGCTCGATGTAAGAAAGTATTTTCTCAAACTGTTTCTTATTGACCTAGGATTTACCATAATTCGTGTCAAGCTTATCGTCGACCGCATGTTCTATCGCATGATCTAGCCAGTTCTTGCTACTTAGTAGTGTTCATTCTTACTTGCGGTCCTTGATAGACATTCGGATCAAATGGATCACCAATTGGCCAAGCCTTGGCCTTCACCACTAGCTTCTTCTCGAATTCTTCATAGATCGCTTCTTGAACATAGACACGAGATCCCACAAAGCATACTTCTCCCTGGAACAAAGAATTGAATCGAGAAATCATAATAATTTTGAGTATTCAGAGCTTATTCTTTGTTTTTGCAAATGGCATAAAAAGCTCAGATGCCATACCTTGTTATAGAGGATACCGGCCAGAGCAAGATCAGTAGTGGTATCTAAATCGGCATTATCAAAGACTATAAGAGGTGATTTGCCCCCCAATTCGAGTGGCACTTGTTTCAAATTGCTGGTTGCTGCAGCCTGCATCACCATGTGTCCTACTTCCGTAGACCCTGTAAAATTAACCTAAAGTAAGGTTTTGATGTTGCATCAATCAAAGCTAAAGATCCGGAAAGCAGCAGCAAAAGCAGAAGCAGAAGCAGAAGCAGAAGCAGAAGAAGAAGAAGAAGAAGCCAACAAGAACAAGAATTTGTTAGGACGGCGATCTTCTCTCACAGTCGACAACAATTGAAATTGCTCTTTGTTCATCGGACATGCAATACTATGTAAGACTCTCTCGAGGTGAATCTTGATTCAGATGGTCCTTTTCCTTTCGGTACCCTGTTTTCTGTACTTCCGAACTGAGCAATCAGTGGCAGTCATCAAAAAGCGAACTGCTCGAGTGAGACCAAACCGAATTCAAGACAGCTTGTTCACGGCACAACTGTCGAAGAGAGAGGTATGGTGAACCATGAAACCGACAAATGAAATCCTCATCAAGGCAGTGCCCCAAAAAAAAAAAAAAAAAAGATGACAGGAAACTGGCGATTGAATTGGAGGGCCTTCATGAAATTCTAAAGAAACTGAAGGGACATAAGAACACAGAACTAGGATTGTTCGTTGTTGTTATACGAGTGACCGAGAAAATAACAATTCGCACGAGTATTCTGACCTCTACCTTTGACAGAATCGACGAACTCGCCGTTGATGAAGAGCTTGGTGAACTTAATCTCCGGAACATGAGCATCAAAAGTCTTTAGATTCACATTCCCATTGCTGCGGTGCTCTGCCATCTCTTGCTTGTCTGCACTCGAATCTCTCACGCTTTTGGCAGGAGAGAACCACTTAATATATAGTCGGTTTTCCTTGCCGTAACAGGTAGGGGTATTTTCGGAAACCTGGCCATGGATTCCTCCTTTGTGCTTTTTTTTTTTTTTTTTTTTTTTCGTTTTTTTACACACAATTTTACCCATCACAAGTGCGGCTATCAAATGGGTGGTGGATTAGGTCGAAAGTAATCTGACTTAAATTGATCAATTTAATTCGTTTTGATCAATTTATCTTCAATGCTAATTTAATAATTTATACTCGACCCGACCCAATTACTAAAATACTTCTATATTTAATCCAACCTTCACAAATCCGTATCCATATGATTAACCCACTTTAAGTTTAAGCTCCTCATGTGTATATGTTATTTGTATAAATCACTGTTTCGACTATAAAAAGCTAAAGAATTTACTTTCAACTTTGCATTGAATTTTTTTTTTTTTTTTTTGTAAATTGATTCACAACGAAGAATAAGAGGAAGTTAGAACTTGGTAGTGAATTTATAAAATTATAGCAACAAATAACATGGAGGAATTCAAATTTTAATTAAATGGAATGTAAGATATTAAAGAAAATGATTTATGCTAGCCACAATTGCAACGACAAGAATTAAGATTAAAATATTACCTAAAACAATAGCGCTCATTGCAAGCAACCGAGGAAAGATTTATTTCAATAACTAATAGACAAAACTCACAAAATTAATATTAAAAAACTAGGGAAAAAATAATATTAAAAAACTAGGGAAAAAATAATTAGTCCTGATATCCTTAATAAGGGTGAAGTTAGGCACATCTTATTGGCCCACCAAGACTTCTCTAAACTTGAAACAGTCCAAGGAGTCTCTTATTTTATAAAAGATAAATAGAGTCACAAAGGTGGGATGAGTTTGGGTAAACTGTCGACCCATCTAACACCCTTATTTGGGGAGGTTTTACCATTCTAAACCATAATGACTCAGTCCATCAAATATTTTTAAAGAAATGAGTTTTCTGGCTATTCCACAAAAAAGGTTGAAACCATTTCTTATAAAAATATTACTCAAAGGATGGTGAAAGGGTTTGTGGAGGAGAATACAATTCATTGGTTTTTTTTTTTTTTTTTTTTTTTTTGGTAAAGCAATACAATTCATTGGTTTATATACCTAAAACAATAAATACCAATCAAGGAATTATTTTCATAGGAGAATGTGTTAGATTTTACAAGAGCAAGAGGTGTTTATACGTGACATCCAGAAATATCATGCATCAATTAATATGTATGAATTTGAAGACGATAAATGTCCCTAGTAGAAATTTCAATTGGGTTATTAGTAATGGATTAGAAGAAGGTCCGTAGTCAAAGGAAAGTGATTCCATTAGGGCAATTAATGAATATTTGCCTTCGGCTCAATTACTTGGACTTTAGGCTTTATTTGTTTTGCAAAAAAATGAATAGAAGAAAAATATTTTCATTATCTACAATAATTTATGTCCAAACAGTTTCATACACGATGGAATTTTCTTCTTTCATTCACTTTTCTAAGTTATACAAGCTATAAATATTTTTCAAATCGTTCATTTTCAAAGAAACAAATGCATTCTTAGATAAAATTGCCACTGCTCTAGTAGCTAAAAAAACTACCACCTAAGATTTGGTCGGCCAGTGATTCAAATCATTATTTGATACAATGTCCACTACATATACTTATTGACAAAATTGGTCAACTTCATATTCTTATTTGAAATTCACAACCCCCCTCCCCCAAACAATGCGTGCGGAGGAGGTGAAGAAATGTCTGCATGAACAATTTAACACATGTAGGCTGTACCTAACAGAACAGCCCTAGGTCATATTACATTCCATTCCGCATCGATTTGGGTTGTATCAGAGCTTCGATTGACTAACGTCACAAATCCATACGTGTGATCTTGAGGAAGCCTTACAACCAGTGTAGGGATACGATATGATGTGAGGTTGAGAAACCCTTTCAGCTCATATCCACTAATAATCTCTCGCCTTGGATTTAATTACATAATTTACATTATGTGAGTGCCAAAACGATCTGCATTCTGTTTCTTGTATATTATACCTTATAATTCGTAAGGTGTGTTTATTTTAGAGAAAACTTTGGCCATAAATGATTTTTCATTTATTGATCATCTTCGGCAAATCACACGAGTGAAAATGCTTTTAGTCAAACAAATACACTCTTAATCATACATAATTTGATAATTTGATCCATCAGATGATGCAAATGCCCTCCCTCCCCCTCCTTGCCTAAAATTCTCTCAAAGCCAGGGAGAGTTGTAAATGGGGGTCACAACAGATTTGACTTGTAGGTATTTGTGGAGAGCATCCAAACCAAGATCTCTGCCAAAGCCGCTCATCTTGTAGCCACCAAGAGGACAGTCATTGTCGAATGCAAAGTAGCAATTTATCCAGATGATGCCTGCTCGAATTGACCTCGAGACCATGTTCGCCAGATCTATGTTCTTCGTCAAAACCCCTGCTGCTAGACTGTACCTTGTGTCATTGGCCCTCTTAATCACCTCTTCCGTGGTCCTGCAACCCATTGTAAAATGTTGAATGTCAAGCAACATACTTTGATAGTGCTCTATGTTTGTTTTAGCTACAAATAGTAGTGCTTGCTCAATTGCACCGAAACCGGGGTAAGTAATAGTCTTGGGGAACAATAGCAGGTCATACTCACTTGAATTTCATGAGTGACATGACAGGGCCGAAAATCTCGTCCTTCACGATCACGTTGTCCTCCTAATGAAAGCAGGGAATCAGAGGAAACCGTAAAATGGTCATAAGTTCAATTCCTCTCCAAACAAAATTTCATGTTCTTTAAGGAATGTGTTGTGGATTGATAGTGCACCTTAACATTTGTGAAGATTGTTGGCTGAATGTAGTAACCTTCGGTGCCCAGGACGCTTGCCCCAGTCAAAAGCGTGGCTCCTTCTCTCTTTCCATGTTCGATGTATGAAAGTATCTTCTCAAACTGTTTCTTATCGACCTATGATTTACCATAATTCGTGTCAAGCTAATTGTTAACTATATGCTTTATTGCAAGATCTAGCCATTCCTTGCTACTTGGTAGTGTTCGTTCTTACTTGTGGTCCTTGATGGACATTCGGATCAAATGGGTTGCCGACCAGCCAAGCCTTTGCCTTTGCCACCAGCTTGTTCTTGAACTCTTCATAGATCCCTTCTTGAACATAGACACGAGATCCCGCAACACATATTTCTCCCTGAAACAGAGGTTGTAATCAAGAAACGATTATGATTTCAAGTATTTGAAACTTATTCTTTGTTCTCGCAAATTCCATAAATAAATAAAAAAAGTCAAACACCTTACCTTGTTATGGAAGGTACCGGTTAGAGCAAGATCAGTAGCAGTATCTAAATCAACATCATCAAAAATTATAAGAGGTGATTTCCCGCCCAATTCGAGCGATACTTGTTTTAAATTGCTTGTAGCTGCGGCCTGCATCACAATGTGTCCTACTTCTGTAGACCCCGTAAAACTAACCTGAAGTGAGATTATCATGCCACATCAGTCAAAAGCGAAAAATTAACGAGCATATCTATACCAAGTTTGACTGGTGTTATGTCATCTCGAAGAAAGAATTCATAATAGTACCATGTCAATGTCCATATGATTGCTTATCGCCGCACCGGCTGTCGGTCCAAAACCGGTTACAATGTTGATTACTCCATCAGGAATACCGGCCTATCACAAAGTAAACCAAAAATTTAGGAAGAAAAATTCCTCAAACAATTTCCTGGTATATCCTCATTTTTTTATGATAACTGTTTTTAGGAACAACTTTGTTATGGCATAAATGACGTCCGAAATTATGTTTTCACTTGCTCTCATATTGCTGTCTTCAAATTTCTGATTAAAAACCAGTGGAGCATTATTACGAGAAAACTTAACCATCACTTCTAGACTAATAAATGACGAAATTCTTTCATTTTGTCTAGTGAAATCTAATTCCTAGTCATTAAGACCTACTTACTATATGCTAGAAAATGAGTCGTACTCTTCCAATTAACTTTTTGGAGTCGCATTGACATACCTTCTTAGCCAAGTGAACGTAAAAGAGAGCCGATAGAGGGGTCTGCTCGGCGGGCTTCACGATCATGGTGCAACCAGCCGCCAGTGTTGGGGCGACCTTCATAAAGAACACCCCGGTCGGGAAGTTCCAAGGGATGATGTGCCCGATCACGCCAACCGGCTCCCGTAGCGTGTACCCGTGAAGCTCGCGCGACATCTTCAATACCTCGCCGTGGATCTTATCCGCTGCACCGGCATAGTACCTCAGCATCATGGCAGCGTGAGGGATGTCCTGGGCCTTGCCGACACTAAATAGCTTCCCGGCATCTATGGTGTCCAGAGCAGCTAGTTCGTCTATGTTCTCTTCGATTAAGTCCGCAAATTTCGACATGATCCTTCCCCTTTGCTGGTTATGAAATTTATAGTCATATATCATATAAAAATGTAAATACATGACATTAGAATTTCAAATGAAATCCGGCTAGACAATGTTTTAGAGGTTTAGATAGAACTACATTTGAATTTCGGTTTTTGTTTATTCTTTTGGCACTATATTGTTATGATTATGAAACGAAAATCAAAAAAAAAAAAAAAAAAACAAAAGAAAGGACTCATGTTACTAATTGAAATAGAACAGTGCTACCCTTATTCAAATTGGTTATTGAAGTTAGTTTACTAAGTGAAGTCTCAAATTATAAGTGGCCTTTTAAAAAAGTGAGCCACATTCACGAACCTATATAGTTTGACATATCATTTTGTAAATCGATATTTCCAGCATATTCTATTGAGATGACACTAGACATGTATCTTCATGTTATGCTTCTCTAGATGCAAGAAAATGAACCAAAAGCGAATGTTCCTAGCAAAAAAATGAACTAAAACACATGTTATCTACAATAACTAGTAGTAAAAGAAGGCATCACTGGCGTTCGAAACATGTGGAAGACTAATATATATATATATTAGCTAGACTAAAATGTTTATTTTCCTAAACATAAAAAAGAAAACCTGTTCGATCGCAGCTCTGGGAATAAATTATAAACAATCGTTTAAGTTGATTGCATACTCTAGCCACCATGATTGATCGAAGAACCTTCTTCATCTTAATTCCTATGAAGTTTTCGACCAACCACAAAAAATAAAAATAAAAAGAGTACTTTTTTACTCTTAATCATAAATATAATGCAGATGCGAGTGGGCCCCTTAATTTCGTGATTTCGAATAGGCAAGCAAGGATGAAAAAGAAATAAAATAATCTTATCCGCATCATAATAATGGCTGAGATGATGCCATTAAAATACCATTTTGTGCAAAATTTAAAAGGAAAAAAAAACAATTTCTGTCCTTTTCCCCTTATCTTGTGGGGTTAGCCTTTTGCTTGCTTCTTTCCTTTTCCCTATAGTTGGTGGCGGACATTATCAATCAATAATATTCCAGCTCGCCCATTTTAGAGCAGATGGAGACTATCGAAGATAATATAAGACAAATTACAAGTCATGAACCTTAAAAAGTTATTTAGGTTTTGTTTTGTGTGCTTTTCAGCTAATTGTGTGAATTGTCCGCTGTTCCACGTTCGAAAAGACGTGCAACACGTTATCTTTATTTATAACATGGTATTGATATGATTGGGAAGGTAGAGGGGATGAGAAAAAAGAGTGACAAAATATATGATTGTATATGTGCGTTATAAATTAATCATCTAATGATATGATTTGCTTTATATGTCTCAATCGATTTTTTTTTTTTGAATTTTAAATCTTTGTATTCATTATAATCAGTGTTCTTCATGTGTCATTGTCAGGTGGTACACCATCGTATAGAAAATCCACTGAAATCTTGAGGGTAAGCTTCGGGACAATGCACTTTACCCTCTTGAATTATAAAGATTTATTTAGGGTCCATTCGTTTCATGGAAAATATCATATTTTCGGAAAATATTTTCCTAGAAGTCATTTTCCGGGAAAATAACTCTATTTTATGATGTTCAGCCGAAACTTAAACTTCGAGTGGAAAATATTTTTCATCGTTTGTCAACTAATTTAATTATTTGAGAAAAATTATCAAAAATTGAATTTTAATATTTTTAATTGACCAAAAAATTAGTTTTTTTTTTTATATATTTTTTAAAAATAAATTTTTAATTATTTGTATATTTAAAAAATCGAAATTATTATTATTTACTATTATTTCTTTCTTTTTCTTTTCCTTCCTTCTTCCTCCTCCTTCCTCCACTGCCACATGCCTAACGATGGCCGGCCGCCTAGCGGCCAACCAAGACCTAGTTGCAGATCCGGTGAGCTTGAGGCTCGACCGATCTCGCCGAGTTTCGTTGGGCTCTAGTGAGCCGTGAGCTCGCCGGATTTGGCGGCGGAGCTTGGGCTTGCTTGGATTGGGAGCCTAAGCTCCGCCGCCAAATTCGACGAGCTTGTGGCTCGCTAGAGCCCAGCAAACCTCTAGCGAGCTCGAGTGAGGCCCGAGCCTCACCCAGCTCCCAGATATGGCGAGGCCCGAGCTCCGCCCCAGGCCGGCGAGGCCTAAGCTCGCCGGGCTCGAGCGAGCTCGGCTTCGCCAAATCACCAAGGAAGAAGATGAAATGGAAAAAGAAAAGAAAAAAAGAAAAGGAAAAAAATTAAAAACTTGATTTAAAAAAAAAAAACAGAAAAGAAAAGGAAAGCATAAATGTGTTGGTGAAAAAAAACAAGGTGGAAGAAATTATGGAAAATGTTTTCCTCTTCTCAAAAGAGGAAATCATTTTCCACAATCTTACGAGGAAATTTTTTATTGATTGGAAAACATTTTCTTTGACTATCTATTTTTCACCATCCAAACATGAAAATTCCGAAAAATATTTTCCCGGAAATTATTTTCCGCGAAACGAACGGACTCTTAGTATTGTCATTTTTCTTGGTTTTAAGGCTACGCTTGAACCTGTCAATAATTGAGATAAAAGACAAAACATCAAAATCAATTTACTAAATCAAGTGTCAAATCCTAAGTTCTATTTGCTTGTTTTGCTCAAGTTATCTTACACAAATATCCAGGCTAGAATTAACGGTGTCATTTCGATAAAATTAGATTCACGAGCGAATTTATGAATTAATTTATTGTGTTATTGTCTCTTTAATTTGATGGAAAAGGAATGGAAGGGACGTACATAGCCGGGCATGCGCGGCCAGGGGCCGTGATCAAATGCTTGGCGGGCAGCTTTCACAGCCAAATCCACGTCCTCTTTGTCTCCCTCGGCAACTCTCGCCGTCACTTGTCCATTCCTTGGATCTATCGTCTCCAATGTCCTCCCTGTTCATCCAAATTCAATCACCAAAACAAATTAGAAAACCAAGAAAAAGAAGAAGAAGAAGAAGAAGAAACCAACAAGAACAAGGCTTTGTAAGGACTGCGAGTGTAAGACTCTCTCGAGGTTAATCTTGATTCAGATGGTCCTTTTCCTTTATATACTCTGTTTTCTGTACTTCCGAAGAAAGCAATTCTTTAGAAAAACAATAAGCCAGCAAGAACAGATCTCGATGAGGACAGCTGTCTGGGAGAAGAGAGTCGGAAACATGAAACCAAGTAACGAATCTTCATCGAGGCAGTGCAAAAACTTGACGGGAGGCTGGCAAGTTCTACCTTTGACAGAATCGACGAACTTGCCATTGATGAAGAGCTGGGTGAACTTAATCTCTGGAACATGAGCATCATAAGTCTTCAGGCTCCCGTTGGCATTCTGGTTCTCTGCCATCTCTCTATCTTCTCTGCACTCAAAATCTCCCACGTTTATGGCAGGAGGGAGGAGGGAGGGTCCCTTTTTATAGCTATGTAGTGGCTTTCCTTCTCGAACACGTAGGAGTATGTTGGGAAGAAACACTTTTTTGCGACGATTATTTATTGGTGATAGGCGGCGAGCAATACAATCAATCACGATACACTTTTGTGGAATGATATTGGATAAGAACTAGTAATTCGCACTCGTGATGTTTGAGATGAGGCGTATAAGTTAAAAATCAATCACACAAAACCCTTCAATGGACCGTGTTAAGAAGACTTCAAGACCTTTGATGTCCACCATAATTGGTGGGAAGATATAGGCAATCCGATTGAATGAACCTATTTAAGTGATTGCCATTGTGCTACATAGTGTACCTCTGATGCCACTTGCTGAGCGAGGATTGTATTGCAATTACTCAAAATAGAAAAATATCTTCACTATTTATATAAAAAACTTATTACAAGTATGCACCCTTATTTTACCCACCACCCATTCACCGACAAGTTCCTCAAGTCACTGCCACACACCTCGCATTTCTCACAAATGGAGGCCTATTCTCCTACAAGCATAACATGTATTTTCTTCACTCCTCTCTACGTTGCTTTCATTCGCTACACAAGTTAAGAAGGGGGCCCTGCCTATATATAGAAAGATCCCCATGATATAGCACAAAAGAAATGCTCTCTACGGGTTCCATGAGGACTCATCAATAATTACAAACTTTAGCTACTCCCCAAGTAATTTTTAACCACAACTTAACTAACACCAAGGGATTTCAACATCACTAGCAACACCTACCTATTGTAGATATTAGTCCAATTAGTCCAAGATAGTATGCACACTTATTTTACCCACCCATTCACTCACAAGTTCCTCAAGTCACTCCCACACACCTCACGTTTCTCATAAATGGGGGCCTATTCTCCTACAAGCATAACCTATTTTCTTCATCCTTTCTTCTCTCTACGTTGCTTTCATTTGCTACACAAGTTAAGAAGGGGGCCCTGCCTATATATAGAGAGATTCCCACGATATAGCACAAAAGAAATGCTCTCCAAGGGTTCCACGAGGACTCATCAATAATTACAAACTTTAACTACTCCCCAAATAATTTTTAACCTCAACTTAACTAACACCGAGGGATTTCAACATCACTAGCAACAACTACCAATTGTGGATATTAGTCCAATTATTCCAAGATAAATCTAGAAAAGTGAGAGAGAGAGAGAGAGAGAGAGAGAGAGAGAGAGAGAGAGGCGTTAGTTCTTTAATACTCCTGACTGACTGCTCTCTCTCAGCATGGATCTTGCTAAGAAAGAGGCGATCGTACCAAATTGCTTTTCATTAATTGCAATATCATCTTCTTCTTTTAACCTTTGGTACTCCTTGGCTTCGCCCGCTTCCAGTTCTAGTTGTAACTTCTTTGGAAAATGATTATCAACGCACAAAAAACATGCCTAAAATCTCAGAGAGTGTGCAACGATAAACGTATGTAGAGTAACTATTGGTGGACTACAAATCCCCGACGTAAATGTTGTAAGCGAGCTCTCTCTTTTTTTTTTCCAAACACGATTGATTAAATTTATTATTTACCTTTTATCTTGTTCCCTGTAAATTTATTATTCCTGCACCTTAAATTCCAGAATTTGTTCTTCATTTCCTTCCAATTTCAGGCCAAGTAATTTCCCATCCTAGATCAACGCACAACCCCTTCTTTTTGACTTTCTGGGTGAAAAAGTACAAGAAAACTCTTGACGATAGACAACAAAGAAACTGCACACAAAAGCTACCCGTTTTGTAGCATAAAAGTGTTGACATCATCTGAATGCCAAAATGATATGTATTCTGTTTCTCGTAATTATACCTTATAATTTCTGAATTACACATTATTTGAGGTGATGCAAAGTTTTTTTCCTAGATAAATTTCTCTCAAAGCCAGGGATAGTTATAAATTGGGGTCACAACAGATTTAACATGCAGATATTTGTGGAGAGCATCCACACCGAGATCTCTCCCGAAGCCGCTCATCTTGTAGCCACCATAGGGACAATCATTGTCGAATGCAAAGTAGCAGTTTACCCAGATGACACCAGCTTGGATTGACCTTGAGACCGTGTTCACCAGATCTATGTTCTTCGTCAAAATCCCCGCTGCCAAGCCGTACCTCGTATAGTTGGCCCTCTTAATTGCCTCCTCGACAGTCCTGCCATCCGCCATAAAATGATGAATGTAGCCCAATGTACTATAACAGGTCTCTATGTTTGTTCCAGCTACATATAGTAGTGGTTCAACTACATCGGAACTGGGTAATCAATAGCTTCCGGGACTAGTACTCACTTGAATTTCATGAGCGACATGACGGGACCAAAAATCTCGTCCTTCACGATCATGTTGTCCTCCTGATGGAAGGAGAGAGTTTGACAAAATCACAAATCAGTCGGAAGTTTAGTTCCTCTTGAAATAAGGATTCGTGTTCTTTAAGAAATATACTATGAATTGATAGTTTACCTTAACATTTGCAAAGATTGTTGGCTTTATGTAGTACCCTTCGGTGCCCAAACGCTCGCCCCCAGTCAAAAGCGTGGCTCCTTCTCTCTTTCCATGCTCGATGTAAGAAAGTATCTTCTCAAACTGTTTCTTACCGGCCTAGGATTTAGTGTAATTCGTGTGAGGCTAATTGTCAATTATATGCTTTATCGCAAGATCTAGCATATTCTTGCTTCTTGCTGGTGTTCATTCTTACCTGCGGTCCTTGATGGACATTCGGATCAAACGGATCGCCGACCGACCAAGCCTTCGCCTTTGCCACTAGCTTCTTCTCAAACTCTTCATAGATCCCTTCTTGAACATACACCCGAGAGCCCGCGACGCATATTTCTCCCTACAACATAGAGTTGAATTGAGAAACCACTTTCGAGCATTCGGAACTTATTCTTTGGTTTTGCAAATGGCCTAAGAAGTTCAAGACATCGTACCTTGTTAAAGAGGATACTGGTTAGAGCAAGATCAGTAGCGGTATCTAAATCGGCATCATCAAAGACTATAAGAGGTGATTTCCCGCCCAATTCGAGGGACACTTGTTTCAAGTTGCTCGTCGCTGCAGCTTGCATCACCATTCGTCCTACTTCTGTAGATCCCGTAAAACTGACCTGAAGTGAGATTTTCATGCCGCATCAGTCCAAGCTAAAAAATTCACAAGCATACTGTCACAAAATTCAGCTAATGTTATGTGGCACAATAATAGAAAGTTTCATGAAAGAAAGAACTCAAAATTTTACCATATCAACGTCCATATGACTGCTTATCGCTGCACCGGCCGTTGGTCCAAAGCCGGCTACAACATTGATCACTCCATCAGGAACACCAGCCTGATGCAAAGCAAACCAAGATGTAAAGGCAGAAAGATTGCCTGAATAACCTTTATGCGTGTTCTCTGTCTCTTTTTTTGGGACGACTTTTTTTTGGAACTACTTCATTAATGCCTAACAGATATTCGAAATCATGTTTTCGCTTGCTTCGCTATTGTCGTCTTCAATATATTGATGAGACTATCCTCTTCATAATTAACCATAACTTCTAGACTAATAAGTGACGAAATTTTTTCGTATTGTCTACTGAAATCTAGTTCCTAGTAAGTAGTAACTAAATTATCTACTTATT
Organism: Eucalyptus brandiana; assembly: GCA_014182725.1. Classification (NCBI taxonomy): domain Eukaryota; kingdom Viridiplantae; phylum Streptophyta; class Magnoliopsida; order Myrtales; family Myrtaceae; genus Eucalyptus; species Eucalyptus brandiana. Next base: position 45,821,204 of record CM024670.1, on the reverse strand, counting down.
AATACAATTACACGCTAGAAGAATGACTTCTGCTTTCAAAAGCGTCTTTTCCAAATCGATTGACGTACTTTCTTAGCCAAAGGAGCATAAAAGAGAGCCGATAGAGGGGTTTGCTCTGCGGGCTTCACGACCATGGTGCAACCAGCTGCCAATGCCGGGGCAACCTTGGTGAAGAACATGGTGGTCGGGAAGTTCCAAGGGATGATGTGCCCAACCACGCCGACCGGCTCACGCAGGGTGTACCCGTGAAGCTCACGTGACATCTTCAGTACTTCACCGTGGATCTTGTCCGCTGCACCGGCATAGTACCTGAGCAGTGTGGCGGCTTGAGGAATGTCCCAGGCCTTGCCCATGCTGAATAGCTTCCCGGCGTCCACGGTGTCCAAAGCGGCCAGTTCGTTTATATTCTCTTCGATCAAGTCCGCAAATTTCGACATGATCCTTCCCCTTTGCTGTTGATGAATTTACAATCATATGTCATATACAAATCAAAATTAGTGAACACTGGGATTTTAGAATGAAATGCACACGGAAAACTATGTTTTGGAGGATTAGACAGAACTAAATGAATTTTGCTATTCACTTATTCTTTCTGCCGCTAAATTGTTATGATTACAGAATGAAAATTACGAAAAAAGAACAAAAAGAAAGGCCTTGCGTTACTGATTGAAATAGAACAATGCTATCCTTATTTAGATCGATCTACAAAATTAGTTTACTAAGTGATATGTTAGGCTATAAGTGACCATTTTAAACCAACGAGCCACATTTGAGAACCTACAATAGTTTGACATGTCATCTCATAAATCAATTTTAGATGTCTAGCATATTCTATTAAGATAACGCTAGACATTTATCTCTATGTACGCTTGTCTAGATGCAGGAAAATGAACCAAAACAGATATTCCCAGGGAAAAACGAGATGCAGGAAAATGAACGAAAACATATATTCTCAGTGAAAAACGAACTACAACATATGTTGCTTATTGTAACTGACTAGAATTCCGAAAGGGCATTTCTAGCGTTAGAAACAAATGCAGAGACTAAGTACAAATTCAGTCGAGTCAATTACATTTCAAGAACATGTAAATTTTATTTCTAGCAGAATGCACTGTACTCCCAATATATATCTTTTCTCATAACAATTATCGCATTCTACAAAGTGCTAAAGTTAGCTATGCTGAAATATATATATTTTTTCCTAATTCTAGCATAAACAAATGTAACATACAAAAGGATACCTGTGCAACTGCAGCGTCTGGGAATAAAATTAGAAATATCATTTAAGTTGATTATGTACTTTAGCTTCTATGATTGATCGAAGAATCTTCTTCAACTGAATTACAATGAAGAGATCGAAATTTCCTACCAAAGAAAATTTCCTATTTTTAATAACATAATCATAAATAGAGATCAAATCTGAGCGGGCCCTAATTTGTCGATTTCAAAGAGGCAAGCAAGAGAGGAGGAGGACGTCAACCCCATGAAATAAGGGAGGAAAAATGAAATAAAAATATCTTCTCCACGAATGAAATGGTTAAGATGATGAAATAATAAATATATCGTAAGTGTCACAACTTTTACATAGTGCTCACTTGACTATCTTAATTTTTTTTTCCAATTACTTAAGTGCCATAAATTCAAAATAACATTCACTCATAACTTTTAATTAATCATTTGAATACCATAAATTTTAAAAAAAAAAATTCATTTGGGTGCCAAAAATCTAACACGACATAACATTTATATTGAACCTTTTCAAAAAGTTATAACTCTCACGTGATCGATTGAAAAATTATATGGTCTCCAAATAATTGGAACAAGAGAAACTTATGATGCTCAAGTATACTCAAGTAATAAAAAAAAAAAGTTATAGTACTTATATAAGTACCGTACAAAAGTTATAGTACTAATGATATTTTTTTTTCTTGATTAAAATTCGATTTTGAACAAAATAATAGAAAAATTAATTCTGTTGGTAAATATTTTTCGTTTTTCCCCCAAGCCATGATAAGAAGACGGTGCCGTCATGTGACGGATTTTTTTTTTTTTTTTAATCTTTTTTATCAAAAGTGATGGAGACTTGCTGACCGCACATTTCAAGCATGGGATTTTGCAACCAGAGTATAAACCTTCCAAAATCAATTGCCATGAATGCTCCTTATAATAAACCACAAAAACTAAGGCCGTTCAAAGAATAATAATATACAGAATCTAATCATGTAGAGCTACATTAAACACCTATAGAAAACAAAAGTTAATGCGAAACCAACCTTTCATATCAATTTTAAATTTTGTGCCTTGAACCAAGATTAATTTGTAAATTGTCGTGCACAATTTCCAAAAGGAAATGAAAATTTAATTGAATTTGAGAACTAAGATATTGTATGAATTTAATGTTAGCCAAGTAAGGACTTCAAATGGGATAGGACTTCACAATGACAAATGACGAATCACAGCCTAAAAAGTGAGATAAAATATTCCGTGAGATAAAATATTCCGTAAATTTTAATTTCTAGAGTAAGATATAAGAAAATTTGACGAAACTTAACAAAATATAATATTTATTCAAGTAAAATTTTATAATGTATGGAGTAATATATGTTTTGATTTCATTTTGCTCAAGTTAGAGCTGTTGCTTTGGTAGCCCTTGTAACATCAAAATCTCAAATTATATTTTAAAACCATGCAAATGTCGATGATAATGATTAGAGTAAATAATTTTGTGCTAGTGACAAGCTCAAGTGACGATATTTACACACAAAGTGAATTAGTGCAGTCACGTATATGATTAAATCTATATTTTATATATTAAAATGTTTTAGTAATAATACAAAATGAGACACAAACCTCGAGAATTCTAATTTGACAAATCTCAAGCAGCCTTTGGTTTCCTTTTGGTATTTAGTGTTGTGCTAAATGTATATTATGTGTATAGTTTCCCTAGTGGTTCTAGTTTTTGTCATTTTACAATTCAAAGGTCAATTTTGGCAATTAATTATGGAAGCTCTAAATTCTTGTTGCCATAATCCCACAATTGGGATGGATGGTAAGCATGTCCCCATCACTTTCCAAGAAGTGACGGATCATCTCCTCAGATTTTTTCGTTTTTCCCTATCGTCGGGGGGCTCCCCACAGAAGTATTTAATGGCCTGAATTAGGTGTCTGACACTATCAATCAAATCCATAGGGACTAAATCATCGCCTAAATCAAAAGTAGTGAGCATTGAAAGGTTTCGCGATTCCGGTTCCAAGAGAATAAAAAATTTACAAATTGATGAATTTTCCAAATTGATCATTCTTGGTTTGGTTATGTGTGCCTTTTGCTAACTGTGTTAATTTTCTGCACTTCCACGTTTGATAACACATAATACACGTTGTCATTATTTATAACAACGTGTTGGTATGATATGGGGAAGAACAGAGAGAAAAAATAACTGAAAGAATATCTTATTTATTGGCCGGATATAGATGAATCGATCAATCATGTTATTTTTTTATTAGTTTGTTTCTTTCACATGTCATTATTTTTAACTTGGTGTGTCGTCAGAGAAAATAACAGACCTGTCCACCACCCACAAGTTATCCTTTGGCCCTAGAAGGGGGAAAATACAATTATTGCTATATGATCAAAGTGGTTGCTTTATTACCCAACATGTAAAAAACAAATAAGTGTGATGCCCCGCTCTATTATAGTCGATGCTCACAAATTATGTATTCAACCATCATTTTTCTTAGGTTTAAGATTGCACTTGAACCATTAACGATTCTTTAATAAAATGGATATGAGGTAACACAAAAATTGATTCACTAAAATCAATTTACTAAATGGAGCGTCAAACTCTGAACTTCTCAGTTTTGATCAATTTATCTCACACAAAGATCCCGGCTGAAACTAATATTGTAATTTTGATAAGATAATATCCATAAGTGAATTTATGAATTAATTTCGACTTGTACTGTCTTTTTAATCTGATGGAAAAAGAATCTGAAGAAAATAAAATGAGGACGAAACGGGAGAGAGAAAGGAAGGGACGTACGTAGCCCGGCATGCGTGGCCAGGGGCCGTGATCAAATGCTTGGCGGGCGGCTTTCACGGCCAAATCCACATCCTCTTTATCTCCCTCTGCAACTCTGGCTATAACTTTTCCATTTCTTGGATCTATCGTCTCGAACGTCCTCCCTGCTCATCCAATTTCACTCACCATCACAAGCTAGAAATTCCAACATGTAAGAACGAGAAGAAGAAACCAAACGAGAACAAGAACTCGTGGGGACTGCGAGTTTTTCTATGGCCAACTGCAAATCCTACGTAAGATTCTCTCGAGGTCAATCGCGATTCGGAGGGTCGTTTTTTCTTTCGATGCTCCGTTTTCTGTGCTCCAAACAGAGCAGTGAATTTCACTCATCCTAAACAGAACTGCTTGAATGACACCAAACCAACTTCGGGACAATTACGTGACAAGAAGCTGGCGATTGAATTGGAGGGCCCTCGTGAGAAAGTAAAGGAAGTGAAGAGTGTATGTTTCTGAAGAAGAAAAACTAAATTTACTAAGCATACAAACACAGAACTAGGATTGCTCCTTGAGGTCGACGTCGTTGTCATGTGAGTTACTGAGAAAACGACAATTCGAATGAGCATTCGGAATTCTACCTTTGACAGAATCGACGAACTCGCCATTGATGAAGAGCTTGGTAAACTTGATCTCCGGAATATGTTCATCATAAGCCTTCAGACTTCTGTTTGCGTTGCTCTGGTTCGCCGCCATCTCTCTCTCTTCTCTGCAATAAAAATCTCTTTACGTTCTTGGGAGGAGGGCGGAGGAAGGATCCCTTTATAAAATAGACGGTCGTTTTCTTTCTCACAACACATAGGGGAATTTTAAGGGGAAAAAAAATGTTTTTTAGCAATATTTATTTATTGCTTGGTGACAAGGAGAGGAAAATTCGGTCACGATGCATAATTCACCTAGTTTCCACGAATTCCTCCTTGATTTTTGCCTTTACTTTTTGGACTTTAGTCCAGAAAAAAAGAATTTTACCAAATGACATTGATCAGATTCAACAAAAGCTCGTAATTCATGTTCACAACATTTAAAATCACACGAGTCCCTTTGATCGGTTAGGTCAAGAGCTCAAGGCTTGGTCAAAATTCATGCGAACACAAATGCGTTAGCTAGATTTATGTGTCAATTTCTCTAATTACCATGCAAATGATATGTGTACATCCTAGCAATATCATGACATTTTTTCTATACAGTCATTGAAAATTTTTAATCTCCACATGTAGTATTTTATGATGTAATAATTGTGTAAATATGACGAAGATTGAGTTCATAATGATCCATGTGAACATCGCGCAAAGGGACAAAAACCTTTTAAGGACAACTTAACAAAATCCTTTCGAACAACTTTCTTTTTTGTTATGATGATGGGTGACATAAGACTTCAAATTCATCTTCTTCTTTTTTATCATAAAGTAAGGCATGTTCGACACGTGTGTGTATAGCCACTCCACACGTCTTGACCATGCCTTATTTTTGTTCATATATATATATATATATATATATATATATATATATATGTTGACACTTATTTTTAGCAAATCTAGGAAAATAAGGAAAATAAAAATTGCATTGGAACAAATAAAAGGAAAAAATGAAAAAATGGGGGAAATTTATTTGATTGATTATACATGAAAATTTGAAATTTTGATGAGTATTCGGATTTTGTTAAATGCAGAAGCAATTCAAAAATCAAATGAATAAAGGGAAAGAATTTTACAAAATAAAAGAAATCAAGGCATTTGTGGAAGGTGTGGGTTGCTGGAATTTATAAAAGGAGACTAATCAGCTGGTTATAGAATAGTGAGAAAAAATGATAAATGCCCACTTGGCCCTATTCGGAAGAAAGGAAATAATCAAGTCAGCCCGGGAATTGTGAATGGAGATGAGCGAATGTGAACACATCCAAGGCAATATGAATAGAAGCAGAAAATGCAACCAAAAGATTCAGAGCGCTAATTTAGAAATAAATTAGAGAGATTCACAATCAATTCTTGGTGATAAATCAAAGCCAAAACTCAGCAATTCCCCAAGAATCATCAATCGGCTCCACGGATCAAGACTTTCCAACGATACGTGGGGGGCTTTTTGCTATAAAAGGAGGTACACACCCTCAGACATCGGGGGTGGACGATCTCAAGAATTCTCCGATTGGTCTATTGGACGGTGCAGTCCTCTTGACGACGTCTAGAGGTGTTAAAATGGGTCATAAACCCATTTATGACCCATTTAAATCTTAAATGGGTCCCTTGTTTATAACAAAAAATAGTTAAATGTGTTTCACAATTAAAGGTTTAAGATAGGTGGGTATTAAGTGGGTTTTTAAATGGGTTGGGTTGAAAACTCATCTTTAACAAAAACAAAAACATTATAATCCCTCCCATCTCTCTTTAACTTTATAAAAATTGAAATTATAATTTTTTTATTTTTATTTTCTCTTTTCTTTTTCTTCCTTTTTTTCTTCTTTTTTTTTTTTTTCTTTTTTTTTTTTTTTATTTCTCCTTCCTCCTTCCGGTCGCCGGAAGGGCAACGGCCGGCGACCGGCTAGGCGAGCCTCGAGCTCGCCGGCGTCGGGCGAGCTCGAGCTCGCCGGATCTAGCGAGGTGGAGGCCTCGCCGACGCCCGGCGAGGCTTGAGCATCGCCGATTTGGCAAGACTCGAGCTGCCGGCGTCGGGCGAGGCTCGAGCCTCGCCGATCCGGTGAGCCTCGAGCTCGTCGGCGTCGGGCGAGGCTCGAGCCTTGCCGGTTCCAGCAAGGGGCAAGCTCGAGCTCGCCCGACACCGGCGAGCCTCGAGCTCGCCGGATCTGGGCGAGGCGGAGGCCTCGCCGGCGTCGACGAGCTCAAGGCTCGCCGGATCCGGCGAGACTCGAGCTCGCCGGCGTCGGGCGAGCCTCGAGCTCGCCGAGCCGGTCGCCGGGCCGGGCGTCGTGGCTGCGCGGCCAAAGAAGAAGAAGAAGGAGAAGAAAAAAGAAAAAAAAAAAAAAAAAAAAAAAAAGAGAAAAAGAAAAAGAAAAAGAAAATTATATTTTAAAAATATTTTTAAAAAAATTAAATTACGATATTTTTTTAAATAATTATTTTAAAATTTATAAAAATTGTCCATTAAATTTATATTGTATAAAACTATTTTAGCAATACAATTTAAAAAAATAATATATATAAAAGCTTGGAAGTATTTTAATAATATAATCTTTAAAAGAAAACATAGGAATAAGTTTTTCTAAATTTGTTAAATATGAAAATATTTTATTAATATGAGTTAGGTCGGGTCGGGTATGGGTTGGGTATTGGTCGGGTCGGGTTTGGGTCGAAAAATTTATATTAAGAATAAATAGGTCATAAATGGGTTAATGGGTCAATTTGGGTCGGACCATTAATGAACCGACCCAAACCCGACCCGACCCACCCATTTAATGGCTCTAACGACGTCCCACATTCATCATGCGTCATGGATATTGACGACAAGCATAAAGCTAAGTCGAGCTTCCTTTTTTAAGTTTGATTGTGTGCGATTCCAATTTGCTATTCGAACTAAGGTGATTTTATTTTTGTTTCTTGCCTAGATTAAACTCCTACATCTCCGATGATAATTCCAGCAGCGAGACATCCAAGGGACCAATGTACCAAAGCACTGATTGCCATACAGTGATTTCATTGTGATAAAACCAGGTTGTTTCTCTCCCTATTAAAGTTGTTCACTCCATATTTTCGGTATTTATTTTGTTTTGTTCTGATGTTGTGGTCGCAGGCAATTCAATGCTGAATAAAAGGCCACACAATTCCATATTCCGCCATAATTGACAAGAGAGAGACGACAAGAGAAGGGGGGTGTCCACTCAAAAGATCTCAGAGGAGACTAGCGAATGATCAAATCAAGAACTAGCCATATGCCACCCTCCGTGCTGCAAACTCCCAAAACTGCGGCTGTTCCTGTTGCGCCACCAACTCATCGGCCATTCACCGAGCGTGAATCGTCGACATGCTCTCACACCCTGCCAGCAGCACTCGTGTCTTTACCACTGACCAACTTTCTGTTCATGGTTGGTTTCATCATTGGTTCGGTGTTGTTACAGACCGACCTTCGTGCACCACCACCAACCGTGATCTACTCCAGCTACTTGTGACCAGCAGTCCAAGAGTCCCTTAGTTGACCTTCTCAACATCGACGCCGATCCTTGCCTCATTTCACTGAATTGTTGTTTATTGCTGAACCGTTGCAATTCCGGCGACTTCACTAGGATCAATATCCTAGACGATTCCTTGTGTTCTCGCTCTCTTTTGCAGGTTTACCAGTGTCTTTGTCCACGACCAGCAACGAAATCGTGGCGTCCCACAAATTCAAGAAGGGAATAAAGTTAAAAAAAAAACCATGGGTGAAAAAGATTGTTGAGCTTGAAGAAAGTAATCCGTTCTGGTAAAAAAAAATCATAATTCGGCCAAATAGGGGCAGGCGGTGGATTTGTCTTCTCTTGAATTTTGTCTAGATTTGACAATTCGTGGGCTTTGTGATTTTACTTCATGCGACAAGAAGGATTACTTTTTTTGGCCAGGAGATCGTGAAGAGTTTAAGCGTGTGGAGTTATATACATTCTTTAATGGAAGAACAACGATACAGATGTGAGTCTCTTGACCATGAGCCGCCGTCGGTCATCCATTGAGTCCGAATTTGGATTGCGCGCTTTGAATTAGGACGCCCGCGACCTGCTCGCCCGTTGACGCTGCTGGTCCGCCCACTCGTCAATACAACACTCCTTCTAAAGCGGTGTTGAGTCCCTGTTGTAGGTAGTTTAGTTTTAGTTTTACCTTTATTTTGTTATTTTATGTTATTTTATTATCATTTTTTAAGTTTTGTTATTATTGGTTAAATTAGAACTTAGTATGTCAACATTGATTTCATGAATTTTGTAGGTATTATCCGCAGGGATTTTGTCCAGAATTTTTATAATTATTAATTTGATCCGTAAGACATCGAATCATTTTTTTAATTATATTAATTTTTGGGCTTTTTGATAATATTTTTAATTGTTAAATCATTATAATTATTAATTTGATCCGTGAGGCTTCGGATCAGATTTTTAATTATTTTGAATCTTTTGTCGTGATGTTTAGGGTTAGAGTAATCGTTAATTTGACCTGTGAGACATGTTATTTTTTCAATTATTTTAATTCTTTATTTGATTAATATCTTGATTGTTTAGATATAATTGCTTATCTTGGAAAAATGCTAAAAAAAACATAAAAATCAAAAAAATCAAAATCTTGCATCAAAGCATGTAGGTTTAATAAATCAGACTTGTAGGATTAGGTTTATGAAATTTTCGTCACCTAGTGCTCGCATAATAGGTTCATTTAATTAGAATTCATTTATTAAGCGAAATTAGGTCATTTAGTTAAGATGCATGTTTTATAAAATATTTCCAATTTCAAGAAAACTAAAAAAGTAATTGCTTGCTGCAATTTATTTATTTGAATGTTTAATAATGGATGAGCACCCGTGTTGTCACCACATTTCCATGATAGTGATTTAGCTTAAAATAAATCCAAGTTGCCTGTAAAAATATTTTGAAAATAAAAAGAAATGGTATCGAAAGGGCATTAGAAAATTCTAGTGTAACCAAGTCCCCGTACCCTTAGTCTCGTACCCTTAGTCTCTGGTTCGTAGAAGTAATGTGTCTAATCGACCTACACTAAACCAATTAGTGGCGACTCCCAGTTAATAATCTTTTGCATGTTAAAAATTGAACCTTAAGTCGCGAATTGGTATGAGCTTGGGAGAGCTCGAGCTAAGTTAAAGACTTAGTAGTCCATTAACCTAGTTTTAGGTGGCGCACCCGAAAAATAGGTCGCGACAATATATACATACATACATATATATATATATATATATATATATGTATGTATATATATATGTATGTATATATATATATGTATGTATATGTATATATGAAATTATTTGAGGTTTAAAAGTCAGGGAACGTCAATTAATAGATTTTTTTTTTTTTTCATGATAGATTATCATTAGAATATCATTTGAAAGAGAACACTTAATCTTTGGACAACAAACACATGAGATATATTGTAGAGATAAAAAAAAAAAGGCTTAAACACTTGAAAACTTCTAAAATATACAAATAGTAACATGCTAATTCACATGTAATATTGCATAAGTTTTGAAAATTAGAATGATATTTTAAATGTCAGCGGAAAAGAAATAAATTACTTTTCACTTTTAGAAGCCAAAACAAACAAACTCTAATCAATTATTCAACTATGACACAAGTGAGAAGATATACATTATTGAAAAGGATTTGTTGGTAAAAGAATGCCAGTATATATGAAATAATTGAAACGTAAAATGAAATGAGGGAAAACTTTTGACCATATAATTCTTGGAATTTTTTAATGATTCAATTGTGCAGGGCCATAAATTAGGTGCATGACATAAATTGCTATGCTAAGTTAACTCCCTATCACGATTCCTTCAGTTGTGTTTCGTAGTCATTTGATTAGTCCTATTAATAGATAAAAAGATTCAGTGTGGTCCTTTCTCCACTATATATTTATAGTCCTCCATTTTCTCCCTAAATTTATTCTATCGGCAGCCCTATAATTTGAGTGATAAGAAATAAAACTAAATGCAAATCAGTCACTCAAGTTGGCCGTAGAATTCGATCAGAACAAGCTAAAAAGCAAGGTCAAATCGAACTTGAGCAAGTGAAACTTATCTTTCTATTTCGCATTATAGAAAATCAAGGATTACCTTATCTTTTCTCAAAATATGTTTCAAATAACACACATCAATTTCTTTTCCAAAACTAATCAATTGAACATGGTGACTAACCAAACTGGCAAAGTGATTTCACTTAGCTAATCCGCACTTCAAGTACTTCAATTTCGCCAATTACTTCAATTTGAATTATCGGATTGAAATAGAAATTCCGGTCTATAAGCTTTTGGGAAAAAACTAAGCTGTAATCGATCAGTGCTCCATCTTCCACCATCTTGCGGTAGGGCCAAGCATGACGAAAGAATAAAAGGGCTTCCCTAGGAGCCGATGAAGATGGAAGGTTCTCTAGGGTTCTGTAGGCGTGGACGAGATACCATCTCACACATATGGTAAAGTCAAGGTTTGCGCGGATTATGAGGAAAATATTGCCAACCGTCTTGAAAAGATTGCCCATTTTTTAATCTATACGTACGTGGATTCTCGCAATCTTTTCTTTTTCGTTCTTCTATCTGTAAGATAAACGCCTTGTCGTTTTACATTTTAGTTAGAATGTCAATTATAGGAAAATGGGCTAAATATATTCTCGTCCATCCCTGCTTGGAGATGCGGCTGACCCTTGGAAATGGTCTCGCCATTCTTCATTCCGGTTTGCTTGCGGGATGAGGTATACCATGTCCCGCATCGTCTGCGCACGAGCTTTATGACAGTCCTTTTATAACCTCGCTTCGATGATAATGGGTATCTAAATGGTCAACTAATCCTCATAAACGCATAGATATCATCTAGGACGTATAAATTTAGTCACGTTTGACCCTTAAAGTGACAAGCGCAGTGATGAGCGAAGGGCGGGCGTGATATCGAAATTACATCACATTGAATAAGCTATGGTTCGAAAACAGGAATATGCAATATTACTCCCGAATATTTGATCGTCTAGGTCGTCGCAATCTCCATTTGATAAGTCAATATTGCCATCGACATCACTTGTTTTAAATAAGAATAAATATCGAGATGTGAAGGTCAAACTCAAGGCATCCCAAGCCGCCTGACGTATGATCGGGTCCACATCGGCTTTTGATGGAGTGGTGCGTATGTCGACAGATATGGGGACGCCATTTGCCGAAACAAAGCAACGTTGAATTTGTCAAAATTCTATCTCTCCTAGGTATACGTTCGCGCTTACATTTACATACAGCTCAGCTTTTAATGTCTAGCAAGGACACATTGCTTTTTCCACTAAAATGAGACGAATATCATTTCAGGAAATCATGGAAGATCCGATATGGTCTAAAGATCTGTAAAGTTTTAAAGACCGGAGGAGTTCCAAAAGAAAAAAAAAGGGAGAGATGTTTAAACTTATATAATAGACCCAAAAGAAAATTTTAACAATAAAAGTCACTCTAGACGCATCTTTAATTACCTTGTCAAAGAAATGAAACTTTCGATCTCAACTAGTAAATTTTTATTCATAATCGAATTATACCTATTCTTTTAGACCAAAAATGCAAAAAGGAGTAAAGCCCTAAGGTTACCTCGTGTTAAAGTATCTCACATGCTTATCTTCAAGATCTATATGTTTTTCATATATATGTGGTCTCCCTCTATTTATAAGCCAAAATTTTTGAATTAAAATTTTAACATTATATTAGTGTCATGTTCAATATATATTTTGTGTGTACGTCTCCCTCATCAAAATCTTTATATGCATATCGCCTCCCTTTGTCCAAAAGCTAAAAACTTAAACTAGTGGGGTGGACATTCTAAAACTTCATTTATAGTAATTACACAAAGTTGGCTGCAAACCATGAGTAAATAGATTCATCAATAAAGAAAACTTTTTCCTGGTATATCGCCACTAAATTTCTGCATCAGCACACTAAAATATGCGTAAGACATCTCACCGTATCGCACAAGTAATGACTCTTTTAAAGCAATGACTAGCCATCGATGTGGCGGACTGCTTTCGCTAGCTCACGTCCATCCACGTATTGCTGCGTTCATCACCTCCTCAAACTTTCTCAATTTGACATTTCTTGAAGATTGAGAGGTATGCAAAACATATCATATTTAAGAGTAGATTATCTATTCGCACTTGGGAAGGGGAAGTGAGGTGTTCTAATCCCCATATTCTCAAAAAGAGTTGGGACGTGGACGATTTAGTTTTAGGTGTGGGTTTCAACTCCCATGTCCGGAGGCAATGCAAAACTGAGAGTGAAAATGAGAATTAGAATAGAAGTAGAGTAGGATCAATAAAAAAAATAATCTATTTTCAAGTCAATAAATTCACTTGCCCACCATTTGCTCACGCAAGCGATGATGACACTCTCCAACAAAGTGATTATCTGTTGAATTGGCTGGCTCGTAAACATACTTTTAACCACAAGAAAGCAAAGTCAATTTGGTAAATTTTAAGGTCTATTAGATAATTGACCGTCATTTTTCCAAGTTTACGTCATTCTTGCACAACTGGTGGTTGAAAGACTATGTTGAACCAAGCTATAAACTTCATTTAAATCAAAATAAATCACACGTTAAATCATGGGGTCTTAATCCATTTGATTTCATTTTGTACATGGTCTAGTCAAAGGGGATAATGGGCAGTTTGCATAGATTTAGGGTGCATTTAATTCAGTCTGGCAAAAGCCTTTGGGGCCCAAAAGGCTCTTGAGTAAATGCAAATGGCATTTGGCAAATTTTCAAGAGAGCATTGGGGAAATGCAAAATGCATTTCCAAAGTCCTACGAGGCCTTTGACCCAAGGAAGCTAGGGGGTGATTTGGAATACTGTATTTTCAGAATGCAAATAGGCTTTTTCTTCCTTCCAATTTTACTCTCTCTATACTTTTATGATTTCGGAAATGTCCTCAAGAGCCCTGACGTTACCAGCGAAGGTCTTAGCCACCGGCGAGCGGCCGACAAGCCACTGCTAGCCAATTCCCAAACCCCAGGCAGCGTTAAATTGGGTCGAGCATCGATATCAATTGAACAATGGCAGGACGGCACCGATAACCTCATAGTGACAAACAATGGCAGCTTCTCCTCAATGATCATAAAGGGGCGAGAAGGGAAATTCCATCGAGTAGACGATCAGTGCAGGGATACTTTGGTTAACCCGAACCGGCGAGTGCAGAAACGAGGATTATGAACTTCAAGCCCAGCATAGAATTTGCCCCTGTTTGAGAAGTCTAGACTCAAGTTCAATGGGGCGAGCACGCTTTTCCAGATCATATAAGAGGCAGAATCGCCAAGGAAGGTATTGTATTCAAGCCCTCGTTTAACTATTTAAAAGAATCAAACGATGGATAAGATCATCCAATGCTTTTGAAAAGGAAATATGTTGACATAAAAAATTGTCTGACTTTTATCATCGACAAATAATGAATTTAATCGATTAGTCAGATGAGTCATCAATAAACAAGGATAGCGATTTGAGGAATACTGAAATCAACATGTCATCAATAGGTGAGTGGGGTTATCAACAAGGACTTCTGCCGGTCGACGATACTTATCAAATATCCATCACCACAAAAGGAATCAACTGCAATAAATAGAACTAGACTACATAGGAATTTAATTAACGATAATACTTGGAACGTACATACTCGATGACATAAACAAATGTAAATGAACTATGCCAGAATTTAATCGATGACATTGTTAGGATACCTATGTGAGTAAGTTATATTAAAGAAATCTTACATTAGATAATTGATGTAGTGTGGAGTAGTTAATATATCCTAATTGGCTTAAACTTTTGGATAAATGTGGATCTAACTATGTTGACAGTTTCAGACTTAGACTCCCTCTTGACAATCTTCTCAAGTGAAGGAATCAGACCTCTGCCACGCTCTTCCAACAAATGGTATCAAAGCTAATGATTGTAGTTTCCGGGTAGGTGACTGTTGTGGTGTAGCAACATAGGCCCATAAATTAATGTAGAAAAATACCTAAATTAAGGAAGAGCGGGCCTAATATTGAGTTCACGTGTGAGGGGGAGAATGCTAGGATGCACGTGTGAGTAAGTTGTCTTAAAAAAGTCTCACATTGAAAAATTAATATGGTATGGAGCAGTTAATGTATTCTAGTTAACTCATAACTCATTAACTTAAGCTTTTGAGTGAATATATGTTTAACTGGATATGTTGATGGGCTCGAATTGGAGCTCTCTCTCGGTAATCTCCCTAAATGAAGATATTGGACTTCTGTTGTGCGCTCCCAACAAACACAATCTAAAAACACAAAGATATTATGCCAAAATTTAATTGATACTGCAATATGAAAACACATATGGGAATCTAATAGACAACACGGCACCCAAAATAAAGATGCACATCGGAATTTAGTCGACAATACGATCCTGAAACTAAAACTAGGAAAAAAATCAATATAGGAAGATAAAAGTACACGAAAGATAGTAAGTTTGCTTGATTTGGGCGGGGGAGTTTTCCAGTAGGTTGATCATAGTATTTATAATGGTCGTGTAGCAATTGCTTACTGACGGTTCCTAGTAGTTGCATTCTTTCTGAATAATTTCTCTGTTTTTTTTTTCCGATACCCTTGTGCCCATGATTTCTTAACTTACTTTCTGAGCGGTGATGACTAGTAATTGTCCATTGGCAACCGTCCCACAATCTTCACATCCTATGATCCTACATTCAAATGGCAATTGTTCCCTCAAAAAATGCATGTCTGTTTCTCCTCAATCCTATCTGCTTAATTTCGTTTTGTAGCATGCCTCTATACTCCTTAAGTGAACCTCTGCCAATTGCTCTATCGTTTTCCAACTGCTCCACCTCAAACTGGTGATTATATCCCTGTGTTTCTCATGCTTTCAAAGATCTTGAATGGCATTCGGCTACTTGCCCATTGCCAGCGTACATATCGATAACTGCTAGTAGCTCAACGTCATGTACCAATAGCAGAATGTGTGTCAGTGATGCGTATTGACGTGTCGATCTTCCAAATACAAATCTTCCTAGTTATGGGCAACATATCATGTATCGACGTCTATGCTTATGTCACGGGCAGACAGTTTCCTTGGCCCGGAAGGGCTCGTGCGGCGCCATACAAGCGGATTTCGTCAGGCCAGCCTTTCTTCTATAGCTGTTCCACGAACAATACAATGAATGCTTCTTTGTGTGAGATCCTACCACGCCCAGCTTCGCTCGGGCGTCTAATCCATCGAGTGAGACATCGGATCTCTTTAGGCTCAACAATTGGTTTCGGCTTGCCATGGCCTCGTCAGGAGAGCGGTATTAGCTCCTGACCAGTTTGTGCACGGGAGGCCAACCCCGCCTTCAGAGCTCCTGAGTAATATAATCTTTCTATCCTAGAACTCCTAATACCAACTGTCCTGACGCCACTCTCATAAACCAGTTGTGTTTGTCCCTTCTACCTTCTCACTCTTCACTTGATAACCCCAAGCACCACTCACAAGTGTCACAAGTACAGGATGATTCACGGACCGTGACATTCTTCTCCACTCAAATTCGCAATGCCCTTGTTGCGATTTGTTTTTGCGTCCCTTAACCATTGATGCACCACTTTTTGGGATTTCACATTGAATAGTCACACTCGCCCAACAAAACAGGTTTTTTTTTCCATCGTTAGCCTCTTTTGATCTCCACTGCTCAGCCATTCTCGGTCACCTGCGTTTTCTTTGGCAAGTGTGGCATTTTTCGCCAACCGCATCTTTTGGCAGCACCATTTTTTTCCTACTCAGCTTCTTTGACCCCAGCAAACCAAATGGAGGTTCTTTCCTTGTTGAAAATGTGGCAATAGATCTCTTCTTCGAATTCACCAATCGATCCAGGAACGTTATCTCTATTTAGAGAGGATTTAGTTCTTCTCTAACTCCTTATCAACTCAGCGGGGAACCAACTCATCCTAGCACCCTGCCATCCTAGGAGCAGAGAGCCTAGCTTCGTTTGAGCATCTTTTGCCACGGCCATTCACTTTTCGCCCACTAGGACCGATACCACTAGTACTTATCAGTTCGACTTGCACTAGAGCGAGAAGTTCGATTCTCCGACTCACTCACTTACTGGAGGGATTCCTGCTCTGATACCATTTGTCATGGGTCGACAGTTTCCTTGGCCACGAAAGGGCCTGTGCGGCACCTGACGAGCAGATTTTGCCAAGCCAGCCTTTCTTTTATAACTATTCCACGAACAATATGGTGAATGCCTCTTTGTGCAAGATCCTACCATGCCTAGCTTTGCTCGGGCATCTAGTCCATTGAGTGAGATAGTAGATCTCTTTAGGCTCAACAACTGGTTTTGGCCTGCCATGGCCTCGTCAGGAGAGCGGCATTAGCTCTCGACCAGTTTGTACACGGGAGGCCAACCCTGCCTTTAGAGCTCCTAAGTAATATAATCTTTCTATCCTAGAACTCTTAGTACCAACCATCTTGACGCCACTTCCACAGACCAGTTGTGTTCGGCCCTTCTGCCTCCTCACTCTTCACTCGATAACCCCAAGCACCACTCATAAGTGTCACGAGTCAGGAGGATTCACGAACCGTGACACTTACATGTCAAAACACGTGCTTGTCGATGACTCGATCATTTTTTGGTGTAAATAAATACCAAGTGATATTTGACAAC
Source organism: Eucalyptus brandiana (assembly GCA_014182725.1). Taxonomy (NCBI): domain Eukaryota; kingdom Viridiplantae; phylum Streptophyta; class Magnoliopsida; order Myrtales; family Myrtaceae; genus Eucalyptus; species Eucalyptus brandiana. The sequence continues at coordinate 45,803,807 of CM024670.1, read as the reverse complement.
CCTCATGATCTCGGAAGTGGTAACTTTTTAGGAAAATGATTATCAATGTACGAACAACGTAACTAAAATCTCAAAGAGTGTGCAACAATAACGGTCAATCAAATTTATTATTAACCTTTCATCTTGCTCCCTGTAAATTTGTTAGTTTTGCACCTTAAATTTCAGAATTTGTTCTTCATTTTCTTCTAATTTCAAGTCAAGTAATTTCTTATCCCTCTTTTTCACTTTCTTGGGGAAACAAGTACAAGAAAACTCTTGACAATAGAAAATAAAGAAATTGCGCACAAAAGCTTTTTGTAGCATGAAAATGTTAACATCATCCGAATGCCAAAATGATCTGCATTCTATTTATTGTAATTATACCTTATACTTCTGAATTACACATTTGACGCCAGAGAAAGTGTAGAGAAGTAGGAGGCAACACAAGTGAGAACTAAAACAGATAGGTCGCTTGCCACTCGTAATAATCTACCTAAGAGATAAGAGCAAAACAAGAAATCCTTCTTGTTCTCAAGCCAAAGGCTAAATGAATTATCTCTCAAAACAAGTCTACCTTCTTCATCATTGCATGCTTATATAGATGATCTTGGAACAACTCTCCAATTATGAAAAATTACTAAGACTCTCTGGAAAGATAAAAGGACTCATAGGAAAGACAGACTAGAAAATAATGAAAATTAAAGAGGGACTCTAGAAATTTTAACGACAATTACTAGACTTTGAAAATATAAGAAATAAATGTTGGATGCATGTTTCTAATATTTACTTGATCCGATGTTACCGAATTCATGGCCTTTGAGGAATGCGGACACTCTCCATACGCGAAGTTATCGAAGTGGACTCGGTATTGGCAACTAGGTGAATGGTAACTTTTTCGTAGAATCGATGACATCTAAGAATGCCTTAGCATCGACAATATTTGAGCCACCACATGATGCAAAGCTCTTTTCTTAGAAAAATTCTCTCAAAGCCAAGGAGAGTTATAAAGCAGGTTCACAACAGATTTAACATGTAAGTATTTGTGGAGGGTATCCAAATCGAAATCTCTCCCGAAGCCGCTTGTCTTGTAGCCACCATAAGGATAGTCGTTATTGAACGCAAAGAAGCAGTTTACCCAGACGACACCCACTCGAATTGACCTCAACAATATTTGATGAGCGGCTTGTCAGTTGACTACACTGCTAAGCAAATGATGAAAGCCTTGGAGGTACGGTATCATGTTTCATCCAATGCTGAGATTGGGATACTTATGCAAACACTCTTCAATATGAGGGATGATGATTCAGGTGGGGTCAGAGATCATGTGCATAGGATGGTAGACCTACAGACAAAACTTCGAGTTCTTCAGGTTGATATTCTCAATACTTGCATTGTGTATCAAGTATTAAATACCCTTCCTCCTAATTTTTGGATTATCCAGACCAATTATGACTCACAAGACAAAACCTAGTCAATTAATGACCTCATAGTTAGGGTGGTGGCAGAGGAAGAGAAACTGAAGAAAGAAAGAGGACATCTTGCTTTATATGCCTCAGTTTTGCCAGTAGGAAGGGTAAAGGGATTGTATATCATATTTATAAAGGAAATCATAAAGTCGTGGGCCCTTCTAATAGTATAACTCCTAAGAAAGGAAATTTCGAAACTACTAGTCCTTCCAACAATATGGGTCCTAGAAAATCACCATTTAAGAGGGATGGTGTACTTTATTATTTCTGTAGGAAGAAAGGACACATAAATAAATATTGCGATAAATATAAAGCTTGGTTATCCAAGAGTGAGCCTAAAGGAAATCATAAATAGAAGGACGCAAAATCAGGATGAATCAAAGCTCACTGTGGGAAACAACGATAAAATCGACATTGAGTTTGTGGGACATGTCATTTTGATCTTGGATCCTAGTTTCAATCTAACATTAAGAAACACTTTTTTTTTTATACATTTCTTTAGACGGAACTTAGTTTCTATATCATGTTTGAACATGTGTGGCTACTTTTTAAAAAAATAAAGAATGCTATTATTTCTATATTCTTTAATTCAAATAACGTTGAATGCCGCAATATGTTCAATGGATTATACATATTGTATTTATCTCCCGATGATATATATGCCATTAATATAGATGAAAATATTGTTTTTAAAATATCTCTACTTAAGGAACAGTCTTATGTATTGTAGTATAAACGTCTTGGTCACATCTCTAAAAAAAGAGTTGAAAGACCGGTAAAGACACACATCCTGCCTACTCTTAAAAGTGGCCTAGAGACTTGCGGAGACTATTGTGAGTGAAAGATAACTAAGATAAAGAAGAAAACTGCAATTCGAAATTATGATTTGTTGGAGATCATTCACACTGATATTAATAGACCTTATATTGCAACTTTGTGTAGAAATTTTTATTTCATCATGTTCATTGATGACTACTCTTGATATGATTATTTGTATTTGATTAAGGAAAAATATGAGTTTCTTGGCAAGTTCAAAATTTTTCGGACTGAAATCGAGAAGCAATTAGGAAAAGTCATAAAGGTTGTTAGATTTGATCGAGGTGGAAAATATTTTTGTAGGCATGACAATGCTGGGTAGATTAAAATACTATTTGCCAAATACTTTGAGAATTCTGGGATAGTGGCTTAGTTTTTTATGCCTGAAAGTTCCAACCAAAACAGTGTTGCAGAAAGGTGCAATCATACTCTTGTGGATATAGTGAAGTGTATAATAAGTATGACCAATTTGCCTGACTTCTTGTGAGGTTAGGCTTTAAAAATAGCACTTTACATACTGAATCATGTTCCTACCAAGGTTGTTCCATTGACTCATTTTGAGTTAAGAACTAGACACAAATCCAATTTGAACCATCTCAAGGTTTGGGGATGTCCTGCAGAAGTGAGGTTATACAATCCAACATTAGATAGGTTGGACTCTAAAGCCACTTGATACTACTTTGTGTCTTACTCAGATTACTCGAAGGAATGTCGGTTTTATAATCCCAATGGAAGCACAAGAATTGTGGAATCATAAATGGCGAAATTTCTGGAATTTGATGTGGCCAAAGATCATAACTACTCACAGATTATTGAGGATAACAATATGACCGAGGCTACTATGTCTTTTTCCCTACCCGTGTAGACAATTATGGAGCCTATTGTGTCACAAACTGAACCTATTGAGACTCAGGATCCTGTTGTTAAGACGGCCCCTAATGAAGTTCTATAAGCTCCTTAGATTCAGAATGAGGTTGTAGTAACTCCACTTAGGAGATCTACCAGGGAAAGGTGTTCAACTATATCATCGAACTATATAGTCAATTTGGGGGAGCACGACTATAATATTGGTTGCGTCGAAGACCTGGTGACTTATGCAAACGTTGTTTCTTGTCCTTAATTAGATTTGTGATTGGATGCGATGAAAGACAATATACAATCTATAAAACATAATGGTGTTTTAGAGTTTGTTGAATTGCCGGAAGGTTGCGAACCCATAAGTTGCAAATGGGTTTATAAGATTTAAAGGGATTCCAAATAAAAGATTGAGAAATTCAAAGCTAGATTTGTGGCCAAGGGCTTCACTCAAAGAGAATGAATAAGCTATAAAGCAACTTTTTCTCCAGTCTCTTCTAAAGATTTTTTTTTAAAGTGATCATGGCATTAGTAGCTCATTTTGATATGGAGTTACACCAAATGTACGTTAAAACTGTTTTTCTAAATAAAGACCCTAACGAGGAAGTCTATATGGTGCAACCCGAAATTTTTGCAATAAATGATTCCAATAAGCTTGCATGTAAATTGAAGAAGGCTATTTGTGGTCTTAAACAAGTCTCTAGACAACGATACTCGAAATTTCATAATGTCATCACTTCTTTTAGTTTCGTTAAGGACAAAATGGATTAGTGTATATACTGCAAGGTTAGTGGGAGGAAATTTATTTTTCTCCTACTTTATGTGGACGACATCTTGCTTGCAAGTAACGATATTTGATTACTACATGAGATAAAGCAAATGCTGTTGAAGAATTTTGATATGAAAGATCTTGCTGGGGTGTCTTTCGTTCTTAGCATAGAAATCCATAGGGATCGTTCTCACCAAATGTTAGGTTTATCTCAGAGGGCATGATCATATTTTGAAAAGATTTAACATGCAACATTGCAAGCCAGAATTGAATCTCTCACAATATCCCCAATTAGATTTTGAGAAAACCTAAATAAATGATATACCTTATGTTAGTGCACTTGGAAATATCATGTATACTCAAGTTTGCACCAGACCAGATATCGCTTTTATGACGGAACTTCTAGGTAGATACCTTTTAAATCCAAGATACGATCATTAGGTTGCTGCCAAGCAAGTTTTGAAGTACTTAAAAAGGACAAGAGACTATATGTTGATTTATAGACATGTTAATGATCTACATTTAGTAGCATATTCAAATGCAGACTTTGCCAGCTTTTAGGATGATAGGAAGTCAACAACAGGATAGATCTTGATGTTAGCAAGAGGTGCAATATCGTGGAAAAGTGAGAAACATAAATCTATATCATCTTCTATCATGCAAGCAGAGTTTATAGCGTGCTTTCAACCGCTACTCAAGTTATTTGGCTTCACAACCTCATTAGAGAATTGACTGTATTTGACTTTGTGGATAGATTCATACAATTATATTGTGATAATAACTCTGCATTATTATTTATCAACAACAACAGAAGTCTCAAAATGTCTAAGTATATGGAGGTTAAATTTTTTACCATAAAGGAAAGGGTACATAATTGTGACATTACAATAGAGCATATTTCCACAGATGATATGATTATAGATTTATTGATGAAAGGCCTTCGCCCTTGGACTTGGAAGAATCATTAGATGCTGTCGTTTTGTGGAAGTTGCTTCAGATTTGCTCTAATAAAGTTTACATCAGTGTTTTGTTACATATGGTAATATTTTTGTGTGGATTGTTATTGTGTTGTATACATATATCTAATAAAAATCTTAGGGTATTGTGTAAGCCTTAATTGAATGCTCGGGCATTTAGTTATTGGCCTTGTACATATGTTTCGATTACACATAAAGAAAATAAGACATATGTGGGTTCATTAAAACCATAAAGATATTTTCTAATGACACATCCGATTTTCTGTAACACTTAAGGTAAAAGAATAGTGATCAACAAATGAGATGACATATAAGGTATTACTCATTATAAGGTGTTATCACTTTTCCATGTAACCATATTGAGTCAATATCATTTAAGTTAAAAGCACTTGTGACCATTGAAAGTTCTGTGTATGTACATGCAGTTACCGTCATAATCTAGTATGTGAGACTTTATGAGATGTGATTGAATATTAAGAATTATCTCTAAACCAAAATAAATGTGTGTACATATAGTACAATCTCAATTAATATAGTCTAAGTGGGAGAATGTAAGAATTTTCTTAATGTAGGCTACATAATTGAGATTGTGATTCACTGTTTTACGGGATTGGTTTAATGGGGTAAGGTATAAGGTTTCTTAATAGTTGAATATGGGTTTGGCTTAAGTGAGTCGAGTTGGGCCGAGCACGTGATGAAAAGGCCTAGCGAAAACTCTATAAATAGGCTAAAGTCCATACTCTAAGCCTCAATTGTCATTTTCTCAAACATACACACCCACTACCTCACATAAGGAACATTCTGGCAGTCTCATTGAGCTAGGGTCTCGAGGGCGATAGAGGAGAAGATCTTCAGCATAAAAGGATCGAATTGTCGTTGTTCTACATCAAGTATCATAGAATCTAAATTAGATACGTGAATCCTTTTCTTCTCTTTCAATATATTCAAGTTTCTAACAATGTCGATATGAGGAAGCCATTTCGACAATCAACACATCACGCCTCCAGGCTCCCCTCCAAGATTCCTCAATATCCGCTAGAATTCACTCGCCATCCTTAGATGTCTCCGTCCCCACCAATGCAGTTATAATTCACCTCCCCTTTAGTTTCGTCACTCACGCAGTCCTCCCTCGATTTTGTGATTGTGTGTTGGGGGGTGTCGGTGTTAGCATTGGCAACGGAGAGAGAGATGTCAAGTTATAATGTGCTCTAATTTGTTATTTCTTCAACTTAAATTTCAGAATTTGTTCTTCATTTTCTTCCAACTTCAAGCCAAGTAATTTCACATCCTTCCTTTTCACTTTCTAGGGGAAACAAGTACAAGAAAACTCTTGATGATAGACAGCAAAGAAATTGCACACAAAAGCTACGTTTTGCAACGTGAAACTGTTAACATCATCCGAATGCCAAAATGACTTGCATTCTGTTTCTTGCAAATATACCTTATAATTTGGAATTACACATTATTTAAGCCACCATATGATGCAAAGCTCTTTTCCCAGAAAATTCTCTTAAAGCCATGGAGAGTTATAAAGTGGGGTCACAATAGATTTAACATGTAGGTATTTGTGGAGGGCATCCAAACCAAGATCTCTCCCGAAGCCGCTTGTCTTGTAACCACCATAAGGACAGTCATTGTCAAATGCAAAGTAGCAGTTTATCCAGATGACACCCGCTCGAATTGACCTTGAGACTGTGTTCGCCACATCTATGTTCTTCGTCACAATCCCTGCTGCTAGGCCATACCTAGTATCGTTAGCCCTCTTGATCGCCTCCTCCACAGTCCTACAATCCACCATAAAATGATGAATGGAGCACAATGTACTATAATAGTTCTCTCTATTCCAGCTACAAATAGTAGTGGCTCAAATGCATTAGAACCACATAAGCAATAGCTTTGGGGAGCAAGAGCAAGTTGTACTCACTTGAATTTCATGAGCGACATGATGGGACCAAAAATCTCATCCTTCACAATCACATTGTCCTCCTGATGGAAGGAGATAGTTTGACAAGAACGCACAACAATCAAAAGTTCAGTTCCTCTCAATTCACTACTTCATGTTCTTTAAGGAATGTGTTGTGGATTGATAGTGTACCTTAACATTTGTGAAGATTGTTGGCTGAACGTAGTACCCTTTGGTGCCCAGACGCTCGCCCCCAGTCAAAAGCGTGGCCCCTTCTCTCTTTCCATGCTCGATGTAAGAAAGTATCTTCTCAAATTGTTTCTTATCGACCTAATATTTACCTTAATTCGGGTCAGGCTAATTGTCAACCATATCCTTTATCGCAAAATCTAGCCGGTTCTTGCTTCCTACAAGTGTTCGATCTTACCTGCGGTCCTTGTTGGACTTTCGGATCAAACGGGTCACCGACCGGCCAAGCCTTTGCCTTTGCCACTAGCTTCTTCTCAAACTCTTCATAGATCCCTTCCTGAACATAAACGCGAGAGCCCGCGACGCATATTTCTCCCTAAAACATAGGTTTTAATCAAGAAACCATCACGATTTTGGGTAGTCGGAGCTTATTCTCTGTTTTCACAAATTCCACGAAAAAGTCAGACACCTTACCTTGTTATGGGCAATACCTATTAGAGCAAGATCTGTAGCAGTATCTAAATCAGCATCATCAAAGATCATAATAGGCGATTTCCCGCCTAATTCGAGTGACACTTGTTTCAAATTGCTTGTCGCCGCAGCCTGCATCACGATGCGCCCCACTTCTGTAGACCCCGTAAAGCTAACCTGAAGTGAGGCTTTCATGCCGTATCAGTCCAAGCTAAAACCTTACAAGCACATATTCACAAATTTGACCTATGTTATGTGGTACATTAATAGAAAATTTCATGAAAGATAGAACTCAGAATCATACCATATCAATGTCCATATGACTGGTTATTGCAGCACCGGCCGTTGGTCCGAAACCGGTTACAACATTGATCACTCCATCGGGAACACCGGCCCGATACAAAGCGACGAAGATGTAAAGGCAGAAAGATAAACTAAATAATTTTCGTGTGTATCCTCTTTTTCTTTTCTTTTTGGGACAACAGTTTTTTGGAACTATTTTGTTATGGCACAACAGATATTCAAAATCATGTCTTCACTCGCTCCCCTATCGCTGTCTTTAATATTTTGATTAGACTATTCTCTTCATAATTAACCATAACTTCTAGACTGATAAATGACGAAATTATTACATTTTGTCTACTGTAAAATAATTCCAAATATTTAAATAATCTACTTACAATGCAATTACAGTTTAGAAAAATTGAATTCTGCTCTCAAAAAGCATCTTTTCCGACTCGATTGACGTACCTTCTTAGCCAAATGAGCATAATAGAGAGCCGATAGAGGGGTCTGCTCGGCAGGCTTCACGATCATGGTGCAACCAGCCGCCAGTGCTGGGGCGACCTTCATAAAGAACATGCTGGTCGGGAAGTTCCAAGGGATAATGTGCGCGACCACGCCAACCGGCTCCAGCAGCGTGTACCCATGAAGTTCACGCGACATCTTCAACACCTCACCATGGATCTTGTCCGCTGCGCCGGCATAATACCTTAGACATGTGGCAGCGTGAGGGATGTCCACGGCCTTGCCCATGCTGAATATCTTCCCGGCGTCGATAGTGTCCAGAGCGGCCAGTTCATCTATGTTCTCTTCGATCAAGTCCGCAAATTTCGACATGATCCTTCCCCTTTGCTGTTGATGAAATTTATATTTATACGTCATGCAAAAATAAAAATTCATGCACATTAGGATTTAGAATGATATGTCGCTTTTACACGGATAACTATGTTCAGGATGTTTAACTTCATGAATTTCGCTATTTGGTTATTCTTTTGGCCACTAGATAGTTATGATTACGTAATAAAAATTATGGGGAAAAAAAAAAAGAAAAACAAAAGGCCTTGCGTTACTGGATAAAATAGAAAAATGCCACACTTACATAGATCATTCTACAAAGTTAGTTTACTAGGTGATTTCTCAAACTATAAGTGATCCTTTATACAAGCAAGCCAAATTCGAGAACCTATAATAGTTTTACACATCACTTAACATACTAATTCTAACTGTCTAGTGTTTTCTATTAAGATAACACGAGACTTATGGTACGCTTCTCTAAATTCAAGAAAATGAACCAAAATGTACGTTCTCAGCAATTAATGAACTAAAATATATGCTGCACATAATAATTGACTAGTATTCCAAAGGGGCATTTGTAGCATTCGAAACACATTCAGAGACCAATAATAAATTCAATCAAATCAATCACTTCTCAAAAATAAGTATTCTTAGACAAATGCATCGTACCCAATATATAATTTTTATCATAATAATTGACTCATTCTACAAAGTGCTAAAGTTAGCTATGCTGAAATATATATTTTCCTAATCTAGAATAAACAACCGTAACATCTAAAAGAATACCTGTGCATCTGCAGCATCTGGAAACGAAATTAAGAATATCATTTGAGATTGACTATGTACAATAGCTTCTATGATTGATTGAAGAATCTTTTTCCTCGACTAAATTAAATTGAAGAGATCAAATTTCCCACCAGAGAATATTTCTCATTTTTTAATAACATGATCATAAATATAGATCAAATCTAAGTGGGCCCTCATTTGGTGATTTCAAAGTGGCAAGCAAGAGAGGAGGACGTTGACCCCAATAAATTTGGGAGGAAAATTGAAAAACAAAAATATCTTCTTCATGACTATAATGGCTGAGACGATGACAATTAAAATGCGATTTTCAGCAAAAAATTATAAATATTATCTCAGTCGGCAAATAGTTTTCAGTTTTCCCTATCTTCTAGGGGGATCACAAAAATATTTAATGGCCCTTTGAACTAGGAGGTGCCTGACACCGTCAATCCAAAACCGTAGAGACAAATCTCAAGTTGTCAGCATCGAAAGGCTTCGTGTAATTGAGCGATGCCCGTTCCAAGGGAATAAAAATTACAAATTGATCTTTTTCTTGGTTTGGTCGTGTGTCCTTTTTGGTAATTGTGAGCACTTCCACGTTTTGAAAACACATGATACAGGTTGTCATTATTTATAACGTAGCATTCGTATGATATGGGGAAGAGCACAAAGAAAAAAGAAGGGAGAAAATATTTTATGTATATATAATATATATATAAATCGATCAATGATATTGGTTTTTATTAGTTGGTTTTCTTCATGGCTTGTCGTTATGTGGTGTGCCATAAGACAAAATCATAATCATATCTACCCACATATTGCCCTGCCCAAGAAGGGAACAAAAAAATACAATTGCTGCGGTATGATCAAAGACGTTTACTTTATTGTCGTATCGAAAAGCGGCTACTTGACATGCCGTGCTTTATTAGAGTCTACGTCCATGAATCATAAGTTCAACCGTCATTTTTCTTAAGTGTAAAGTTTTACATTTGAATTCAACAACCATTCATTAATAAAATGGATACATCGCAAACGTAAAAATCGATTTACTAAAATCAATTTGTTAAATGAGATGTCAAGCTCAAGCTATCTCACACAAACGTCCTGGCTAAAATTAATAGTGTAATCACAATAAAATAATATTCATGAGTGAATTAAAGAATTAATTTCTACTGTTATTGTCTTTTTAATTTGGATAGAAAACGAAAATGAAATGAGGACAAAAAGGGAGAGAGAAAGGGGGAGACGTACGTAGCCTGGCATGCGTGGCCAAGGGCCGTGATCAAATGCTTGACGGGCGGCTTTCACAGCCAAATCCACGTCCTCTTTGTCTCCCTCTGCAACTCTTGCTGTAACTTCCCCATTTCTTGGATCTATCGTCTCGAACGTCCTCCCTGCTCATCCAATTTCATTCACCATCACGAGCTAGAAACCCCCAAAAGAAAATAACAAGAAGAAGAAACCAAACGATAACAAGAACTCGTGGGGACTGCGAGTTTTCCTATGGTCAACTGCAATAATGGGTAAGATTCTCTCGAGGTCAATCTCGATTTAGACGGCCGTTTTTTCTTTGGATACCCCTCTTTTCTGTACTCCGAACAGAGCAGTGAATTTCACTCAACCAAAACCGAACTGCTCGAACGAGACCAAACATAACTTCAGTCACGCTTTCTTCATGGCACAACTTTACTTTTCTCTCTTTTTTCTTTTCGAGAAGAAGGATAGGCTAGCAAGAACAGAACTCTACGACCCCATCTGTGTAATGAATCTTCATCAAGGCAGCCCAAAAACTTGACAGGAAGATGGTGAATTCTACCTTTGACAGAATCGACGAACTCGCCATTGATGAAGAGCTTGGTGAACTTGATCTCCGGAACGTGTTCATCATAAGTCTTCAGGCTCCCGTTGGCGTCGCTCTGGTTCTCTGCCATCTCGTCTCTCTCCTCTGCAGTCAGACTCTCTCACTTTTTTGGCAGGAGGGAGGGTCCTTTCTTTCCTTCATATAGTACTAGGAGACAGTAGATAGTCGTTTTCCTTCTCGCAACAAGTAGGGTTATTTAAGGAAGAGAAACTCTTGTAACGAATATTTATTTATTGCTCATAGGTGGCAAGACAGGAAATATCAGTCACGACACACAATTCACCTAATTTCCATGAATTCCTCCTTGTTTTTAGCCTTTCCCTCTTGGACTTTAGTCCAAGAAAATAAATATTTACCGAAAGCCATTCATCCCACTCCACAACGGGTGATAATTTATTTTCACGGTTCTTAAGTTAAGGGAGACGAAACCCTTCAATCGGTTACATTAAGAGTTCAAGACTTCCATAAAATTCATGTGGACACAAATGTACGAGCTAGATTTATGTGTTGGTTTCTTTAGTTACCATGCAAATGATATGTCTAGCATCTAGCAATGTCATCACATTTTTTTCTTATCCTCCTTTTTTTCATTCTGGATGGAGTTTCTTTATATTTGCAGTCCTTGAAAAGTTTTTATATCTTCATGTAGTTTTTATGATGTAATAATTGTATAAACATGACGAAGATGAAGTTTTTAATGATCCATTGTCATACTTAATGGTCCAGTTGAATATTACGGTAAGGGACAAAACTCTTTTAAGGATAACTTAACGAAACCCTTTTAAAGACAACTTGGTTTTTTTTTTTTTTTTTTTTTTTTTATGATGGGTGATATAAGACTTCAGATAACATTCATTTTTTTGTCATAAAGTAAGGCCTGGTCAACATGTGTGCATAGCCACTCCACACGTCTTGACCATGCCTTATGTTTCTTTCATATAAATAAATAAATAAATAAATAAATAAATATATATATATATATATATATGAAGAAATTAAACAAGAAGACACGATTTAACGAGGTTGCGTAATGTGCCTTCGTCCTCGGGTAATCCTCTCTCAAATTTTTCTTTTTGTCATATCGTCTTTGAGAGAGGGACTGCCATTTTATTGATGAAGTACAAAAAAGGAAGAAGGCAATTCCCAAAATTATAGAAACCAAAAACCAATCACGCCAACAATATATATGCGCCTGTGTGTGTGAAATTATTAGAGGTCTAAAAGTCAGAGGACATCAATTACTAGATTTTCTTTTTTTCATTATAGATTATCGTTTGAAAGAAAATATTTTATCTCCGTACAAGAAACACGTGAGATTTACTTTAGAGATAAAAAGGCCTACAATTTTGCAATTAATATGTGGAGTAACTTTTATTTTTTGCTTTTTGCGGTACAAGTGTTTTAAAATTAACATATTTTGCAAATCTTATGGTGCAAGTATTTTGACTTATTTTCACTTTTAAGCATTTGAAAACTTTAAAATTTATACTAATATTAACATGATATTTCACATATAATATCGCATGTGTTTTAGAATTTAAAATAACATTATAAATGTTGGTGGAAAAGAAATAAATTGCTTTCACTTTTTAGAAGCCAAAACAAACAAGATCTAATTAATTATTCAATTGTGACACGAGGGTAAGAAAATATACATCACTGAAAAAGATTAACAAGCAAAGGAATGCCGGTATCCATGAAATAGCCAATAAGAAAAATGGGAGGGAAACTTTCAAACGAATAACTATGGGGCTTTTTTAATGATTAAATGAACACATTTATGTTTCGTAGAGTCATGAATTAGGCATATGACATAGATTTGATGAACGGCGTGCTATTCTAAGTTATCTCGTTATCATGATTATTTCAATTGTGTTACACAGTGATTCGATTACTTATGCTAATATGGTATAGTTTATTAGATCGACATAAATAATAGATTTAGTGTAGTCCTTCCTCCACTATATATTTATAATTCCTCATTTTTTCCCTAAATTTTTTTTATCAGCAGCCCTGCAATTAGAGTGATAAGAAAAATAGAAAGAAATAAAGAAAAATAAATGCAAATCAATCCCGCAAGCTGACCATAAAATTGGGTAAGAACGTGCTGAAAAGCAAGTCCAAATGAAACTTGAGCCGCTGAAACCCATCTTTCTATTTCACGTTATAGACAAGGAAGGATTAGCTTATCTTTTCTTAAAATATGCTTTTGTACACCGAATGATACACATAAATTTATTTTTGAAAAACAATGAATTAAACACCGCGACTAACTAAACAGGCAAAGTAATTTCGTTGAACCGATCCACGCTTCAAGTACTTTGATTTCAGTAATTAGTTCGATTTGAATAATCAAATTGAAATAGAAATTCTAGTCTATAAGTTTTTTATATTTTTTTTTTAAAAGAGAGGAAAAGTGTTAAAAAAATCCTAAACATTTTGCATTTGTGCCAATTTAATCTTAAACCTTTAATTGGTGCCAATTTAGTCCTAAATCTTTTCATTTTGTGTCAATTCAATCATTTCCGGCTAATTTTGGCCCAATTTTGTTGATTGGGCACAATCAGCTGACGTGGTGCTAACATGGACAACTTTTAATAATACTTTAATATTTTTGAATTTCTTTTTCCTTTTCCTTTTCTTTTTTCTTTTTCCTTCTCCTCCTCTTTCCTTGGTGATTGTTGGACCTTAGCGACCGGCCGGAGGCAAAACCCAACGAGGTCGACCTCGACCTCGCCGGCCACTGGTGAGGCTCAAGCCCTCGCTAGTGGCCACGAAGTGGCCTCATGCTAGGCAACAAGGCTCGCCTTCGCCAAATCTAGCAAGGCTCAAGCCTCACAAGCCATGGGCGAGGCTCGCCCTCGACCTCTCCACATCCGACAAGGGGAAGCCTCGCCGAGCCTCTAATGAGGCCACCCTTGCTGCTAAGGCCTCACCAAAGGCTAGGTGAGGCTTGACCCTAGCCAAACCGGCATGAGGCCACCCTTGTGGCCTAGGTGGCCTCAAGCTAGCCTCGCCTATGACCGGCGAGGCTTGACCCTCGCCATATCCGGCGAGGGCGAGCCTCACTGTTGAGCACGAGGTCACCCTCGTGGCCATTAGCGAGGGCTGGAGCCTTGCCAGAGGTTGGCGAGGTCGACCTCAACCTCGTCGGCCGCCAAGGTCCGACGACCAACTGGAGGAAGGAGGGGAGAAAGAAAAATTGAAAAGGAAAAGTAAAAAATAAAATAAAAATTCTAAAATATTAAAATATTATTAAAAGTTGTCAACATTAGTAGGTCGATACCTAATCAGCAAAATCCAGCCAAAATTAGTAGGATTAAATTGGTATAAATGCAAAAAATTTAGGATTTTTGGAACATTTTTCCCAAAAAAAAATAAAAATCAAGGCTCCATCTTCCTCCCTTTTTAAGGTAGGGCATGCATAATGGAGGAATTGAAGGGCTTTGGTAGAAGCTGGAAAAGTTGGGTATGGAAGGTCCCATTGGGTGAAAAGATAAAAGTCAGAATATGATAAAATTTAGGGGAAAAACCATCAAAAACCCTATACTAGGCCCATGGTGACACATTTATAGCCCAAATTATTTTTTTATGACACCAAAAACTTTAAAGTTGTGCTCATGAGACACATTTACCTCAAAATTTATGGCGAGATTATCTTCATACGAAAAACAATTGGATTTTCCTAACTTACAATATGACACTCATTTCAAATTTCTATCTATGGCAAAGACAAATCTCGTGTTGTTCTCGTTCTCTTCTTTTCTTTCTTTTTTCTTTTTCCAATCTAGTTCGACCTTAACCGCTTATAAATCTATCCCCTCAATTATAATGCCAAAAAATTGCATAACCTTTTCTCATTAAGCTCTATTCAATGCATTACTTTCTTGCTAAGAGTACTAGTCCATGTTCTCTGAGAAGAGAGTTGGACGACACCCACCAAGTTGGAGGTCGGCTGTTTCAAATCCCATCAACTATAAAAAGTTAGTTGTGACGCCGTGAGTAAGTAGATCCATCATTAAAGAGAAACTATTTCTAGCATATCGTCCCTAAAATTTCGGCATTAGCACACTAAAATGTATGTAAAAAACTTCACCGTACCGTACAAGTACTGACCCTTTTCGAGCAATGGCTGGCCATGGATATAGAGTAGACTCCTTTTGCTAGCTTACATGCATCCACGTACCGCTACGTTCATCCCATCCTTAAACTTTCTTCATTTGACATTTCTAGAAGACTTAGAGGCAAGGGGATATCATATAATGAGTAAATCGTCTATTTCACAGATAACTGAATTCAATTGCACGCCGTTTGCTCACGCAAGCCATGATGACACTCTTTAACAAAAGTGATCATCGGGGGAATTGATTGGCACAATAAACCTAACCTTTGGCTCCAATTGTTTCCTCTAGTAAGCGAATGATTTGAAAAATACTTTCTTAAAAATGATCATTTATATCGCTTGAAAAAATGAATGAACAAAAAATATATTCACCATCTATAAAAATATTTAGACATGATTTATTGTCGTTAATGATGATATTTTTCATTAACTAATTATTTTGAGCAATACAAGCAACTATTTTTAGGAAAATGCTTTCGAAATCATTTATTTTTTCCTGAAATAAATTGAGCCTTAGCCGGTAGGAAGCAAGTATTATGGGAAATTTTAAATGTTTATTATATTTTCCCATGAAAATAAAGTTTCTCAAGAACATCGCGTACACACAAAGGTTGTGATCAGATAATTAGGGTGCGAATAGTAACATTTCTGTTCTAGAGAACAATTTTTTTTAGAAATAGTTCTATTCTATTTTTACTCCCTGGAACAATTTTTTAGTAGAATAACACATATGGTAACTATAAAAATATATATATATTTTTTCAGAATAGAAAAAGAATAGGAATGCGTTTTGTACGATCTATAATTTTTTGTATTTTTTCGTTTTTTTCTTTTTGCTCGCTGATTGCTGACAATGACCGGCGGCCAGTGGTCGGCCAACGGCAACTGGCGACGGTTGAGCGGCAGGTGGCAGCCTGTGATGGTTGACTGGAGGCGGGCAACGGTCGAGTGGACGGCATCCGACGGCCGACGACGGCCAAAGGGCGGCTGAGGGGCGGCCAGGCGACCCGAGGGGGCGATCGGGCGATGGGGGGGAGCAGTTGGCTGACGCCATCGGCGGGCAAAAGTCGGCCAACAATGGTCGAGCAGTGGTTAGCAAGCGGCGATCGACCAACGGCGGGAGGTGGTCGGTGATTGGCCAATGGTGATCAAGCGGCCGACAGTAGTTGGTGGTGGGCAGGGGCAGGCGGCCAGCGGTTGATGATGGCCACGAGCGGCAGTGGATCCAAGGGTGACGGCTGTGGCAAGGAAGAAGAAAAGAAGAAAAATAGAAAAAGAAAAAAAAAAGGCTTATTTCTAGAAATTATTCTCGGGAACAAGAAGCTACTTTTTTTACTTATTTTTTTTGTTCCAAATCTATTCTCCGACCACTTTTCTATTCTATAGTTGATGTTACCAAACGGAATTATGTTCCTTTTGTATTTCGAGGAACAGAAGAACAGAAATCGGGAGAAATAGAAACATTACCATGTAGATCCTTAATCGTCTTTTTACGAAGTTGATTATCGTGCATGGTCCACTCAAAGGGTAAAATAGGCCGTTTGCATAGCATTGGTCAGCGATACTCGATCCTCGTGAACTTATTTAGTTGGTTCAATTAATGCACATCTTCCCACCGATGAGAAACGGTCTTCTTTTTCAGTTGGTCTTGGTAGGAAAAGAATGGTAATCCGTTCATCAATTAGGGTTGACCTTCTCGAAATTGTTTATTATGAAAAAGGTGAGCTCATCAACTTAAAAGTATAAACTAGATATCAAGTAGGTGTGGTTGTTCTTCTGCTCTTTAAAATCCGCGATTAGTATAGCCGTCTGAAAAAACGTGTATGCAAATTTAAATAATCAAATTGGGTAATGCCTTCACACGGTAAAATTTGAAACTTATTGAGGTTAACAAAAGGACATCATAAAGGAAAAGGTCATAATCAACATGTGCTTGCTCAATATTATGGGTAGCTATCGTTGTCTGGATTGACAAATAAGTGGCGATAAGCAGGGAAGAAGTGAAGTCACAATAGTGGGTGGTTGTCATATTTTGAATATGTAGATGCACAATATATGCGTTTCTCTAACCATTTTGTATTTTTAGCAGGTGATAAGTGTTCGATCCCATTAATAGGTTTTAACAAAATAATAAAGGACAGAGAAATTAAAGGGCATTCTCATAAAAACGAGGATAAACATCAAATTCAAAAGTTTGATTTACAATTAATATACATACATATATTTACATCCACTCTCATCCACGACACTTTCATCGATATTAATAAATTCTTCTTTGGTTTTTTTTCAAATTTAAAACCTACGATGATAACGATGGTCAGGCCAATAAATGAATTCCCTCTTGTAGTAGTAGCACTGGCAGCCCATTTGGTCAGATCGTGGATCTGATCAAATTGACTTTCGGGCGATGACAATCTACATGAATATCCGGGGGAAGTCCCTAAGTTATTAAACAGAAAAAAGAAATTGATGGTCTAGGTGTTGCCCTAGGATGTATATATGTATATTATCCTTAGACATATGTTGTGTTTTATTAGTACTCAGGTCGGGAGGAGAAATCACTTTAAGATCATCGAATCATCAAATTACTTATTTTATTATAACTAGCCAAGTTTAATTATTCAAGATGCAACTTAAATCCTCGAGATAATTCAAATCTATGCAACACATCGGGTCATCATTTCAAATGGTCAACTAACAAAAGGAATGTGAGAAATATACACTATATAAATTTTGGCCAGACATAACTCAACAATCTCCTCAATCATTGAATTGATCTACCTTCTTTGACTTGCACATTACAGATGGGTATAAATTCCCCATTGTCGCAAAAAATTCCCTTATTTTTGTATCAATAAAAATATCCAACCACTATTTCCATCATTTGATTGGTCTTATCTTGTTGGGTAAGAGTCTGAAAACAGAAAGGGAGCTATCAACCTAACAATCTCTTTGGATATTGCAGCATGAATTCCATGCTCGATATTTGATGTGTGATTCGATCCGTGATTCCTAGATGGAGTGAAAGAGAGTCCCTTGAAATGCGGTATACCCATCAGCTTCGTTGTTAATGTCTCGTGTTTCTTCCTTTTTGTATTGTCCATGCGTATATTAACTTGATGTCTAGACATGAAAATCTCATGTGAAGGACAAAGATAACCCTAGAGAAGAAGTCAATATTATGTTCATTTGAATCGGATTCGATTTTCCTAAACATACTGCAAAAGCTGATCTAAAAATCCTATCTACGACGACTGCAAACCCCACGTTGTCCTTGTCATCTCCTTTTCTTTTGTGTTTTTTACTGCCCATTCTGGGTCAACCTCTGCCTGTTGTCGATCTTTACCCTCGATCCCAACGTCCGCGCGCTGCATGCACTTTCCTCGTTTACGTTCTATTCATTTCACTGCTTTCTTGGCAAGAGCACTAGAGCACGTGTTCTCCCTGAAAAGCGTCGGACGGACGACGCATTCAGATTAAAGGAAAGTACAATTCAGATCTCACTAATCGCATGAATCCACTCTAATACAAATTGTAATGTCTACTTGCTCTTAGGGTGAATGATTCTAACTAAACCCGAAACCTATCCATTAAAATCAGTTCATCATTTTTTGATACTTAAAACTTACTCTACATATCCTAAAATTTGAAACATATTCTATCACAAACCTAGAGTCTACCTAGACTCCATTTGTATTATTAATTAAACGATTGCATTGAATCATCTCTTTTAATGACCACAACTTACATTTAGACATGCGAAGATAATAAAATATTAACAAATTAAAAATCTCAGTCATTAAAAGGAAGTTTAAATTAGTAATTCCAAATTATACACATTATCGATTGCCATGGAACATCGCAAGATTGCGTGAAAGTAGATCAAGAAATAAACAAAAACTTGTTCCGACCTATTCATTGAAACGAAATCCTAAATTTTTTAAACTTAGAACCTAGAACTGAATAGAATCCAACAGGTCTGGTTCTATCATAAAATCATGCTTACTGTTACTTGCCTTACCCAAAGATTTAGATTAATTGGTTGTTGATACTTATAACCGGGTCTTTAAACTCATGCATGGCGTGGTTGATTGCAACGGTGAGAGGTCAGTAACAAGCAAATTTGACGGCTTTTTCTTGTGTGAAAAGTAAAATACGACAATTGCCCTTAATCGCAGCACTATTGCTACAGATTGTATCACGATCAATCTGCACAACTTCTGTTAAAAATCTATGTCAAAATTGGAGTTGACCTCATCTATCTTTTGCCAATTGTCTTCGTCCTATGTGCGGCGATGGACCAAAGCGCAAGCAATCACTTAAATTATTCCAAAATGTACAATTCCTAAAAAAAAGTCAAACGAATATTAAAAAGGAGGAGCAATAAGAAGTGGCTAGGCATAACGGGATTGATTTTTCTTCTTCTTCTTTTTTTAATTAAATGTGCTCCGAAATTAGTCATCTGATCCGTTCCCTTAAAACATGGTGCCAACCATGACATTAATTTGTTGTAGATGAAGGTCATGGCCCAGAAGGAATATAGCTCAAGCTGGTATCCACAGTTCAAACAAGAAGTATGCATATATCGAAGCTCATGCTTTCTTCACTCTTCATTTGACTCAAATACTCCATTTTACAGTATATTAATCATATTGCCTCTTATTTTTTTTTTTTTCATCTTTTATATGTTGTACCCCACGTAATCAAATGTGGGGCCAATGCAAGGCCCTTTTTTGAATTTAGTTCTTCTTTTTCTTTCACTTTCCTTTTTCTTGTTCCCGCTTATGTTGAAATGGATTGCCATGCTTCTTCATCTTTCCCCTCCGACACCTCCATGCACACCAACAACTAGGCAATCTCATAGACACGCATGAGCTTCCTCTCTACCTCATCATCGCCCCCTCAAAAACCCTTGGCATGTCTGGCAATACCACCCTTATGCTAGCACGAGCAAGATGTAATTATCTACAATGATCATTTGATTTTTGCGATGATTTTTTAGAATCGAAATCAAAGGATCAAGATGCTTGAGCTCACAGTAATGTGAGCAAAGACCTGAGCGTGAAGAAGATAACTTTGATGTATCTACAACTAGCCACCTAGGAGGATAAAGAGCTTGACACTATTGTCAAGGAATCATCGCGGGAGATGATAACATCATCAAATCTAGGAGTCCCTAATCAACAAAACCATCAAGATGAAAAAGAAAAGTAGAAGAAAAGGAAGAAACAAAAATAGTCCCAAATACGCCCAACTTTTGACACTTTATGAGTACAACATGGAAAAAACGATTTATGCTTGATTTATATGGCCATAGTATATATGTATACCAAATTAAGTATCACATTCCTCAAAGATTTAAGTCCCGAGAGATGATACATATGCTCTCATAACTTCTCAATTTATAGAGTAAAAATACCGTCACATAATTATTAGTATAAAAAAAAAACTAATTCACAAAAAAAAAAAAAAAAAACTCAACATGTGAGATATTAGCAAATTGTGTCGTATTATTTAAATTTCATAGACACACCGCACGAAAGCAATGAAATTTGTTAGACAATCCTCTTTGGTGTAATCTATGTGTGGTCATTATTAGGGCAACAATACGTATAATTTAGTTCTCGATTTAAAGATATACTTTGTTCAATTTAGTTTAATTAAACAAGGTTTTTCATTAATTTCCCTCAATTAATTTTTTTTAACATTTTTCAAATTGCAAAAATAAAATAATGAAAAAAAAATCATGAACACCGGGCCGGCCACGGCTAGTCTAACTTTTTTTTTTTTTGGTAAATTTTTATTGAGTAGCGGTATGCCTACTTCATAATGACTTATCAACAAAATAAACAATTATTGCTTTCTTTACTCTTTGGTTGACTCCACCAAGATAAGGTTTCCTATACTCCATGCATACATCATAAATAATATATGCTATAAATATTGTATTATATACAAGATATTAAGTAGGTAATTCCTTGAATAATCCAAGCAAATGTCAGTTTCGGGTCTGAATTAGGACAATCATGCTCCGTTCTCACCATACTTGACTATGATATATCGACCTATCAGTCCACAACTCACGATCATAAAAAATAATAATCAAAATTATGGTCCAAAAGGCATTATTACTTCTTTATCTTCTTCTTTTTTTGTCTTTTTTTGGATGGTTGACTTCTAGAACATCCACCAATGAAAATCCTTCAAATTAGCTGCCATTACATGCCGCGATGTTGACCCGAATCAACATCCTTTGAATTAATTGCTGACATTACGAGGTTAATGGAATCAATTTTGCTGGACGATAAAGAATCCAATAGCCTTGGAATCACCATATGTGTAAATAATCCCTTTACGAGAACTTGCAATTAAGGATTTTCAAATGAAACAGGTGGTGCATATATGCGATCAGATATCAACGGATTATATATTAACTTTTAAGTGGAGGGTCCACTAAAATTGGATAGCCCACAACTAATTTCTGTAACTGTTTTTTGTACTATTTATTTGTGGGCTCTTTGAAGGATTTCAAATTGCAAATTGCTGGACCAATCAAAAAGCTGCAAATTCTTGGGCCTATGCTTGGACTTCCAGGCAAAGTTGGGTTTGCTTTGTAAGCGATGCAACCCACCCAGAAGCCCAATCCAACATGATTTGGGCCAGATCGTTTTTGGCCCAAATCAAGAAAATTGCAACCGATTTTGCCCATTACAGTGTCATTTTAGATAATCTTCTACCTTTGTATGGATTGCTGGGGTTTTCTTACGAGATAATATATATAAACCTGAGTTAAAAATTAGTCCTTTTTTATGAGAAAAATAAAATTTGGGTCAGAATTGAGATTTGAGATGAAGTCGACAATTTTTAAGGGAATTGAGGCATTGTTGTTTAACCGCCCTTGCTTTGCTTCATCTCGCAATTCAGTGAAGTTATGAAATACTTAGCTCCAGCTCTAAAACACATGACTCGACTTAAACTTGTACTTATTTTAGTTACTTTTAGACATCTACTCGACATTACTAATCAATGTCATTGTATCTTTCTTATATTGAGCTCCTTGAGCTGAGCTCAGCCTGCAATTTATTTTCAATAGTCGAGTGGAGCAAGGTCAAGCTCGATCTTATAAAATGCATCATCGAATCAAGCTCAAGCATTGAGGATTGCAAAGTTGAATGGAATCAAGATCGGATAGTAAACCAGCATAATTCCCCCCCCTCCCCAACAAAAACTATAACTTTAGTTCAATTCTAGTTCGAACTTTTTTTTTTCCTAAAAATAATCAAACTTTAAGTCAAATCTCAAATCTGCCTTAAATTTTTTTTGTCTAAAAAATAACCCACTTTAGGTCTAGTCCCAAATTGGGCCCAAATTTTGTTTTGTCTAAAAAAATCAACTTTCAATTTATTCTCAAATATATTCCTATGATCGAGTCCTAACTTGACGTGATATTTTCAAATTGATAACAAATCCACATCAACAAGGTGACATGGAAAATTATATCTAAATTGAAACTATTTTAGGGCATAAAAATTAGGGACTACTAACAGCATTTTTAGATAAAGGTCTAATGGGGACAGATTTGAGACTAAAGTAAAAATTAGTGATTCTTTTAGACAAAAAAATTTGGGATAGATTCAGGATTTGACTTAAAGTCGGGGTTTTAAGAAAAGTTCATGATAGATTTACGACTGGGCCTAAAATTTGGGGTTTTTTTTTCTAAACAAATGAAAGTTCATGGCATAATTGAGAGTAAGCCTAAAATTGGAAGGCTTTTCTAGGGAATTAGGCCTGGCAAATCATGATTTTTCAAAGCAAAAATCATACCAAGTTTGTACTATAACAACAACAACAACAACGGCCACCATTATAATAATAAGAATGACAATATATTTACAAAAAATGCTCATCGAATTTCCTGTCATTACATATGCAGGTGCTGCTAAGTGCAAAATCTCTCCAAACGAACAAATAGAATAAACCTATAAAGAGATATTAGTAGATGAGGCATGATGAACAGATCGTGCAGAAGAGCTGAGCATCAATGGAAGATGTACGTGATCAAAGACAAGCGTGAAAATCATCGAAACCGACGAAAATAGACGCACCATCACTGGAAGAACCTCCATGTGAAGGCGAAGGAGCCACGCTCTGCCTGTGACCCAGCTGCAGAATCATCATCGCCATAACACGAAGACGGTAGTTCGGACATGGACAGCGTTTGGTCTCATCATGATCGTCGAAGAGCTCGTGTTGATGCAGAAACCAAATACGCAGGAGAGAGAGAGAGAGAACACAGAACACAAAGAAGAGACCAGAACTGAGAAAATGTTTAAATCAAGGTCGGGGATTGGGTCGGTCGTGAGCGAGAAATGCGAGCGAAAAATGAGTTGGTGGTGCGTGGCATTCAACCTTGCTTGTTGCTTTTTTATATTCCATGGCGGATTTTTCTCGAGGACGCGTTGAGCGAAAGAACTGAATTTTCCGAGAAAGAAAGAGGGTGGATTCGAAGGAACGAAACGCGTCGCCAGCAATGGACAGAACCCTTTTTCTGTCCTCTGTTTTCCTTCTCCCTCCGCGGTCTACTGAAACTGAATCGAACACGAAGACGACGGGCAGGTAGGGATGTGTGCTCGGACATAGTTCAATATTGGAGCCCGGCTCAATTTCAATATTCAACCATCGAGACTTGATTCGAGGTCGATCTAGCTCAACTCGAATGTCTTTTCTATGAATTTGAGGCCGACTCCATTCAAGCGGATTAGTCAATCAAACTCAAGCAACTGCTAGTGCTCAAGCTCGAATTAGGGGTGAATATGGTTTCAGAGTAGAACCTGAAACCGTAGAACATGTCTAGTTTTCAGAATAAGTAAGGTGGGTTCCAAGTTTCAAAAATTAAAAAACATATTTCGATGGAGAGATTCTAAGTACATGGAACTTGAAACCTGAAACCTAAAAATTTACACAAGTTTTTCTGTTTTTTTTTATTATTTATTATTATTTTATGTATATGCAGTTACTGCCATAATCCAGTATGTGAGATTTTATGAGATGTGATTGACTATTAAGAATTATCTCTAAACTAATATAAAAGTGTGCACATATATAGTCTAAGTGGGAGAATGTAAGAAATTTCTTAATGTGAGCTACATAATTGAGATTATAATTTACCATTTTACGGGATTGGTCTAATGAGATAAGGTATAAGGTTTCTTAATAGTCGAAGATGGGTTTGACTTATGTGAGTCTAGTTGGGCCGAGCCCGTGATGAAAAGGCTTGGCCAAAACTCTATAAATAGGCTAATGTCCCTCCTCTAACCCTCAATTGTCATTTTCTCAAACATACACACCCTCTACCTCACATAACGAACATTCGTGAGGGGCAATCTCATCGAGCCAGGGTCTCAAAGGCAATAGAGGAGAAGATCTTCAGCATCAAAGGATCGAATTGTCGTTGTTCTACATCAAGAATCATAGAATCTAAATCAAATATGTGAATCTTTTTCTTCCCTTTCAATATATTCAAGTTTCTAACTATGTTGATATGAGGAAGACATTTCGACAATCAACACATCACGCCTCCAGGCTCCCCTCCAAGATTCTTTAGCATCCGCTAGAATTCAGTCGCCATCCTCGGATGTCTATGTCCTCACTGATGTAGTTATAATTCACCTCCCCTTTAGTTTCGCCACTCATGCAGTCCTCCATCGATTCTGTGATTGTGTGTTGGGGGGTGTCAGTGTTAGCGTTGGCAAGAGAGAGAGAGCGAGAGAGAGAGATGTCAAGTTATATTGTGCTCTAATTTGTTATTTCTTCAACTTAAATTTCAGAATTTGTTCTTCATTTTCTTCCAACTTCAAGCCAAGTAATTTCCCATCCTTCTTTTTCGCTTTATAGGGGAAACAAGTACAAGAAAACTCTTGATGATAGACAACAAAGAAATTGCGCACAAAAGCTACGTTTTGCAGCATGAAACTATTTTTTTTTTTTCTTTGGTAAGTTATTTTATTTTTATTTTTGGGTAAGGTTTGCAACATGAAACTGTTAACATCATCTGAATGCCAAAATGACCTGCATTATGTTTCTTGCAAATATACCTTATAATTTGGAATTACACATTATTTGAGCCACCATATGACGCAAAGCTCTTTTCCTAGAAAATTCTCTTAAAGCCATGGAGAGTTATAAAGCGGGGTGACAATAGATTTAACATGTAGGCATTTGTGGAGGGCATCCAAACCGAGATCTCTCCCGAAGCCGCTTGTCTTGTAACCACCACAAGGACAGTCATTGTCAAATGCAAAGTAGCAGTTTATCCAGATGACACCCGCTCGGATTGACCTCGAGACTGTGTTCGCCACATCTATATTCTTCGTCACAATCCCTGCTGCTAGGCCATACCTAGTATTGTTAGCCCTCTTGATCGCCTCCTCCACAGTCCTGCAATCCACCATAAAATGAATGGAGCACAATGTACTATAATTGTTCTCTCTATTCCAGCTACAAATAATAGTGCCTCAGATGCATCAGAACCACGTAAGCAATAGCTTTGGGGAGCAATAGCGAGTTGTACTCACTTGAATTTCATGAGCGACATGACGGGACCAAAAATCTCATCCTTCACGATCACATTGTCCTCCTAATGGAAGGAGATAGTTTGACAAGAACGCAAAACAATCAGAAGTTCAGTTCCTCTCAATTCACTACTTCATGTTCTTTAAGGAACGTGTTGTGGATTGATAATGTACCTTAACATTTGTGAAAATTGTTGGCTGAACATAGTACCCTTTGGTGCCCAAAGGCTCACCCCCAGTCAAAAGCGTGGCCCCTTCTCTGTTTCCATGGTTGATGTAAGAAAGTATCTTCTCAAATTGTTTCTTATCAACCTAAGATTTACCTTAATTCGGGTCAGGCTAATTGTCAACCATATCCTTTATCACAAAATCTAGCCGGTTCTTGCTTCCTACAAGTGTTCGATCATACCTGCGGTCCTTGTTGGACTTTCGGATCAAACGGGTCACCAACCAGCCAAGCCTTTGCCTTTGCCTTTGCCACCAGCTTCTTCTCAAACTCTTCATAGATCCCTTCCTGAACATAAACGCGAGAGCCCGCGACGCATATTTCTCCCTGAAACATAGGTTTCAATCAAGAAACCACCACAATTTTGGGTATTCAGAGCTTATTCTCTGTTTTCACAAATTTCACAAAAAAGTCAAACACCTTACCTTGTTATGGACGATACCTATTAGAGCAAGATCCGTAGCAGTATCTAAATCAGCATCATCAAAGATCATAATAGGCGATTTCCCGCCTAATTCGAGTGACATTTGTTTCAAATTGCTTGTCGCTGCAGCCTGCATCACAATGCGCCCCACTTCTGTAGACCCCGTAAAATTGACCTGAAGTGAGATTTTGATGCCATATCAATCCAAACTAAAACTTGACAAGCACATATTCAGAAATTCGACCTATGTTATGTGGTACATTAATAGAAAATTTCATGAAAGATAGAACTCAGAATCATACCATATCAATGTCCATATGACTGGTTATTGCAGCACCGGCCGTTGGTCCAAAACCGGTTACAACATTCATCACTCCATCAGGAACACCGGCCTGATACAAAGCAGACGAAGATGTAAAGGCAGAAAGATAAACTAAATAATTTTCATGTGTATCCTCTTTTTCTTTTCTTTTTGGGACAACAGTTTTTTGGAACTATTTTGTTATGGCACAACAGATATTCAAAATCATGTCTTCACTTGCTCCCCTATTGCTGTCTTTAATATTTTGATTAGACTATTCTCTTCATAATTAACCATAACTTCTAGACTGATAAATGACGAAATTATTACATTTTGTCTACTGTAAAATAATTCCAAATATTTACATAATCTACTTACAATGCAATTGCAGTTAAGAAAAAATGAATTCTGCTCTCAAAAAGCATCGTTTCCGACTCGATTGACGTACCTTCTTAGCCAAATGAGCATAATAGAGAGCCGATAGAGGGGTCTGCTCGGCAGGCTTCACGACCATGGCGCAACCAGCCGCCAGTGCTGGGGCGACCTTCATAAAGAACATGGTGGTCGGGAAGTTCCAAGGGATAATGTGCCCGACCACGCCAACCGGCTCCAGCAGCGTGTACCCATGAAGTTCACGCGACATCTTCAACACCTCACCATGGATCTTGTCCGCTGCACCGGCATAATACCTTAGACATGTGGCAGCCTGAGGGATGTCCACGGCCTTGCCCATGCTGAATATCTTCCCGGCGTCGATAGTGTCCAGAGCGGCCAGTTCATCTATGTTCTCTTCGATCAAGTCCGCAAATTTCGACATGATCCTTCCCCTTTGCTGTTGATGAAATTTATAATCATATGTCATGCAACAATAAAAATTCATGCACACTAGGATTTAGAATGATATGTCGCCTTTACACAAATAACTATGTTCAGGATGTTTGGATAGAACTTCATAAATTTCACTATTTGGTTATTCTTTTGGCCACTAGATAGTGATGATTACGTAATAAAAATTATGGAAAAAAAAGAAGAAAGAAAGTCCTTGGGTTACTGAATAAAATAGTAAAATGCCACACTTACATAGATCGTTCTACAGAGTTAGTTTACTAAGTGATTTCTCAAACTATAAGTGATCCTTTAAACAAGCAAGCTAAATTACCTATAACAGTTTTACACATCACCTGACACACTAATTCTAATTGTCAAGCATTTTCTATTGAGATAGCACTAGACTTATGGTACGCTTCTCTAAATTCAAGAAAATGAACCAATATGTATGTTCTCAGCGACTAATGAACTAAAATATATGCTGCATATAATAATTTACTAGTATTCCAAAGGGGCATTTGTAGCATTCGAAACAAATGCAGAGACCAAGATTCAATCAAATCAATCAATTCTCAAAAACAAGTACTCTTAAAAAACTCACCAAACCCAATAGATAATTTTTATCATAATAATTGATCATTCTATAAAGTGCTAAAGTTAGCTATGCTGAAATATATTTTTCCTAATCTAGAATAAACAACCGTAACATCCAAAAGAATACCTGTGCATCTGCAGCATCTGGGAACAAAATTAGAAATATCATTTGAGATTGACTATGTACAATAGCTTCTTTGATTGATCAAAGAATCTTTTCTTCGACTAAATTAAATTGAAGAGGTCAAATTTCCCACCAAAGAATATTTCCCATTTTTTAATAACATGATCATAAATATAGATCAAATCTAAGTGGGCCCTCATTTGGTGATTTCAAAGTAGCAATAGAGAAGGACGTTGACCCAAAGAAATATGGGAGGAAAATTGAAAAATAACTATATCTTCTCCATGACTATAATGGCTGAGACGATGACAATTAAAATGCGACTATGAGCAAAAAATTATAAGTATTATCTCAGTCGGCAAATATTTTTCAGTTTTCCCTATCTTCTAGGGGGGTCACAAAAATCGATCAATGATGTTGTTTTTTATTAGTTGGTTTTCTTCATGGCTTGTCGTTATGTGGTGTGCTATAAGACAAAATCATAATTATATCTACCCACATATTGCCCTGCCCAAGAAGGGGAAAAAAAAATACAATTGCTGCAGTATGATCAAAGACATTTACTTTATTATCGTATCGAAAAGCGGCTCCTTGATATGCCGCGCTTTATTATAGTCTACGTCCATGAATCATATGGTCAACTGTCATTTTTCTTAAGTTTAAAGTTACATATGAATTCGACAACGACAACAGTTCATTAATAAAATGGATACATGGCAAACGTAAAAATTGATTTGTTGAAATCAATTTATTAAATGACATGTCAAGCTCAAGTTATCTCACACAAGCGAAAATTAATAGTGTAATCACAATAAAATAATATTCATAAGTGAATTAAATAATTAATTTGTACTGGTATTGTCTTTTTAATTTGGATAGAAAACGAAAATGAAATGAGGACAAAAAGGGAGAGAGAAAGGAAGGGACGTACGTAGCCGGGCATGCGTGGCCAAGGGCCGTGATCAAATGCTTGACGGGCGGCTTTCACAGCCAAATCCACGTCCTCTTTGTCTCCCTCTGCAACTCTTGCTGTAACTTCTCCATTTCTTGGATCTATCGTCTCTGATGGATTTATGAGATGGGCTTAAGGCCCATCCGCTCAAGTTGGGCCCAAAAGGGCCCGGCCCACGGGAATAAGGCCCGTGGAGGGGGAAGGTATAAAAGGGAGGGAGAGAGAGAGAAGACACCTTTTGGCATTTTAACGCACGTATTCTCTCCCTCTCTCCCTCCAAAAGAAAGACGAACGCTTACGGCGACGCCATCTTCCTTTCAAGGCAAATTGACTTCATCGGATCAGAATTTCTTCCTCAATCTTCGGCATTGGTGTTTAATGTGGCTAACAAAGTACGCTCGAATCCGTGGTGTGCTTTACGATCGGTGATGCGTTTTTTTCCGGGCTTCGTCTTCCGCATTGATTTAGGGGTTCGATTTAGTGTCGAATCCGGTTTCGGGGATCGATTATTCCCAACATTGGTATCGAGCCCTAGTTCACGTTTTCCCGATCAATTTGATGTTTTTTGATTGATTTTTCGCAAAAGGAAGTTCGGCCGTACGGATCGGGCGACAAATCCCGACACCCGAGACTTCTTCGGCCATTTTTCTGAGTTTTCGTAAGTCAAAAACGAATTCTGAAGGCACTTGGGTGAAGCGCGACGTCGAGACGAGTCCGACGATGTGTCGACCGCCGCCGGGAGCCACCGCACGCGCCCACACGCGCGGCCGGGCGGCTGCGCGTGGCGCGCGCGCCGGGAAGCTGGAAGCCCAGCCGCCGGCGCGTGCGCCACACGCGCCGGCGGCCGGGCGAACCGGCACGCGCCGGTCCGCGGACCGACGCGCGCGTGACGTCACTCGATGACGTCATCATGACGTCACCAACCGTCGATAACCGTCGGAGATGACGTCGGCGCCGCGCGACGACGATTGCCGGCCGGCGACCCGACCCGACGGCGACCGACCCGACCCGATCAGCCTGGCGCGCGTGCCGCGCACGTGCGGCCGACGTCCGCGTGACGTCGGCACGCTCACGCGCGAGGCACGTGCGCCGACGCTCGCGTGACGTCGGCCACCGCACGCGCGCGCACGCACGTGCGGTCGGTTCGTCCGACGGGCGCGGCCGGTCCGACCGGCCCGACCGGTCCGTCCGATCCGACCGGTCCGACCCGCGCGCCCGTTGACCGAACCCGTTGACCCGTTGACCGACCGTTGACCGTTGACCGACCGTTGACTTTGACCGTTGACCGTTGACTTTGACCGTTGACCGTTGACCCGGAAAAAAAAAAAAAAAAGGAATTTGTTTCTTTTTCGGTCATGCCTATGTGTATTATAAGTGATCCATTTTTTTTAATTCTGCATTTGTTGCATGAATTTTGGAAAATTATGTATTTTCCCTTATGAAAATTATGGATTATTCTGCATTTGTTGCAGGGACTATAATGAGTTATGCACAGATACCTGCAAGCCCGAGAAGGGACGAGGGAAAATGCAAGACTTAAAAGGCTGATGTCAGATTTAGCTAATTATCAGTGGCATGACGGTGATTTAGTATCACATGTGATCAAGGTCAATCGATGATACGAAATCATCCGGAATGGTTATCTTATCCGGATTTTCGGAAGGTGCCGGCTTTGATGAACACTCTTCCACTGAATGGCAAGCAGTGTTGGATCGGCTATGGGAGGTCAACGTGGTCCGGATTATAGGAAGCTAGTGGAAGCTTTTGTAAGAGAGTACTATAGGATTGAGTTGGCCAAAACTTCAACCCTTAGATTGAGCGCCACATGGCGCCGAGTGAATGCGCCTTGGTGGCGACATGAAAGCTCTCCAAAAGTTTTTCCTTGGTTGGCAAATGTGCCTTCAGTTTTCTCAGATGTTTTGAATGATAGATTAGATGGGACTTTCCCTATTTATCCCTTGGATTAATTTAAGATGCTTTTTGATGTCAATATCTCTTTTCATGTTGATATTTTTCCCAGTATATATATTGTTTAGTGTAATGTATAGTTGTATTATGTGAAAGCATTGTTATTTTATTAGATATTAGATTTTATTTGCTTTCTGTTATTGCTGATTGCTGTGGGTAATTAGCTGTGGATAGTTTTAGAAGCTTTTGTAGCTTTATAGAATTGATTTTGCATATGACAATCATATTAATGATAGTTTTGAGTTAGGATTTTTGGAGGATGATTGGAAACATAGTGACCTTTTGATTCTGAAGCCTTACTTGAAATTATTTATTAATATGATGGGTCTATGCAAATAAGGATGCATAAATGATAGGCATTAATTATTCGTGCATGGATGTCTCGATGTGTTGAACGATGGTTCAAAGCAATTAAGAACGTGATTGCCGATATGAACGGTAACAATTGTGAAATATTGAATAAGAAGATTCAATATGTCTTTGGAAAAGCAAGAAGCACTAGAAGCTCTTGACCATGTTATGGAAGATCTTAAGGATGCCATGCGCCACCTTGAGCGGTAGAGGACCGCCTAACGGCATTTGAGCCGAAAAAGATATTTGCAATGCTTTGGTTCTAGCTTAGAAAGGGCTTTGTGCTCTAAGCGCAAGCGTATTGATTCGTTCAATATGTGGGCATACAAAGGATCAAGTCCTTACTTGCAAGAAATCAAGAGTTAACCAACACAAGAGAGGAAAACGTCCTCAAGTGAAGAAAATGTCAAACGCGAGGTGTTACAATTGTGACAAGAAATGTCACTATGCTTGCAATCGTTGTGAGTCAAAAAAAAAAAAAAAGTAAACACCTCTTGTACATTTGAGAACTTTGCTTATGTGTCAAGTTCAAAATTATTGGCTGAATCCAATCCTTTGTGGACTCGTAGATTCGAAGTGACAGACCATGTAGAGAAGGATAGAGAATCCTTCATGGAATTCCGACAAGTACCAACCTGGAACTAAGTGGATCCATATGGGAAACAACTCTAGAGTCAAGTAAAGGGATTGGCACCGCCAATTGAACATGAGTGGTGGACGCACCTTAATGTTCTATATGCTCCGGAGATTCGTCGAAATTTTTGTGTCTATTTTTAATGTTGGTTAAACTTGGTTTTAGTATGAACTTCCATAATAGAAGTGTAGATTTGTATTTGGATACAAACTACTATGGTTGTGATTATTTTTTGGATGGTTTTATTGATACTAGATGTTGACTATGGTGGTGTCAATTTGTTATTCCCTTGTTTCACGTCTTCTACCTTATATGATAATGATGTGAATATGGTGGCATGCTAGACTTGGTCATATGGGCCAACAACAAATGAATAGACTAGCCAAAAAGGGCTTGTTGGGCAATATTGAAAAAGTCGATTTGTCCATAAGTGAGCATTGCCTAGTAGGGAAAATAACAATGAAACCATTTAGAAAAGATAAAAAGAGCTGGATTTCCTCTGCATTTAATCTATTTGGACGTCTGTGGTTCAATGAATATGAGAGGAAGGCAAGGGGCTGTTTATTTCATCACTTTTTTATAGATGATTATACTCGAGTCGGATATGTCTATTTGATTGCTCATGAATCTGAAGCATAAGTTGTTTGAAGGTTTATGAACTTTGGCAGAAAATCAATTAGACAAGAAAATAAAAGCATTGAGATCCGATCGAGATTGAGAATTTTTATCCGATGTGTTCAGAAAATTATGTGATGAAAAAGGAATATAAAGATAGTTGTCTATTCCATATACTCCTCAACAAAATGGTGTTGTGGAAAGAAGAAACAGAACCCTCTTGGAAATGGTTAGGTCCATGATGGTGCATGCTAACTTACCTATCACTTTTCGGAGTGATGCGTTGTTAATCGCTACCTATATACTTAACCGGATGCCTTCCAAATCGGTTGCTTCCACTCCATATGAGTTATGGACGGTTAGAAAACCGGACTTAAGTTTTCTTAAGCCATGAGGTTGTGCTGCCTATATTCATGAGTCCTCTCACAAGTTTGGGAAATTGGGTCCCAAAAGGAAATAAGAGTATTTTCATGAGATACTGTGAACACTCGAAAGGGTATGTGTTCATAGGTGAGTAGGAAAGTGGGAGTATAACAGAATTGAATCACGAGATGTCACATCCTTAGTGGATGAATTTCCTAAGAAGGGCAAAATAAGGGAAGATTGTTCCCTATTTGAAACCTTGGATCAAGATAATGATGTCGTGGAGTTCGTCCAAGTGGGAGTAATATGAGATGTGATGAATTGAATTCAACTCATTCTCAATTGCAACCACCGATGTGACAACATCATCATTACCTAATCCAAGTGGGAGCATGATGGGGAATGATGTGGTAAGTGTACAATCTCCCATACGGTAAACAAGTTGCCAAAGTATTCCCGTCAATGTTTTGACATTGAAAGGGAAGCTTTTATGGTTGCTCCACAAGATGAGGATGAGCCAAGAAATATTAATAAGGCTCTAAATTGCCCTAATAAGGAAAAATGGATTCATGCAATGAAAGAGGAAATGGAGTCGGTGAAGTCAAACCATGTTTAGGAACCTGGTTGATCTTCCAAAAGGACGCAGAGCTATTGGGAACAACTGGGTTCTCAAAATAAAGCGAAAGGCTGATGGCTCGATAGAAAGGCATAAGGCCCGCCTTGTGGCGAAGGGGTATAATCAACAGGAAGAAATTGATTATGAAGGATATGGGTGAGGCTGCATACATTCTTGAAGTTAAGATTTCAAGAGATCGTTCAAAGAGATCGTTGTCTCTTTCGCAAGAAACCTATATAAATAAGGTTCTTGAACGATTTCGTATGCAAGACTCTAAACCCATAGACACTCCTATTGCAAAAGGTGAAGGATTGAGCCATAGTCTGTGTCCAGGGACTCCACAAGAGAAGGAATAAAGGAAACATGTTCCTTATGCTAGTGCTGTTGGAAGCTTCATATACACTATGATGTGTACATAACTCGGCATATGTTTTGTAATTGGAATGGTGAGTAGATACCAATCCAATCCAGGTCCAGCACAATGGAAAGCCGTTATGAGAATACTGAGGTATCTAAAGGGGACTGCTGATTATACGATGAGTTATAAAGGAAAGGATCTGCGACTCTAAGGCTATCCTGATGCTGATTGGGGAGGAGGTTTAAATGAAAGGAAATCTACTTAAGGTTTGTTTCTCTTACCGAATGATGGCACCATATGTTGGAGCTGTAAGAAACAAACATGCATAGCCTTGTCCACGATAGAAATTGAGTTTGTGGCATTATCGCGGTAGTGTAAGAAGATGTTTGGCTTTAGAGATTTTTTAGATCATTTAGGTGTTATTGGATGTGCTGCAGATTTGTTATTTGTTAACTGTGATAGCCAAGCAGCGAAAGCGTACACCAAAGATCCAAAATATCATGGCAAGACCAAACATATAGATACCAAGTATAATTTTGTAAAGGATGTGGTTGCACGAATGGACGTGAACTTAGAGTACATACTACGCATAGAATGGTAGCAGATCCTATGACAAAACCAATACCCAGAGATGTGTTTTGTGGCCATATGAAATCTCTAGGGTTGCGTAGAAGCTGATGTACCGAATATTGTAATTTCCTAAGTGTTCACAATTTGATGAATTTGTGTTTTCATCATTAATGCCTATGAATCTTTGTTTGATCTTTATGCATCTTAATGCTCAAAGTGCATTATTTTAAGTTGAGAAGTATGTCGGACAGATATAAGATTAGCCCACTCACACGGGTAATCGCCTCATTTCTTGTGTGATAAATAGAGATGAGACTGTTTTTAAGCTTATTATCCGGGTGATAATCGAGAGCTCAAGCTTAAAACATGTATGTCGCCTTAACTAAGTGTTAAGATGAGGACATAATACTTACTATGTCCGAAAGTAAAATACCCCACATATTTTACCTTATCCGTCTAAGATGCCAGATGTGAGTTCTGATGAATTTTGTGTATGAGTAGATACGTGAACTCAAGTTAGACATTGGGTATGTCTGAACTATCATCTGTACGGTATTGAAAGGTGTAGACATACGCTCCATGGGAAATGAGTAAATACCGTAATACGTATTTCATACTACGTATGCATGAGACGACCAATAAGAGTGACAAAAGTTTGATCTCAACTTTTATGTCGTGTGAGACTCTTGAGGACAAGAGAGTTCCTCAATTTTTTAGTCCCCTCATGACTCTTACTTATTCTCGAGATTTCTATTTAGTGTTTGCTATCTTAGGATGTTGCCAATGGTCATGAGTGATTCGATCTAATGGGGCATTTCTAGAAAAGCAAGTTGAACTGAAATTGCGAGTTTGAAGGAAAGAGGAAGATCGATTTTGGAGAATCACATTGTAGTTTTGTATTCACCGGTTAACCAATTATGACTGTCTTTGTGATAATCATAGTTGTGAATACAATATATATATCATTGTTTAAAAGAGATCAAGAGAGATATAAATGTGATCGATCGATCTAGGGTACGCATACTAAGTCTACTCGGAGTGTGATGCCCATTATGAGCTGCTATATATTCCTAACAGATGTATGGCAACGAGCTCTCAAAGTATCTTTGGTCGCACGGATTATTCACCGGTATGAATGTTGAAGAGAGGAAAAGAGGATTACATTCGGGCTACTATGTTAAGTGAGAGTCTATGCTGGATTTTTCTCTGATGGGGATGAGTAGGGCCTGTCCGCCCATGTTGGTTTTGTACCACCATGTGCGAGTGGGAGATGATGGATTTATGAGATGGGCTTAAGGCCCATCCGCTCAAGTTGGGCCCAAAAGGGCCCGGCCCACGGGAATAAGGCCCGTGGAGGGGGAAGGTATAAAAGGGAGGAGAGAGAGAGAAGACACCTTTTGGCATTTTAACGCACGTATCTCTCTCCTCTCTCCCTCCAAAAGAAAGACGAACGCTTACGGCGACGCCATCTTCCTTTCAAGGCAAATTGACTTCATCGGATCAGAATTTCTTCCTCAATCTTCGGCATTGGTGTTTAATCTGTGGCTAACAAGGTACGCTCGAATCCGTGGTGTGCTTTACGATCGGTGATGCGTTTTTTCCCGGGCTTCGTCTTCCGCATTGATTTAGGGGTTCGATTTAGTGTCGAATCCGGTTTTCGGGGATCAATTATTCCCAACATTCTCGAACGTCCTCCCTGCTCATCCAATTTCATTCACCATCACGAGCTAGAAACCCCCAAAAGAAAATAACAAGAAGAAGAAACCAAACGATAACAAGAACTCGTGGGGACTGCAAGTTTTCCTATGGTCAACTGCAATAATGTGTAAGATTCTCTCGAGGTCAATCTCGATTTAGACGGCCGTTTTTTCTTTGGATACCCCTCTTTTCTGTACTCCGAACAGAGCAGTGAATTTCACTCAACAAAAACCGAACTGCTCGAACGAGACCAAACCCAACTTCAGTCACGCTTTCTTCATGGTACAACTTTACTTTTCTCTCTCTTTTTTTCTTTTGGAGAAGAAGGATAGGCTAGCAAGAACAGAACTCTACGACCCCATCTGTGTAATTAATCTTCATCAAGGCAGCCAAAAAACTTGACAGGAAGATGGTGAATTCTACCTTTGACAGAATCGACGAACTCGCCATTGATGAAGAGCTTGGTGAACTTGATCTCCGGAACGTGTTCATCATAAGTCTTCAGGCTCCCGTTGGCGTCGCTCTGGTTCTGTGCCATCTCGTCTCTCTCCTCTGCAGTCAGACTCTCACTTTTTTGGCAGGAGGGAGGGTCCTTTCTTCCCTCAACAAGTAGATATAGTCGTTTTCCTTTATATAGTACTAGGAGACAGTAGATATGGTCGTTTTCCTTCTCGCAACAAGTAGGGTTATTTTGGGAAGAGAAACTCTTGTAACAAATATTTATTTATTGCTCATAGGTGGGCAAGACAGGAAAAATCAGTCACGACACGCAATTCACCTAATTTCCATGAATTCCTCCTTGTTTTTAGCCTTTCCCTTTTGGACTTTAGTCCAAGAAAATAAATATTTACCGAAAGCCATTCATCCCATTCCACAATGGGTGGTAATTTATTTTCACGGTTCTTAAGTTAAGGGACACGAAACCCTTCAATCGGTTACATTAAGAGTTCAAGACTTCGATCAAAATTCATGTGGACACAAACGTACGAGTTAGATTTATGTGTTGGTTTCTTTAGTTATCATGCAAATGATATATCTAGCATCCAGCAATATCATGACTTTTTTTTTCTTATCCTCCTTTTTTCCATTCTGGATGGAGTTTCTTTATATTTGCAGTCCTTGAAAAGTTTTTATCTCTTCATGTAGTTTTTATGATGTAATAATTGTATAAACATGACGAAGATGAAGTTTTTAATTATCCTCTGTCATACTTAATGATCCATTTGAATATTACGGAAAGGGACAAAACTCATATAAGGATAACTTAACAAAACCCTTTTAAAGACAACTTGGTTTTTTTTATGATGGGTGATATAAGACTTCAGATGACATTCATTTTTTTTGTCATAAAGTAAGGCCCGGTCAACATGTGTACATAGCCACTCCGCACGTCTTGACCATGCCTTATGTTTCTTTCATATTCATATATATAGATATGTGTGTGTGTGTGTGTGTGTGTGTGTGTGTGTGTGTGTGAAATTATTTGAGGTCTGAAAGTCAGAGGACATCAATTACTAGATTTTCTGTTTTTCATTATAGATTATCATTTGAAAGAAAATACTTTATCTCTGTGCAAGAAACACGTGAGATTTACTTTAGAGATAAAAAGGCTTACAATTTTGCAATTAATATGTGGAGTAACTTTTATTTTTTGCTTTTTGTGGTACAAGTTTTTAAAATTAACATATTTTGCAAATCTTATGGCGCATGTATTTTGACTTATTTTCACTTTTAAGCATTTGAAAACTTTAAAATTTATACTAATAGTAACATGATATTTCACATATAATATTGCATGTGTTTTAGAATTTAAAATAACATTATAAATGTTGGTGGAAAAGAAATAAATTGCTTTCACTTTTTAGAAGCCAGAACAAACAAGATCTAATTAATTATTCAATTGTGACACGAGGGTAAGAAAATATACATCATTGAAAAAGATTAACAAGCAAAGGAATGCCGGTATCCATGAAATAGCCAATAAGAAAAATAGGAGGGAAACTTTCAAACGAATAACTATGGGGCTTTTTTAATAATTAAATGAACACATTTATGTTTTGTAGAGTCATAAATTAGGCATATGACATAGATTTGATGAACCACGTGCTATTCTAAGTTAACTCACCATCGTGATTATTTCAGTTGTGTTCCACAGTGATTCGATTACTTCCGTTAATATGGTTTAGTTTACTACATCTACATATTTAAAAGATTTAGTGTAGTCCTTCCTCCACTATATATTTATACTTCCTCATTTTTTCCCTAAATTTTTTTTATCAGCAGCCCTACAATTAGAGTGATAATAAAAATATAAAGAAATAAAGAAAAATAAATGCAAATCATTCCCGCAAGCTGACCTAAAATTGGGTGAGAACATGCTGAAAGCAAGTTCAAATGGAACTTGAGCCGCTGAAACCCATCTTTCTATTTCACGTTATAGACAAGGAAGGATTACCTTATCTTTTCTTAAAATATGCTTTTGTACACTGAATAATACACATTAATTTATTTTCGAAAAACAATCAATTAAACACCGCGACTAACTAAACAGGCAAAGTAATTTCGTTGAGCCGATCCACGCTTCAAGTACTTTGATTTCAGAAATTAGTTCGATTTGAATAATTAAATTGCAATAGAAATTATGGTCTATAAGTTTTTTTATATTTAAAAAAAAATCCTATGTATTCAATGAAGGCTCCATCTTCCTCCCTTTTAAGGTAGGGCATGCATAATGGAGGAATTGAAGGACCTTGCTAGTAGGGGTGAGCGTGGTTCCGGTTCCAAAGGGACTGGTTCCGGTTCCCTTTTTCTAAGAACCGGAACCGGAACCGGAACCGGTCTGGTTAGGGCTCCAAAAAAGCCCCTATTTGATTATCACGACACTTTCAGGGTGCGTTTGGCATTAGCTTTGCCAAGTACCTTTGGGTACTCAAAGCCCATTTGCCCAAATATTGGGTGTTTGGGAAAAAATTTTACACCTCCGCCTTGAAGAAATCTTTGGCCTTCCAAAGGTGAAAGCCCAAGGCAGGTCCTAGGTTGCCTTGGGCTTTCAGCATTTTCGGAAGCCCGATGCACTATTCATCTTCTTCTTCGTCGAAATCTAAGATGTCGGCAGGCGAGGTGGCGACTCGGCCGACGAGGTGGCGATGGGTTGGTGACGGGTTGGAGAGAGGCCGGTGAGGTGGCGATGGATCGGCGACGGGTTGGAGAGAGGCTGGCAACCGTCGCCGCACCCCAGCGACAGTCACCGACCAGTCGCGTGACCCAGATCTGGGTCGCGTCGGTTGCCTAGGTCACGGCGAGGTCGGTTGCCGCGACCTCCGGCGACCTCCGCGCGGCGAGGTTTGTCGCCATGACCTCCGGCGACCCATGACCTTGCCGCGACGGGTCCGGATCGCCGGGTCACGGAGGTCGCTGGAGGTCGCCGGAGGTTGCGGCGACCCAAGCGACCCAGGACCTCGCCGCGACCCAGATCCTTCGCGACCTCGTGGTGACCTTCGCGGCGCGGTGGGTTGCGTGACGGCGCGGCGAGGGTCGCCGCGACCCTTGCCGGATCGCCTACCCTTCGCCGGCATGAAGCCTCGGCCAGCGGTAACCGGTGAAGCCTTGGCCGGCGGTCACGGGCGAAGCTTTGGCCGGCCAACTTTCCTTTTTTTCTAATAATAAAAGTATTTTGCAAATTTAATTTACCCAAACACTATTTTGCACAAGTATACTTCACAATGGACTTTCACAAATAAATTTACCAAACACATTTTGCATTTTGAAAAACATCCTTGACTCAAAGATCTTTACATTTTCTCAAGGACTTTCCCCAAAAGTCTTCCCAAACGCACCCTCAGTCTCAGTCTCGGATGCCTGTGTTCTCTCTTCGCTTCTCTCTTCACCCTCTGCTGACTGCTCGACGCCATTTGCGATTCTCTCTTCACCATTTGCTCTACACTTCTGCCGGCCACCGCGTCTCCGAGTGGCCCCTGCTCGCTCGTGTCGACATCAGAAGCCCTCTGCAGGAGATCCCAAGCCTCACCGCACCTCGCCTGCAGCCCGCACCAACCCGCAACGACCCGACGTCGCTCTTGCTCCGCCCACTGCTGCTGCTCGATGCCACTGCTCACCCTCGCCGCTGTGATCCCGCGACGCCGCTGCTCTGCCTTTGCCGTGCCCCAAAGCCCGTGACGTAACTGCTCTGCCTTCACCGTGCCCCGAAGCTCACGACGCCGAAGCCCGCGACGCCACTGCTCTGCCTTCGCCGTGCCCCGAAGCCCGCGACACCATTGCTCTGCCTTCGCCGTGCCCCGAAGCCCGCGACCCGCAGCGCCCTCGCCGAGCTCCGAGCTTTCCCCGAGCGACACTACTACAGTTTCTCCCTCTCTCCCTCTCTCTCTCGATCGCTCTATCTTGCACTCGATCTATCCTCTCTTGAAGTTTTGTTAGTGGAAAAGTTTGTCTAGGTTTGATATTTGAACCGAATGAGCTCTGGATTCTGAAATGACGATGCTATGATAGGGCGATTTTGTTTGTGGATCTTTCTTTAGCTGCTTTTGTTTACTGGCCGCTGAATTGGCAGTTATTGTGAGTCTAGTGTTGCTGCTCAGTTTGCATTGCTTGCATATATTTGATTGAAGCCTGTTCATTATTGGTGTTAAGCAAGTTTTACCTGAATCAGGCGACAACTTGAGGCATGTTCGGAATCCAAAAACCAGAAGTGGAACAAGAAAGAGCACAGTTTCCATAGCTTTATGGATTTTCAATTTGGGGCTCTACGTGTAAGCTGCATCTTCTCTGTATCTGGAATTAATTTTATGCTGGTATGGATACACACGTGCCTCTAAATGACTAAAACTTCCAGGAACTAAGGGTCTCTTTCAAGTCTATCAAGCATGAACTTCTGGTCACCCAAAGAAACTATTCAGAGGAATTCAACAGTGTTGGTTGGTTTATTAGAATTTTTCTGTCCATCAATGCAAATCTTTTAATTTATGGAACGATTTCAAAAATCCACTCAATCTTTTTCTGCAGGATTACAAGTTGAAGCATTAGCTGACGCAGCAGAGAACTATCATCAAGTTATCACCAAGTTCTTGCAGAAAATAGGAGGCTATTTAATGAGGTTCAAGATCTAAAAGGTGCATGAACTTCTACTCGCACTTCCAATACACGTGGCATTTGTGAGGGTCGCAGCTTTTGATTTTTGTAGCTTGTGTGTTGCACAGGTAATATCAGAGTGTATTGTAGGATTAGGCCCCTACTTCCTGGACAGAGTGGAAAACAGTCGATTATCGAACGTATTGGTGATGATGGATAGTTGGTTGTCGCTAATCCCTCCAAACAAGGCAAAGATGGCCATCGCATCTTCAAGTTCAACAAGGTGTATGGTCCAGCTGCTTCTCAAGGTTTCTCTCTCTCTATGTTAATCATGTACTTTTAAAATAGTGTCCGGGTATTTACGTGTAACAATTAGTCATCTATGTCTTGTAGATTTTTTTTTCTTTTAAGCTGATTTTATCTCAGTTTCTGATTTTTAAATCCTCCAATTAAGAATGTCTTGCTTCTTGCCTGATTGTTGGCAGAGATGGTATATTCTGACATCCAACCCTTCATTCGTTCTGTTCTTGATGGATATAATATGTGCATATTTGCTTACGGCCAAACTGGTTCGTGAAAAACCTACATGATGGTACAAGTCCTCTCTACATTTGAAATTTCCTCAATAAATGTTTTGTCCTTACAAACTTACTCAATGTTATGCGATGGCATTGCCAGAGTGGTCCTGGTGCAGCGACTGAGGAGAGCTGGGGTGTCAACTATCGAGCTCTTAATGACCTTTTCAATATGTCTGAGAGCAAAAGTAGAG
The DNA here is from genome assembly GCA_014182725.1 of Eucalyptus brandiana. Taxonomy (NCBI): domain Eukaryota; kingdom Viridiplantae; phylum Streptophyta; class Magnoliopsida; order Myrtales; family Myrtaceae; genus Eucalyptus; species Eucalyptus brandiana. Next base: position 45,761,488 of record CM024670.1, on the reverse strand, counting down.
CCATCGTGTATGAAATCTGGGTTCAAATAGTTGAGATCTACAATGAACAAGTGCGAGATCTACTCTCCAGCGATGGCTCTAAGAAGAAATATCCTTTTGCAGCATTATAGTTACTTTTAAGTTAAATTAAACAAGATTCATTTGTTCTCATTATGGAAGTTCCAAACTTAAATAGGAAGAAGTACTTGGTTTTCGTTAACATGCTTACACTAGGGATTTCATCAATCTCTCATGCAAGTGGTCTAGCTGTTCCAGATGCTAGCATGCATCCTGTGAGAGCAAGCTCGGATGTTATGGAACTAATGGACATAGGACTTAAGAATAGAGCCGTTGGTGCCACCGCATTGAATGAAAGAAGTAGCCGCTCGCACAGGTTCTTGATCTGATGTTCTGTTTTCAATTGATGTTCTAGATCCTAATGCATTTCTGTGGTTCCGAGCTGTAATTTTATTTGAAATGTTGTGGCGACAGTATCGTGTACATGTTCGTGGGACAAATGTGAAGACTGGAAGCACATCACATGGTAATCTTCACTTGGTAGATCTTGCGGGAAGCGAAAGAGTCGACAGCTCAGAAGTAACTGGTGACAGACTGAAAGAGGCACAGCATATAAACAGGTCACTCTCCACCCTTGGAGACGTCATTTTTGCTCTTTCGCAGAAGAGTCCTCATGTGCCTTATCGTAATAGCAAGCTCACTCAAGTGCTACAGAGTTCTTTGGGTAATCCTCTTTATAATGCCTTGAATTTGCTTATCTTGTCTCTATAAGATTGTAGAATAGTCCAAGTACTTGAGAGTGAAAATCAGAAGCACTTCAAAGTTTCTACATGCATCCGTATATCCAAAAGAGTTTCCTCATGTGCCTTACCGTAATAGCAATCTCCCTTAGTTTGTTTATTATTGCTTCTAAAATGCCGTTTGATGTTTGTGTTATATCGAAGACAAGTTTGTTTATTATTACTGCATTCATTTCCTTTTTTTTTTAACTAAAATGAAAAAAAAAAAAAAAAAAGAGAATCTGTTGGAACCTGTTGGAACCTGGAACCGACCCCGGAACCTGTGACAGGGTAAGTTCCAGGTTCTTGGTTCTGACGGGTAGGTTCCAGGTTCCAAAAAATGAGGAACCTGTACCCGATGGTAGGTTTCAGGTTCCGCTTGGAACCTGTAAGGAACCGGGAACCGCTCACCCCTACTTGCTAGAAGCTGGAAAAGTTGGGCATGGAAGGTCCCACCCTCACTTACGAAGAAGTAGTTGGAGCTGGGCTCCGAACTATGAGAGTTTGCTTTTGTTTTCTATTTCTTCTATAGCATTTCTTTCGGAACCTTGGTCCCATCGCTCAATGCTGGCCTAACATCTTGTCACGGCCAAAATTTTGGGTGAACTACCTAAAGTTTGGCTAATGGATTACTAAGCATAAACTTAGCTCAAGCTCTTCCAAGTCCATACCAATTCATGACTTAGGTTCAATTTTTTAACATGCAAATGGATTTTATCTAAAAGTCGCCACTAATTAGTTTATAGTAGGTCAATTAGACACCTAAGTAAAATAATGGGAGGTAAAATAATGGGAGAATTATTTTACTCCTACGAACCAAATGAGACTTTTGGTACGAGGACTTGGTTACACTAAACTTTTGTAATGCACTTTCGGTACCTTTTTCTTTTTATTTCGAAAAAAAATGTTTTGCAGGCAATTTGAATTAATTTCAATTCACTTTTCTAACATGCGAGGTGATCATGTGGGTGCACAATCTAAATTAGCCAAATGACCTAATTCTAATGACGGACAATTTTTAACTAAATGGACCTAGCAACAATTACTAAATGACATGCATCTCATGAATCTAATTCTATATGACATGCGCATGAAATTTTTGTATTTTTTATTAAAATTCGTAATTAAAAATTACTAATAATAAAAATCTAACTAAAGTGAGATATTATCTATTTTAAGTTAGGAAATAGACCAATCTGAATCCTATCTTAACCTAGAAATTTATCTCGACATGCAATTTAATTCAAAGATATTATCTAACCTAGATACCATCTAAAATGCATTTTAATATAATTAGAAAAATATCTAACTATTCTATCATACAATTCTATCTAGGAAATCAATTCTAATCTACGTGATATGCAAATGCAATTTTTTTGGATTTTTGGGATAATTAAAGCAATTAAAAGATAAGCACCAAATCATTCACGGTTGTCAAAGATATTTTTAGTCGTTCAAATTTGGAAACAATGCCTAATCAAACTTGATTATTTCGCTAATAAAATATGCACGTAAGATATTGAAAAGCATGTATTCGGCAATAAAATTTTCAAATCAAATTTAGAGAAGATAATTACCTAATGTTGTAAGTAATATTACCAAATTTGAATCAAATGGAATCGCTCAACGGGTGACCGGCGGTGTGTGGTGGTGCTGGCGTGGCTTCACGAACGTGAAAGGGTCTTGATCACGGCAACAAGGATGGGAAATTCAGCAAGGGTGTCAGCAAGTTGGACTTCGCCTAAAGGAGTATCTCGGCTGCATCAATATTGTCGGACACCACCGAAGGTCTTCAAGTGGACTTTCTTGTTTGCCAGACGTCCCCTCTTCGGATTGCCTTACTATATTTTAATATAACCTCCACTAGAGCTTCTTTGACCACCGCTTGAAGTTCTCCTCTTAACCTGCAGAGGCACAAAAAAATTTAATGCGAAGAGCGCCAAGAGGCTTTCGGTGTGACGCGAGACTAGCGGGTCTTCTCGGATCAGCACAAGCAGTAGGGACGCCCCAGATAAGTGACAGCAGCAACGTCGCCCACGTTGGTACTGGAAGGAGCGACACGGACTTAAAGCAGCAGCGTCTTACTCGAGGCTGGCGTGGATGGAAGCTCGGCAAGGATCATCAAGCAATAACTCTGACGGATAAGGCTCGGGATGAAGATCAGAGCAGCAGCGCGGTGACGTCGAGGGATGCTCGAAGAGGACGACCCCTCCCTCCTTATGTTGACCTATTGACCGGTGGACCCAAACCACTTTTTATATTTTTGGACTCTCTCGTCTGTTTTTCTTCTGTTGTGAAAGTGCGTTCTCTACCTCTGAACTTGTATCGTCATGTTTTTGGAACTTCAGCTCGACTCGAACTCGAAATTAGCAAGTTGAATCCGAGCGCTTCACGAAATGGAAAGGCCGGAAGCTTAGTGGGCTGAAGAAGGACACCTAGCCCAGCCCACCAGCTCTCCTATGCCGACCGGTGGAACGCCAGTGATGGGAATTTGGAAATTGGGTAGAGCTTTGGACGCGTCACATGAAACCATTTTTCATTTCTAGAGCAAAATACAATAATCCCATTTGTTCTTTTGCCTCCACAAAACCAAACAAAACTCCAAAATCCTCAACCCAACAGCATCACGCCTCGACGCTCCCCTCCAAGATTCTTCAGCTTCCACTAGAACTCACTCGCCATCCTCTGATGTCACCGTCCTCGCCGATGCAGTTATAATTCATCTCCCTTCAATTTCGTCGCTTGCGCAGTCCTCCCTCGGTTCGGTGATTGTGTGTTGGGGGTGTTGGTGTGGTGTCGGTGTTGGCGTCGGCCTCAGTGTCGGCGTCGGTGGGAGAGAGAGATGTCAAGTTCTATTATGCTCTAATTTGTTATTTCTTCACCTTAAATTCCAGAATTTGTTCTTTATTTTCTTCCAAATTCAAGCCAAGTAATTTCCCATCATTCTTTTTCACTTTCTAGGGGAAACAAGTAGAAGAAAACTCCGGATGATAGACAGAAAAGAAATTGCGCACAAAAGCTATGTTTTGTAGCATGAAATTATTTAACATCATCCGAATGCCAAAATAACCTGCATTCTGTTTCTTGTAAATATACCTTATAATTTGGAATTACACATCATCTGAGCCACCATATGATGCAAAGCTCTTTTCTTAGAAAATTCTCTTAAAGCCAAGGAGAGTTATAAAGAGGGGTCACAACAGATTTAACATGTAGGTATTTGTGGAGGGCTTCCAAACCAAAATCTCTTCCAAAGCCGCTTGTCTTGTAGCCACCATAAGGACAGTCGTTGTCGAATGCAAAGTAGCAATTTATCCAGATGACGCCTGCTCGAATTGACCTCGAGACCGTGTTCGCCACATCTATGTTTTTAGTCACAATCCCTGCCGCTAGGCCATATCTCGTACCATTAGCCCTCTTGATCGCCTCCTCCACAGTCCTACAATCCGCCATAAAATGATGAATGAAGCACCAATGTACTACAATAGTTCTCTCTGTTCCAGCTACATAGTAGTGCCGAGATGCATCAAAACCAGGTAAGCAATAGCTTTAGGGAGCAATAGAGATTTATACTCACTTGAATTTCATGAGCGACATGACAGGACCAAAAATCTCATCCTTCACGATCACATTGTCCTCCTGATGGAAGGAGATAGTTCGACAAGCGCTCAACACAATCAGAAGTTCAATTCCTCTCAATTCACTACTTCATGTTCTTTAAGGAATGTGTCTTGGATTGAGATTGTACCTTAACATTTGTGAAGATTGTTGGCTGAATATAGTACCCTTTGGTGCCCAAACGCTCGCCCCCAGTCAAAAGCATGGCTCCTTCTCTCTTTCCATGTTCGATGTAAGAAAGTATCTTCTCAAACTGTTTCTTATTGACCTGGGATTTACCGTAGTTCGGGTCAGGCTAATTGTCAACCATATGCTTTATCACAAAATCTAGGTGGTTCTTGCTTCCTACAAGTGTCCGATTTTACCTGCGGTCCTTGTTGGACCTTCGGATCAAACGGGTCACCGACCGGCCAAGCCTTTGCCTTTGCCAACAGCTTCTTCTCGAACTCTTCATAGATCCCTTCCTGAACATAGACGCGAGAGCCCGCGACACATACTTCTCCCTAAAACAAAGGTTTCAATCAAGAAACCGTCACAATTTTGGGTATTTGGAGCTTATTCTTTGTTTTCACAACTTCCACAAAAAAGTCAAGACACCTTACCTTGTTATGGACAATACCCATTAGAGCAAGATCTGTAGCAGTATCTAAATCAGCATCATCAAAGATCATAACAGGCGATTTCCCGCCCAATTCCAGGGACACTTGTTTCAAATTGCTTGTTGCTGCGGCCTGCATCACAATGCGCCCCACTTCTGTAGACCCCGTAAAACAAACCTGGAGTGAGATTTTCATGATGCATCAGTTCGTGCTAAAAACTCACGAGCGCATATTTACATAATTCAACCGATGTTATGGGGTACAAAATGGAAAATTTCATGAAAGATAGAACTTGGAACAATACCATATCAATGTCCATATGACTAGTTATCGCCGCACCAGCCGTTGATCCAAAACCGGTTACAACATTGATCACTCCATCAGGAACACCGGCCTAGTTCAGAGCAAACCAAGATGTAAAGGCAGAAAGATTACGTGAATAATTTGCATATGTATCCTCTTTTTATTTTCTTTTTGGGACAACCGTTTTGTGGAACTACTTTGTTTTGGCGTAACAGATATTCAAAATCATGTCTTCACTTGCTCCCCTATTGCTGTCTTCAATATTTTGATGAGACTACTCTCTTCATAATTCAACATAACTTCCAGACTAATAAATGACGAAAATATTTCATTTTGTCTACTGAAAACTAATTCCAAACAATTAAATTATCTAGTTATTACTGCAATTACAGTCTAGAGAAAATTAATTCTGCTCTTAAAAAGCATCTTTTCCGAGTCAATTGATGTACCTTCTTAGCCAGATGAGCGTAAAAGAGAGCCGATAGAGGGGTCTGCTCAGCAGGCTTCACGACCATGGTGCAACCAGCGGCCATTGCCGGGGCTACCTTCATAAAGAACATGGTGGTCGGGAAGTTCCAAGGGATAATGTGCCCGACCACGCCGACCGGCTCCAGCAGCGTGTACCCGTGAAGCTCACGCGACATCTTCAACACCTCACCATGGATCTTGTCCGCTGCCCCCGCATAGTACCTTAGACATGTGGCAGCGTGAGGGATGTCCACGGCCTTGCCCATGCTGAACAACTTCCCGGCGTCTATAGTGTCCAGAGCGGCCAGCTCATCTATGTTCTCATCGATCAAGTCCGCGAATTTCGACATGATCCTTCCCCTTTGCTGTTTGATAAAATTTATAATCATATGCCATGTAAAAATCAAAATTCATGAACATTAGGATTTAGAATCATATGTCTCTTTCATGTGGAAAACTATGTTCTGGATGTTTGGATGGAACTTCATGAATTTCGCTATTAGGTTATCCTTTTGACCACTAGATAGTTATGATTACGTAATGAAAATCATGAAAAAAGAACAAAAAGAAAGGCCATGTGTTACTGATTGAAATGGAACAAGAGCACACTTATTTAGACCCTTCTACTAAGTTAGATTATTAAGTAATTTGTAAGGTTATAAGTGACCCTTTAAATAAGTGAGCCACATTCAAAAACCTATAATAGTTTGGCACATCATTTAACAAACTGATTCTAAGTGTCTAGCATTTTCTATTAAGACAACGCTAGAATTATGGTACGCTTCTCTAAATTCAAGAAAATGAACCACAATGTATGTTCTCAATTACTAACAAACTAAAACATATGTTGTGTACAATAACTAACTAGTATTCCAAAGGAGCATTCCAAGCCTTTGAAACAAATGTAGAGGCTAAGTATAAATTCAATCAAGTCAATCACATCTCAAAAACAAATAAACTTTATCCTCATAAGAACGCACTGTCCCAATATATAATTTATCTCATAATAATTGACTCATTCTACAAAATGCTAAAGTTAGCTATGCTGAAATATATATTCTCCGAATCTAGAATAAAGAACTACAACATCCAAAAGAATACCTGTGCAACTACAGCATCTGAAAACAAAATTAGAAATATCACTTAGGGTTTTTTTTTCTTTTTGGTCGAACAATATTACTTAAGGTTGACTATGTACAATAGCTTCTATTCTTCAACTCAATTACATTTTTTTTTTTTTGGTCATTTCAATTCAATTACATTGAAGAGGTCAAATTTCCCACCAGAGAATATTATCCATTTTTAATAGCATGATCATCAATATAGATCAAATCTGAGTGGGCCCCAATTTGGTGATTTCAAAGAGGCAAGCAAGAGGGGAGATGACGTTGACCCCAAGAAATAAGGGAGGAAAAATCAAATTAAAAATATCTTCTCCGTGACCGTAACGACTGAGATGAAGACAATTAAAATACGATTTTGAGCAAAAAATTATAAATATTAATTCAGTCGGCAAATGATTTTTAGTTTTCTCTATCTTCTAGGGGCTCACAAAAATATTTAATGGCTCGTTGAATTAGGAAGTGTGACACTTGTCGATCGAAACCGCAGGGATAAAAATTCCAAGTTGTGAGCATTGAAAGGCACAACCAAACCAAAAGTATTTTTCAGTTTCCCTGTCTTCTAGGGGCTTCGTGAAATTGAGGATTCCGATTCCTGAGGGAATAAAAAAATTTACAAATTGATGAAATTTTCCAATTTAATTTTTTCTAGTTTGGTTGTGTTCCTTTTGCTAATTGTTTTAGTTTTATGTACCTTCACGTTTGAAAACACCTAATACACATTGTAAATATTTTTAACAAAGTATTGGTACGATGGGAAAGAGCAAAGAGAAAAAGGAACGTTATTCATAAGGTTTTTTTTATTAATTTCGTTTTTTCATGTGTCATCGTTATGTGATGTGTTGTACCACAAAATCATATTCAAATCCACCCACATGTTGCCCAGCCCAAGAAGGAAAAAAAAAATACAATTGTCGCTATATGGTCAAAGAGATTACTTTATTACCCAAAAGCAATTACTGGACATGCCGCGCTTTATTGAAGTCTACACACACGTATCATGTTGCTTTTAAATAATTGATCCATAATGTTGTTTTTTTATTAATTGTGTTTTTTCATGTGTCATCATTATGTGATGTGTTGTACCACACAATCATACTCAAATCCACCGACATGTTGCCCAACACAAGAAGGAAATAAAAAAAAAATACAACTGCTGGCATATGATCGAAGAGATTCCTTTATTACCCAAAAACAGCTGCTTGACATGCCATGCTTTATTAAAGTCTACACTCATTAATCATGTGTCCAACTGTCATTTTTCTTAGACTTAAGGTTACGTTTGAACCTCTGCCATGATTCATTAATAAGATGGATACAAGGCAAACATGTAAATCCATTCAGTAAAACCAATTTATTAAAAGAGATGTATGAAGTCAAGTTATCTTACACAAACATCTCGGCTAAAATTAATTAAAATAATATTCATAGGTGAATTTATGAATTAATTTCTACTGGTATTGTCTTTTTAATTTGGATGGAAAATGAAAATGAAATGAGGACAATAAGGGAGAGAGGGAAAGGAGGGGACGTACGTAGCCGGGCATGCGTGGCCAAGGGCCGTGATCAAATGCTTGGCGGGCGGCTTTCACAGCTAAATCCACGTCCTCTTTGTCTCCCTCTGCGACTCTTGCTGTGACTTTTCCATTTCTTGGATCTATCGTCTCGAACGTCCTCCCTGCTCATCCAATTTCATTCACCATCACAAGCTAGAAACCCCAAAAGGAAAGAACAAGCAGAAGAAACCAAACGAGAACAAGAACTCGTGTAAGATTCTCTCAAGGTCAATCTCGATTTCCAGGGTCGTTTCTATTTTGGATACCCCTGTTTTCTGTACTCCGAACAGAGCAGTTAATTTCACTCAACAAAAACCGAACTGCTCGAACGAGACCAAAACCAACTCAAGTGACGCTTTGTTCATGGCACAGCTTTACTTTTCTTTCTCGTTTTCTTCTCGAGAAGAACGATAAGCTAGCAAGAACAGAACTCCACATCCGTGTAATGAATCTTCATCGAGACAGCGCAAAAACATGACAGGAAGATGGTGAATTCTACCTTTGACAGAATCGACGAACTCGCCATTGATGAAGAGCTTGGTGAACTTAATCTCGGGAACATGTTCATCATAAGTCTTCGGGCTCCCGTTGACGTCGCTCTGGTTCTCTGCCATCTCTCTCTCTCTCTCTCTCCCTCTCTCTTCTCTGCACTCAGGCCCGCTTTTTCGGCAGGAGGGTCTTTACGCCACTTTACATAGTACTAGTAGACAGTGGACAGCCATTTTCCTTCTCGCAACATCTAGGGTTATTTTGGGAAGAGAAACTCTAGTGACAAATATTTATTTATTGCTCATAGGTAGCAAGAGAGGAAAAATCAGTCACGATTCCCGATTCACCGAATTTCCATGAATTACTCCTTGTTTTTGGCTTTCCCCTTTGGACTTTAGTCCAAGAAAAGAAATATTTACCGAACGCCACTCATCCCATCTTACAACGGCTCGCAATTTATTTTCACGGTTGTTAAGTTAAGGGACACGAACCCTTCAATCGGTTATGTTAAGAGTTCAAGACTTCGATCAAAATTCATGTGGACACAAATGGACGAGCCAAATTTACGCGTTGGTTTCTTTAATTACAATGCAAATGATATGTCTAACATCCGGTAATATCATGACATTTTTTCTTATCATCTTTTTTTCCGTTCTGGATGGAGTTTCTTTTTATTTGCGGTCCTTGAAAAGTTTTCATCTCTTTACGCAGTTTTTATACAAAGATGAAGTTTTGATGATCCTTTTTTTTTTGGTCATACTTAGAGGCTATTTTGTAACATTTCGGGAACACCCGTTTCTATTTTTTTTTCCCCGGAACAAAAATAGAACAAAAACACATGGTAATTTTTTTGTTCTCCAAAATAAATTTAGAAAAGAAACAAGAAATAAATAAACAAAATTGTTTCTTGTTTCCGCGAACAACTCAAGAAACAAGCTTTTTTTCTTTTCTTTTCTTTTCTTTTCTTTTCTTTTCTTTCTTTTTCTCTTCCTTTCTTCTTCCCTAGTTGGTCATCGGCCCGGCAATCGCCGGCAACCGGCCAGACGAGGCTGGTGACCTCACCGGAGCCTCGTCAGCCCCCGGTGAAGTCACCCCAAGCTCGCCAACCATCGCAAGGCCAGGAAACGCCGCCCTAAGCGACACCCGACCTCTTGGTGGCCAGGTGAGGCTTAGCCTTGCTAGATTGGGGCAAGGTCGCCTCACCCAGCTAGGGCGAGGCCAAGCCTCACCAAGCCACCGCAAGGCTCCCTCGAGGCCGACAACCTCGTCTGGCCGGCCGGCCATGGCCAAGCCAATGACCGGCTAAGAGGAAGGAGAAGAAAAAAAAAAGGAAAGAAAAAATAAAAAATTTAATAAAATTATTAATATATTAAAAGAAATTTTAAGTCACAAAAATTTTTTGGGTTGTACTAAATGTGTTTCTGTTCCCAGAACAGAAATTTTTTATAGTTACCAAATACTTTAAAATGCTCAGAAACTGTTCCCCAAGAACAGAAATAGAAAAAAATGTACGAAAAAAATTATTCCCTAGAACAGAAACGTTACCATACACACTCGTAATGATCCATTTGAATTAGGAGTGTGCAAAAGAACCGATACCCGCCCGAACTGTCCAGAACCAGTGGTTCTTGAGGGAACTGATCTGGTTCCTGATTCCAATTTATAGGAATTGGTGGGTACCGGTCCAGCTCCCGGTTCCATGGGCAGATTCATCCACCCGCCCACTCGGAGCGGACCGATTATATTAAAATAATATATTAATTTTATTATTAAAAAAATTACAAATTAACAAACCCAAATCAAATTTATTAAAAAAATTAATTAAAGTGGGAAAAAAGTCCAAAAGAATGGAGAGGCACTGAAGCTAAAAAGTCCATAATGAACCTTGACAAAACATAGAGCAATTAGTGGGCAAAAAGCAAGCACGTGAAGAAGCAAGGCTGCAGAAGGACGAGAAGAAGAATATGTCACGTGGCGAAGAACCAGCAATTTTGATCGAAAACCAAAGTTGTTTCCCGGCAAGATTGGAGCTTTCGAGAAAATGATATTATTATTATTGTGAGACCGGTTCCATGGATCCACCTGGGAACCGGACTGGACTGGCGGTCCGGTTCTCGGGTGAATCCATGCAACTAACAGGTGGATCCCGGTTCATATTTTTTGAAATCGGTCCTTAACAGGCAATTCCTGATTCTAGATCAGGAACCGTCTACTCGAACCATGCATACCTCTAATTTAAATATTACATAAAGGGACAAAACTCTTTCAAGGATAACTTAACAAAACCCTTTTAAAGACAACTTCTTCTTTTTAATGATGGTTAACATAGGACTTCAGATAAAAAAAAAATTCTTTTTCTTTTTCCTTTTTTTTTATTCATAAAGTAAGGCATGGTCAACATGTGTGCGTAGCCGCTTTCCACGTCTTGACCATGCCTTGTGTTTCTTTCATTTATATATATGAAATTATTTGAGGTCGAAAAGTCAGAGGACATCAATTAATAGATTTTTCTTTTCATTATAGATTTTATCGTTTGAAAAAAAATACTTTATCTCCGTACAACAAACGCATGAGATTTGCCTCACAGACAAAAAGGCTTAAAATTTTGCAATTAATATGGAGTAACTTTTATTTTTTTCTTTTTGCGGTACAAGTGTTTTGAAATTGACATATTTTGCAAATCTTATGGTGCAAGTTTTACTTTTAAACGTTTTTTGACTTGTTTTAAAATTTAAAATAACATTATTTTCACTTTTAAACATTGAAAAATTTAAAACAAAAAATTATACTAATAGTAAAATGATATTTCCATAAAATATTGCGTGTGTTTTAAAATTTAAAATAACATTATAAATCGAATCAATTTATTTTCGAAAAACAATCAATTAAACACAACAATTAGAGTGATAAGAAAAATATAAAGAAATCAAGACAAATAACCAAATAGGCAAAGTAATTTCGTTGAGCCGATCCACGCTTCAAGTACTTTGATTTCAGAAATTAGTTCGATTTGAATAATCAAATTGCAATAGAAATTCTAGTCTATAAGTTTTTTATATTAAAAAAACAAAAATCCTACGTATTGGATCAAGGCTCCATCTTCCTCCCTTTTAAGGTAGGGCATGCATAATGAAGGAATCAAAGAGCTTTGCTAGAAGCTGATAAAGTTGGGTATGGAAGGTCCCGTTTGGTGAAAACACCCTATATTATACCCACGGTGACACATTTATCACCCAAATTATTTTTTTGTGACATCAAAATCCTCAAATTTCTACTCGTGACATATTTACCTCAAAATTTGTGGCAAGATTATGTTCATTTGAAAAACAATTAGATTTTCTTGACTTAGAATATGATACTTATTTCAAAATTCTATCTATGACGAGAGCAAATCTCGCGTTGTTCTCCTTATATTTTTCCTTCTTTTTTTTCTTTTTCCAATCTAGTTCAACCTTAACCGCTTATTGATCTATACCCTTGATCCTAAGGTCAAAGAACTACGTAACCTTTTCTCATTATGCTCTATTTAATGCATTACTTTCTTGCTAAGAGTACTAGTACATGTTCTCTGATAAGAGGGTTGCACGACACCCTCCAAATTGGAGGTAGGCCATTTCAAGTCCCATCAACTATACAAAGTTAGTTGCGGTGCCGTAAGTAAGTAGATCCATCATTAAAGAAAAAAAATTTCTAGCATATCATCCCTAAAATTTTGGCATTAGCAACTAGCATGTATGGAAAAAACTTCACCGTACCGCACAAGTAATGACCCTTTTTCAAGCTATGACTAGCCATCGATATAGAGTGGATTCCTTTTGCTGGCTTACATGCATCCACGTGTTGCTACGTTCATCCCATACTTAAATTTTCTTCATTTGACATCTCTAGAAGACTTAGAGGCAAGGAGATGACATCTCTGGAAGACTTAGAGGCAAGGAGATATTATATATTTAAGAGTACATCGTCTATTTCACAAGTAACTGGATTCAATTGCACACCGTTTGCTCACGCAAGCCATGATGACCCTTTGATCATCAGGGGAATTGATTGGCGCAATAAACCTAACCCTCGGCTCCAATTATTTCCTCTCGTAAATCAATGATTTGAAAATTAATTTCTTAAAAATGATCGTTTATATTACTTGAAAAAATAAATAGACGGAAAATGTTTTCACCGTCCATTTAAACATAATTTATTATTATTAATGAAAATATTTTTTTGACTAATTATTTCATACGATACAAGTAATTATTTTTAAATAAACATTTTTAAAATTATTTACTTTTTCTCGAAATAAATGGAGCCTTTGCCTCTAGAAAGAAAGTAGAATGGGAAATTTAAAAGGTTTATTACATTTTTCCATGAAAATAAAGTTTCTCGGGAACATTGCATACGAACGAAGATTGCGGTCAGATAATTAATCGTCTTTTTACGAAGTTGATTAACGTGCATGGTCCAATCAAAGGGTAAAATATGCCGTTTGCATAGCATCGGTCAACGATACTCGATCACCGTGAACTTGTTTCGTTGGTTCAATTAATGCACATCTTCTCACCAATGAGAAACGGTCTTCTTTTCAGTCGGTCTTAGTAAGAAAAAAAAAATGGTAATCCGGTCATCAATTAGGGTTGACTTTCTCGAATTTGTTTAATATGAAAAAGGTGAGCTTGAGATAACTCTATTCGAAAAACCGACTTGAAAGTGTAAACTAGTATCGAGTAGGTGCGGTTGTTCTCGTGCTCTTTAAAATCCGCGATCAATATCGGTGTCCGAAAAAATGTGCATGCAAATTTAAATAATCAAATTGGGCAATGCTTTCACATGGTAAAATTCTTACTGAGGTTTACAAAAGAACATGACAAAGGAAAAGGTCATAAGCAACGTGTGCTTGGCCAAAATTATGAGTAGCTATAGTTGCTTGGATTAGCAAATAAGTGGCGATAAGTAGGAAACAAATGAAGTCACAAATAATCGGCAGTTGTCATATTTTGAATTTCTAGATGCGCGGCATATGCATTTTTCTTACCGTTTTGATATTTTTAGCAGGTGATAAGTGTGTGATCGCATTAATAGATTTTAATAAAATAATAAAAGGACGGGGAAATTAAAGGACATTCTCATAAAAACGAGGATGGACATCAAATTCACGAGTTCGATTTACAATTAATATACATACATATATTTACATCCATTCTCATCCACGACACTTTCATCGATATTAATAATTTATCGTTTGGTTTTTCTCAAAATTAAAACTTGCGATTATAACGATGATCAGGCCGTAAATGAATTCACTCTCGTAATAGTACCGGCAGCCCATTTGGTCAGATCGTGGATCTTATCAAATTGACTTTCGGGCGATGAAAATCCACATGAATATCTAGGGGAAGACCCTAAGTTATTAAACAGAATAAAAAAAATTGATCGTCTAGGTGTCACCCTAGGATATATATATATATATATATTATTCTTAGAAGTACATAGGTTGTGTATTATTAGTATTAAGGTATGGAGGAGGAATCACCTTGAGGTCATCGAATCATCAAATCACTTATTTTATTGTAACTAGCCAAGTTTAATTATTTAATACGTGACTTAAGTTGTCAAGATAATTCAAATTTATACAACACATCGGGTCATCATGTCACATGGTCAACTGGCAAAAGAAATGTGAGAAATATATACTATATAAATTTTAGCCAGACTTCCTCGATCATTGAATTGGTCTACCGTCTTTGGCTTGCACATTAAGGATGGGTATAAAAGAACTTTGACAAATTGATGTAACCCAGTGTCGCAAAAAATCCCTTATTTTTATATCGATAAAGATATCCTACCACTATTTTCATCAGTTGACCAATCTTATTTTTTTTAGGGTGAGAGTCCGAAAATGGAAAGGGAGGTATCAACCAAACAATGCCTTTGCATATTGCAGCATGAATTCCACGCCCAATATTTGATGTTTGATTCCATCCGTGATTCCTAGACGGAGCAGAAGATAGTCCCTCAAAATGCGGTCTACCCATCAGCTTCGTTGTTAATCTCTCGTGTCTCTTCCTTTTTGGAGTGTCCATGCGTACATTAACTTGATGTCTAGACACAGGGATCTCACGTGAAAGACAAAGATATCACTAGAGAAGAAGTCAATATTATGTTCATTTGAATCGGATTCGATTTTCCTGGACTTACTCTAAAAGCTGATCTCCTACCTACCACGACTGCAAACCCCACGTTGTCCTTGTCATCTTTTCTTCTGTGTTTTTCCTCCCCAGTCTGGTTCAACCTCAGCCTCCTGTGGATCTCTACCCTCGGTCCTAACGTCCGAGCTGTTGCGTGCACTTTTCTCATTTAAGTTCTATTTAATGCGTTGCTTTCTTGGTGAGGAGCACTAGCACGTGTTCTCTCTCAAAAGCGTCGGACGGAGCTCTCAGAGTGAAGGAAAGCACATTTCACATCTCATTAATGGCGTGAAACTATTCTAATACAAACTCCACGGTCTGCTTCTCTATCACAGGTTCTAGAAGCTACTCAGACTCTTTTATATTATTAATTAAATGATTACAATATATCATTATCTTTAATAATCACGACTTATATTTTAACAAATGAAAAAAATAAAATATTAATAAAATAAAAATCTTAATCATTAAAAGAAAGTACTAGTAATTCCGAAATAAAATATCGTAAGATCATGTGAAGATAAACCAATAAATAAATAAAAGCTTGTTACAATCTATTTGTTGAAACAGATTCCTTAATTTTTGAACTTAAAACCTGAACCTAAATAAAATCCAACCAATTTGGTTCTCTAGTGTTAAATCACATCCTCACATGCTAACCACTATTTATCGTTGCCCAAAGACTTAGATTAACTGATTCTTGATACTTATAAGTTGGCGTGATTCATTGCAACGGTGAGAGGTGGGTAACAAGCAAATTGGACAGCTTTTTCTTGTGTGAAAAGTAAAATACGACGGTTGCCCTTAATTGCAGCACTGTTGCTACAGATTGTATCACACGATCAATCTGCACAACTTCCATTCAATCCATGTCAAAAATGGAGTTGACCTCATCTATCTTTTGCCAATTGCCTTCGTCCTACGTGAGGCCATGGACCAAAGTGCAAGCAATCACTTAAACCATTGCAAAATGTACAATTCCTTAAACAAAAAAAAGGTCAAACGAATAATAGAAAGGAGTAGCAATGAAAAGTGGCCAGGCATAACAGGATTGATTTTTCTTCCTCTTTTTTATTTTTTTATTTTTTTTAATACAATGAGCTTTGAAATTAGTTATGTGATCCGTTCCCTTAAAACGTGGTGCCAACCGTGACATTAATTTGTTGGATATGAAGGTCATGGCTCAGAAGAAATACAAGTTCAAGCTGTATCCACAATCCATCATGGCCCAGAAAAATAGAGTTCAAGCTGTATCCACAATCCAAACAAGAAAAAAATGCATATATTGAAGTTCCGCTTTTTCCACTCCTTATTTGACTCAAATACTCCATTTACAGTATATTAACCATATTACCTCTTAATTTTTCATCTTTTAAACGTTGTACCCCACATAATCAAATGTGGGGCCACTGTGGGGCCCTTTTTTGAATTTTGTTTCTTCTTTTTCTTCTGCTTTCCTTTCTTTTGTTCTTGTCTATGTTAAAATGGATTGCCACGCTTTTTCACCTTCCTCCTCCGATACCTCCGTGCACATCAATAACTAGGCAATCTCACAGACTCTCATGAGCTTCCTCTCTACTTCATCATCACCCCCTCAAAAAATCTTGGCATATTTGGCAGAACCACCCCTATTCCAGCATGAGTTATAGCAATCTTTTGATTCTTACGATGATTTCTGAAAATCAAAACTAAATGATCGAGCTCGCGGTAATGTGACCAAAGATCGAGCGTGAAGAAAATAACTTTGATGTATCTACAACTGGTCACCTAGGAGAATAAAGAGCTTAACACTCTCATCAAGGAATCATCGTTGGAGACAATGACATCATCAAATCCAAAAGTCCTTAATCAACAAAACCACCATGATAAAAAAGGATAGTGGAAGTAAAAGAAAAAAAAAATCCAAATAGGCATTATTTTGACTCTTTTTGGGTATGACATTGAAAAAACGATTTATACTTGATTTATATGGCCATAATATGTATGTATAACAAATTAAGTATCTTTGATTAGGAAATTCTTAATTTGTAGACTTGGGCAAGGTAGGTATTAAGTGATGTCTAGATAATTATTCTCGTGATAGAGTGTGCTATTTCATGAGGACTTGTTAGGTGCGGAAAAATAATACATTTCACAAACACATCTTGTTGGAAGATAATTATCGAATAAGTCGGTTAGAATAACATGCATGCACATTCCTCGAAGATTTAAGTCCCCAAGAGATGATATGTATGCTCTCATAATTACTTGATTTATATACCGTCACATGATTATTAGTGAAAAGAAAATCACATGGATCGATTTATGGATTACGAGACCAACCGTGTTTATACAAATATTCTTCTCTAGTGACAATATACTAGATGAAAATCCTATGAGATGCAACACAATTATGTCTACTCCTTCAATATAAATTAACTAAAAAAAAAAAACTACTCAACATGTGAGATATTAGCAAATTGTGTCGTATCATTTAAATTTCATAGACACGGCATCGAAAGTACTAAAATTTGTTAGACAATCCTATTTGGTGTAATCTATGTGTGGTCATTATTAGGGCAACACTATGTATAATTTTGTTCTCGATCTAAAGATGTACTTTGTTCGGTTTAGTTTAATTAAACAAGTTTTTCATTAATTCCCATCAATTAATTTTTTTAACATTTTTCAAATTAAAAGAAAATAATGAAAAACTAAAAAAAATTTCATGAACACCAGGCCGGGCACAGCTAGTATAACTTTTTTTTTTTGGGGTCAATTTTTATTGAATAGCGATATGCTTACTGGGTAATGAGTTATCAACAAAAGAAAAAAATCATTGCTTCCTTTTTTTATTCAGTAGGGCTCCATCATAGACTTTCCTATACTACATGCATACATTGTAAATAATATATTATATAAATATTGTATTATATATCAGATATTAAGCATGTATTTTCCTTAAATAACCCAAGCAAATGTCAGTTTCGTGTCTCAATCAGGATTTAGTCATCATCCGTTCTCACCATCCTTGATTATGATATCTCGACCAATCAGCCCAAGACTCACGATCATAAAAAATAATAATCGAAATTATGGTCCAAAAGGCCTTATTACTTCTTTATCTTCTTCTTTTTTTGTCTTTTTTTTTTGTAACTTTTACTTCTAGGGCATCCACCGATGAAAATCCTTCAATTTAGCTGCCATCACATGCTGCCACGTTGACCCAAATCAACATCCTTTGTATTAATTGCTGACACTGCGAGGTTATCGTAACCAATTTTTTCGGACAATAAAGAATTTGATAGCGTTGGAGTTACTATTTGTGAGAATGATTTCTTTACAGGAACTTGCGATATAAGATTTTCAAATGAAACGAGTGGTGGAAGTGCATCCACCGATGAAAATCCTTCAATTTAGCTGCCATCACATGCTGCCGTGTTGACCCAAATCAACATCCTTCGAATTAATTGCTGACACTTTGTTCAAAAAAAAAAAATTGCTGACACTATGAGGTTATCGCAATCAATTTTTTCAGACAATAAAGAGTTTGATAGCTTCGGAGTTACTATTTGTGAGAATGATTTCTTTACGAGAACTTGCGATATAAGATTTTCAAATGAAACGAGTGGTGCATAAGCTCGCTGAGATGTAAGCAGGTGAGGGCGCGTTTGGTAACGATTCTGTTCCCGGGAGGGCGATTCGATCGGGCGATTCTTTTTGATTGTTAAGGGAAGCGATTCTAAGCATTTTAAAATTTGTTTGGTAAATCGTCCAAAATTTCTAATTCGGAAGAGAATTGCGTTTGGTACCGTGTTCATTAATTTGCGTTCCAAATCAATTTCTTTTAATTTTTAAATAATTTTTTTACTTTTTTCCTTTGTTTTCTTTTCTTTTTTTCATTTTTCCTTTGTTTTCTTTTTTTTTTTTTCATTTTTTCATTTTTTTCTTTTCATTTTCCTTTTTTTTTCTTTTCTTTTTTTTTTTTTTTCCTTTTTTTCTTTTCTTGTTTTCTTTTCTTCATGCCCTTCTTTTCTTTTTCTCATCTTTTTCTTTTCTTTTTCTCATCTTTTCTTTTAAATTCTATTCCAATTTTTTTAATTACCTTTTTAGATTAAAATAAATTTGATATTGAATTTTCATAAACCATTCATTGATTAATTATATTTTTATACTAAGTAATAAAAATATTAACTAATCAATTTTTATTATATAGTAAATAATAAACCATAGTATAAACTATACTAATATCCCTACAATATGTAATAAATAAAAATACTAAATTATAACATAAAATTAAATATATATTCTATATACAACAAATATATATTTCATACTAGGAAGAAATAAAAATAAAATATAGAAATAATTTTTTTTTTTTTGATTCGGCACTTTCGATTCTCTTTTTTGATTCTCGGACGGAGAATCATATTTTTCCGATTCGAATTCTTGTCCAAAACTCGAGCGGTGGGAGTAAATTTGTTTCCAGAATCGGTTTTGACAAAAATTTACCAACGCGATTACGTTCCCAAACCGATTTCAGGAACAAAAATCGAATCGGCACTGTTTGGATGGTTACCAAACAGGGCCTGATTATATGATGACTTCTAATTCTTGCACGTTGCTGGACCAATCAAAAAAGATTCAAACTCTTAGGCCTATGCTTGGACTTCCAGGCAAAATTGGGTTTGCTTTGTAAGCGATGCATACCACCAGAAGCCCAACCCAACATGATGTGGGCCCGGTCGTTTTTGCCCAAATGAAGAAAATTGCCACCGATATTGCCCATTACAGTGTCATTTTGAATAATCTTCTACCTCTGCATGGATTGTTGGGGTCCTTTCGTGAGCCAGAATTAGAACCCGAGTTAAAATTGGCCATTTTTACAGGTGTTGACACATAAATTTTGGCGATTTGGTCATTTATTTATTGCATAGAAAATTATGGATTGATTTTATCCTCAAAAAATAATTAATTGCATAGCAAATAATTTTAGGTGCATTTACTTTTAATTTTATTGGACTAGTGATGAATGGATTTGAATTAATGGTTCTGAGTTTTAAATTGACAGGCCGGACTAAACCCACGAAGCAAGCAAATTGGCCCGAATCCGTTTTCTTTTAATGACAAAAATTACTTAAATGGAGATTTAAAATGATATTACAGTGGATTTTTGAAATTTAAGAAAATCGAGTTGCAATTTTATATTTAGGCGATAAAATAGGGGACGAGAAAAATAAAAAAAAAATTTGTGATCGGGAGGTCATAGATAATATTTATGTATATTAAAAAAGATACAAAATATCCCTCGAAGTTCACATTCTTTTTGCCTATAAAAGGTGTGCACGAAGGTCGATGGAAGGGGGCTTCTTTTGGTGAAAAAAGAACACAAAAGTAAAAAAGTAAAAGAGAGAGAAGTGACGTGAGAGCAGGGAGAAAAGAAAAAAAAAAAGAAAAGGAAACCCTAGCACTGTTCATCTTCTCCGCGAGGCAGCCCTTGCCCGCGCTGGCCCCGCGTCCGCGCCAGCCACCTCCGACGCCTCCGCCTGCGACGTCACAACAGCCCCCGAGCCCGCCTAGCTCCGTCATCGACGCCAACAGCCGCGACCCAGCCTTCCTCGCTCGCTGCTCGCGGCCCTGACGACAGCAAGTCCAGATCCGAACGCCGGCCTCCGAGCAGCAACGCCGCCCCGCCTTAGCCGGTGATTCGCCTGCAGCCCGCACCGACCCACGACGGCCCGACGTCGCTCCTGCTCCGCCTCTGCTTCCAGCTGCGACTCGCAGCAGCTGTCCCTCTGCTCGAGCTGCCGGCCCACCGTGAGCTCGCGACGTCGCCCCGCCGCACCTCCTCCGCGAGCAACCCGCGACGCCATCAGGTCCCGAGCGGCCGCTGCACCGCCGCGTCCTGCAACCCTCCGCCATCCGACGCTGCGACTCGTCTGCAACCCGCGACCCAGCAGATCCCGAGCCGGTTCGCCGCACCCCCGCGAAATTGCTGCTGCCTCGCCGATCCGCTCCGCCAGACCGACGAAGCCCACCGCGCCTCAGCCGGTCTCCGTCCCCGATCTGCCGCTCCGGAGCTGCTGCCCGACGCCGCTGCTCACCCCCTTGCCGGTGCCCGAACGCCGATTGCTTCGCCCGTGCCGCCCCTGTCCCGCCTGACCCGTGACCAGATGTGCCTGCTGCCAACGCCGCCGGTTCGCCCTCGCCGGAGCCCCCTCGCCGGCGACACCCCACCGGACCGGCCAGCTGCTTTGTTTTTTAATAAAAAAACAAAAAAAAGAAAAATTAGGTAGTTTTTTCTTTTATTTATTTATCTTATTTCGTTTTTATTATTTTCGTTATTTTACTTTATTTGTTCTTTTTAGTGTAATTATTCCTTAGTGTAAAGACGAGATGTTCGACATGAAATAGCCTTGAAATTTGTGATTGTCGGTTCGATTTTCACGTCCAAAATCCCGACTTGCAATCACTTGGAAAAATCGCTAATTTGATCTCCCGCTAAGAAATGATTCGTGATTTATGTAAAATTGGCCAACCTAATCTCATACGCGAGATATGGTTCGTCAATTTGAATATCTCTAATTTGCTATCGTGCCATTTAAGTTAATCTTATCTTCTTTAAAAAAATACAAAAAAATGTAGTTAGGATCAGACTTATTTTTTTGTTTTTGTTTTAGGGTTTAAAATAGGAGATTAGTGACGACTTCCGGTTATGTTCATTTTTTTGGTTTACATATCCTGGCGTTAGAAAAATCTGGTGTAACCAAGTCTCCGAACTCATAAATCTCTGGTTCGTAGGAGTAAAGTAAATATCCGACCCACCAAAAATAGATTAGTGACGACTCCTAATTAAAAAATTTGCATGTTAAGAATTCGAACTTAAGTCGCGAATTGGTATGGGCTTGGAAGAGTCCGAGCTAAGTTAGACTTAATAGTCCATTAGCCTAATTTTAGGTAACACACCCAAAATTTGATCGCAACAATGAGAAAAAAATAAAATTTTGGTTAGATTCTAGGACTTGAGAAAAAGTTAATGATATTTAAGAAAATTGAACTGTAATTGTTTCACGGTCCTTGCTTTGCTTCATCTCGCAATTCCATGAAGTTATGAAATAGACTTAGCTCCGGCTCTAAAACACATGACCTGGCATAAAACTTGTACATATTTTATTTACTTTTACACATCTACTTGACATTACTAACCTATTTCTTGTATATTTCTTATATTGAGCTTGAGCTGAGCTCCACCTGCAATTTATTTTCAATAGCCAAGTGAAGCAAGGTCAAGCTCAATCTTATAATATGCATGATCGAATCAAGCTAAAGGATTGCATAGTTGAATCGAGTCAAGATCCGATAACAAATTGGCCTAATTTCCTAAAGAAACCCATACTTTAAGTATACTAACTTTTTTTATCTCAGAAAAATCTAAATTTTAGGTCAAATTCCAAGTCTGCCATGAACATTTTTTGTCTTGAAAGATCCCACATTTAGGTCTTGTCCCAAATCAGGCCCGAATTTTGTTTTGCCATAAAAATCACTAACTTTCACTTTATTCTCAAATCTACTCCCATGGTCTAGTCCTAATTTGATATGGCATTTTCACTTCAATAACAAATTCACATCAATAAAGTTACATGGAAAATCATATCCAAAATGAAACCGTTATAGAATATAAAAATTAGGACGATGGTGATTTTTGGATAAAGGTCTAATCATCATGAGGGAAGATTTGGAACTAAAGTAAGAATTAGTGATTTCTTTTTTTTAGACAAAAAGAGTCCGGAGTAAATTTGGGATTGGGGACCTAAAGTTGGCGATTTTTTTTTTTTTTGTTTAGGACAGAAAAGTTCGGGATAGATTTGAAACTAAATTTAAAATTTAGTGGTTTTTTTAGACAAGGGAAAGTTCCCGGCAGAATTGAGAGTAAAGCTAAAATTGAGAGGTTTTTTTTAGGCAATTAAGCTGATTTTTTTTTTCTCGCTTTGAGAAATCATGAAAATAGAAGTTCTTTTCATTTGTACCATAACAATAACAACAATAATAACAACAACAACGACCATCATTATAATAGTAAGAATGATAATATATATACAAAAATGCTCATTGAATTTCCTGTCATTACATGTGCAGGTGCCGCTAAGTGCAAAATCTCTCCGAACGAGCAAATAGAATAAACCTATGAAGAGATATTAGTAGATCAGGCAGGATGGACAGATCGTGCAGAAGAGCTGAGCGTCAATGGAAGAGGTACGTGATTGCCAGCGACACCAGAAGAAGAACGTAAGCTACTCCTTGATCGATCGCTTTCCCTGCATTCAGTGATCGGAGGGGAGGACATGTTGAAATCTTTCATCGTACGTGATCAAAGACAAGCGTGAAAATCATCGAAACCGACGAAAACAGACGCACCATCACTGGAAGAACCTCCACGTGAAGGCGAAGGAGCCACGCTCTGCCTGTGACCCAGCTGCAGAATCATCATCACCATAACACGAAGACGGTAGTTCGGACATGGACAGCGTTTGGTCTCATCATGATCGTCGAAGAGCTCGTCTTGATGCAGAAACCAAATACGCAGGAGAGAGAGAGAGAGAGAGAGAGAGAGAGAGAGAGAGAGAGAACACAGAACACAAAGAAGAGACCAGAACTGAGAAAATGTCTAAATCAAGGTCGGGGAGTGGGTCGGTCGTGAGCGAGAAATGCGAGCGAAGAATGAGTTGGTGGTTCATGGCATTCAACCTTGCTTGTTGCTTTTTTATATTCCATGGTGGATTTTTCTCGAGGACGCGTTGAGCGAAAGAACTGAATTTTCCGAGAAAGAAAGAGGGTGGATTCGAAGGAACGAAACGCGTCGCCAGCAATGGACAGAACCCTTTTTCTGTCCTCTGTTTTCCTTCTCCCTCCGCGGTCTACTGAAACTGAATCGAACACGAAGACGACGGGCAGGTAGGGATGTGTGCTCGGACATAGTTCAATATTGGAGCCCGGCTCAATTTCAATATTCAACCCTCGAGACTTGATTTGAGGTCGATCTAGCTCAACTCGAATGTCTTTTCTATGAATTTGAGGCCGACTCCATTCGAGCGGATTAGTCAATCAAACTCAAGCAACTGCTAGTGCTCAAGCTCAAATTAGGGGTGAATATGGTTTCAGAGTAGAACCTGAAACCGTAGAACATGTCTAGTTTTCAGAATAAGCAAGGTGGGTTCCAAGTTTCAAAAATTAAAAAACATATTTCGACGGAGAGATTCTAAGTACATGGAACTTGAAACCTGAAACCTAAAAATTTACACAAGTTTTTCTGTTTTTTTATTATTATTTATTATTATTTTATGTATATGCGATTCTTGCCATAATCCAAAGTATGTGAGATTTTATGAGATGTGATTGACTATTAAGAATTATCTCTAAACTAATATAAAAGTGTGCACATATATAGTCTAAGTGGGAGAATGTAAGAAATTTCTTAATGTGAGCTACATAATTGAGATTATAATTTACCATTTTATGGGATTGGTCTAATGAGATAAGGTATAAGGTTTCTTAATAGTCGAAGACGGGTTTGACTTATGTGAGTCTAGTTGGGCCGAGCCGTGATGAAAAGGCTTGGCCAAAACTCTATAAATAGGCTAATGTCCCTCCTCTAACCCTCAATTGTCATTTTCTCAAACATACACACCCTCTACCTCACATAAGGAACATTCGTGAGGGGCAATCTCATCGAGCCAGGGTCTCGAAGGCAATAGAGGAGAAGATCTTCAGCATCAAAGGATCGAATTGTCGTTGTTCTACATCAAGAATCATAGAATCTAAATCAAATATGTGAATCTTTTTCTTCCCTTTCAATATATTCAAGTTTCTAACTATGTTGATATGAGGAAGCCATTTCGACAATCAACACATCACGCCTCCAGGCTCCCCTCCAAGATTCTTTAGCATCCGCTAGAATTCAGTCGCCATCCTCGGATGTCTATGTCCTCACTGATGTAGTTATAATTCACCTCCCCTTTAGTTTCGTCACTCATGCAGTCCTCCCTCGATTCTGTGATTGTGTGTTGGGGGGTGTCAGTGTTAGCGTTGGCGAGAGAGAGAGAGAGAGAGATGTCAAGTTATATTGTGCTCTAATTTGTTATTTCTTCAACTTAAATTTCAGAATTTGTTCTTCATTTTCTTCCAACTTCAAGCCAAGTAATTTCCCATCCTTCTTTTTCGCTTTATAGGGGAAACAAGTACAAGAAAACTCTTGATGATAGACAACAAAGAAATTGCGCACAAAAGCTACGTTTTGCAGCATGAAACTATTTTTTTTTTCTTTGGTAAGTTATTTTATTTTTTATTTTTGGGTAAGGTTTGCAACATGAAACTGTTAACATCATCTGAATGCCAAAATGACCTGCATTATGTTTCTTGCAAATATACCATATAATTTGGAATTACACATTATTTGAGCCACCATATGACGCAAAGCTCTTTTCCCAGAAAATTCTCTTAAAGCCATGGAGAGTTATAAAGCGGGGTCACAATAGATTTAACATGTAGGCATTTGTGGAGGGCATCCAAACCGAGATCTCTCCCGAAGCCGCTTGTCTTGTAACCACCACAAGGACAATCATTGTCAAATGCAAAGTAGCAGTTTATCCAGATGACACCCGCTCGAATTGACCTCGAGACTGTGTTCGCCACATCTATATTCTTCGTCACAATCCCTGCTGCTAGGCCATACCTAGTATTGTTAGCCCTCTTGATCGCCTCCTCCACAGTCCTGCAATCCACCATAAAATGAATGGAGCACAATGTATTATAATTGTTCTCTCTATTCCAGCTACAAATAATAGTGCCTCAGATGCATCAGAACCACGTATGCAATAGCTTTGGGGAGCAATAGCGAGTTGTACTCACTTGAATTTCATGAGCGACATGACGGGACCAAAAATCTCATCCTTCACGATCACATTGTCCTCCTAATGGAAGGAGATAGTTTGACAAGAACGCAAAACAATCAGAAGTTCAGTTCCTCTCAATTCACTACTTCATGTTCTTTAAGGAATGTGTTGTGGATTGATAATGTACCTTAACATTTGTGAAAATTGTTGGCTGAACATAGTACCCTTTGGTGCCCAAAGGCTCACCCCCAGTCAAAAGCATGGCCCCTTCTCTCTTTCCATGGTTGATGTAAGAAAGTATCTTCTCAAATTGTTTCTTATCAACCTAAGATTTACCTTAATTCGGGTCAGGCTAATTGTCAACCATATCCTTTATCACAAAATCTAGCCGGTTCTTGCTTCCTACAAGTGTTCGATCATACCTGCGGTCCTTGTTGGACTTTCGGATCAAACGGGTCACCAACCGGCCAAGCCTTTGCCTTTGCCACCAGCTTCTTCTCAAACTCTTCATAGATCCCTTCCTGAACATAAACGCGAGAGCCCGCGACGCATATTTCTCCCTGAAACATAGGTTTCAATCAAGAAACCACCACGATTTTGGGTATTCGGAGCTTATTCTCTGTTTTCACAAATTTCACAAAAAAGTCAAACACCTTACCTTGTTATGGACGATACCTATTAGAGCAAGATCCGTAGCAGTATCTAAATCAGCATCATCAAAGATCATAATAGGCGATTTCCGCCTAATTCGAGTGACACTTGTTTCAAATTGCTTGTCGCTGCAGCCTGCATCACAATGCGCCCCACTTCTGTAGACCCCGTAAAATTGACCTGAAGTGAGGTTTTCATGCCATATCAATCCAAACTAAAACTTGACAAGCACATATTCACAAATTCGACCTATGTTATGTGGTACATTAATAGAAAATTTCATGAAAGATAGAACTCAGAATCATACCATATCAATGTCCATATGACTGGTTATTGCAGCACCGGCCGTTGGTCCGAAACCGGTTACAACATTGATCACTCCATCAGGAACACCGGCCTAATACAAAGCAGACGAAGATGTAAAGGCAGAAAGATAAACTAAATAATTTTCATGTGTATCCTCTTTTTCTTTTCTTTTTGGGACAACAGTTTTTTGGAACTATTTTGTTATGGCACAACAGATATTCAAAATCATGTCTTCACTTGCTCCCCTATTGCTGTCTTTAATATTTTGATTAGACTATTCTCTTCATAATTAACCATAACTTCTAGACTGATAAATGACGAAATTATTACATTTTGTCTACTGTAAAATAATTCCAAATATTTACATAATCTACTTACAATGCAATTGCAGTTAAGAAAAAATGAATTCTGCTCTCAAAAAGCATCGTTTCCGACTCGATTGACGTACCTTCTTAGCCAAATGAGCATAATAGAGAGCCGATAGAGGGGTCTGCTCGGCAGGCTTCACGACCATGGCGCAACCAGCCGCCAGTGCTGGGGCGACCTTCATAAAGAACATGGTGGTCGGGAAGTTCCAAGGGATAATGTGCCCGACCACGCCAACCGGCTCCAGCAGCGTGTACCCATGAAGTTCACGCGACATCTTCAACACCTCACCATGGATCTTGTCCGCTGCACCGGCATAATACCTTAGACATGTGGCAGCCTGAGGGATGTCCACGGCCTTGCCCATGCTGAATATCTTCCCGGCGTCGATAGTGTCCAGAGCGGCCAGTTCATCTATGTTCTCTTCGATCAAGTCCGCAAATTTCGACATGATCCTTCCCCTTTGCTGTTGATGAAATTTATAATCATATGTCATGCAACAATAAAAATTCATGCACACTAGGATTTAGAATGATATGTCGCTTTTACACAAATAACTATGTTCAGGATGTTTGGATAGAACTTCATAAATTTCACTATTTGGTTATTCTTTTGGCCACTAGATAGTCATGATTACGTAATAAAAATTATGGAAAAAAAAGAAGAAAGAAAGTCCTTGGGTTACTGAATAAAATAGTAAAATGCCACACTTACATAGATCGTTCTACAAAGTTAGTTTACTAAGTGATTTCTCAAACTATAAGTGATCCTTTAAACAAGCAAGCTAAATTACCTATAACAGTTTTACACATCACCTGACAGACTAATTCTAATTGTCAAGCATTTTCTATTGAGATAGCACTAGACTTATGGTACGCTTCTCTAAATTCAAGAAAATGAACCAATATGTATGTTCTCAGCGACTAATGAACTAAAATATATGCTGCATATAATAATTTACTAGTATTCCAAAGGGGCATTTGTAGCATTCGAAACAAATGCAGAGACCAAGATTCAATCAAATCAATCAATTCTCAAAAACAAGTACTCTTAAAAAAACTCACCAAACCCAATAGATAATTTTTATCATAATAATTGATCATTCTATAAAGTGCTAAAGTTAGCTATGCTGAAATATATTTTTTCCTAATCTAGAATAAACAACTGTAACATCCAAAAGAATACCTGTGCATCTGCAGCATCTGGGAACAAAATTAGAAATATCATTTGAGATTGACTATGTACAATAGCTTCTTTGATTGATCAAAGAATCTTTTTCTTCGACTAAATTAAATTGAAGAGGTCAAATTTCCCACCAAAGAATATTTCCCATTTTTTAATAACATGATCATAAATATAGATCAAATCTAAGTGGGCCCTCATTTGGTGATTTCAAAGTAGCAATAGAGAAGGACGTTGACCCAAAGAAATATGGGAGGAAAATTGAAAAATAACTATATCATCTCCATGACTATAATGGCTGAGACGATGACAATTAAAATGCGACTATGAGCAAAAAATTATAAGTATTATCTCAGTCGGCAAATATTTTTCAGTTTTCCCTATCTTCTAGGGGGGTCACAAAAATCGATCAATGATGTTGTTTTTTATTAGTTGGTTTTCTTCATGGCTTGTCGTTATGTGGTGTGCTATAAGACAAAATCATAATTATATCTACCCACATATTGCCCTGCCCAAGAAGGGGAAAAAAAAATACAATTGCTGCAGTATGATCAAAGACATTTACTTTATTATCGTATCGAAAAGCGGCTCCTTGACATGCTGCGCTTTATTATAGTCTACGTCCATGAATCATATGGTCAACTGTCATTTTTCTTAAGTTTAAAGTTACATATGAATTCGACAACGACAACAGTTCATTAATAAAATGGATACATGGCAAACATAAAAATCGATTTGTTGAAATCAATTTATTAAATGACATGTCAAGCTCAAGTTATCTCACACAAGCGAAAATTAATAGTGTAATCACAATAAAATAATATTCATAAGTGAATTAAATAATTAATTTGTACTGGTATTGTCTTTTTAATTTGGATAGAAAACGAAAATGAAATGAGGACAAAAAGGGAGAGAGAAAGGAAGGGACGTACGTAGCCGGGCATGCGTGGCCAAGGGCCGTGATCAAATGCTTGACGGGCGGCTTTCACAGCCAAATCCACGTCCTCTTTGTCTCCCTCTGCAACTCTTGCTGTAACTTCTCCATTTCTTGGATCTATCGTCTCGAACGTCCTCCCTGCTCATCCAATTTCATTCACCTCACGAGCTAGAAACCCCCAAAAGAAAATAACAAGAAGAAGAAACCAAACAATAACAAGAACTCGTGGGGACTGCGAGTTTTCCTATGGTCAACTGCAATAATGTGTAAGATTCTCTCGAGGTCAATCTCGATTTAGACGGCCGTTTTTTCTTTGGATACCCCTCTTTTCTGTACTCCGAACAGAGCAGTGAATTTCACTCAACAAAAACCGAACTGCTCGAACGAGACCATATCCAACTTCAGTCACGCTTTCTTCATGGAACAACTTTACTTTTCTCTCTCTTTTTTCTTTTCGAGAAGAAGGATAGGCTAGCAAGAACAGAACTCTACGACCCCATCTGTGTAATGAATCTTCATCAAGGCAGCCCAAAAACTTGACAGGAAGATGGTGAATTCTACCTTTGACAGAATCGACGAACTCGCCATTGATGAAGAGCTTGGTGAACTTGATCTCCGGAACGTGTCCATCATAAGTCTTCAGGCTCCCGTTGGCGTCGCTCTGGTTCTGTGCCATCTCGTCTCTCTCCTCTGCAGTCAGACTCTCTCACTTTTTTGGCAGGAGGGAGGGTCCTTTCTTCCCTCAACAAGTAGATATAGTCGTTTTCCTTTATATAGTACTAGGAGACAGTAGATATGGTCGTTTTCCTTCTCGCAACAAGTAGGGTTATTTTGGGAAGAGAAACTCTTGTAACAAATATTTATTTATTGCTCATAGGTGGGCAAGACAGGAAAAATCAGTCACGACACGCAATTCACCTAATTTCCATGAATTCCTCCTTGTTTTTAGCCTTTCCCTTTTGGACTTTAGTCCAAGAAAATAAATATTTACCGAAAGCCATTCATCCCATTCCACAATGGGTGGTAATTTATTTTCACGGTTCTTAAGTTAAGGGACACGAAACCCTTCAATCGGTTACATTAAGAGTTCAAGACTTCGATCAAAATTCATGTGGACACAAACGTACGAGTTAGATTTATGTGTTGGTTTCTTTAGTTATCATGCAAATGATATATCTAGCATCCAGCAATATCATGACTTTTTTTCTTATCCTCCTTTTTTCCATTCTGGATGGAGTTTCTTTATATTTGCAGTCCTTGAAAAGTTTTTATCTCTTCATGTAGTTTTTATGATGTAATAATTGTATAAACATGACGAAGATGAAGTTTTTAATTATCCTCTGTCATACTTAATGATCCATTTGAATATTACGGAAAGGGACAAAACTCTTTTAAGGATAACTTAACAAAACCCTTTTAAAGACAACTTGGTTTTTTTTATGATGGGTGATATAAGACTTCAGATGACATTCATTTTTTTTGTCATAAAGTAAGGCCCGGTCAACATGTGTACATAGCCACTCCGCACGTCTTGACCATGCCTTATGTTTCTTTCATATTCATATATATAGATATGTGTGTGTGTGTGTGTGTGTGTGTGTGTGTGTGTGTGTGTGTGTGAAATTATTTGAGGTCTGAAAGTCAGAGGACATCAATTACTAGATTTTCTGTTTTTCATTATAGATTATCATTTGAAAGAAAATACTTTATCTCTGTGCAAGAAACACGTGAGATTTACTTTAGAGATAAAAAGGCTTACAATTTTGCAATTAATATGTGGAGTAACTTTTATTTTTTGCTTTTTGTGGTACAAGTTTTTAAAATTAACATATTTTGCAAATCTTATGGCGCATGTATTTTGACTTATTTTCACTTTTAAGCATTTGAAAACTTTAAAATTTATACTAATAGTAACATGATATTTCACATATAATATTGCATGTGTTTTAGAATTTAAAATAACATTATAAATGTTGGTGGAAAAGAAATAAATTGCTTTCACTTTTTAGAAGCCAGAGCTTCAAGTGACGCTTTGTTCATGGCACAGCTTTACTTTTCTTTCTCGTTTTCTTCTCGAGAAGAACGATAAGCTAGCAAGAACAGAACTCCACATCCGTGTAATGAATCTTCATCGAGACAGCGCAAAAACATGACAGGAAGATGGTGAATTCTACCTTTGACAGAATCGACGAACTCGCCATTGATGAAGAGCTTGGTGAACTTAATCTCGGGAACATGTTCATCATAAGTCTTCGGGCTCCCGTTGACGTCGCTCTGGTTCTCTGCCATCTCTCTCTCTCTCTCTCTCTCCCTCTCTCTTCTCTGCACTCAGGCCCGCTTTTTCGGCAGGAGGGTCTTTACGCTACTTTATATAGTACTAGTAGACGGTGGACAGCCATTTTCCTTCTCGCAACATCTAGGGTTATTTTGGGAAGAGAAACTCTAGTGACAAATATTTATTTATTGCTCATAGGTAGCAAAAGAGGAAAAATCAGTCACGATTCCCGATTCACCTAATTTCCATGAATTACTCCTTGTTTTTGGCCTTCCCCTTTTGGACTTTACTCCAAGAAAATAAATATTTACCGAACGCGATTCATCCCATCTTACAACGGCTCGCGATTTATTTTCACGGTTCTTAAGTTAAGGGACACGAACCCTTCAATCGGTTATCTTAAGAGTTCAAGACTTCGATCAAAATTCATGTGGACACAAATGGACAAGCCAGATTTACGCGTTAATTTCTTTAATTACAATGCAAATGATATGTCTAGCATCTGGTAATATCATGACATTTTTTCTTATCATCTTTTTTTTCCGTTCTGGATGGAGTTTCTTTTTATTTGCGGTCCTTGAAAAGTTTTCATCTCTTTACGCAGTTTTTATACAAAGATGAAGTTCTTGATGATCTTTTTTTTTTTTTTTGGTCATACTTAGAGGCTATTTTGTAACATTTCAGGAAACACCCGTTTCTATTTTTTTTCCCCCCGGAACAAAAATAGAACAAAAACACGTGGTAATTTTTTTGTTCTCCAGAATAAATTTAGAAAAGAAACAAGAAATTAAAAAAAAATTGTTTCTTGTTTCCGCGAACAACTCAAGAAACAAGCTTTTTTTCTTTTCTTTTTTTTTCTTTCTTTTTCTCTTCCTTTCTTCTTCCCTAGTTGGTCACCGGCCCGGCAATCGCCGACGACTAGCCAAATGAGGCTGGTGACCTCACCGAAGCCTCGTCAGCCCTCGATGAAGTCGCCCCAAGCTCGCCAACCATCGCAAGGCCAGGAAACGCCGACCTAAGCGACACCCGGCCTCGTGGTGGCCAGGCGAGGCTCAACCTTGCTAGATTGGGGCAAGGTTGCCTCGCCCGGCTAGGGCGAGGCCAAGCCTCACCAAGCCACCGCGAGGCTCCCCAAGGCCGACAACCTCGTTTGGCCGGCCGGCCATGGTCAAGCCGGTGACCGGCTAAGAGGAAGGAGAAGAAAAAAAAAAAGGAAAGAAAAATAAAAAATTTAATAAAATTATTAATATATTAAAAGAAATTTTAAGTCACAAAAAATTTTTGGGTTGTACCAAACGTGTTTTTGTTCCCAGAACAAAAATTTTTTATAGTTACCAAATACTTTAAAATGCTTAGAAACTATTCCCGAGAACAGAAATAGAAAAAAATGTATGAAAAAAATTATTCCCTAGTAATGTAAACGTTACCATACACACTCGTAACGATCCATTTGAATTAAGGGTGTGCAAAAGAACTGGTATCCGCCCGAACTGTCCGAAACCAGTGGTTCTTGAGGGAACCGGTTCGGTCCTCGATTCCAATTTATGGGAACCGGTGAGTACCGGTCCAGCTCCTGGTTCCATGGGCGAATTCATCCACACGCCCACTCGGACCGGACCGATTATATTAAAATAATATATTAATTTTAATATTAAAAAAATTACAAATTAACAAATCCAAATCAAATAATTAAAAAATTAATTAAAGTGGGAAAAAAAGTGAGAGGCGCTAAAGCTAAAAAGTCCATAATGAACCTTGACAAAACATAGAGCAATTAGTGGGCAAAAAGCAAGCACGTGAAGAAGCAGGGCTGCAGAAGGAGGAGAAGAAGAATATGTCACATGGCGAAGAACCAGCAATTTTGATTGAAAACCAAAGTTGTTTCCCGACAAGATCGGAGCTTTGGAGAAAATGATATTATTATTATTGTGAGACCGGTTCCATGGATCCACCCGAAAACCGGACTGGACCGGCGATCCGGTTCTCGGGTGGATCATGCAACTAATAGGTGGATCTCGGTTCATATTTTTCGGAATCAGTTCTTAACAGGCAGTTCCTGGTTCTAGATCAAGAACCGTCTACTCAAACCATGCACACCCCTAATTTGAATATTACATAAAGGGACAAAACTCTTTCAAGGATAACTTAACAAAACCCATTTAAAGACAACTTCTTTTTTTAATGATGGTTAACATAGGACTTCAGATAACATTCATTCTTTTTCTTTTTCTTTTTCTTTTTCATAAAGTAAGGCATGGTCAACATGTGTGCGTAGCCGCTTTCCACGTCTTGACCATGCCTTGTGTTTCTTTCATTTATATATATGAAATTATTTGAGGTCGAAAAGTCAGAGGACATCAATTAATAGATTTTTTTGTTCATTATAGATTTTATCGTTTGAAAGAAAATACTTTATCTCCGTACAACAAACGCATGAGATTTGCCTCACAGACAAAAAGGCTTACAATTTTGCAATTAATATGGAGTAACTTTTATTTTTTGCTTTTTGCGGTACAAGTGTTTTGAAATTGACATAGTTTGCAAATCTTATGGTGCAAGTATTTTGACTTGTTTTCACTTTTAAACGTTTGAAAACTTCAAAAATTATACTAATAGTACCATGATATTTCCATAAAATATTGCATGTGTTTTAAAATTTAAAATAACATTATAAATGTTGGTGGAAAAGAAATAAATTGCTTTCACTTTTTAGAAGCCAAAACAAACAAGATCTAATTAATTATTCACTTGTGACACAAGGGTGAGAAAATATACATCATTGAAAAATATTAACAAGCAAAAGAATGCAAGTATCACATGAAATAGTCGATAAGAAAAATGAGAGGGAAACTTTCAAATTAATAACTATGGGGCTTTTTTAATGATTAAATGAACGCATTTATGTTTTGTAGAGTCATGAATTAGGCATATGACATAAACTCGGTGAACCAAGTGCTATTCTAAGTTAACTCCCTATTATGATTATTTGAGTTGTGTTATGCAATGATTCGATTACTTCCACTAATATGATACAGTTTACTAGATCTACATAAATAAAAAGATTTGGTGTAGTCCTTCCTCCACTATATATTACTACTTCCTTATTTTTTTCCCTATATATATATTATCAGCAGCCCAACAATTAGAGTGATAAGAAAAATATAAAGAAATCAAGAAAATTAAATGCAAATCAATCCCGCAAGCTGGCCATCGGATTGGGTCAGAACATGCTGAAAGCAAGTTCAAATGGAACTTGAGCCGGTGAAACCTATCTTTCTATTTCACATTATAGACAAGCAAGGATTACCTTATCTTTTCTTAAAATATGCTTTTGTACACCGAATAATACACATTAATTTATTTTCGAAAAACAATCAATTAAACACCGCGACTAACCAAACAGGCAAAGTAATTTCGTTGAGCCGATCCACGCTTCCAGTACTTTGATTTCAGAAATTATTTCGATTTGAATAATCAAATTGCAATAGAAATTCTAGTCTATAAGTTTTTTATATTAAAAAAACAAAAATCCTACGTATTGGATCAAGGCTCCATCTTCCTCTCTTTTAAGGTAGGGCATGCATAATGAAGGAATCAAAGGGCTTTGCTAGAAGCTGATAAAGTTGGATATGGAAGGTCCCGTTTGGTGAAAAGACCCTATATTATACCCACGGTAACACATTTATCACCCAAATTATTTTTTTGTGACACAAAAAACCTCAAATTTGTACTCGTGACATATTTACCTCAAAATTTGTGGCAAGATTATGTTCATTTGAAAAACAATTAGATTTTCTTGACTTAGAATATGATACTTATTTCAAAATTCTATCTATGACGAGCAAATCTCGCGTTGTTCTCCTTATATTTTTCCTTCTTTTTTTTCTTTTTCCGATCTAGTTCAACCTTAACCACTTATTGATCTATACCCTTGATCCTAAGGTCAAAGAACTACGTAACCTTTTCTCATTAAGCTCTATTTAATGCATTACTTTCTTGCTAAGAGTACTAGTACATGTTCTCTGATAAGAGGGTTGCACGACACCCTCCAAATTGGAGGTAGGCCATTTCAAGTCCCATCAACTATACAAAGTTAGTTGCAATGCCGTAAGTAAGCAGATCCATCATTAAAGAAAAAAAATTTCTAGCATATCATCCCTAAAATTTTGGCATTAGCAACTAGCGTGTATGGAAAAAACTTCACCGTACCGCACAAGTAATGACCCTTTTTCAAGCTATGACTAGCCATCGATATAGAGTGGATTCCTTTTGCTGGCTTACATGCATCCACGTGTTGCTACGTTCATCCCATACTTAAATTTTCTTCATTTGACATCTCTAGAAGACTTAGAGGCGAGGAGATGACATCTCTAGAAGACTTAGAGGCAAGGAGATATTATATATTTAAGAGTACATCGTCTATTTCACAAGTAACTGGATTCAATTGCACACCGTTTGCTCACGCAAGCCATGATGACCCTCTGATCATCAGGGGAATTGATTGGCGCAATAAACCTAACCCTCGGCTCCAATTATTTCCTCTCGTAAATCAATGATTTGAAAATTAATTTCTTAAAAATGATCGTTTATATTACTTGAAAAAATAAATAGACAGAAAATGTTTTCACCGTCCATTTAAACATAATTTATTATCATTAATGAAAATATTTTTTTGACTAATTATTTCATACAATACAAGTAATTATTTTTAAATAAATATTTTCAAAATTATTTACTTTTTCTCGAAATAAATGGAACCTTTGCCTCTAGAAAGAAAGTAGAATGGGAAATTTAAAAGGTTTATTACATTTTTCCATGAAAATAAAGCTTCTCGGGAACATTGCATACGAACGAAGATTGCGGTCAGATAATTAATGGTCTTTTTACGAAGTTGATTAACGTGCATGGTCCAATCAAAGGGTAAAATATGCCGTTTGCATAGCATCGGTCAACGATACTCGATCACCGTGAACTTGTTTAGTTGGTTCAATTAATGCACATCTTCTCACCAATGAGAAACGGTCTTCTTTTCAGTCGGTCTTAGTAAGAAAAAAAAATGGTAATCCGGTCATCAATTAGGGTTGACTTTCTCGAATTTGTTTAATATGAAAAAGGTGAGCTCGAGATAACTCTATTCGAAAAACCGACTTGAAAGTGTAAACTAGTATCAAGTAGGTGTAGTTGTTCTCGTGCTCTTTAAAATCCGCGATCAATATCGCTGTCCGAAAAAATGTGTATGCAAATTTAAATAATCAAATTGGGCAATGTTTTCACATGGTAAAATTCTTACTGAGGTTTACAAAAGAACATGATAAAGGAAAAGGTCATAAGCAACGTGTGCTTGGCCAAAATTATGAGTAGCTATAGTTGCTTGGATTAGCAAATAAGTGGCGATAAGTAGGAAACAAATGAAGTCACAAATAATTGGCAGTTGTCATATTTTGAATTTGTAGATGCGCGGCATATGCATTTTTCTTACCGTTTTGATATTTTTAGCAGGTGATAAGTGTCCGATCACATTAATAGATTTTAATAAAATAATAAAAGACGGGGAAATTAAAGGACATTCTCATAAAAACGAGGATGGACATCAAATTCACGAGTTCGATTTACGATTAATATACATACATATATTTACATCCATTCTCATCCACGACACTTTCATCGATATTAATAATTTATCGTTTGGTTTTTTCTCAAAATTAAAACTTGCGATTATAACGATGGTCAGGCCAGTAAATGAATTCACTCTCGTAATAGTACCGGCAGCCCATTTGGTCAGATCGTGGATCTTATCAAATTGACTTTCGGGTGATGAAAATCCACATGAATATCTGAGGGAAGACCCTAAGTTATTAAACAGAATAAAAAAATTGATCGTCTAGGTGTCACCCTAGGATATATATATATATATATATTATTCTTAGAAGTACATAGGTTGTGTATTATTAGTATTAAGGTATGGAGGAGGAATCACCTTGAGGTCATCGAATCATCAAATCACTTATTTTATTGTAACTAGCCAAGTTTAATTATTTAATACGTGACTTAAGTTGTCAAGATAATTCAAATTTATACAACACATCGGGTCATCATGTCACATGGTCAACTGGCAAAAGAAATGTGAGAAATATATACTATATAAATTTTAGCCAGACTTCCTCGATCATTGAATTGGTCTACCGTCTTTGGCTTGCACATTAAGGATGGGTATAAAAGAACTTTGACAAATTGATGTAACCCAGTGTCGCAAAAAATCCCTTATTTTTATATCGATAAAGATATCCTACCACTATTTTCATCAGTTGACCAATCTTATTTTTTTTAGGGTGAGAGTCCGAAAATGGAAAGGGAGGTATCAACCAAACAATGCCTTTGCATATTGCAGCATGAATTCCACGCCCAATATTTGATGTTTGATTCCATCCGTGATTCCTAGACGGAGCAGAAGATAGTCCCTCAAAATGCGGTCTACCCATCAGCTTCGTTGTTAATCTCTCGTGTCTCTTCCTTTTTGGAGTGTCCATGCGTACATTAACTTGATGTCTAGACACAGGGATCTCACGTGAAAGACAAAGATATCACTAGAGAAGAAGTCAATATTATGTTCATTTGAATCGGATTCGATTTTCCTGGACTTACTCTAAAAGCTGATCTCCTACCTACCACGACTGCAAACCCCACGTTGTCCTTGTCATCTTTTCTTCTGTGTTTTTCCTCCCCAGTCTGGTTCAACCTCAGCCTCCTGTGGATCTCTACCCTCGGTCCTAACGTCCGAGCTGTTGCGTGCACTTTTCTCATTTAAGTTCTATTTAATGCGTTGCTTTCTTGGTGAGGAGCACTAGCACGTGTTCTCTCTCAAAAGCGTCGGACGGAGCTCTCAGAGTGAAGGAAAGCACATTTCACATCTCATTAATGGCGTGAAACTATTCTAATACAAACTCCACGGTCTGCTTCTCTATCACAGGTTCTAGAAGCTACTCAGACTCTTTTTATATTATTAATTAAATGATTACAATATATCATTATCTTTAATAATCACGACTTATATTTTAACAAATGAAAAAAATAAAATATTAATAAAATAAAAATCTTAATCATTAAAAAGAAAGTACTAGTAATTCCGAAATAAAATATCGTAAGATCATGTGAAGATAAACCAATAAATAAATAAAAGCTTGTTACAATCTATTTGTTGAAACAGATTCCTTAATTTTTTGAACTTAAAACCTGAACCTAAATAAAATCCAACCAATTTGGTTCTCTAGTGTTAAATCACATCCTCACATGCTAACCACTATTTATCGTTGCCCAAAGACTTAGATTAACTGATTCTTGATACTTATAAGTTGGCGTGATTCATTGCAACGGTGAGAGGTGGGTAACAAGCAAATTGGACAGCTTTTTCTTGTGTGAAAAGTAAAATACGACGGTTGCCCTTAATTGCAGCACTGTTGCTACAGATTGTATCACACGATCAATCTGCACAACTTCCATTCAATCCATGTCAAAAATGGAGTTGACCTCATCTATCTTTTGCCAATTGCCTTCGTCCTACGTGAGGCCATGGACCAAAGTGCAAGCAATCACTTAAACCATTGCAAAATGTACAATTCCTTAAACAAAAAAAAGGTCAAACGAATAATAGAAAGGAGTAGCAATGAAAAGTGGCCAGGCATAACAGGATTGATTTTTCTTCCTCTTTTTTATTTTTTTATTTTTTTTAATACAATGAGCTTTGAAATTAGTTATGTGATCCGTTCCCTTAAAACGTGGTGCCAACCGTGACATTAATTTGTTGGATATGAAGGTCATGGCTCAGAAGAAATACAAGTTCAAGCTGTATCCACAATCCATCATGGCCCAGAAAAAATAGAGTTCAAGTTGTATCCACAATCCAAACAAGAAAAAAATGCATATATTGAAGTTCCGCTTTTTCCACTCCTTATTTGACTCAAATACTCCATTTACAGTATATTAACCATATTACCTCTTAATTTTTCATCTTTTAAACGTTGTACCCCACATAATCAAATGTGGGGCCACTGTGGGGCCCTTTTTTGAATTTTGTTTCTTCTTTTTCTTCTGCTTTCCTTTCTTTTGTTCTTGTCTATGTTAAAATGGATTGCCACGCTTTTTCACCTTCCTCCTCCGATACCTCCGTGCACATCAATAACTAGGCAATCTCACAGACTCTCATGAGCTTCCTCTCTACTTCATCATCACCCCCTCAAAAATCTTGGCATATTTGGCAGAACCACCCCTATTCCAGCATGAGTTATAGCAATCTTTTGATTCTTACGATGATTTCTGAAAATCAAAACTAAATGATCGAGCTCGCGGTAATGTGACCAAAGATCTGAGCGTGAAGAAAATAACTTTGATGTATCTACAACTGGTCACCTAGGAGAATAAAGAGCTTAACACTCTCATCAAGGAATCATCGTTGGAGACAATGACATCATCAAATCCAAAAGTCCTTAATCAACAAAACCACCATGATAAAAAGGATAGTGGAAGTAAAAAAAAAAAAAAAATCCAAATAGGCATTATTTTGACTCTTTTTGGGTATGACATTGAAAAACGATTTATACTTGATTTATATGGCCATAATATGTATGTATAACAAATTAAGTATCTTTGATTAGGAAATTCTTAATTTGTAGACTTGGGCAAGGTAGGTATTAAGTGATGTCTAGATAATTATTCTCGTGATAGAGTGTGCTATTTCATGAGGACTTGTTAGGTGCGGAAAAATAATACATTTCACAAACACATCTCGTTGGAAGATAATTATCGAATAAGTCGGTTAGAATAACATGCATGCACATTCCTCGAAGATTTAAGTCCCCAAGAGATGATATGTATGCTCTCATAATTACTTGATTTATATACCGTCACATGATTATTAGTGAAAAGAAAATCACATGGATCGATTTATGGATTACGAGATCAACTGTGTTTATACAAATATTCTTCTCTAGTGACAATATACTAGATGAAAATCCTATGAGATGCAACACAATTATGTCTACTCCTTCAATATAAATTAACTATAAAAAAAAAAAAAACTACTCAACATGTGAGATATTAGCAAATTGTGTCGTATCATTTAAATTTCATAGACACGGCATCGAAAGTACTAAAATTTGTTAGACAATCCTATTTGGTGTAATCTATGTGTGGTCATTATTAGGGCAACACTATGTATAATTTTGTTCTCGATCTAAAGATGTACTTTGTTCGGTTTAGTTTAATTAAACAAGTTTTTCATTAATTCCCATCAATTAATTTTTTTAACATTTTTCAAATTAAAAAGAAAATAATGAAAAACTAAAAAAAATTTCATGAACACCAGGCCGGGCACAGCTAGTCTAACTTTTTTTTTTTGGGTCAATTTTTATTGAATAGCAATATGCTTACTGGGTAATGAGTTATCAACAAAAGAAAAAAATCATTGCTTCCTTTTTTTATTCAGTAGGGCTCCATCATAGACTCCACCTGGATAAGGTTTTCCTATACTCCATGCATACATTGTAAATAATATATTATATAAATATTGTATTATATATCAGATATTAAGCATGTATTTTCCTTAAATAACCCAAGCAAATGTCAGTTTCGTGTCTCAATCAGGATTTAGTCATCATCCGTTCTCACCATCCTTGATTATGATATCTCGACCAATCAGCCCAAGACTCACGATCATAAAAAATAATAATCGAAATTATGGTCCAAAAGGCGTTATTACTTCTTTATCTTCTTCTTTTTTTATCTTTTTTTTTTTGTAACTTTTACTTCTAGGGCATCCACCGATGAAAATCCTTCAATTTAGCTGCCATCACATGCTGCCACGTTGACCCAAATCAACATCCTTCGTATTAATTGCTGACACTGCGAGGTTATCGCAACCAATTTTTTCGGACAATAAAGAGTTTGATAGCTTCGGAGTTACTATTTGTGAGAATGATTTCTTTACAGGAACTTGCGATATAAGATTTTCAAATGAAACAAGTGGTGGAAGTGCATCCACCGATGAAAATCCTTCAATTTAGCTGCCATCACATGCTGCCGTGTTGACCCAAATCAACATCCTTCGAATTAATTGCTAACACTTTGTTCAAAAAAAAAAATTGCTGACACTATGAGGTTATCGCAACCAATTTTTTCGGACAATAAAGAGTTTGATAGCTTCGGAGTTACTATTTGTGAGAATGATTTCTTTACAAGAACTTGCGATATAAGATTTTCAAATGAAACGAGTGGTGCATAAGCTCGCTGAGATGTCAGCAGGTGATTATATGATGACTTCTAATTCTTGCACGTTGCTGGACCAATCAAAAAAGATTCAAACTCTTAGGCCTATGCTTGGACTTCCAGGCACAATTGGGTCTGCTTTGTAAGCGATGCATACCACCAGAAGCCCAATCCAACATGATGTGGGCCCGGTCGTTTTTGCCCAAATGAAGAAAATTGCCACCGATATTGCCCATTACAGTGTCATTTTGAATAATCTTCTACCTCTGCATGGATTGTTGGGGTCCTTTCGTGAGCCAGAATTAGAACCCGAGTTAAAATTGGCCATTTTTATGGGTGTTGACACATAAATTTTGACGATTCAGTCATTTATTTATTGCATAGAAAATTATGAATTGATTTTATCCTCAAAAAATAATTAATTGCATATAATATAATTTTATGTGCATTTACTTTTAATTTTATTGTACTAGTGATGAATGGGTTTGAATTAGTGGTTCTGAGCTTTAAATTGACAGGCCGGACTAAACTCACGAAGCAAGCAAATTGGCCCGAATCCGTTTTCTTTTAATGACAAAAATTACTTAAATGGAGATTTGAAATGATATTATAGTGGATTTTTGAAATTTAAGAAAATCGAGTTGCAATCTTATATTTAGGCGATAAAATAGGGGACGAGAAAAATAAAATTAAAAAATTTGTGATCGGTAGGTCATAGATAATATTTATGTATATTAAAAAAGATACAAAATATCCCTCGAAGTTCACATTCTTTTTGCCAATAAAAGGTGTGCACGAAGGTCGATGGAAGGGGGCTTCTTTTGGTGAAAAAAGAACACAAAAGTAAAAAGTAAAAGAGAGAGAAGTGACGTGAGAGCAGGGAGAAAAGAAAAAGAAAAAAAGAAAAGGAAACCCTAGCACTGTTCATCTTCTCCGCGAGGCAGCCCTTGCCCGCGCCGGCCCCGCGTCCGCGCCAGCCACCTCCGACGCCTCCGCCTGCGACGTCACAACAGCCCCCGAGCCCGCCTAGCTCCGTCATCGACGCCAACAGCCGCGACCCAGCCTTCCTCGCTCGCTGCTCGCGGCCCCTGACGACAGCAAGTCCAGATCCGAACGCCGGCCTCCGAGCAGCAACGCCGCCCCGCCTTAGCCGGTGATTCGCCTGCCGCCCGCACCGTGAGCTCGCGACGTCGCCCCGCCGCACCTCCTCCGCGAGCAACCCGCGACGCCATCAGGTCCCGAGCGGCCGCTGCACCGCCGCGTCCTGCAACCCTCCGCCATCCGACGCTGCGACTCGTCTGCAACCCGCGACCCAGCAGATCCCGAGCCGGTTCGCCGCACCCCCGCGAAATTGCTGCTGCCTCGCCGATCCGCTCCGCCAGACCGACGAAGCCCACCGCGCCTCAGCCGGTCTCCGTCCCCGATCTGCCGCTCCGGAGCTGCTGCCCGACGCCGCTGCTCACCCCCTTGCCGGTGCCCGAACGCCGATTGCTTCGCCCGTGCCGCCCCTGTCCCGCCTGACCCGTGACCAGATGTGCCTGCTGCCAACGCCGCCGGTTCGCCCTCGCCGGAGCCCCCTCGCCGGCGACACCCCACCGGACCGGCCAGCTGCTTTGTTTTTTAATAAAAAAAACAAAAAGAAAAATTAGGTAGTTTTTTCTTTTATTTATTTATCTTATTTCGTTTTTATTATTTTCGTTATTTTACTTTATTTGTTCTTTTTAGTGTAATTATTCCTTAGTGTAAAGAGGAGATGTTCGATATGAAATAGCCTTGAAATTTGTGATTGTCAGTTCGATTTTCACGTCCAAAATCCCGACTTGCAATCACTTGGAAAAATTGCTAATTTGATCTCCCGCTGAGAAACGATTCGTGATTTATGTAAAATTGGCCAACCTAATCTCATACGCGAGATATGGTTCGTCAATTTGAATATCTTTAATTTGCTATCGTGCCATTTAAGTTAATTTTATCTTCTTTAAAAAAATACAAAAAAATGTAGTTAGGATTAGACTTATTTTTTTGTTTTTGTTTTAGGGTTTAAAATAGGAGATTAGTGACGACTTCCGGTTATGTTCATTTTTTTGTTCGTAGGAGTAAAGTAAATATCTGACCCACCAAAAATAGATTAGTGACGATTCCTAATTAAAAAATTTGCATGTTAAAAATTCGAACTTAAATCGCAAATTGGTATGGGCTTGGAAGAGTTCGAGCTAAGTTAGACTTAATAATCCATTAGCCTAATTTTAGGTGGCACACCCGAAATTTGATCGCAACAATGAGAAAAAATAAAATTTTGGTTAGATTCTGGGACTTGAGAAAAAGTTAATGATATTTAAGAAAATTGAACTGTAATTGTTTCACGGTCCTTGCTTTGCTTCATCTCGCAATTCCATGAAGTTATGAAATAGAC
Organism: Eucalyptus brandiana; assembly: GCA_014182725.1. Lineage (NCBI taxonomy): Eukaryota > Viridiplantae > Streptophyta > Magnoliopsida > Myrtales > Myrtaceae > Eucalyptus > Eucalyptus brandiana. The sequence goes on along the minus strand of CM024670.1, from coordinate 45,717,124 downwards.
TTAGCTCCGGCTCTAAAACACATGACCTGGCATAAAACTTGTACATATTTTATTTACTTTTACACATCTACTTGACATTACTAACCTATTTCTTGTATATTTCTTATATTGAGCTTGAGCTGAGCTCCACCTGCAATTTATTTTCAATAGCCAAGTGAAGCAAGGTCAAGCTCAATCTTATAATATGCATGATCGAATCAAGCTAAAGGATTGCATAGTTGAATCGAGTCAAGATCCGATAACAAATTGGCCTAATTTCCTAAAGAAACCCATACTTTAAGTATACTAACTTTTTTCATCTCAGAAAAATCTAAATTTTAGGTCAAATTCCAAGTCTGCCATGAACATTTTTTGTCTTGAAAGATCCCACATTTAGGTCTTGTCCCAAATCAAGCCCGAATTTTGTTTTGCCATAAAAATCACTAACTTTCACTTTATTCTCAAATCTATTCCCATGGTCTAGTCCTAATTTGATATGGCATTTTCACTTCAATAACAAATTCACATCAATAAAGTTACATGGAAAATCATATCCAAAATGAAACCGTTCTAGAATATAAAAATGGACGATGGTGATTTTTGGATAAAGGTCTAATCATCATGAGGGAAGATTTGGAACTAAAGTAAGAATTAGTGATTTTTTTTTTTAGACAAAAAGAGTCCGGAGTAAATTTGGGATTGGGGACCTAAAGTTGGCGATTTTTTTTTTTTTTTAGGACAGAAAAGTTTGGGATAAATTTGAGAGTAAATTTAAAATTTAGTGTTTTTTTAGACAAGGGAAAGTTCGTGGCAGAATTGAGAGTAAAGCTAAAATTGAGAGTTTTTTTTTTAGGCAATTAAGCCGATTTTTATTTTTTTTCGCTTTGAGAAATCATGAAAATAGAAGTTCTTTCCATTTGTACCATAATAATAACAACAATAACAACAACAACTACCATCATTATAATAGTAAGAATGATAATATATATACAAAAATGCTAATTGAATTTCCTGTCTTTGAACGAATGGAAAATCTCTCCGAACGAGCAAACAGAATAAACCTATGAAGAGATATTAGTAGATCAGGCAGGATGGACAGATCGTGCAGAAGAGCTGAGCGTCAATGGAAGAGGTACGTGATTGCCAGCGACACCAGAAGAAGAACGTAAGCTACTCCTTGATCGATCGCTTTCCCTGCATTCAGTGATCGGAGGGGAGGACATGTTGAAATCTTTCATCGTACGTGATCAAAGACAAGCGTGAAAATCATCGAAACCGACGAAAACAGACGCACCATCACTGGAAGAACCTCCACGTGAAGGCGAAGGAGCCACGCTCTGCCTGTGACCCAGCTGCAGAATCATCATCACCATAACACGAAGACGGTAGTTCGGACATGGACAGCGTTTGGTCTCATCATGATCGTCGAAGAGCTCGTCTTGATGCAGAAACCAAATACGCAGGAGAGAGAGAGAGAGAGATGAAAGAAGGCAAGAGTGAAGGAAGAACAAGGTTCGGAGAGGGTAAAAGTAGAGAGATTTTTGTATTATCATTGATACACTTTGAATGTACAATTTCTCAGAGATATAATACAAGCTCTGACTTGAATAAAGAAATAATTGATCTGACTATCAATCTAAATCTAGATTTCAATAATTAATTTACAAATGTACGAGGATTGAGATCAATCATGATCAATCAAGATCAAATTGGATTAGGCAATTCGCATATCTTCCAACACTCCCCCTCAAGCTGGTGGCTTGTAGATGTCCAAGACGCCTAGCTTGTTTAATAGATATGCATGTTGTCTCGACATAGAGGCTTGGTGAACAAGTCTGCTGGTTGCTCAGTTGTCCCAATTCCTCTTGTCTCAATTACTCATTCTTGGATCTTTTCCCGTGTAAAGTGACAATCCACTTCTATATGCTTGGTTCTTTCATGCACTATAGGATTAGATGCAAGTTTAAGAGCCGCATCATTATCGCAATATAACCTCGTGGGTCCTTGCATTTCTACTCCAAGATCCTTGAGTAATCCTCGCATCCAAACCACTTGACAAGTGGCCTTGGCCATAGCTCGATATTCTGCTTCACTGAGGATAGAGACACAGTGGCTTGTTTCTTGGTTTTCCAAGACAGAAGAGATCCTCCCAATTTAATGCAATATCCAAAGGTGACAGATCTTCGACGATCGGACATGTTGCATAGTCTCGCATCACAATTGTCATCCTCATGTCACATTCTTTTGAAAGAAGTATCCTGACCCGGACATTTCTTCAAGTATTTTACGACCTTTAAAGCCGCATCCAAATGAGAACGCTTTGGTTGATGCATAAACTGGCTAAGTGTCTGGACCGCATATGAGATATCAGGTCTAGTCATTGTCAGATATATAAGTTTTCCAACAAGTCTTTGGTAGCCTGACGGATCACCGAGTAGGGAATCATCATTTCGAAATGTTCCCTTATCATAGTCTGCGGTGGTCAACTTAGTGTTTTGCTCTATGGGAATTGGTGGCTTGCATCCCGATAGACACGCTTCGATATAATTTCTAGAATGAACTTTCGCTGGCTAAGAGAAATTCCCTTGTTAGATCGGGCAATTTCGATTCCAAGGAAGTATTTTGGTGCTCCTAAGTCTTTAATATGGAAGGTAGCATGCAAATATTCCTTGAAATTCTCTATAGAAGCCTTGTCATTTCCCATAACAAGTATGTCATCAACATAAATCATCAAATAGATAGATGACATACCTTTAGTTTTTGAGAACAAAGCATAATCATGCTTGGATTGCTTGAAGCCTGCTGTTGTAAGAGCATTGGCAAATTTAGCATACCATTGTCTGGACGCCTGTTTTAATCCGTAAAGGGACTTATGGAGACGACACACCTTATTCTCCCCCTGTCTCCGTATGCCTTGAGGAATATCCATGTAGATCTCTTCATCTAGATCGCCATGAAGGAAGGCATTATGGACATCCATCTGGTGTAAATGCCAGTCATTAATGGCAGCGACGGCTAAAAATGAACGGACTGTAACATCTTTGGCAACTGGTGAGAACGTCTCATGGTAGTCAAAACCTTCTCTTTGGGTGAACCCCTTGGCTACCAATCTTGCCTTGTACCGTTCAATGGAGCCATCAGCCCGATACTTGATCTTGTAAACCCATTTGCACCCAATTGGTTTACGATGAGCTGGTAAGGGAACAAGATCCCATGTATGATTATCAGTGAGGGCTTTTAATTCTGCCTTCATGGCTTCTTGCCATTTTGGATTATTTGAGGCTTCTTCATAGCTGGACGGTTCTTTTTCTTCAGATAATTGACTGATACAACATCTATGTTCCTGAGATAATCTATCAAAGGAAACATATGAAGAGACTGGATATCGAATACCTGGAGAGTTATGAGTAGTACAGACATAATCCTTCGTCCAGGTTGGTGGTCTTGTAGTTCGTCCGGATCTCCTAGGATGTTCAACTTCGGTGGTGTGTTGTGATGTCACCGAAGTTGTTGTAGTGTTATCAATTTCTGCATCAGCAATGTTTTCCTCCAAGATAGCTTCTTGAATATGTTCTAAAGGATTCGAAGTTCCATTAGAATCTTGTGGAGCTGGGATTGTAGGAAGAATAGGATTCCTTGGCTGAACCATTGGTATGTATGAGAATTCGGTAAGGTGCTTCATCATGGAGAAGATGATGACTGGAAGTTATCCGGATCTTCATGTAAAAATTCCCCTTCAGAAAATGGAAAAATAGTCTCATGAAAAATAACATCACGACTTATCATAAATTCGCCGTGGAAATCTCAAACACCCGATATCCTTTCTGGAGATTGGGATAGCCCATAAAGACGCATCGCCGCGCACGTGGGCCCATTTTATCTCGAGGCCCCATGATTGCTGCATAGCAGAGGCATCCGAAGATTCTGAGATGATTCAAGTCCGGTTTCTTCCCAAATAGCAGCTCAAATGGTGTCTGTCCATTAAGAATCCGAGTAGGCATTCTATTAATTAGATAAGCTGCTTTGTGGTGACACATTCACCCCAATATTGTTCCGGAATTGATGCTTGGAATTTCAAGGCACGAGTCACTTCCGGTAGATGATGCGATGCTTTCTTTCAACCACTCCATTTTGTTGTGGTGAGTAAACACAGGAACTTTCATGTAAAATACCATGAGAATTAAATAACTGGGAGCATTCATGACTGAAAAATTCTCTCCCATTATCAGTGCGAATCCGCTGAATGGATTTCCTGAATTGGTTCTTAGATAGCAGAATGAAATTCTTCAGGTGAGAATAGACCTGATTTTTGGATTGCATAAGGAATGTCCATGTTGCTCGAGAATAATCATCTACTATTGTAAGAAAATAACGGGAGCCATCATGATTTACTGTATGATAAGGTCCCCAAATGTCCACATGAATTAACGCAAATATTTGGCTAGTCCGTGAGGTACTAGAGGAAAATGGTGTGCGTGATTGCTTCGCAAGAGGACATACGGGACATTCGGGATATGAAAATAAAGCACGTGACCCAATCTCATATGCATAGTCAAATTTCTATCATTGGCAGTTGAATTACACAATGATTTCTTATTCAAGGAATTGCATGAAAAATTTAAATTACTTGAAAAACTCTTCCGAAATATAGTCCTTCGTAAAGACTACCCAAGCCCATCTGTCTCCCAGTCGAAAGGGCCTGAAATAAACATGTGTCAGCATTGAATATTACCCGGCATGAGTTGTCTTTGCACACTTGAGACACAGATATGAGGTTGAATTGGAATTCTGGAACATATAGCACATTCTGGAGAATAATCTGAGGACTGAGATTTACTGTCCCTGTCACTTTGACATAAGTAACATTTCCGTTGGGTAATTGCACAGAGACAGGAAAATTCAAATTTTCATTTATGCCCGAAAAAAATTCCTTGTCGCATATAATATGGTCACTTGCCCCAGAGTCTATAATCCATGCCTTCCTGGAAATGGAATTAATTAGGCAATGTGAAATACCCGAGAAGTTTCCCCTTTGTTGGACATTTCCATCTTCTCGCAGTTTCGCATTAGTTCGGGTATCTTGATCATATGAAATTGATTGGTCAATTTTTGGACCAGTTGGTCCGGTGACCTGATAAGCCGTGGAAATTTTTTTCTCCTTTTCTCCCGGTTTCCCGTGTAATTTCCAGCAACTGTCAATGGTGTGGTTAGTACGCTTGCAATAATCACAAAAAAATTTACCCTTTCCTTTAAAATTTCGGACGAAATTCTTTGATGACGTGGCAAAGATCTGGCCGTCCGTTTTCTTGATCGCGGTCTGCTGTCCACCGTCCGATCCAGGCCAAATCTCGATTCCCTGATGACCGTCGGATCTCCGTGTGTTGTCTGGGCCGTCAGATCTTCGAGCGTAATCTAGGCCGCTCGATCCTTGTATGTAATCCTGGCCGTTCATCCCTTCTCTTTTAAGGCCGCGCGAATCATTTTCGCCAAACCCTAAGGGATTTTTCTTCTCCCTTTCTCGCGCTAGGGTTAGGGTTTTCCCCTCTCCGCGCGCAGCCAAAGCGATGCTCTCACTGTTCTTCGTGATTGTGAGTCGCCGACTCTCCTCTCCCGCCGCCGTTGGAAAATACGCCCGATCGGTGGCATGGGATCCATGGCAAGGATCTGTGACCGAAACGTGAGGTACGATTCGTTCAAAATCAGCAGGAATCGCGTGGCCTTTTCTCTCTCTTTGATTTTTTTATATTGCTTGAGGGTGGATTCTGGCCCTTCAAGCCTTTCTTCTACTGCTTCGAGTTGATTCAGGAGAGACGATAGCTGTTGAAGCTGGCCGTGACCGTCGAGTTTCCCTGTTTGAGTTCGCGATTTCCCGCATAAGATTAAAAACTTTTGCTTGATCCATTTTTCCGTACATTTCTCGAATATTTTCCCACATGGTTTTGGCATCCTCTGTGGGTGGAAGCCCGGCAGCGACTTCTGGGGATATGCAATTTCCGATCCACGTTCGGACGAGTTGATTGCATTTTCGCCAGTGTCGGGCCAGGCGTTCATCGGAGGGGATGGAAATCGTTCCATCGAGAAATCCGTCTTTGTCTTTTGTCATCAATGCCCGCCGGAGCTCCCGTGACCATTTCGAATAGGTCTCGGTCCGGTAAGTTGCTGGTTTATCGGCCGAAGCTCCGGTCCGTCGGCGGTGGAGACAAACAGAGGATCGCCTATTTCGGTCGTCCGGTGAATGCCGCCGTTGGAACGGGCAGAAAACCCGGTGGGAAATTCGGGTAGGGATTCGTCCCTTGACCCGATTCGCTCGACCCGACCGGATACCCCGCATTGAAATGTCCCGGGTAGGGATTATGCCCCGTACCCGATTCGTTTGAACCGCCCGTCTGCTCTCTCGCGATGGTTGGGCTTGCCCCATTTGTGGCTGGCGGGCCTCCATCGTGACTCTGGTGGCCCACGAAGAAAGGCGATGAGGAATTTTGGCTTGGCCCAAAATAAAGTGGATAGGGAATCCATCGGTATGGTTGACCCGTCGCGGGTTGCCCCAATTGAAACCGAGCTGCGTGGGTCGCCATTGCCGAGGTAGGTCGGGTCTTTGGTATTATTGCGGGGAGATTCGTGGAACCGGAGGACTACTTTCTTCGGTGGTCCTATCGTCGCAGCCACATTGGAGTCCTGCGGAGAAGCCATGGTAAGATAATTTTAAATTTCTTCCTTCGAGATTATGCCTACCGCCGAGAGATCAATCTTTTGCGGGTTGAGAATTTTTCTTCGGCGAGTCCTTTGAGCGGAAGCGAGTCGAGATCTAGATGCTCTGATACCATGAAAGAAGGCAAGAGTGAAGGAAGAACAAGGTTCGGAGAGGGTAAAAGTAGAGAGATTTTTGTATTATCATTGATACACTTTGAATGTACAATTTCTCAGAGATATAATACAAGCTCGACTTGAATAAAGAAATAATTGATCTGACTATCAATCTAAATCTAGATTTCAATAATTAATTTACAAATGTACGAGGATTGAGATCAATCATGATCAATCAAGATCAAATTGGATTAGGCAATTCGCATATCTTCCAACAAGAGAGAGAGAGAGAGAGAGAGAACACAGAACACAAAGAAGAGACCAGAACTGAGAAAATGTCTAAATCAAGGTCGGGGAGTGGGTCGGTCGTGAGCGAGAAATGCGAGCGAAGAATGAGTTGGTGGTGCATGGCATTCAACCTTGCTTGTTGCTTTTTTATATTCCATGGCGGATTTTTCTCGAGGACGCGTTGAGCGAAAGAACTGAATTTTCCGAGAAAGAAAGAGGGTGGATTCGAAGGAACGAAACGCGTCGCCAGCAATGGACAGAACCCTTTTTCTGTCCTCTGTTTTCCTTTTCCCTCCGCGGGCTACTGAAACTGAGTCGAGCACGAAAACGACGGGCAGGTAGGGACGTGTGCTCGGACATAGTTCAATATTGGAGCCCGGCTCAATTTCAATATTCAACCCTCGAGACTTGATTCGAGGTCGATCTAGCTCAACTCGAATGTCTTTTCTAAGAATTTGAGGTCGACTCTATTCGAGCGGATTAGTCAATCAAACTCAAGCAACTGCTATTGCTCAAGCTCGAATTAGGGGTGAATATGGTTTCGGAGTAGAACCTAAAACCGTAAAACATGTTTAGTTTTTAGAATAAGTAAGGTGGGTTCCAACTTTCAAAAATTAAAAAACCTACTTCGACGGAGAGATTCTAAGTAAATGAAACTTGAAACTTGAAACCTAAAAATTTACATAAGTTTTTATGTTTTTTTTATCTATATCTTCATATGATTCTGCAATATCCATGGCGTTTGATGATAAGTGTATAATTCATAATCACTAGTCGGAACTTTCATTCTATAACCGATACTTTCATTTTATTAATATTTCATATTTTCTTGTGTTTAAATATAATTTATGATTAGTTAATTGTAATAGCAAGTTATCAAATGTGATGATTCATTTAATTAATAATATATGTGGAACTTGAGTAAGTCCTAGAATCGATTTGAAACTTGTAATAAGGTAAATTTCATTTCCAAAGAATACCTAATAAGTTTTAAGTTCTAAAAAAATGAGAAACCGATAGGATTCAGATGGAATTGTAGAAACCGAAACCTAAAATCACTCACCCCTCTGAGCTTGTATCGTCACGTTTTTGGAACTTCAGCTCGACTCGAACTCAAAATTAGCAAGTTGAATCCGAGCGCTTCACGAAATGGAAAGGACGGAAGCTTAGTGGGCTGAAAAAGGACACCTAGCCCAGCCCACCAGCTCTCCTACGCCGACCGGTCGAACGCCAGTGATGGGAGTTTGGAAATTGGGTAGAGCTTTGGACGCGTCACATGAAACCATTTTTCATTTCTAGTGCAAAATACAACAATCCCAAAATCCTCAACCCAACAGCATCACGCCTCGACGCTCCCCTCCAAGATTCTTCAGCTTCCACTAGAACTCACTCGCCATCCTCTGATGTCACCGTCCTCGCCGATGCAGTTATAATTCATCTCCCTTCAATTTCGTCACTTGCGCAGTCCTCCCTCGGTTCTGTGATTGTGTGTTGGGGAGTGGGGGTGTTGGTGTTGGTGTTGGAGTCGGCGTCGGTGGGAGAGAGATGTCAAGTTCTATCATGCTCTAATTTGTTATTTCTTCAGCTTAAATTCCAGAATTTGTTCTTCATTTTCTTCCAATTTCAAGCCAAGTAATTTCCCATCCTTCTTTTTCACTTTCTGGGGGAAACAAGTACAAGAAAACTCTTGATGATAGACAGCAAAGAAATTGTGCACAAAAACTGCGTTTTGTAGCATGAAATTGTTTAACATCATATGAATGCCAAAATAACCTGCATTTTATTTCTTGTATATAAACCTTATAATTTGGAATTACACATTATTTGAGCCACCATATGATGCAAAGCTCTTTTCCTAGAAATTTCTTAAAGCCAAGGAGAGTTATAAAGAGGGGTCACAACAGATTTAACATGTAGGTATTTGTGGAGGGCATCCAAACCGAGATCTCTTCCAAAGCCACTTGCCTTGTAGCCACCATAAGGACAGTCATTGTCGAACGCAAAGTAGCAATTAATCCAGATGACGCCTGCTCGAATCGACCTCGAGACCGTGTTTGCCACATCTATGTTCTTTGTCACAATCCCTGCTGCTAGGCCATATCTCGTATCATTAGCCCTCTTGATCACCTCCTCCATAGTCCTGCAATCCGCCATAAAATGATTAATGAAGCACAATGTACTACTATAGTTCTCTCTTTCCAGCTACAGAGTAGTGGCCCAGATGCATCAAAACTAGATGAGCAATAACTTTAGGGAGCAATAGAGGTTTCTACTCACTTGAATTTCATGAGTGACATGACGGGACCAAAAATCTCATCCTTCACGATCACATTGTCCTCCTAATGGAAGGAGATAGTTCGACAAGCACTCAAAACAGTCAGAAGTTCAGTTCCTCTCAATTCACTACTTCATATTCTTTAAGGAATGTTCTGTGGATTGATAGTGTACCATAACATTTGTGAAGATTGTTGGCTGAATGTAGTACCCTTTGGTGCCCAAATGCTCACCCCCAGTCAAAAGCGTGGCCCCTTCTCTCTTTCCATGCTCGATGTAAGAAAGTATCTTCTCAAACTGTTTCTTATCGACCTGGAATTTACCTTAATTCAGGTCAGGCTAATTGTCAACCATATCCTTTATCGCAAAATCTAGCCGGTTCTTGCTTCCTACAAGTGGTCAATCTTACCTGCGGTCCTTGTTGGACCTTCGGATCAAATGGGTCACCGACCGGCCAAGCCTTTGCCTTTGTCACCAGCTTCTTCTCAAACTCTTCATAGATCCCTTCTTGAACATAGACGCGAGAGCCCGCGACGCATATTTCTCCCTGAAACATAGGTTTCAATCAAGAAACCGTCACGATTTTGGGTATTTGGAGCTTATTCTTTGTTTTCACAAATTCGACATAAAAGTCAGACACCTTACCTTGTTATGGATGATACCTATTAAAGCAAGATCCGTAGCAGTATCTAAATCAGCATCATCAAAGATCATAAGAGGTGATTTCCCACCTAATTCGAGCGACACTTGTTTCAAATTGCTTGTCGCCGCAGCCTGCATCACGATGCGCCCCACTTCTGTTGACCCCGTAAAACTAACCTGGAGTGAGATTTTCATGACGCATTAGTCCATGCTAAAAACTCACGAGCGCATATTTACATAATTCAACCAATGTTATGTGGTGCAAAAATAGAAAATTTCATGAAAGATAGAACTTGGAACGATACCATATCAACATCCATATGACTAGTTATCGCCGCACCTGCCGTTGATCCAAAACCGGTTACAACATTGATCACTCCATCAGGAACACCGGCCTAATACAAAGCAAACCAAGATGTAAAGGCAGAAAGATTACCTGAATAATTTGCATGTGTATCCTCTTTTTCTTTTCTTTTTGGGACAACCGTTTTGTGGAACTACTTTGTTTTGGCGTAACAGATATTCAAAATCATGTCTTCACTTGCTCCCCTATTGCTGTCTTCAATATTTTGATGAGACTATTCTCTTCATAATTAAACATAACTTCCAGACTAATAAATGACGAAAATATTTCATTTTGTCTACTGAAAACTAATTCCAAACAATTAAATTGTCTAGTTATTACTGCAATTACAGTCTAGAGAAAATTAATTCTGCTCTCAAAAAGCATCTTTTCCGAGTCAATTGATGTACCTTCTTAGCCAAATGAGCGTAAAAGAGAGCCGATAGAGGGGTCTGCTCAGCAGACTTCACGACCGTGGTGCAACCAGCGGCCAGTGCCGGGGCTACCTTCATAAAGAACATGCTGGTCGGGAAGTTCCAAGGGGTAATGTGCCCGACCACGCCGACCGGCTCCAGCAGCGTGTACCCGTGAAGCTCACGCGACATCTTCAACACCTCACCATGGATCTTGTCCGCTGCCCCCGCATAGTACCTTAGACATGTGGCAGCGTAAGGGATGTCCACGGCCTTGCCCATGCTGAACAACTTCCCGGCGTCTATAGTGTCCAGAGCGGCCAGTTCATCTATGTTCTCTTCGATCAAGTCCGCGAATTTCGACATGATCCTTCCCCTTTGCTGTTGATAAAATTTATAATCACATGCCATGTAAAAATCAAAATTCATGAACATTAGGATTTAGAATGATATGTCTCTTCCATGCGGAAAACTATGTTCTGGATGTTTGGATGGAACTTCATGAATTTTGCTATTCGGTTATCCTTTTGACCACTAGATAGTTATGATTACGTAATGAAAATTATGAAAAAAGAACAAAAAGAAAGGCCATGTGTTACTGATTGAAATAAAACAAGAGCACACTTATTTAGACCCTTCTACTAAGTTAGATTATTAAGTAATTTGTAAGGTTATAAGTGACCCTTTAAATAAGTGAGCCACATTCGAGAACCTATAATAGTTTGGCACATCATTTAACAAACCAATTCTAACTCTAGCATTATCTATTACGACAATACTAGACTTATGGTACACTTCTCTAAATTCAAGAAAATGAACCACAATGTATGTTCTCAATTACTAACGAACTAAAACATATGTTGCGTATAATAACTAACTAGTATTCCGGAGGAGCATTCCTAGCATTTGAAACAAATGCAAAGGCTAAGTATAAATTCAATCAAGTTAATCACATCTCAAAAACAGGTAAACTTTATCCTCAGAAGAACGCACCGTACCCAATATATAATTTATCTCATAATAATTGACTCATTTCTACAAAATGCTAGAGTTAGCTATGCTAAAACATATATTTTTCTAATCTAGAATAAAGAACTGTAACATCCAAAAGAATACATGTGCAACTACAGCATCTGAAAACAAAATTAGGAATATCACTTAAGGTTGACTATGTACAATAGCTTCTATTCTTTAACTCAATTACATTTTTTTTGGTCACTTCAACTCAATTACATTGAAGAGGTCAAATTTCCCACCAGAGAATATTATCCATTTTTAATAGCATGATCATCAATATAGATCAAATCTGAGTGGGCCCAATTTGGCGATTTCAAAGAGGCAAGCAAGAGGGGAAGATGACATTGACCCCAAGAAATAAGGGAGGAAAATTGAAATTAAAAATATCTTCTCCATGACAGTGACGACTGAGATGAAGACAATTAAAATACGATTTTGAGCAAAAAATTATAAATATTAATTCAGTCGGCAAATGTTTTTCAGTTTTCCCTATCTTCTAGGGGCTTACAAAAGTATTTAATGGTTCGTTGAATTAGGAAGTGTGACACTTGTCGATCGAAACCGCAGGGATAAAAATTCCAAGTTGTGAGCATTGAAAGGCACAACCAAACCAAAAGTATTTTTCAGTTTCCCCGTCTTCTAGGGGCTTCGTGAAATTGAGGATTCCGATTCCTGAGGGAATAAAAAAATTTACAAATTGATGAAATTTTCCAATTTAATCTTTTCTGGCTTGGTTGTGTGTTCCTTTTGCTAATTGTGTTAGTTTTATGTACCTTCACTTTTGAAAACAACTAATACACGTTGTAGATATTTATAACAATGTATTGGTATGATGGGAAAGAATAAAGAGAAAAAGGAACGTAAAAAATATCTTTTGCTAATTGTGTTAGTTTTATGTACCTTCACGTTTGAAAACACCTAATACACGTTGTAGATATTTATAACAACGTAATGGTATGATGGGAAAGAACAAAGAGAAAAAGGAACGTAAAAAATATCTTATGCCTTAGTTGGATATATATTAATTTATCCATAAGGTTTTTTTTATTAATTTCGTTTTTTTCATTATGTGATGTGTTGTACCACAAAATCATGTTCAAATCCACCCACATGTTGCCCAGCCCAAGAAGGAAAAAAAATTACAATTGTCGGCATTATGGTCAAAGAGATTACTTTATTACCCAAAAGCAGTTACTTGACATGCCGCGCTTTATTGAGGTCTACACACACAAATCACGTTGCTTTTAATTAATTGATCCATAATGTTGTTTTTTATTAATTGCGTTTTTTCATGTGTCATCGTTATGTAATGTGTTATACCACAACATCATACTCAAATCCACCTGCATGTTGCCCAACGCAAGAATGAAAAAAAATACAACTGCTGTCATATGATCGAAGAGATTACTTTATTACCCAAAAACAGCTGCTTGACATGCCGTGCTTCATTAAAGTCTACACTCATTAATCATGTGTCCAGCTGTCATTTTTCTTAGATTTAAGGTTATGCTTGAATCTGCCGACGATTGAATCTGCCGACGATTCATTAATAAGATGGATACGAGGCAAACATGTAAATCCATTCGGTAAAACCCATTTATTTGAAGAGATGTCTGAGGTCAAGTTATCTCACACGAACATCTCGGCTAAAATTAATAGTGCAATCACAATAAAATAATATTCATAAGTGAATTTATGAATTAATTTCTACTGGTATTGTCTTTTTAATTTGGATGGAAAAAGAAAATGAAATGAGGACAAAAAGGGAGAGAGAAAGGAAGGGACGTACGTAGCCGGGCATGCGTGGCCAAGGGCCGTGATCAAATGCTTGGCGGGCGGCTTTCACAGCTAAATCCACGTCCTCTTTGTCTCCCTCAGCAACTCTTGCTGTGACTTTTCCATTTCTTGGATCTATCGTCTCGAACGTCCTCCCTGCTCATCCAATTTCATTCACCATCACAAGCTAGAAACCCCCAAAAGGAAAGAACAAGCAGAAGAAACCAAACGAGAACAAGAACTCGTGTAAGATTCTCTCAAGGTCAATCTCGATTTAGACGGTTGTTTTTATTTTGGATACCCCCGTTTTCTGTACTCCGAACAGAGCAGTGAATTTCACTCAACAAAAACCGAACTGCTCCAACGAGACCAAAACCAACTTAAGTGACGCTTTGTTCATGGCACAGCTTTTACTTTTCTTTCTCGTTTTCTTCTCGAGAAGAAGGAAAAGCTAGCAAGAACAGAACTCCACATCTGTGTAATGAATCTTCATCAAGACAGCGCAAAAACATGACCGGAAGATGGTGAATTCTACCTTTGACAGAATCGACGAACTCGCCATTGATGAAGAGTTTGGTGAACTTAATCTCGGGAACGTGTTCATCATAAGTCTTCGGGCTCCCGTCGGCGTCGCTCTGGTTCTCTGCCATCTCTCTCTCTCTCTCTCTCTCTCTCTCTCTCAGGCCCACTTTTTCGGCAGGAGTGTCTTTACTCCACTTTATATAGTCCTAGTAGACAGTAGACAGTCATTTTCCTTCTCGCAACATCTAGGGTTATTTTGGCAAGAGAAACTCTAGTGACAAATATTTATTTATTGCTCATAGGTAGCAAGAGAGGAAAAATCAGTCACGATTCCCGATCACCTAATTTCCATGAATTACTCCTTGTTGTTGGCCTTCCCCTTCTGGACTTTAGTCCAAGAAAAGAAATATTTACCGAACGCCATTCATCCCATCCCACAACGGCTCGTAATTTATTTTCACGGTTCTTAAGTTAAGGGACACGAAACCGTCAATCAGTTATGTTAAGAGTCCAAGACTTTGATCAAAATTCATGTGCACACAAATGGACGAGCTAGATTTACGCGTTGGTTTCTTTAATTACGATGCAAATGATATGTCTAGCATCTAGTAATATCATGACATTTTTTCTTATCCTCCTTTTTTTTCCGTTCTGGATGGAGTTTCTTTACATTTGCGGTCCTTGAAAAGTTTTCATCTCTTCACGTAGTTTTTATACAAAGATGAAGTTCTTGATGATCCTTTTTTTTTTTTGGGGTCATACTTAATGATCCATTTTATTTTATTTTTGGTCGAATACTTAATCCATTTGAATATTATAGAAAGGGACAGACCTCTTTCAAGGATAACTTAACAACACCCTTTTAAAGACAATTTTTTTTTTTTTTTAATGATGGGTGACATAAGACTTCAGATAACATTCTTTTTTCTTATTTTTTTCCATAAAGTAAGGCATGTTCAACATGTGTGCGTAGCCGCTTTACACATCTTCACCATGCCTTGTGTTTCTTTCATTTATATATATGAAATTATTTGAGGTCTAAAAGTCAGAGGACATCAATTAATAGATTTTTTTTTTTCATTATAGATTTTATCGTTTGAAAGAAAATACTTTATCTCCGTACAACAAACGCATGAGATTTACATCACAGATAAAAAGGCTTACAATTTTGCAATTAATATGTGGAGTAACTTTTATTTTTTGCTTTCTGCGGTACAAGTGTTTTGAAATTGACATATTTTGCAAATCTTTTGGTGCAATTATTATGACTTGTTTTCACTTTTAAACGTTTGAAAACTTCAAAAATTATACTAATAGTGCCATGATATTTCACATATAATATTGCGTGTGTTTTAAAATTTAAAATAACATTATAAATGTTGGTGGAAAAGAAATCAATTGCTTTCACTTTTTAGAAGCCAAAACAAACAAGATCTAATTAATTATTCAATTGTGACACAAGGCTGAGAAAATATACATCATTGAAAAAGATTAACAAGCAAAAGAATGCGAGTATCGCATGAAATAGTCGATAAGAAAAATGAGAGGGAAGCTTTCAAACGAATAATTATAGGGCATTTTTAATGATTAAATGAACGCATTTATGTTTTGTAGAGTCATGAATTAGGCATATGACATAAACTCGGTGAACCAAGTGCTATTCTAAGTTAACTCCCTATTATGATTATTTTAGTTGTGTTACGCAATGATTCGATTACTTCTGCTAATATGATACAATTTACTAGATCTACATAAATAAAAAGATTTGGTGGAGTCCTTCCTCCACTATATATTAATACTTCCTCATTTTTTCCTTATATATATATATATATTATTAGCAGCCCTACAATTAGAGTGATAAGAAAAATATAAAGAAATCAAGAAAATTAAATGCAAATCAATCCCGCAAGCTGGCCATAGGATTGGGTCAGAACGTGCTGAAAGCAAGTTCCAATGGAACTTGAGCCGGTGAAACCTATCTTTCTATTTCACATTATAGACAAGCAAGGATTACCTTATCTTTTCTTAAAATATGCTTTTGTACACCGAATAATACACATTAATTTATTTTCGAGAAACAATCAATTAAACACCACGACTAACTAAACAGGCAAAGTAATTTCGTTGAGCCGATCCACGCTTCAAGTACTTTGATTTCAGAAATTAGTTCGCTTTGAATAATCAAATTGCAATAGAAATTCTAGTCTATAAGTTTTTTATATTTAAAAAAAAAAATCCTACGTATTCGATCAAGGCTCCATCTTCCTCCCTTTTAAGGTAGGGCATGCATAATGAAGGAATTAAAGGGCTTTCTAGAAGCTGATAAAGTTGGGTATGGAAGGTCCTGTTTGGTGAAAAGACCCTATACTATACCCATGGTGACACATTTATCACTCATATTATTTTTTTGCGACACCAAAAACTTCAAAGTTGTACTCGTGACATATTTACCTCAAAATTTGTGGCAAGATTATGTTCATTTGAAAAACAATTAGATTTTCTTGACTTAGAATATGATACTTATTTCAAAATTCTATCTATGACGAGGGCATATCTCGCGTTATTCTCCTTATCTTTTTCCTTTTCTCTTTTCTTTTTCTAATCTAGTTCAACTTTAACCGCTTATTGATCTATACCCTTGATCCTAAGGTCAAAGAACTACGTAACATTTCCTCATTAAGCTCTATTTAATGCATTACTTTCTTGCTAAGAGTAATAGTACATGTTCTCTAGGAAGAGGGTTGGACGACACCCTCCGAATTAGAGGTTGGCTATTTCAAGTCCCATCAACTATACAAAGTTAGTTGTGACGCCGTGAGTAAGTAGATCTATCATTAAAGGAAAACTTTTTCTAGCATATCATCCCTAAAATTTTGGCATTAGCACACTAGAATGTATGGAAAAAAACTTCACCGTACCGCACAGGTAATGACCCTTTTCGAGCTATGACTAGTAGAGGGGAGCGCAGTTCCCGAGTAGAACCGGGAACCAAAGAATCAAACCGAAGGTTCCAGTTCCATTCCCGATTCTAAAGGGACCAGTTCCGGTTCGCGGTTCCCTTTTTCTAGGAACCGGCGGTTTCCGGTTCCGGAACCGGTCAGGTTAGGGCTCAAAAAAAGCCCCAAATTGACTTTCACTTTCACATACAATGCTTTTAGATTCACAATTTCACAGTTCTCTCTTCACCCGTTCTCCACCTTTGCTCGACACCACCTGAGATTCCCTCGTTGCATCCTTGCTCTGCACTTCTGCCAGCCGCCACGTCTCCGAGTGACCCCCTGCTCGCTCGCGCCAACACCAGAAGCCCTCTACAGCAGATCCCAAGCCCCGCCGCGCCTTGCCTGCAGCCCGCACCGACCCGGGACGACCCGGCGTCGCTCCTACTCTGCCCGCTACTGCTGCCCAATGCTACTGTGATCCCACGACGCTGCTACTCTACCTTCACCGTGCCTCGAAGCCCACGACCCACAACACCCTCACCCAGCTCCGAGCTTTCCCCAAGCAACACTACTGCAGCTCGCCGCTTGCCCTCAACGCCACCGTCGCTCACCCTCGACGCCATTGCTGCTCACCCTCGACAACATCGCTCGCCCTCGACGCCACTACTGACCTCTACTCAACGCCACCGCTGACCTCTTCTTGTGAGTGTTCTCTCTCTGTCTTTCCTTCCGATTCAGCTAGTCAAATGCCCTTAGTCTTTCCCCCCATTGGCTAGGGTAGCGCTTGTGCTCATTATAACGCGGCCTTGTGGCGAGTGTTTTTGTGTATGCGGTTTCATTCTGGTTCTTGCATTGGCTCCGTTCAGCAAGTCGAATGCTATTGTTTATGATGATTGCTTGTGATGATTTTGCTTTCTTAGAGTTCATGCATTTAAAGTTCGCGAGATAAAATCATAAAGATGAATTGCATGCTAAATGTTGCTTATTGAGCTCATCAAAGTTAAGATCGCTCATTTTAGGTGTGAAGAACTCTGATTCCTCTTGTTCGAAGAATTTTTCATTTAAGCTCCTGTAGTAGCTATGTTAGTGAGGTGCAATGGATGTTCGGATTGGCCAGAATCTCTCATCTTAGAGTATATTGAATGCCTAATGTGTTCAATTGAGTAAAGTTAATTGTTTCTTTTGGCGGTTATGCGAAATTGGTTTTGTAAATAAGGAATTATACGAGGCATACTGAACTTGCAATTTTCAACATCACCTGTAGATTTTAGTGAGACAACTTTGCAATCTTTCTAGTTCAAAGATAGGTGATGAAATGAACAGACTGTAATTGGTCTGCTTTCCCATAGTTCGTGCATCTGCATGTTCTTTTTCAACCCTTGTTGCATCCTATGGTCACTCCAGATAGACTCCCAATGCATCCTGTCAGGGAGCTGCACGAGCGCTGCCAGTAGCAGGCTAAAGGCTTGGAGTATAAAGCCTCCCGAAATGGCAACTTGGCCACAGTTGAAGTCTTTGTTGATGGAGTATAGTTGGGGTTGCTTAGAATCCACAAAAAATGATGGCGCAGAAACTTGCTGCACGAAATGCTCTTGCTATTCTGAAAGAAATGGATACATCTGATGCTAAGGTGAACAATGATGGAAAGAAGAAAAATGTTAACCAAACATTTACGAGGCAGACACTGAATGACATATGTTTGCGTTGAAACTAGCCAATGCCATTATATAGGTAAAACTAAATTTGTCCTCTCTTATCGCAACTTCTAAACTATGATCATTGAACGCTTATGAGTATCATAAATTGTGTTCGTGTTATATTCTCTTTGATGAATGACAAGTTTGTTTATTATTATTGCATTTATTTCTATTTTTTAACTAAAAAAGAAAAAAAAAGAACCTGTTGAAACTTGGAACCGACCTCGGAACCTGTGACAGGGTAGGTTCCAAGTTCTTGGTTCTGACGGGTAGGTTCCAGGTTCCAAAAAATGAGAAACCTGTACCCGAGGTAGGTTCCAGGTTTCAAGCGGAACCTATAAGGAATCGGGAACCGCTCACCCCTTGACTAGCCATCGATATAGAGTGGACTCTTTTGCTGGCTTACATGCATCCACATGTTGCTACGTTCATCCCAAACTTAAATTTTCTTCATTTGACATTTTTAGAAGACTTAGGCTCCGTTTATTTCGCGGAAAATAATTTCCGGAAAAACGTTTTCCGAATTTTCCGATGTTTGTTTCATGAAAAATGAATTCCTTGGGAAAATATTTTCCACGAAGGAAAAAAATTCTTCTAAATTAGTAGAAAACAATTTTCTCACTTGATTTCTCTTATCTCACACCTCTACAAATCATCACTTCCTCCTCCCCTTTCTTCTTCTTCTTTTCTTTTTTTATTCAAATTATTTTTTAATTTTGTTTTTCTTTTTTAATTTGAATTGTTTTTAATTTCCTTTTTCTTTTCTATTTCTTTTATTTTTATTTTTTCCTTTTTCTTTTCTTTTTTTCCCATCTTCTTCTTTCTTGGCTTGTCGTTGGCCATCACCAAGTGAACCTCAAGCCCGTCGATCTCAAGCTCGCGCTCGTCAATCCGGCAAGCCTCAAGCTTGACACTCACGCTTGCCAATCTATTGAACGAAGAACATTTTCCTTACTGAACACTAGAAAATATTTTTCAAAACATTTTCAAGTTTTAGCTTAACACTAGAAAATATTGTCATTTTCCTGTAAAATGACTTTTAGGAAAATATTTACTGAAAATGGTCAATTTTCTACGAAACGAATGCACCCTTAGAGGCAAGGAGATATTATATTTTAAGAGTACATCGTCTATTTCACAAGTAACTGGATTCAATTGCACACCGTCTGCTCATGCCAGCCATGATGACCCTCTTTAACAAAAGTGATCATCAAGGGAATTGATTGGCGCAATAAACCTAACCCTCGGCTCCAATTATTTCCTCTCGTAAATCAATGATTTGAAAATTAATTTCTTAAAAATGATCATTTATATTGCTTGAAAAAATAAATAGACAGAAAATGTCACGCCTCGGACCCCAAGAGTGTGCACATCCCACTGCGGTCGATACAAAAATGCAACTTCTCAGGATGCGTCGCCGACCCATTCATTTACTTTACGCATGCAAAAGCGAAACAAATCCCCTAACAACATTTAACTTGGGATAGAAAAGTAGGCAATCAATCACAACCAAACAAGATTTCTTATAAACACATGTTTATATACAACACAAGGTTGTCTACAAAATAAATCAGCTCAATAAAAAGGCAATTGTCCTACGACCAATTAATCAGACACATTCGCCGATTCTTCGGTCTTCACCTCCACAAATGTCCATGGCTTTGAGTCCTCCACGACTGCTATCTAAAGACCTAAAAATGTTGAGCCCACGACAGAGTGAGACATTGTCTCAGCAAATTCACCCCCTAAACCCCTATTAGAAAGAAAATACACTCGAGAATGGCCTAATCACATCATCACAAACAATGAGACTTACCTTTGCCTCAATTCCTTTCTGCAGGTTAGCACGATTCATCTTACTCAAGCATATACAGTAATAGAATTCAAACAATTAAATTACTCAGATTGACTCAGCGATCAATCGACTTAGTCGATTACATGTCATTGAGGTCATCACACGGTCATTTTGACTATTCATTCTCGACCCTCAAACATGACCCTACAGGAAAATCTAAATTTAGTGGTAATCACGGCCCCACTCGGCAATTCTTAGAGTTAGTGGAATCACGGCCCCACTAGGCAAATTTAGATTTAGTGGAATCACGGCCCCACTCGGCACGACCTTTAATAGGTAATAGATCACGGCCCGGCTCGGCAAGTTTATATTTAGTGGCATCACGGCCCCACTCGGCACGACCTTTAATAGATGGTAGATCACGGCCCGACTTGGCAAGTTTAGATTTAGTGGCATCACGGCCCCACTCGGCACGACCTTTAATAGGTGATAGATCACGGCCCGATGGGCACAACTGATTCCAAATTCGGTGGTAAATCTCGGCCCTATTGGCACGGCCATACTTCGGCGATTTTTTAAGTCCACTCACAACCTTTCGCGGTCATTTTCCCACAAAATACCGACATTCTCAAATTTTGGGATAATTCTCTCATAACCACTAATTCACTCAATTCTCATAAACCGGCACTCAAATAAATAAACAGAAAGCATCACTGCAATCAGCACGAAATTCTGACGATTTAAGGTCCCGAAATAATTTTCAAAATTTATTAAATTTATTTCGAAAATTAATTAAATAATAATATATTATTAAATTATTAAATAATTTCGAAATATTTATTTAATCCAAAAATACTTTGTTAAAGTCAAATTGAGGCTTATTCTAATATAAACCTACTTAGCCTTAATTAAATATACTTTAAACTAAACACAACCTTAATCTAATCTACTCTTAAATAAATTAAACTAACCACCTAATAACACTTAACATAAACTAAGCACACATAAAGAATCATTAACCCTCTAATCAAGGTTTAGGAGCTAAACTCACTGGAATCGCTTTCTGATGAGTCTCTGACAAAGACAACGGCAAGGCAATTGACAAACCTCCACGGGGCAGTACCAAAAGGGGACCGGAAGCCGCCCAAAATGGGCCTTGAAGATCCAGATCTAGCTGGAACTTCCAGCTACCGACCTTGGCCGAACGAAGGATTGCTCGGTGGCCGATTGGACGAAAACGAGCAAAGGGGAAAAGCGAAGGCAGTAGCTGGTTCAGGTGGTGGTTCTGGTTGCTGTACGACGGCTCACGATGGAGGTGGACGTCAGACAAAGCTGCGACCTAGCCACGACAGTTCAGGACAGTAGCGGATGGCGAGTAGAGAGGCGGAACAACAGCAAGAGGCTTGCAAGTGGCTGGCTGGCTCGCAACGGCACTAGGCGGGCACTAGCAACTTCGGGTGAGCAGCTCGATAGCACAGGCAATGGCAAAGGGACTGAGGTGCAACCTGGACGAACGGACGACAATGCTAGAGGCTTGGGCGAAAGCGAAGCAGAGCGCGAGCAGGCGAGCGGAGACCTGCTCGCAGACGAGTGGCAATGGCGATGGACTCCGGCAACGAGCGAGCGGGCGGTCAAGCATGCGAACGGAGGGGCGGCCGGTCGCTAGTTTTCCTTCCCCTCTCTCTTCCCATTTTTCAAAAACAAAGCACGATGTTGATGGGTCACCTTTTTTAGGGCAAATGCACACCCTCCACTTGTCAAGATCTTTTTCACTTGGCCCCAACCACCATGACATCATAGGTCATCTTCCACTAACTCAAATCTCCTACAACAATCTTCAATGGGTCCAATTTCTTCCTCCGCCGTGGCATACGAATTTTGCAAATCTTGTACACCACAATCTTCAATTCCATTCCATTCACTTCCAATTGAGCCAAATTGAAGTCCATAAAATTAAACCAATGTCACCACACTTCAATTCGCATATTTACTCGACCATAGAACCATCTTGAGTCCCAAAAGCACGACCAAAAGTGGGCTTACTAATTTTCCCAAACCAAATTAACCATACTCTGACTTTTCACTGAAAACTCAGCTTGTATGAAAAATCTTCCGAAAATGAGTCAATGTTCCCAAAATGATTTGTGACACACCAGAATTTCCAATTTCTGAATTTGATTTCAATTCACAATTAATTTCACTCTGGCACGATACTTGCGCGTCCTGATCTATCGTGTAGCTTTTAAAAATTTCCGTGCATTTGACCTGTGGTTGATCAATTCAAGCCATAATGTACATCTTTGACATATTGGCGACTTTCGGTTGTTATGGTAATCTCAAAATTTCAAATACGGATATAGGGTACCCAAACGACAAAAAAGCCGGTCTAGTGCCGATTAACAAGAATTGTGCGATCTGGTGGAATTACCCACACTTGATCACATGCCTCTATCGAGTCGACCTATCTCCGGTCTCTAATCGATTTTTAACTGTGCCGTAATGACCCTTGCAGATTAGCTCGGTCAAAAGATCGCTTCCTGGTCAAATTCTCAAGTCTAATGCATTAGAATCTCTTAACGACTTCACCTAATAGACTAGTCTTCTCGTGAGTGGCCAACTTAGAGAAAAGAACTATACATGTGCAAATGAAATGCTCGACTCAATATATTGAAAACAGAATTGGAAAATCGGGATGTCACAGAAAATGTTTTCACCGTCCATTTAAACATAATTTATTATCATTAATGAAAATATTTTTTGTTGATTAATTATTTCATGCGATACAAGTAATTATTTTTAAAAAATATATATTTTCAAAATCATTAAATTTTTCTCAAAATAAATGGAGCATTTGCCTCTAGAAAGAAAGTAGAATGGGAAATTTAAAAGGTTAATTATATTTTTCCATGAAAATAAAGTTTCTCGGGAACATTGCATACGAACGAAGATTGCGGTCAGGTAATTAATCGTCTTTTTACGAAGTTGATTATCGTGCATGGTCCAATCAAAGGGTAAAATATGCCGTTTGCATAGCATCGATCAGCGATACTCGATCACCGTGAACTTGTTTAGTTGGTTCAATTAATGCACATCTTCTCACCGATGAGAAACGGTCTTCTTTTTCAGTTGGTCTTAGTAAGAAAAAAAATGGTAATCCGGTCATCAATTAGGGTTGACTTTCTCGAAATTGTTTAATATGAAAAAGGTGAGCTCGAGATAACTCTATTTGAAAAACTGACTTGAAAGTATAAACTAGATATCAAGTAGGCGTAGTTGTTCTCGTGCTCTTTAAAATCCGCGATCAATATCGCTGTCCGAAAAAATGTGCATGCAAATTTAAATAATCAAATTGGGCAATGCTTCACATGGTAAAATTCTTACTGAGGTTTACAAAAGAACATGATAAAGGAAAAGGTCATAAGCAACATGTGCTTGGCCAAAATTATGAGTAGCTATAGTTGCTTGGATTAGCAAATAAGTGGCGATAAGTGGGAAACAAATGAAGTCACGAATAATGGGCAGTTGTCATATTCTGAATTTGTAGATGCGCGGCATATGCATTTCTCTTACCGTTTTGATATTTTTAGCAGGTGATAAGTGTGTGATCGCATTAATAGATTTTAATAAAATAATAAAGGACGGGGAAATTAAAGGACATTCTCATAAAAACGAGGATGGACATCAAATTCACGAGTTCGATTTACAATTAATATACATACATATATTTACATCCATTCTCATCCACGACACTTTCATCGATATTAATAGTTTATCGTTTGGTTTTTCTCAAAATTAAAAGTTGCGATTATAACGATGGTCGAGCCGATAAATGAATTCACTCTCGTAATAGTACCGGCAGCCCATTTTGTCAGATCGTGGATCTTATCAAATTGACTTTCGGGTGATGAAAATCCACATGAATATCTGAGGGAAGACCCTAAGTTATTAAACAGAATAAAAAAAAATGATGGTCTAGGTATCACCCTAGGATATATACATTATTCTTAGAAGTACGTAGGTTGTGTATTATTAGTATTAAGGTATGGAGGAGGAATCACCTTGAGGTCATCGAATCATCAAATCACTTATTTTATTGTAACTAGCCAGGTTTAATTATTTAATATGTGACTTAAGTCGTCAAGATAATTCAAATTTATACAACATATTGGGTCATCATGTCACATGGTCAACTGGCAAAAGAAATGTGAGAAATATATACTATATAAATGCGTTTGGTCGACCAGATAAAAACCAGGATAAGATATGTTTTATCCTATCCCGTGTTTGGTAGCTGTCTAGGATAGGATAAGGTCGGATATAGACGAGATATAAACCGGATAAAAAAATCCAAGGGGAGGGGGTGGGATAAGGTCGGATAGGATTTCTTTTATCTGAAACATAAAACCCTATGCTTTTTTTCTTTTTCCGTCGTTCACCCACAGACGACTCTCTGTTTCCAAAGTATCGATGTTGAAGCCTTCTCCTCAGTAGCTCTCCGATTCTCATCGAAATTTTATGAAAGCCTTCTTCCTCTGCCAAGGTAAGATCCCCTGTCTGCCGCCGATCGCCCGCCGGTCACCCTCCCAATCGATTCCCCCCGCGATGTTTTCCCCGCTTCGATTGTGCCCGGCCGCCTTTATAGTATGTAGATTAAGGTATAAAAATCCCCTTTGTTGCCTTAAGCTAATTTGAAGAATCGCAGTTATCCTAAAGTTTAAAGACCTAGGATGTGAATTTTCCCATTCATCACCAAGGCCAAGTTGTTCAATTGTAGTAGGTCATTTGCTTCTCGAATCCGCAGGTTATGGATGTATCAGACCTGCTTCATGATTACCTTGCAAATGCCAACTATCAAGTGTTAGAGATTCCTTCAACAGAATTTTCTGATGTGAGTTGTTCTGACTATATTTGCCATTTTTTGGTCTTAACCGTTCATCTGATAATTAAGAGGTATTCAGGCGAAGCAATTCTTTTCCTGGATAATGGTCTTTAAATTTCATGTTGCAAGAAGTTTGTAACAGAGCAGAGACGTGCCAATAATCCAGCCAACTCAGGTCATAAGATGGAGTTGAAGCGAAAGAGACTGCATACATCTGGAATGATGTAATTCGCAATTCTCTTCCTTAAATCTCCATTCACTTGTTTATTCTTTTCTACACGAGTGCATTTCCCCTGATAAACATGTGTTTGTGTTTTTGACTTTTACATCGACTTGTAAACATGGAGTTTCTGATTAAAATTTTATGTTTAGGACTCCCTGCAACAATAAGAGTTCAAAAACATCTAGGGAGAAACAGTAACGATAATGAATCGGCATCTGACATGAATGCTGAACAAGAACAGGGATCTCCTCGGGTATGGCTTTGTTGCTAAAGTTCCTTCTCTTATCCTTTGAGCAAGAAGTGTGAGATATTTCTGGCTTAGCATGCTTAAATTGTTGCTTCTTGAACCCATCTCTCGTAGTATTTTATGTTTTCTTACTGTTGGACTATCCCAAATAACAATAACAGCAACAGCAAATGCATTTCCTTTCACATGGAATTAGATATTTGATGCTTTCACTTTGTCATATTTAGAATGTACTCTGTCCAGACATCCATACATTGATGTTTATCGAGTGTTTTGCAACTTCTTTCTCTGATTTTAAAAGTCTTTCAGACTTTTGCAATTAGCATGGTTGGCTCTGTTAGCTCACTTATACCCTATTTGCTTCTCTTCTCTTGGCTAATAAACCCAAACAAAAGGAACTGCAAGATACTTCTTTATGGTTCTGTTCCATTTTTTAATAGGCCTAGTTGATGCTTTGTTCTCATTTGAATCTGTTACATAGGAACGAAAACTTGGCTTGCCTCAATGAGGTTTGTCCAGGTACTTATACCAATATTTGCGCTTCCCCTGTTTGCAGGCATAGGAATTTCCACTTGTGAATGTGAATGAAGATGAGTCATTTCGGAAAAATTCTAAATCTCATGGGAGATCCACTGGGAAGAAAATAAAAAATCCCACACTCCTGCTAATTAGTGCAGATCAATATGCTTCTCGAAGTGCAATGCTTTCTTCACCAAACGATAGATTGGATAAGATATAAGGATATCCGACTTTAAATCCGTAGTTCACCAAACAGTAGATTAGATAGGATATAAGGATATCCGACTTTAAATCCGTAGTTCACTAAACAGTTGATGGGATATGAAGAAATCCATGGATTTCTTATCCTATCCTATCCAGTCCTATCCCGTTTAGAAATCCGGATAACCAAACGCAGCCTATAAATTTTGGCCAGACTTCCTCAATCATTGAATTGGTCTATCGTCTTTGGCTTGCACATTAAGGATGGGTATAAAAGAACTTTGACAAATTGATGCACCTCGGTGTCGCAAAAAAATCCTTTATTTTTATATCGATAAAGATATCCTACCACTATTTCCATCAATTGATCAGTCTTATCTTTTTGGGTGAGAGTCCGAAGATGGAAAGGGAGCTATCAACCAAACAATCCCTTTGCATATTGCAGAATGAATTCCACGCCCAATATTTGATGTTTGATTCGATCCGTGATTCCTAGACGGAGCAGAAGATAGTCCCTCAAAATGCGGTATACCCATCAGCTTCGTTGTTAATCTCTCATGTTTCTTCCTTTTTGGATTGTCCATGCGTACATTAACTTTATGTCTAGACATAGGGATCTCACGTGAAGGACAAAGATATCACTAGAGAAGAAGTCAATATTATGTTCATAAGAAGAAGTCAATTTTATGTTCATTTGAATCGGATTCGATTTTCCTGGACTTACCGTAAAAGCTGATCCAAAAATCCTACCTACGACGACTGCAAGCCCCACGTTGTCCTTGTCATATTTTCTTGTGTTTTTCCTCCCGTCTGGTTCAACCTCAGCCTCTTGTGGATCTCTACCCTCGGTCCCAACGTCCGAGCTGTTGCATGCACTTTTCTCGTTTAAGTTCTATTTAATGCATTGCTTTCTTGGTAAGAGCACTAGCACGTGTTCTCTCTCAAAAGCGTCGGACGGAGCACTCAGAGTGAAGGAAAGCATATTTCACATCTCATTAATGGGGTGAAACTATTCTAATACAAACTGCATCGCCTGCTTTCTCTGCAATGTCTACTTGCTCCTCGGGTGAGCAATTTTAGGTGTAACTTAAAACCTATCTATTAGAATAGATTTTCATTTTTTGAAACTTGAAACTTATTAACCACTAGAGTTTGCGTCAGTGATCACCCTTCCAACATGGAAGGAGGAAGTAAAAGGTTCGAATCCCCACATTCTCAGAGAGAGTTATGGTGGGAACGATTTAATTTTAAGTGTGGGTTTCGACTCCCGTACTCTACACAGAAGTAGGGCAAAAGTCTGAAAGTGAAAATTAGAGTAGGACCGAAAATAAAATAAAATAAAAACTTGGAACTTACCTTACATATCCTGAAATTTGAAATAGATTATGTCACAGGTTCCAGAATCAAATCCAAAGTCTACATAGACTCCATCCATATTATTAATTAAACGATTGCAGTGAATTATTACTTTTAATGACCACAACTTACATTAAAAATGAAATATTAGCAAAGTAAAAGTCTTAATCATTAAACAAAAGTTTAAATTAGTGACTCCGAATTCAAATGCTATGAAATATCGCGGAATCACAAGAAGATAAACCAAGAAATAAACAAAAGCTTGTTCCAACTTACTTATTGAAACAGATTCCTCAATTTTTTAAACCTGAAACTTGGAACTAAATAGAATCCAACCAGTCCGGTTCTTTAGCTTTAGATTCTATCATCAAATCATGCTCACCACTATTTATCTTGCCCAAAGACTTAGATTTGTTGCAGAAATTTACCAAATTGATTTTGAAGATTGACAAAACATTCCCATAAGTGTTCAATGATTCTGATGAAATAATTTCCAGGTAATATTCTCAGGCCTCGTTTGATTCAGCATTCCCAAGGGGCTTTCAGCTCCGAAAGCCCCTTGGGAAAAAATTTAGGTCTTTGGTTCAGCATTTGGAGATGTCCTTGACCAAATGCTAGCCTTTGAAATACTTTTTTTTTTTTTTTTTTTTTTTGGTCAGTCCTACTCTATGCCTACTCTACACTCAATCGCAGACTTGTGCCCTGGCTCTTGCAGGGCGTGGGAGTCGCAACCCACTCTCGAAAACTCACGCGTCCCTACCCCCATCCCCCCGAGAAGGTGGGGATTTGAACCCTCACCTCCCCCTTCCAAGTTGGAAGGGTGGCCACTGGGGCGAACCCCCAATGGTTAGCCTTTGAAATACTGAAAACCCAAAGCTGGTGGGAACCCGCTTTGGGCTTTCAGCATTTCGAAAATGCAAGTCCACCTCTACTATTCATCCGTTGACTTCTTCTTCTTCTTTTTAAACCGATCATCTTCCCCACACCCCAACCGCAGTTGATCAACGACGGAGTTTCATCAGATTTTATTTTTATTTTTTTAAAAACTAATAAAAACCCTTTGCAAATATTGTGTTTACCTTCTTTTTTTATGTCATCTTTATCTTTTGACAATCAATAGCCCAACTTTTTATCAATAGACTAAAATGATCACTAATTAACGAAGATGATTAATACTACAATAATTAAAAAAAAAATTATTCAAAGTTGAAAACAAACCTAAAAGAACCCTAGGCCAAAAGTTGAGCTTTGCATCTAATCTATAATCAAATTATTTCAATATAATTTTTAAATAAATTTACTAATATATATCTTTTACATTACTCTCAATATGAAAATGTAAAAAGTTATATAGTCATTGTTTCTTTTTTGCCATTTTAAAAATACTAAAACTAAAAAACTTAATTCGGTCACACTAAAGGGCTTTTCAAATATATGTTTACCAAATAGTCTTGCATTTCCCTAAAATACTTTTCAGTTATAGTTTACCAAACAGTCTAGTATTGCGGAAAACCCATTTACCTCAAAGGTATTTGTATTCTCCCAAGGGCATTTCCCCAAAGCCGAACCAAACGGGCCCTCAGAGCAATTTGGTTAATCAAGAAGTTCTAATGGAAACTCTAATATGTTTAATCAAACGTTACTCATCAGACTCAGAGAACTAGACTCAAAGACTTATCAAGACGTTTTGATTGCCTATGATTAAGATTGTGTTATGTTATGAAAATCAAAGACAATGGTTCAAAGTCTGATGGGATGTGATCAAACGTTATTAATCGGAACCAGAGTTGTGATTTAATCATTTCCTTCTTTATGTGTTCTGTCAAATGGCTAGGAAGAAGATAATATCCTCGTGCAACGGCTAATAGCAATTGGTTGGATTTCCTACCTTATATATAAGGAGTTCCAAAGGAAAGTATCTCTCAAAGATTTGGATTTCCCAGAACGACTTATTTGAGGCAAAATATTATTTCCATTCGTAAGCACTTGACTTACGGAAACCCAAACTACTATATGGGTGGTATAAATGATGGGAAATATCAACATCGGTGATCTTGAAGCCATCGGATCTTCTCAACCAAATCCAGGCCAACGAGTAGATTGGCTGGATAAGTCCTTCTAGAGATATATCCAACGATCAACTTGGACTAGGAGGAGTATAAGAAAAGATCTCGAAGCTAAAGGAATTAGGATTCGCATTCACGATAATTGAAGCTTTTAATTGCAAAGTCTGAAGAGTGTCTTGATTATACATTCATCTGTAAGCATTATTGTGTAACCATTTAGAGGTTGAGAGTGTATGAGGAGTTATACACACGAGCTTGAGTGTTTAGAGCTCAGATCTTGTAACCTCTAATCGGTTCTTATCAATGGATTTCAGCCAATTGGGCCCTGCATGGTAACGTTCTTTTTTCTTGTTTATGAACAAAAATTTTCTTTTTTTGTTCCCGGGAACAAAAAAAGAACAGAAACGCGTTTGTTTGGTGTCGCGACCCATTTTTCGGGTGCACCACCTAAAACTAGGTTAATGGACTACTAAGTTTTGAACTTAGCTCGGACTCTCCCAAGCCCATTACCAATTCGCGACTTAAATCCAAATTTTTAAATATGCAAGATTATTAACTAGGAGTCGCCACTAACCGGTTTATGGTAGGTCGATTAGACACCTAAATAAAATAAAGGGAGATTTATTTTACTCCTACGAACCAGAGACTAGGGTACGGGGACTTGATTACACTAGAATTTTCTAATACCCTTTCGGTACCATTTCTTTTAATTTTTCAAAATATTTTTGCAGGCAACTTGGAGTTATTTTAACCTAAATTACTATTATACAAAAAGGTGATCACACAGATGCTCAAGCATTCAATAAATAAATTGCATCACACAAAACAAACAATTTTTTTTTGAGCTTTCTTGAAAATTAGAATTCTTTTATAAAAATGCATTTCTTAACTAAATGACTTAATCTTATTAATGTGCAAAGTCTAATTAAATGGGCCTATTATGCAAACTAATTAACATGCACCTTATGACCTAATTTCACTAATGAACAAATTATGATTAAATGATTCTATTGCACAAACTAATTAACATGCATCTAGTATTTTTGCATTTTTTTTATTGAAATTCGGAATTTATGAAAACCCTAATTAATCTATCTAAAAAGGGATAATTTTCTAATTTATTCTAGGGATTAATTTGACTTAAACCCTATCCTATCTTAGAAAACTATTTTTTATTTTAAAAAAGAGGATGAGAATATGAAAATGTGCCAATTATATCTAAAATCCTAAAACGGCCATTTAAGTCTAATCCTAACTTATTTCTTTTAAAATATCTAAAAATGCAGTCCTAAAAATATTATCTAAAAATGCAATTCTAGAAATATAATCCTAAAAATTTGATTAATTAAATCTACGTGTCTATTATATTAAACCTTAATGTCCTATATGCTCATGCAAATTTTTTTGAATATTTTGATTTTTGATTTTTTAGTTTCTTTTTAGGTTGAATAATTGTTAAACAAGGGTTAAATCTAAACAATTAATATAATCACTAAATAAAGGATCAAAATAATTGAAAAATAACCTGACGTCTTGCAGGTTAAATTAACAATTATTCTAACCCCGACCATCACAACAACTTAAAATAATTAAAAATCTGGTCCGAAGTCTTACGGACCAAATTAAATAATTATTATGATTTAACAATTGAGATTCTACCAAAAAGCCCAAAAATTAATATAATTAAAAAAATAATCCGATGTCTCTCGGATTAAATTAATAATTATAATAATTCCGGACAAAATCTTAGCGGATAATGTCTACAATATTCATAAAATGAACAAACATCCAATGCTTCAATTTAAGACATTACAACTAAACATGATAAATAAATAATAATAAACTACCTTGACCTTTTTTAAAATAAAAAAAAGGGCCAGAGCGCGGGCGTTTGGGCAGCGACGATTCTGGTGTTTGGAAGTGCGGCAGGTGCCACGGACGGGCGGAGGCGCGGCTTGCTGAACAGCGAGGGTGCGGGATCGCGGCGGCGCGGGACTCCGGCGAGGAGCGGGGGTGCGAGCTGTGCTAGTGGCGCGGCGGCGATGCTGCTGATGCTCGGGAGGGGATGGTGCAGAGCTAGGCGATCAGCGGCGACGAGCGGATTGCAGCTGCTGCTCGTGGGATGCAGCAATGGTGAGTGCAATGGCGCAACGATGGGCGCGCGCGAGCGAGGGTCGATGACGCGGCGTCGGGTGCTAGGTTGCGGGCGAAGCTCGGACGGAGGCGGTGCGGTGGCGCGGCGAGGTCAGGAGCGGCGAGCTTCGGAGCTCCGGCGTCGGGCAGGGCAGCAGCAGGTCGTAGGGCGTTGGGTCGCCGGAGGGAGAACGGTGGCGAGTGAGCTGCTGCGGGGCGATCTACAGGTCACGGGTGAGGCGCGATGAGGATCCGAAGCTGCAGGGGACACCGGGGCGAAGGTGCAGGCGCAACGTTGCTCGAAAGGCGCGCGGTAGTCGCACGGTAAGGCGGAACTCCGGTGCTGGTGCAGGTCGGCGAGGGGCTCACCGAAGAAGAGAAACAGTAAACTTCTTCCTTTTTACTTTCTTTTTTTTTTCTCTCCTTTGCTCTCCTTTCTCACTCTCTGTTCGCACGTCCCCTTTACGTTTCCCTCACTGTAGCTTGCTGACCTTTCTCTTTTTCTTTGGCAGCCTGTCAGAGAAGAAGGGAAATGACCCCTTTTTTGACCGAAGATGGACGAGGCTTCTCCCTTTTTTACACGGTTCTTTCACGAATTCTCTCTCCGCCTTCGAATTTTTTTTGCTGACTGTTTTTGCTTTTCTCTGCAGCTTGTCAGAGAGGAAGAGACAAGACCTCTCTTGGACGAGAAAGAAGGGAGGGGGGTTTCCTCTTCCTTTTTTTTTTTTCACGAAAATTCTCCCTCTTTTTTTGACTCTCTCTTACGAAACGAAAGAATTTTTTTCTCTTCGATTTTTTCTCTGAATTTCGCTCTTGAATTTTTTTTCTCAAATTTCTCCGGTCCCCTCTAGTCACGAAAATTATGGCTTCTTTTATAGTGATTTTCAGACGGCCATTTTTATAGCAACTTTTGACTTTCCATCTTGTGTTACGTTAAATCAAGCCTGCAAATCGGAATGTAATTTCGCAATCAACTCGATCCCGCTCGATTTCTTCCGTTTTATAAAAATTATTGCCCTTTGTTCACCCGATTTTTAATTGTTTCGCATTTATCGAAATCGAATGCTCATCGAATTTCAAATTTTCTTGCATACTTCAATCAAATCAATTTCCCCATTTTCATTTTTTTCTTTTTATTTGTCTAAAAATGTAATTTTTATTTTCCTTATTTTCCTAGATTTGCTAAAAATATGTGTCAACATTTGGGTTTTTGTTCAAAATCTATTTTTTTTGTTGAGAAACAAAAAAAGTTGTTTTTTGTTCCGAAACACTTTTGAAGAACATTTTTCTCTTTCTTCTCTTTTCTTCTTATTTTCTTCTTCTTTTTCTTTGGCCGGTCGCCGACCTCAGCCATGGCCGGCGACCGGCCGTTAAGGGCCGGCGATGCCGTCAAGGGTCGACGACCTCGCCGGAGCATCGCCGACCCCCGGCGAGGCTCGGCCTCACCTTGGCCGGGCGAGCTCGAGGCGGCTCGGATCCGGCGAGGCCGAGCCTCACCGGGGCCGGTGACGCTCGGTCTTGTCGGATCTCGCCGTGGCGGGCGAGGCTGCCGGCCAAAAGAAGAAAAAAAAAAAAAAGAAAGGAAAAAGGAAAAATAAAATAAAAATATTAAAAAATTAGAAAATCAAAAGAAACAAAAAAATAATATAAATTTACCAAACGTGTTTCTATTCATTTTTTATTCTCGGAACAAGTTTACCAAACGCGTCTTTCTAGTCAAAAATTGTTCCCTAGAACAGAAATAGTTTTTTCTATTTCTATTCTCTGGAATAATTTTTGAATAGAAACGTTACCAAACGCGCCCTTGGTTGTAACACGGGAGAGTGGAAAAGCCGAACCACTATAATCTTGAGTGTGCAATTCTCTATCCCTTACTCTTTAATTTTAAAATAAAATTGTGCATCGATAAGATCTGACCACTTCATCAGAAGTTGTCTTGCTGCAATATTAGTTTAATTTTTTATTTCCGCAAAATCACCTATTCACCCTCTCTAAGTGATATTTTAGCCATAACAAGATTAACTAGTTATTGATACTTATAAGCCAAGTCCTTAAACTCATACGTGGTATGACTGATTGCAATGGTGAGACATCGATAACAAGCAAATTGGACAGCTTTTTCTTGTGTGAAGAGTAGAATACGATAGTTGCTTTTAATTGCGGCACTGTTGCTACAGATTGTATCACATGATCAATCTACACAACTTCCGTTAAATCCATGTCAAAATTGGAGTTGACCTCATCTACCTTTTGCCAATTGCCTTCGTCCTACGTGAGGCCATGGACCAAAGTGCAAGCAATCACTTAAATCATTGCAAAATGTACAATTCCTTAAAAAAGAAGAAGGTCAAACGAATAATAAAAAGGAGGAGCAATAAGAAGGGGCCAGGCATAATGGGATTGATTTTTGCATAACGGGATTGATTTTTCTTCTTCTTCTTCTTCTTCTTCTTCTTTAATACAATGAGCTTTGAAATTAGTTATGTGATCCTTTCCCTTAAAACACGGTGCCAATTGTTGGCGTGATTTTCTCTCCTATCTTAAGAAAGGGGATTTGCTAATATTGTATTCCTATAATTTTGGGATCTCTTCCTTTTTCTGTTTTTATTCCGGTTGCTTGTTTCCTTAGTTGTGGCAACCTTTTATGTACATATGGTTGAACAATGGCAGATGCTCAATATATTAAAAAAAAAAAGAGACCGAAAGCTTTGTCCGAGGACGTAGGCACATTGCCGAACCTCATAACCTTTGTGTCTTTGTGTGAAGTTTTGTTTTTCTTCATGGTATCAGAGCGGGTTATGACCCTGATTATTTGAAGAATTCGCCTCATCCTCTTTGTGTCGTTTTTTTGTTTCTGGGTGAGCACCATGACAATTTCAAAATTAGAATCTGGAAAACTTCCCGACAAAGGTGCAAGTTCTGAATCAGCGAAGGCTATGGTGCATGAGGTAAACAGCCAATGTCTTACATCTATTTTGCTGAATGGAAGGAATTTTCTCCCATGGTCACGAGCAGTGACCATTGCGCTTGGAGGCCGATCGAGGCTTGGACATATTACTGGGCAAACTAAAGCCCCCGATGAAAGTCATCCAAATTTTGAAGAATGGCAAGCAAGCGATCACGGCGTTATGACTTAGATCTTCAACTCAATGGAGCCTAAAATCTATGAGATTTTTGCTTATTCAGATTCGGCCAAAACATCGTGGGATTCGTTGTCTGAGATGTATGGTCAAGCCAATAATGCATCTCGAATCTTTGAGCTTCAACAAGGTCTTGCTACCTCTAGGCAAGGTGCAAATCAATCATTCACAGAACATCTAGGGAACATAAAAAACAATGGGATGAACTCCGTCAATATAGACCTGCAACCCAAAATGTGCGTGACTATGTGCAAAGGGAAGAGCAAGATAGAATTTTTTATCTCTTGGCAAGCCTAAGGCTGGAGTTTGAAGACACCAAACGTGACATTCTTATGAGGCCGCAATTGCCATCCTTTAATACCGTTTGCTCCATAATACAAAGTGAAGAAACAATGAGGAGAGTCATGCATTCTGACTCGATTGTGGCACCATCAACAGGATCATCAGAACACTCTACAAACGATGTTAGTTCTAATGCCAGGCAAAGTGATGGTGGTACTCGATTTGTCAAAGGGAAAGGAAAGAAGCCCCTTCGTTTCCATTGCGATCATTGTGATCAAGATGGGCATTCCAAGGAACGACGTTGGATTCTACATCCTTAGCTACGTCCAAATAAGGACAAAGGTCCGAATGCTAAGACAGCAATTCAAGGGAATACCATAGACTTCCAATCCAAGTTGGAGTCTCTAGCGCTGCAGGTTCAGTAGCTACTTCAGACACATGGTTTGGGTCCCTCTGGCACTGAATCCGTAAATTTGGCCAAGACTTCTGGCAATATTAGTGCACTTTTTGTTGAGTCTAGAAATCGATTTATTGTTGATTCCGATGCCACAGATCATATGTGTAGTTCCCCACATATTCTATCTAATATTGTTTCTAGCTCTTTGTATCCACCAATCACAGTAGCTAACAGAGTGCAGGTACCAACCCAAGGTGTTGGGCAACTAAATGTGCTTTCAAAAAAAACTAAGGCTTTATTGATTCCAGGATTATCTTCTAATTTAATATCTGTGAGCAAATGTGCTAAACAGTGGAATTGTAATGTCATTTTTACTCCATAGAAGGTGTTGTTCCAGGATCGCAATACCAGGAGGATGATTGGTGAAGGACAACTTCGGGATGAGCTGTACACCTTAGATTTGCATGGTGAAGCGTTGGTGGCTAGGAAGGGGAATGTGGATACCTCTCGTCTATGGCATTGGCGCATGGGTCATCCTTCAGATCGGGTGTTGCAGTCCTTAAACATGTCTTTGACTCATGATTCTTGTAGTTGTGATCCATGTCACTTTGCTAAGCAACATAGGTTGCCTTTCCCTAAACATTTGCATAAATCAACTGAATTGTTTGCTTTGGTACATTCAGACATTTGGGGATATTCTCCTGTTGATTCTAGAGAGGGTTTTTGGTGTTTTGTTACCTTTATTGATGATAAATCGAGAGCTACCTGGCTTTACCTTCTTAAGTACAAAAGTGAAGTGCTTAATGTTTTCTAGGATTTTTGCAATATGGTGAGTAATCAATTTAATACTTCTGTGAAGGGTCTTCGTACCGACAATGGTACCGAATACACCAATCATATATTTCAGGTATTTTTACGAAGCAAGGGTATTATTCACGAGACAACATGTGTGGGTACTCCATAACATAATGGAATAGCTAAAAGAAAAAATCGTCACCTACTAGAGGTCACCCAGGCCTTGTTATTCTCTGTGAATTTGTCTAAATCCTATTGGGCATATGCAGTTCTGACTAGCTGTTATTTAATTAATAGACTCCCTAGTCGAGTGTTAGGGTATATAACTCCTATGGAAGTGTTGTATGGGCGAAAAATTTGATATATCTCACTTGAGGATTTTTGGGTTTGTCTATTATGTTCACTCTCAAACTAGAGGAAAGCTAGATCCTTGTGCCAAGAAATGTGTGTTTGTTGGTTATTCATCTATCAAGAAAGGCTACAAGTGTTATCACCCTTACACAAAACGTATCTATATTTCTCGGTATGTTGTATTTGATGAAACTCATATGTTTTTTCCTAACAAGAGCCACATTCAGGGGGAGTGCACAGATTATTATAAGAAGTTTTCCTGTGAATTTGCTCATGTTCCTATGGATGTTAATGGGACCGGTGAAGCCAAAGTCAACAATGGGGGTGTCGAAGCCAACAATGGGAGCTGTGCTTTGGGTTCAAGTCACGAATTTGCAAATCAAGAAAATTCAGAAGTGGATCGAGAGATTGAGGCAACTGTTGTTCCAGAAGCTGAACCTAGAATTGCCATTGACGAGCTAATAGATGAAAGGGCAATGGATGTAATCCCGTTACGAAGATCATCTCGTGTCACTAGACCCTCAACTCGACTTCGAGATTTTACTACTTATTATTCAGTTCAACATCCCATTCAAGAATTTGTTGGATATGACAAATTATCTCACAATTTTTTGAGTTTCTTATCTGCTATTAAAGAACAACGGGAATCTCACAAATATGAGGAAGCAAGGGAAAAAGCCATTTGGGTTAATGCAATGAAGGATGAACTTCAGGCTTTAGATCGAAATCATACTTGGGAACTTGTACAACTTCCAAGAGGGAAGAAGACAGTTGGTTGCCGATGGATCTATAAGATCAAATATAATAGTGATGGATCAGTTGAAAGGTATAAAGCGAGGTTGGTTGCAAAAGGATACACTCAAACATATGGTATATACTACAAAGAGACATTTGCACCTGTGGTTAAAATGAACATTATACGTGTTCTTATGTCAGTAGCTGTTAATTGTGGATGGTCCTTGTTTCAAATGGATGTAAAGAACGCATTCCTTCATGGAGATTTGGAGGAGGAGGTTTATATGGATCTTCCTCCTGGTCACCCCTTGCATAATAAAGATGGAATTGTTTGTAGGTTGAAGAAGGCCATATACGGTCTCAAGCAATCACCTAGAGCTTGGTATGGTAAATTAAGTGCTGCACTCATCAAGGTTGGATTCAAAAGAGGGACAGCAGACTCGTCAATGTTCACCAGGCTGACGACAAAGGAATAGTTGTTGTACTTGTTTATGTCGATGATATTGTGATTACAGGCAGCAATCAACTTGGAACCGAAGCACTTAAGCAGCATTTGAGCAAGGAATTTGATATCAAAGACCTTGGCAAATTGAGGTATTTTATGGGTATTGAGGTGGCGAGATCTCACATAGGATTATTTTTATCTTAGAGAAAATATGTCATGGATTTGCTAAAAGAGACTGGGAAGTTGGGAGTTAGACCAGCCAACATTCCTATGGAGTATAATAGTAAGTTCATTTCAGATGACACTCCATTACATGATGTTGGGCAGTTTCAGCGACTTGTTGGACGGTTTATTTATCTGACTATCACTAGACCTGACATAGCATAAATTGTTAGTTACATAAGTCAATTTATGTAGAAACCAACTCGAGGGCATATGGAGCTAATAAATCATTTACTACGATATTTGAAGGCCACACCTAGGAAGGGAATTTTAATGAAAAATAATGGTCACACAGAGCTTGTTGGCTACACTGATGCAGATTGGGCCGGGAACCCTATAGATAGGAAATCTACTATAGGGTTTTGTACTTTTGTGGCAGGAAACATTGTCACTTGGAAAAGCAAAAAACAAACGGCGGTTGCTCATTCGAGCGCAGAGGCAGAATATCGGGCCATGGCTATGACTACTAATGAAATTGTGTGGTTGAGACTTCTGCTTCAAGAATTGGGTTGCAATTGCATGACCAAGCCTACAAAGTTGTTCTGTGATAATCAAGTTGCAACTCATATAGCTTCAAATCCAGTGTTTCATGAGAGGACCAAACATATAGAGGTGGATTGCCACTTTGTGACAGAAAAGGTGCAAGACAAGACAATTGAGACTCCATACATTCGCAGTGAGGGTCAACTGGCCGATGTTTTTACCAAAGCGTTACCCAAGGGAGTATTTCAAGAAATGACAAGCAAGTTGACCTCCGACGAGGTCTTCGGCCCAACTTGAGTGGGAGTGTTGGCATGATTTTCTCTCCTATCTTAAGAAAGGAGATTTGTTAATATTGTATTCCTATAATTCTGGGATCTCTTCCTTTTTCTATTTTTATTCTGGTTGCTTGTTTCCTTAGTTGTGGCAACCTTTTATGTACATATGGTTGAACAATGGCAGATGCTCAATATAACAAAAAAAAAAGAGAGAGAGATTGAAAGCTTTGTCCAAGGACGTAGGCACATTGCCGAACCTCGTAACCTTTGTGCCTTTGTGTGAAGTTTTGTTTTTCTTCACCAATCGTGACATTAATTTGTTGTAGATGAAGGTCATGGCTCACAAGAAATATAGTTCAAGCTGTATCCACAATCCATCATGGCCCGGATGAAATATAGTTCAAGTTGTATCCACAATCCAAACAAGAAAAATGCATATATTGAAGCTCGTGTTGTTCACTCCTTATTTGACTAAAATAATCCATTTTATAGTATATTAACCATGTTACCTCTTAATTTTTCATCTTTTAAATGTTGTACCCCACGTAATCAAATGTGGGGCCAATGCGGGGCCCTATTTTGAATTTGTTTCTTCTTTTTCTTTCGCTTTCCTTTTTCTTATTCTTATTTATGTTAAAATGGATTGCCATGCTTTCTCATCTTCCTCCTCCTAACACCTCCATGCACATCAACAACTGGGCAATCTCACAAACCCTCATGAGCTTCCTCTCTACTTCATCATCACCCCCTTGGCATGTTTGGCAAAACCACCCTTATGCCAGCATGAGCGAGATATAATTCTCTACAGCGATCCTTTGATTCTTATGATGATTTGAAAATTAAAACCAAATGATTGAGGTGCTTGAGCTCGTGGTAATGTGAGCAAACATATGAGCATAAAGAAAATAACTTTGATGTATCTACAACTGGTCATCTAGGAGGATAAAGAGCTTAACACTCTCATCAAAGAATCATCGTGGGAGATGACATCGTCAAATCCAAAGGTCCCTAATCAACAAAATCACCAAGATAAAAAAAG
Source organism: Eucalyptus brandiana (assembly GCA_014182725.1). Classification (NCBI taxonomy): domain Eukaryota; kingdom Viridiplantae; phylum Streptophyta; class Magnoliopsida; order Myrtales; family Myrtaceae; genus Eucalyptus; species Eucalyptus brandiana. Next base: position 45,676,847 of record CM024670.1, on the reverse strand, counting down.
GAAAGTGGAAGAAAAAGAAAAAGAAAAAAAACCAAATAGGCCTCATTTTGACTCCGTGGGTATAACATGGAAAAAATGATTTATACTTGATTTCTATGGCCATAGTATATATGTATGCCAAATTAAGTATCTTAGATTGGGAAATTCTTAATTTGTAGACTTGGGCAAGGTAGGTATGCAAGTGATGTCTAGAGAATTATTCTCATGATAGAGTGTGCTATTTTATAAGGACTTATTAGGTGCGGAAAAATAATACATTTCACAAACACATCTCATTGGAAGATAATTATCAAATAAGTTGGTTAGCGTAACATGTGTGCATATTCCTTGAAGATTTCAGTCCCCGAGAAATTATATGTATGCTCTCATAATTACTTGATTTATATACTGTCACATGCTTATTAGTGAAAAAAAATCACATGGATTCGATTTACGAGACCAACCACATTTGTACAAAAATTCTTCTCTACTGACAGTATAATAGATGAAGATCCCATGAGATGCAACACAATTCTCCCTACTCCTTCAATATAAATTAACTAATTCAAAAAAAAAAAAAAAACTCAACATGTGAGATATTAGCAAATTGTGTCGTATCATTTAAATTTCTTAGAGACAACATCAAAAGCACTAAAATTTTTTAGACAATCCTCTTTGTTGTAATCTATGTGTGGCCATTATTAGGCAACACTACATGTAACTTTGTTCTCGATTTAAAGATGTACTTTGTTCTGTTTAGTTTAATTAAACAAGGTTTTTCATTAATTCCCCTCAATTAATTTTTAACATTTTTCAAATTCAAAAAAGAAAATAATGAAAAACTAAAAAAAAATCATGAACACCGGGCCGGGCACGACTAGTCTAACTTTTTTTTTTTTTTTTTTTGGGTCAATTTTTATTGAGTAGCGGTATGCTTACTGGGTAATGAGTTATCAACAAAAGAAAGATATCATTGCTTCCTTTTTTATTTAGTAGGGCTCCATCATAGACTCCACCTGCATAAGGTTTCCTATACTCCATGCATACATTGTAAATAATATGTTATATAAATATTGTATTATATACCAGATATTAAGCGTGTATTTTCCTTGAATAACCCAAGCAAATGTCAGTTTCGTGTCTCAATCAGGACTTAGTCATCATCCGTTCTCACCATCCTTGATTATGATATCTCGACCAATCAGCCCAAGAGTCACGATCATAAAATATAATAATCGAAATTATGGTCCAAAAGGTGTTATTACTTCTTTATCTACTTCTTTTTTTGCCTTTTTTTGTAACTTTTACTTCTAGGGCATCCACCGATGAAAATCCTTCAATTTAGCTGCCATCACATGCTGTCACGTTGACCCCAAATCAACATCCTTCGAATTAATTGCTGACACTTTGTTCAAAAAAAAAAAAAATTGCTGATACTACGAGGTTATCGCAACCAATTTTTTCGGACAATAACGAGTTTGATAGCTTCGGAGTTACTATTTGTGAGAATGATTTCTTTACGAGAACTTGCGATATAAGATTTTCAAATGAAACGAGTGGTGCATAAGCGCGTTGAGATGTCAGCAGGTGATTATATGATGACTTCTAATTCTTGCACGTTGCTGGACCAATCAAAAAAGATTCAAACTCTTGGGCCTATGCTTGGACTTCCAGGCAAAATTGGGTCTGCTTTGTAAGCGATGCATACCACCAGAAGCCCAATCCAGCATGATGTGGGCCCGGTCGTTTTTTGCCCAAATGAAGAAAATTGCCACCGATATTGCCCCTTTGTCATTTTGAATAAATCTTCCACCTCTGCATGGATTGTTGGGGTCCTTTCATGAGCAAGAATTAGAAACCGAGTTAAAATTGGCCCTTTTTTATGAAGAAAAAAAATAAAATTTAGGTCAGATTTTGGGACTTGAGAAAAAGTTGATGCTATTTAAGAAAATTGAACTGTAATTGTTTCACGGTCCTTGCTTTGCTTCATCTCACAATTCCGTGAAGTTATGAAATAGACTTTAGCTCCGGCTCTAAAACACATGACCCGACTTAAAACTTGTACATATTTTAGTTACTTTTACACATCTACTTGACATTACTAACCTATTTCTCATATATTTCTTATATTGAGCTTGAGCTAAGCTCCACCTGCAATTATTTTTAATAGTCAAGTGAGGCAAGGCCAAGCTCAATCTTATAATATGCATGATTGAATCAAGCTAAAGCACTGAGGATTGCATAGTTGAGTCGAGTCAAGATCCGATAACAAATTGGCCTAATTTCCTAAAGAAACCCATACTTTAAGTATACTAACTTTTTTTTTTTTATCTCGGAAAAAATCTAAATTTTAGGTCAAATTCCAAATCTGCCATGAAAATTTTTTGTCTTAAAAAAACCCACATTTAGGTCTTGTCCCAAATCAGGCCTGGATTTTGTTTTGTCATAAAAATCACTAACCTTCAATCTATTCTCAAATCTACTCCTGTGGTCTAGTCCTAATTTAACATGGCATTTTCATGTCAATAACAAATCCACATCAGTAAAGTTACAAGGAAAATCATATCCAAAATGAAACCGTTCTAAAATATAAAAATTAGGACGATTGTGATTTTTGGATGAAGGTCTAATCATCATGAGGGAAGATTTGGAACTAAAGTAAGAATTAGTGATTTTTTTTTTTAGAGAAAAAGAGTCTGGAGTAAATTTGGGATTGGGGACCTAAAGTTGGCGATTTTTTTTTTTTTTAGGACAAAGAAAAGTTCGGGATAGATTTGGGACTAAATTTAAAATTTAGTGTTTTTTTAGACAAAGGAAAGTTCGTGGCAAAATTGAGAGTAAAGCTAAAATTGAGAGGTTTTTTTTTAGGCAATTAAGCCAAGCAAATCATGATTTCTCAAAGTGAAAATCATACCAATAGAAGTTCTTTCCATTTGTACCATAATAATAACAACAACAATAATAACAACAACAACCATCATTATAATAGTAAGAATGATAATATATTTACAAAAATGCTCATTGAATTTCCTGTCATTACATGCGCAGGTGCTGCTAAGTGCAAAATCTCTCCAAACGAGTAAATAGAATAAACCTATAAAGAGAAATCAGTAGATCAGGCATGATGGACAGATCGTGCAGAAGAGCTGAGCGTCAATGGAAGAGGTACGTGATCGCCAGTGCCACCAGAAGAAGAACGTAAGCTACTCCTTGATCGATCGCTTTCCCTGCATTCAGTAGCCGGAGAGGAGGACATGTTGAAATCTTTCATCATGCGCAATCAAAGACAAGCATGAAAATCATGGAAACCGGAGAAAACAAACGCACCATTATTGGAATAACCCTCTGGCGAAGGCGAAGGAGTTGCGCTCTGCCCGCGACCTTGCTGCAGAATCATCATCAGGGATGATGCGAAGACGGTGATTTGGACATGGACGGCGTGCGGTCTCATCGTGGTCGTCGAAGAGCTCGTCTTGATGCAAAAACCAAAGACGTGGGGGGAAGAGAGAGAGAGAGAGAGAGAACGAACACAAAGAAAAGACCAGAACTGAGAAAATGTATAAATCAAGGTCGGGGAGCGGGCCGGCCGTGAGCGAGAACACAAAGAAAAGACCAGAACTGAGAAAATGTATAAATCAAGGTCGGGGAGCGGGCCGGCCGTAAGCGAGAAATGCTAGCGAAGAACGAGTTGGTGGCGAGTGGCATTCGACTTTGCTTGTTGCCTTTTTATATTCCAAGGCGCCTTTTTCTCGGGGACACGTCGAGCTAAAGAACTGAATTTTCCTAGAAAGAAAGAGGGTGGATTCGAAGGAACGAAACGCGTCGCCAGCAATTGACAGAGCCCCCTTTTTCTGTCCTCCGTATTCCTTTTCCCTCCGCGGGCTGCTAAAACAGAGTCGAACACGAAAACGACGCCCAGATGGGGATGTGTGCTCGGACATAGTCAATCAAACTCAAGCACTTGCTCGTGCTCAGAGCTTGAATTGGGCTGTATTATGAACTAGGGCAACTATGATTTCAGGATAAAACTTGGAACTAGGGAAAATGTCCAATTATAAGGTATATCAAGTAGGTTTCATATTCTTAAATGAGAGAACTTGTTTCTGACGAGAGATTTGAAGTCAGCGGAGCCAAAAACATGAAAGCCAAAACCTTAAATAAGTCTTTGTGTTTTTTTTTTATCTATATATGTGCACAATTCTACGGTATTCCATGTCTTTCAATGATAAGTATATAATCTAAAATCATTAACCTGAGTTTTCATTTTATGATTCGGACTCTCACTTTATTAGTGTTTTATATTTTTTATGTGTCTAAATAAGTTGTAATCACTAAATTGTAACATTAAAAGTAACGATTCATTTAATTAATCATATAGTTTAGAATCAAAGTTTCTAGTAACGCCGGATAGGTTTTGGGTTTTAAAAAATAAGCAACTTGGTGAGTTGTTGTATCGTCGTGTTTTTCCAGCTCCAGCTCTACTCGACTCGAACTCGAAATTAGCAAATTGAACCGAGCACTTCACGAAAAGGAAAGGCCGGAAGATTTAGTGGACCGAAACAGGACACCCCACCCAGCCCACCCAGCTCTCCTCTGCCAACCGATGATGGAACACCGGCGATTGGAATTTGGAAATTGGGTAAGTGCTTCGGACGCGTCGCACGAAACCATTTCCAGTTCCTGGCGCAAAATGCAACAATCCCATTTTGTGCATTTTGTTCTTTTGCCTCCACACAACCGAACAAAACTCCAAAGTCCTCGACCCAACAGCATCTCACCTCCAGGCTTCCTTCCAAGATTCTTCGGCTTCCGCTAGAACTCCACTCCCCATCCTCTGATGTCTCCGTCGTAGCCGATGCAGTTATAATTCAGCTCCCTTCGGTTTCGTTCGCTCGCGCAGTCCTCCCTTGATTCTGGGATTGTGGCGTTGGGGAGTGTCAGCGTCGGCGAGTGACAGAGATGTCGAGTTCCATCGTGCTGTCGAACCCAATTTCGCACAAGACGCCCCCTTTCCGCTCTGCCCCTCGTCTGCTTCCGAAACCGAACCGACCCACCAGCTCAAGATTCCTCCTTGCCCCGCCGGCTCCGTCGAAAGTGTCCCGGCTTTCCCGGAAAGTTCTTGTTCGGACTTCTATCGGGGACAACGACGCGAAGGAGACTTCTTCTTCTTCTTCGAGCTTGCCTTTGGTTGGGGAGGACTCGGCGGTGTTCGAATTGGAAGCGCAGAAGATCGTGTCGTGGGTGTACTTCTCGGTGATTCTGGGAGTTGTTCTGTTCATTCTGAAGGTGGCCTGGCTTGATGGGTCTCCTTCAGGGTTGGGACTTGGCAAGGCCTTCATCGACTCTGTTTCTGGGCTCTCGGATAGCCCCGAGGTACTTTTTTTTTTTTTAACTCTCGGTTAATTCTTGGTTGGTGGGTACATATGATATAAATGTGAAGTGGAGGGAAGCTCTGGAGTTAAAGGTTAGGATTGAGTTCGTTAGCTCCAGATTTGTTGTGGCTTGAGATCATGAGTGGATGTGGGCTGGAATGGAAAGGGCTTGTTTGCTTGATTGAGCAATAGAGTTGGAGCTATGTGACCATGTGAGAGTATATGCCTTCGCAGAACATGGAATATGGATTCTGTGAAGATGTAAGAGCAACAAAGCATGAGTTTCTTTCTTCAATGTGAGAATTTGTTGATCAGTTCGTTCGCTTGAGAACGCAATGGCCAAAGAGATGGAACTTTTGCTTGGATAGGTGCCATAAGTTGTGGAATGAGGACATCTATTTTGTGATTTTGTTGGTGAATCTGGAGCCAAGGAGATGTCTCCATGATTAGAGCATGACATCGGATGTAAATAGTGTGGTGCATGGGTTGTCCATCCTATCGAAAGTATCCACAGTTTGATATGTTGAGTGATAAGGAAGTTAAGGGATTGGCTAACTAAGAGACATTCAGTTCCTTTCAATGGCTTGATGCAATTTACCTTTAAAAGATTACAAAACAGCATCTACAAAATGCATTTCAACCACTCATCTTCCTTTAGTCTCCTAAATTGAGAGAATTTGAATTTTTGAGAAAGAATTAGAAAAGGGAGGAGGAAGTGGAGGTCGATTGACATGCCAAAAAGTTCTGCTTCCTGTGTAGACCTTTGTCTCTAGCCCACTGCTAGCAGCGTTTGCATGTGCCTTGTTGCATGCCGGTACATTAGATTGCCCTTCCAACGTTGTTTCAGTTGCTCAAGTTTTGTAATGAATGGCTTCTCTTACCCTTCCAATTTTGCTGCTGATGCCTGCTTTATGCCAAATGCCATTGGAGTAGGATCTTGAAAACAGGAAGGTGATTTAACTGTTTCTTCTGCAGGTTGTAATGCTATTGCTCACTATCATTTTTGCCGTGGTGCATAGCGGATTGGCTAGTCTAAGGGATGCTGGAGAAAAAGTCATGGGTGAGCGGGCTTTCCGGGTGTTGTTTGCAGGCACATCTCTTCCCTTGGCTGTTAGCACTGTGGTGAGTTTCTTGTTTTACAGGTGGACAGTACACAAGTCCTCTGCTAATCTATCATTAAATTTGATGTTGGTGCATTGTCTCAATTTTCACTTCTCATGTTTGCATAATATGTTCCACAGATTGTTTGGGGTTCTTTTATTGAATCATCTGTGACTTTGCGTGATTTAGGTTTACTTCATCAATCATAGATATGACGGAGTACAGTTATGGCAGCTCCAGGGTGCTCCTGGAGTACATCAACTTGTGTGGCTCACAAATTTTGTCTCCTTTTTCTTCCTCTATCCTTCTACCTTTAACCTACTAGAGGTGGCAGCGGTCGATAAACCCAAGATGCATCTTTGGGAGACAGGAATCATGCGAATCACCAGGCACCCACAGGTATGAATTCCATCGTACTTTTATATTCACAATCGCATTTCCCTACCCAAGATGAAAAGTTGTTTGAAGGCGGTTTTGGTGACATCAGAATCAGGTGGAACCTGTTGCAATCTGCTCTCTCCTGTTTGAGCTCATGCATTGAATTTGAATCCCTACTTTAAAGGGAAAAGTGGATATTATTCTAGAATTTTCCTAAATGAAGCGAATTTGAAGAGGAACCACATGGATTCGACAGTTATAAATAATCAAAAGCCTAGTTTACCACGAGGCATGATTAAACCAGCTGTAATTGGTTGAGAGCATAACCCTCAGAAGGTTCCATTTTTTAGTGGCCTGGCTTGAGCAAGTTGCTTACTCTAGAATTTATGTATCTGAACTTTGGCGCAATGTTGGCACCACGTCCTGAAAAGTTCTTTGTAGTCTTGTAGACATAAATATTTCTCGTGAAGGTGAGCTATCTTGGAGATGGGTTGCGACCAGATTCTAACACCTACTACTTGACGGAACAGTCCTCTCTGTTTTGTGATTAATATTTTTTATGATAACCAAAAAATTCAAGTCGCAATTTGCAAAAAATTGAATTAAAAGTTAAAAAAAAAAAATTAGGGAGACTAGTTCCTGGAAAGAATGATTTGTGACAATAAAACGATGAAAAAGAGCTTGCTAATGACATATTCTTCACTCCAGATGGTTGGGCAGGTCATGTGGTGCCTGGCTCACACCGTATGGATCGGCAACTCCGTCGCCTTGGCTGCATCGGCTGGCTTAATTGGACATCATCTCTTTGGTGCTTGGAACGGAGATAGAAGACTATCCATCAGATATGGAGAGGCTTTCGATGCTGTGAAGAGCCGGACAAGCACCGTTCCGTTCGCAGCAATTATCGAAGGCCGTCAGAAGTTGCCGAAAGATTACTACAAGGAGTTCCTCCGATTGCCATACCTATCGATTACGGCATTGACTTTGTTTGCCTATTTTGCGCACCCCCTAATGCAAGCTGGTAGCTTTGGACTGCATTGGTAGCATGAACTGTACTTATCATCTGGAGAGCCAATGTTAGCATCTTCCAAGCTGTACATATCGGTTGCCTTTGTCCAAGGGTGGAATGAACACATTGCCAGGAAGCGGATCCCTCAAAAGATTAACAAATCCAAAAGAAGATAGTTTTTTACTGCGAGAGAAAAAACAGGAGTAAGAGAATGTGATGATTTTGTTCGAGCAGATTAGGTCATGTGCAACGATAATAGAGATCGACTTGCATGCAGTATGATTTACTTCAGATGCTAAAAATTTCGCCCGTCTATTCTGTCGTGATTGCAAGTTGATTTTTCTCAATTCAATGATCATTTATTGTGAGGTTTTCCGAATGAAGATGTATTTTTTAGTAGAGATTTCTCGCTTCTCTCTTGCAATCCTGAAATCTTCATAGATTCAATTTTCTATGCGAAATGTGAATGCAGAAAAAAAGTAAAAAAAAGAATTGTGCAAGTTTATTTTGGGGCCATTTGTTAGACAAACTATTTTTCTAGCAAGGTCTAATATCATTGGGGAAAAGTGCCAAAAAAGTTCTAAACATTTTGTCTTTGTGTCAATTTAGTCCTAAACATTTTTTGGTATAGATTTAGTCCTAAACCTTCTTACGTCGTGCCAATTCAGTTCTTTTCGGTTAATTTTGATTGGATTTTACTGACTAGACGTTGGCCGACTAACGTTGACAACTTTTAATAATATTTTAATATTTTTGAATTTTCTTTTCTTTTTTTCTTCCCCCTTTTTCCTCCAACCGATCGCCAGATCTCGGTGACCAGCCAGAGGCAACGGCTGGTAAAGTCGAGGTCGACCTCGCCGGCCACCTCACCAGATCCGACGAGGGCAAGCCTTACCGCACAAGCCGGCAAGGGCCAGCGAGGGCAAGCCCACTAGCTCAGCGCGAGGCCAGCTCTCCCCGCTCCATTCTCCAATCCCAATCTTGCCCTAGAAATTTCCTCCCTCCGCTCGTCATCGTCGTCTCTAGGGTTTTATGGGAGCTCAGGGGTGTCCTTGGTCGCACGGCTCCAGCCCCGGATTTTCGCCTGATTTCCCCTGCGGCAGCAATCCGTTGGACGAGGCTCGACTCTCACTAGATCCGGTGAGGGTGAGCCTCGCCGCCCAAGCCTCGAGGGCAGCCACGCGCTAGGCGGGCAAGGCTCACCCTCGCCGGCCATGGGCGAGGCTCAACCCTTGCCAGATCCGGCAAGATCGAGGTCTACCTTGCCGGCCGTCACCTCTAACTCGTTGCCAAGGTCCAGCGATCGGCTGGAGGAAGAAGAGGGAAGAAAAAAATAAAAAGATAAAAAGATAAAAGAAAAATAAAAAGAAAAAAATCAAAAATATTAAGATATTATTAAAAGTTGTCAGTGTTAGCGCCAAATAATGCCCACGTCAGCCGACCGACATCCAGTCAGCAAAATTCGATCAAAATTGACCGAAAATGACTGAATTGACATAACGTAAAAAAGTTTAAGATTAAATCGGCACAAAAAAAAAAGTTAGAACTAAATCAGCATAAAGACAAGAAATTTAGGACTTTTTTGGACTTTTCCTAATGTCATTGGCATACAGCTCATGCAAACTCTTCCGGAAGCCCCCATTTTTCTTTTCCTTTTGTCGTGGTCATTGTCATCGATACCGGAAGTCCCACATCTGCACGTGGCTGCCAACTTCAGTTTCACCGTATATCCTAGAGAGATTGTTCTTTCTTAGGGAACACATTAACAATTTCGATTTTATGAAACTATTGGGGTAGACATATGAGTTATGTTAGAGAAGTTCTGCATCGAAAAATTAATGTGATGTTGAGCAATTAATATTTCTTATTTGACCTATAACTCATTGGATTAATTTTTAAGTGAAGGCCAGTTATGATGACGGGCTCGGACTTGTGCTCTCTTTTTGATCTCCCTAGTAAAAGCCAAGTTAAGGTTTTAAACTTTTGCTTAAGGTATCAAATTTTTGTTATGCACTCTTAACAAATGATATCAGAGCTAATGGTTACGGTTTCTAGATAGGTAAACGTTCTGGTGTAGTAACACTAACCCGTAAAAATGAAGTTGGGCCAAAAGGATACTTGAATTACGGAGGAGTGGACTTAACACTGAAGCTCACACATGAATGGGAGATTATTAGGATACGTGTATGAGTTATGTCAAAGAAATGCTACATCGGAGAATTAATGTGGTGTTGAACAATTAATATATCCTAGTTAACTCATTACTCATTGACTTAAACTATCGGGCTTTTATTGCGCACTCCTAACATAAACCATTGAGACAAACAATATGCCAAAGAAGAACGTGGATCCTGAACTAACTTATTCTACTGAACAAGAAGAAATAAAGAAATAATTTGTGCGTACGCTCTTTCACTTTGATGATGAAAAGAACAAAGAAACAAAGAAGTGGAAAACTGGTAGCAGCTGACTAGGAAAAGCATCAGCAACCCCCTTGTCACTTTCCAAGAACCAATGAATCCTCCTTCAAAGCTCACATCCATCCACCCTTTTCTCCGCACACGTCTCGCAGGGAACTCCCTTGTCGAAACACTTCCTGGAAACGTCAGAATCACAATAATTTTCAGACCATTCCCGTCTACATTATCATCCGGACAGATTCAATTTTCTGGTGGTCCTCAGTCACCATTCTCTAGCTTGGAAGACAGAAAGATTGAAAAAGAAAACAGAAACTTCGCCCACCCAATTGCCAGATGTTGCCCCGACCGTTGGCGTCACGTCGATGGATAGATACATCAACCGACTTGCCACCTCAGAACTCCACTGCCCACGTGCCACCAGGTCGACCGATGCTGAATTTTCCTGAAACTAATGAAAACAACAAAAGTCGAGTTGCGCATGAAACCGCTACTTTGTGTCATCGATTGAATGCAATTTCATTTGATCATGCACGCGTTTGTAACTCAAGTAACACCGACGAGTTTCAATGATTTCATGTCCTATTTTATCTTCAACGGGCTATAGGATTGGTTTTGCCTTTGCTCCTTGACGTACGAATCGACTAGCAGCCCAAATTCAGGACAAGGTGGCCCCAACGTGAGGTTCCCATTTGAGGTCCGTCGATGTGCCGTGCCAAGCTGTACAAGATTGTGCCGAACTCGCAGCCTTAGAGAACCTACCTTGAGAGGGTTGCTGTGTAAAAACTCATAGATGATTTTGCAATAAATAAATGGAAGGAGATGGAAACATTCAATACACGATTCAAAAGTGTCATCAGAAAAACAGCCCCAGTTTGGCACCTACCTTTGTGTTATCGCATTAGGCCAATGAGAGGAAGGCCACGGGCAGTTTCAGCTTTTTGAAAAGACACCTCCCTCTGACTTCAGAAAGCCAAGCCTTTTTTGTCACGAGTCGCATCAAAAAGGAGCTACTTGCCTTCCCTTTCAGCTTTATTCCTCCGTGTCTAGACGTTTTATATATGGATCCACCCCAACCTCAGGCTCTGCCAATAGGCTAGAACTTCTACAAAGTTGCAGAACGAGCAATAGAGAGAGACGGAGAGAGTTCACTGAATACTTCAATCATGTGCCATCCACGGAACCCTTTGCTCAGCCTGAAAGACCTGTCGTCGATGTTACGAAGGCGGTACCCCGCGCACGCCCTCAGAGCGGCTCACGCCCTCAGAGCGACTAGAGCCGCTGACCAGGACGTTGGCAATGCCCGCGTGCCTGCAGCAGCAGCAGCATCAGCAACGGGAGGAACGGCTGGGGCCGGGGCTGATGGGCTTGGATCGAAGAGGAGATGCTTATGCTCGCCAACGCTGCACCCTGGCTCTTTCCGGTGTAGGCACCACCGCGCTGAGTATGCGTGGGGCGGTGCGATGGTGAGAAAACGACCAGAAGATACGTACAAACTATAGCTAGATACTTGAGAAAAAGAGAGAAGGAAACTGAGGCATGTCAAGCCTTTCTGTCTTTGAATTGCGATGCTTTTGTCCTTCCAGTTTTCAGTTTTTAGTAATGAAAAATGGGCGATCCGGGCAAGCCACTTTCTTTTGAATGTATGCGTGTGGTTAGATGAGTAACTTATCGAAAATCCATCTAATTCCTTCCGTCGGGTCACAGTCTCCCAGTCCCCCAGGAAAATAAGCAACAAAGAAGATCAGCCCCTCCACAAATTCCAAATCAGGTGTCCAGGCTTGGCATGGCTGCGTGCAACACTCGCCGGCGCATTGCAGCAGCTCCCTTGGTGAAAGCACCGTCGTGCCGAGCCAAGTATGGCATGGTAGCGCAGTACAGAAGTTGTACGGAAACTAGTCGTAAAAGAACATACAAGGGCGTTGATGCAGAAAACTCTTTACTTCCAGATTTTATCCTTGCTAATGAACTAAACAGTAGGAGCTCGGAGGCAAATTCGTAGCTTTGCCTTTCTATGCTTATAATTCACGTTTGTTCTTTCCTACAACCTTTATCTACAAACTGTGTCAACCCTTTTCATGAGAAGGACAATGGCAGAAAGAGACGTAGAAACAGGATAATTTGGGATGGAAGCGCCAGAAACTCTGCAGCAGAAAAATTGAGGAGAACAAGAACATCTAATTATACTGGTCGCTTGGATTCGTTAGTCCAACCTCAATATCCAAGGTCTGCATTTTAGACCGTTCGACAAGCAGTAAGTGGATATCCAGGAGAAATAGTCAGATTCAATATCAACGAAGACTCTGAGTATCAACCAACGAAATAATTGTGCAAATCATCAGCAAACCCATCATTATCAAAGAGTGTTATCCACCAGTCCAATTCAAGGGCTTAACCAAGGTGGACTATGCTTCTAGAAGCAAGGTCACAAGTTCAAATCCTGGCAAAGGCAATTTTCTTAAGACGATCCTCAAGAATCTATTGCCTTTGTAGTTATCCATTTGCAGTAGGATTGGGGAGAAACACCTCAACTTGATAGGCTTGAGATGCTCTAAAAAGCAAAAACCCTACATAGTTAAAACGAAGAAAAACAACGTCGCAGTTGGTTTAGCAAGATTATCGCAACACTTTCAACATAAACATAGCTCATCCAACAGAAGATTAAAGACACTGGACCTCCAATTCATGAGAAACATCCACAAGATAGAGTGTTCAAAAAAATAATTACTATAAGCAGATAAAGGATATTCATTTTGTATATACATGGAGTTACGGGTCCCGCTGCTCTATAAATTTTTGTATCTCATATTGTTTGTGTCATCATTTTCATGCTGAACTGGTAAGTAAGTGGCGGCTGAAAAATGCACACGGTCTACATACAGCGACGAGGACCAAGCTTTATCCCCAGTGCAAACACTTTGGAGTCCAGAGATGACGGCCTTCCACAATCACTGCAAGCATTTAATATTGGATAAGTATTCACTGCCTGCACTTTCTCCTCAGACGCAAATAATCATAGCCATCGAGGATTTTCCACTGATCTGCTGGGAGTGATAACTAAAATCTGTAAAACCACGTAAGCTGGTATAATACAAAGATATCCAAGAGACATTCGCTGAGGAGAGACTAAGTGACAATCAACTCTTTGCTGGCGAGGGATGAAAGAGCTCCTAGCAAAGAAAGAAAAAGAGAAGAAAAAATATCATTTAGTTTAGGCAGCAGTTTATCTGTTAGCTACACAGCATATAGGCCTATTCCTATATGCAACTAAGAACCGAACTATACAGTCATTGCATTCTTGAGTAAAGGATTTCACTTGATGTCCTACAGAACATTACCAAATCACACCACATGTGAACATGCGGATCAAGAAGTTATGACCATCTGATATCCTAATTGGAGAAACTAGTTTGAGCATGCAAAAACAAGGCATCTTGAGTAGCCAATACTAGTAGCTCACTCAAAAACCACACATTATCCGTCCACAAAGAGATGTTACATGTAAAATTGACATCAAATTGCAGAATTTCTCACCTCAGGAGAGCAGTTTTGATGGGCAATAGTCTGGTTCTTGACATTAACAGATATCTCACAAGATACCCTTGCCTGCATACATTTAAAGAGAAAAATATAAGATAAAATCAGTTAGAAAGCCATGCACATTTCAGTAGAAGACAAGTGACCATAATTATCAGTCACATTGCAGATGGCATGCTCCATTGAAGCCATGGGAAAGACAATTAATAGTCAGCACTCACTGGAGAATGGTTCTTTTGCACCATTCAACCAAACAGCTATGACTAGTATGGCAATGCACAAGAGAACATTATACATTGATATTCCCGTCATAAGGTTTATTTGTAAAGTAACGAACAGCATGCCTCATGAATGACAGGATTTTTAGGCCAGTAGCACGAAACCAGAAACAGAGCCACAAACTCAATCAACAAGAGGATATCATCGTTCAATCTAGAAGTGCAAATCGCAGAAAGGCAAAGTGCAATGACCAAAGCAGACAAGTTACTGACTAAATTAGCTATAAAAGAAATGATGAAGTAAGAGTCCGAGAATATCACATGTCACAAGAAAGAAGCCAGCTTGTGTCCTGGGAAATGCTAAATATCTCTTAGACAAATCTGAGTCCACAAAATGCTACATGTCAGTAATGGTATCGGGAGAAGAAAACATCAATAATCCAAAAGCATTCCCTTCACTTTGATGAGTAGGCTAACAGACAAATGATCGAGTGAGTGCACTCGTGCTAATTGCTAATCAATGTGCATCAATAGCGTAATCCCATTCGCCAACTCCATACATTTGCCAATAGGACATGAAGCAGCGACGTAATATAATCATTTCCCAAACACATCAGAATAACCTTCCTACTGCTTTAGCAGACCGACACCTACAGATCCTCCTGTATATCAAATTCCATTCTCTCTCACAATGCGCATAATACCCTCGTACCCGATCTCAGCGTGTTATGATGGTCAGCTCAAGATATTCATCATCCACAAAAGCAAACCTTTTTTCCACTACAATGCACATTGCCCTGGTGATCATACCAGCATCTCCCACCCGAAGTCCGGTGCATCACTACCATGGTGCTCACAAGCTTCCCACTTTACACAAATACAAGCTCTTAACAAAGCTCTGTCACTACACCTCCTTCAATACATCGAAATTTCAAATCCATGAATACTTCTATCAACGATTGAATCATCGGCCTTCGCACAGAAGCAAACGCCAGCAATTGCAATTTCACGCAAACCAAACCGAATCAGAACACTACACTCCGGAGACAAATTCGATACGGACGCCACAATTCGACGATCAGAGTCCAAAGAAACGCGATTACCTTGATGGGCAACTCGACGAACGAGATCCCCAACAACCCGTTGACTCTCGCGTCGGCGTCGAACGGCACGACGCCCTTCGCCAGGTCCTCGAGCAGGTAGAACGCGTCGTACACGACCCGGAGCCCGTCCAGGTCGAGCGTGGTGTCCACGTACGACGACCCGCGCGCCGCGATCATCTCCCCCGCCGACGTCACGGACCCGAGCTCCCTCCCCCGGTAGCCCACCGAGACGTTGAGCGTCCGGAGGTACATGGAGAACACGTCCCGGTTCCGGACCCGGAGGGTGACGTTGAAGGAGAGGTCGAGGGTGAGGGCCGGCGAGGTGGCGACGCGGACGCGGTTGAGCCTGATCCGGGCGAGCTCGACGATCGGGTCGGAGGGGAAGAGGACGAACCCCGCGGCGGCGGCGACGAGGAGGAAGGAGGCGGAGAAGCAGAGGCAGCGGCGGAGGCGGGGGCGGAGGGCGGAGCCGCGGCGGCGGGGGTAAAAGGGGAGGACGACGACGCCGACGGCGACGGCGTCGGGCGGCGGCGGCGGAGGAGGAGGGAGAGGAGTGTAGGGGAAGGCGGCGGCCGGGGCGGCGGCGGAGTGCTTGGAGGACATGTTTTGGATCGGCGATGAATTGACGGGCGACGTCGATTGGGGGGGTTTATTCCGGTGCGGCCACGCGACTCCTTTTCCCGTACGCTACATAGACGTGGCCCAGCTTTTGCGGTCCGATTGACCGAAGGTGCCATCGAAGGGTGATCGGTTTCCGAATTGGGCCGGTTCCGCCCCAGAACCGAGAACCGAACTGATAGGACCGGAAAGGTCCGATCCGGTTTCCAAATTGGAAAGATCCGATTTAGGGTTTCGACAATTTATTGGTCCAATCCAATTCGAGCGATTCAATTCCGCATTCGAAACAGAAAACCGGACTAATTATTCCCAATTTCAAGGAATTATTTACAACCGCTTGGGTTGGTCCAATTGGGTTCAATTCTTGAATGCACATCCCTCAGTGTATCTCTACATCTAAGATTTTTAATTCGAAATTACTTAAACTTTAATAATACTTGAATATTGACATTTAGATTCACGTATGAATTCATAGTTGCAATTTGAATATCTTAAATTTTGTGCAAAAGCAAAAAACATTTTGCTCTTACTTACTTTTAAGTGTCACGAACACGCATTTAAATTACATATGACCCCAGTTTGGTGAAATTGAAAAATCGGCGTTAAAAATTCAGCCAAAGAATTTTAGTATTCACATGTGCAACTGTTGAAAATTGAGATAAAAAGTTTTCCCATAATCATTGAAAATTTGATGACCAAGGACTACTAATTCTTTATCAAATATGGAAGTATGATCACTGTTGATAGGGGTTGTGTCGTGATGACATCTTGGATATTTTAACTCTAGCCCTCCACTTTCGCACGTGGCACGATACCAAGTCGCCATATACGTGGAATGTTATGAATGTCTTGAATTCTGGACACGATTGAAAGCATACCTTGGATGGTCATTGCAAAAAAAAAGATAAAGAAGACATACCCTGTTTGATTGGACATGTGACCGAAAGGAAAACATAATGACGTATGTTGGTCATTTTAAACACAAAGATAAAAAGAAAAGAGTACTATCCGCAAGGTGCTTGTAAGAAAGCATCTCTATCTTAGCAAAATAATCAACTTACTCGGCCGAGTAGTTTGGTTCAACCAATATAGTCTTAAATTTACTACAATTTTTCATATTCAATCCTAAGCCTTTTTTTTTATCAATTCAGTTATAAATATTTTGTAATTATGTCAATTCAGTCAATTCGTCTAATTTTGATCGGTCGACACCAACATGAACGCTGATGTCGACTAACATTGACTTGGATAATTTTTTAATAATATTTTATTTTTTGAATTTTTTATTCTTTTTTTTATTTTTTTCATTTTCTTTCTCCTTTTTTTTTCACCTTCTTCGTCATTCTTCCGATTGGCGACCAACCAAAGCCAAGCACCAACGAGGTCAACCTCATCAACCATTAGCGAGGGCAAGGCCACAACCTACCCATGGCCTGCAAGGCTCACCCAGGCTAAGGTTGCATGAGGTCGCAACCTTCGACCTCACGACCTCTAACAAGGTTAGGCATCGCCCATGGCTAGCAAGCCTCGACCCTCACCAAAGGCTACGCGAGGTTGTGGCCTTCGGGAAGGTTTGGCCTCGCCCATGGCTAGTGAGAGCGAGTCTTGTCAACCTAGTAGTAGGCCTAGGTAAGGTCACCCAAACATAGCTAGGCTTCCCCAAGGCCGACGAGGTCCCTCATCTACTTTGCCTTTGACTAGTCACCAATGGTGATTGGCTAGAAGAAAAAACAAATAGAAAGAAAATAAATAAACAAATAAATAAAATTAAAAATAATAAAATATTATGAAAATATTATCCGCGTCAACATCAGTCGTCATCAACATCAATGTCAACTAGGTAAAATTGATTGAATTGATTGAATTAACATAATTATAAAATGTTTAAAATTGAATTAACAAAAATAAAGACATGTTTACGATTGATGGGAAAAATTGTAAAAAGTTCAAGACTTTTTGGATAATCTTTTCATTTTCAAGTGATTTGGAGCTTTCTCGGTCATAGTTTTAAATCTCCCAATCGCTTGTCAATCTTAAGAAATCTCGATTTGTCCATAACAAGGGTTTTATCGTATAGCAGGCGTCGGTAGCAATGGCTCAATTCGAATGATATCACTATAGATTAAAACTATCGGCCGAAGAGGGCGGCCGATGCTGATCGCCTTTTGTCCAACTTTTCTTGATATTTGGAAAGTTAAAATGCCAAAGGGGGGAGACTTTTCAGCATGGAGAAACTGACAGGTGGCCGATCCAGGTAATGAATTGGGGGACCGAGCCATCATTCATCCCATCGATTCTTGGCCCCATGATAATGGTCCTTCTCAGAAGGCCCACGGCTCACCCTCTGATATTCCCATTCCCTTTCAAAGGGTAGAAAAACCCCCCCACTCTCTCTCTCTCTCTCTCTCTCACACCCACTTTCCAGATTTCAGCAGACATAATGTCTTGGATTCGCCAGTGCCATTCAAACCTCATCCCAAAAGTACTAGATTTTTTCAGTCCATAGAACTCAAGGATATGTCCAAAAGCAAAATCACCTCTGACCATCGTGACATAAGTCCATGTAGATGGGATGATTGATATTGCGTTGGATTTTCAAATCGTTGTTATCTTAGTTAGCTGTATAAGGAACCGTTTGAGCTCAGCTTTTCACATGTTTATATCTTAGTCAATTGGTGAATTACAATCAATCATTCTTTTCCGACGATTGAAGGCATTAGAACCATATTTCTTTTTTCTTTTTTTTAATTGACATAAAAAAAAAAAGCTAAAGCTATTAGTAGGCAGGCTAAATATAAATAGTACCATATTGAATTTCGTAAATAAATAATATGAGATAATACTTTAACATCCTCAGACATTCTTGGAACTTGATAAAAGCTGAAGAGCTCTTGAATGAACTTCAAACATGTACACTTGTAATACTCATATAGTATTCATCAACCTTTGTCCTGGACTAAAAGGGTTTGAAAGTCTCCAGATAAAACCCTCACCAGTTGCAAACCCTCACCAGTCGCATCCTATTGATTGGTCAGAAAAGCAGGCATACCCAAATCTGAACAGACAATCAGATTGCTGATAAAGCCTTTAGGGCTACCTCATATTGCACAATAAGTCGAGTTCACAAAGTTAAAAAAAGGCATAGATCACAAGTCACGAAAGGCCTAATCTTTCAGAAGTTGAAAAGGCACATCATCATAGTCACACAACACCCTCACGAGGTTCACGCAGAATCAACAGACTTGGGAGAGAGGGAGCTGACAGATGAGCTAGTGCTGTTTTTGGACGTCGGCATCGAGTTCGACCGCTTCATAAAGGCCGAGGACCTTGCGCGGTGAAAGCGGCACCGGAACGAGCCTTCGTGCGTCGTCGGCGAGCACAAGCACTGGCCCTTCGGCGAGCTCAGCGGCGCAGCCGTGGCCTCTCCTTTGGGGGAGGTGCTTACGCTGATGCTTTGCTTGGAGGCCATTGGAGGGTGGCTGGAACCAATGAAAGTTCAAAACCTTTTGTATGAAGATGACAATAAGGAGAGAGAGAGAGAGAGAGAAGGAGAGAGAGATGGTGAAGATATGGGGGACTTTGGGATGATAAATATGGAATGGGCGAGGTCAGAAGAGAGAATTCGAATTGAGTGGGCATTATTTTAGTCTATATATGGTTTGTCCATATTGTAACTGACCATAGATGTGGCCACGTCCATGTATCAATAGGTTCTAGCCCCCAGTTTAAAGCCTAATCGTGAAGGAAAAGTAGAACGCGTCTTTTTAACTTTTTCCATGTTCATGTTATTGGGGGGCGTCCAACGTCAGTCCGTGACAAATTAAAAAGTAACTAATCTATAAATTTAAGGAAGTAGGTCTACAAAGGGGAGAGAAAATACGTACCTAAGATTTAGGATATAATTGACGTGTAGAATCAATCGAGAACCTTTGAGGATAAGGATGGCCCAATTCATCTCACTAGGTTTATAGTCAATTAGCTAAGTACATCCGATGCATATTATATATATTAAAATAGGTGAAGTTAGTAGATGCAAAAATCATATATCACATAACAGCGACTTGTTAAGAAGCGGATATATGGAAATATATAATCGTAGAAATTACTTGCACAGCATACTACGCGAATGATTGATCCATTTTACCGGCACGATAATCGATTAGGGCACATGTTGACTCGAGTGGCTACATGAAGAGATGAGGTTCTCATGTGGGGGGTTCATGTGGATCTGGCTCATTGCGCACGTAGCAGATTCTCTCCTCCCTTTATTGATCTCCAACCACTCTGCAAAATGTCAAATGGATCCGATCCCTATTCTCTTTCCAGTCCACAAATTATACAAAACTCATCGAATCAGAGAGTAATTCCGCGTTAGATCTCGGACCATGTGAGCTCCATCAACGGAATTTGATGCCATGTTATCAAACAACCATTAGCTGAAGCTCTTCTGCTCATCATGTGATGCCTCTTTCCACGTGTCTTTCACACCACGAAAAGCAACAAAGGGAGCACCTGCTTCGTCACTACAAGATGCATGAATCTTTCGACAGGTGACTGTGGAGTCTGTCGCACAGGTTGATGTCCCAGAAACCCTAATACACTAGCAATGCGAACGATGTCTGACACGCGCGCAGGTTGCTGAATCTCGTAGCAATATATTATCAAGCTGCCTCTCGTGCAATCAGCTGGACTAGTAAAGTATCATATGCGATAAGGCATCTGGAGCTTCTGAACATGTGATGGCCATGGATCTTCTATGGCTCTTCATTTGGACCCCAAAGGACATGCTACATCCCGCAACAGAGTTGCACTCAAACGGACAAGGCAAGTCTCTCCCTTGATTCCCTCCCTAATCCGATATTATTGGAAATATGACTTTTGAGTTTTAGCATCCAGTCCGCACACGGCTTCATCGGAAGTGACGCAGATGTGGATGTCAACTGACTTTACCTTTGAATTTTTAAAAAATACACATTTTTCATTGACTTACTTCTTCATGTGCACTGTCTCATATAGAAATTATTAGCTCTCAAGAAAATCGATTGTCAACCTACAAAAGAGAATCGAAGCAACTGGTTCATGGGTAGACCACAATCTTGTTCAACTTGTTTGTTGTTTGTCAAAAGAAAATGTTATGATGTAACATCATGTTGTGGCCTTCAAACACGAGAAGGCCTACACTGGTCAAATGTTCGGGCGGGAGTGTTTTCATCTTAAAGTCCATGATTCAGATTTTGGTTGGTGAAGTTTTTATTTTTTTCATTTGAATTAAACAAGAAGCGGATCCCCGGCAATTCCGACCCGAAACCAACCGATTGTGTCCCAAATCGGGCTAGACCCGAATAGCTCAAGCTGTCGAGTTAAACTAGCTCATTGCACGCCACTCGTCACATGATGTAACCATGGCACTTAATGCCTTCTCAATGGCAAGAGCTTGGGAGCAGAACAAGATGAGAGAAGGTGGGATATCCTGATCCATGATGTGAAATGTTATCAAGTCGAAAATTTATTTTTTAAAAAAAAGGGTTATCAAGAGGTTGAGGCCTCAAGGCCAAATGTAACTCATGACATGGGCAAAGCTCTAGTCAAGCCTGTCTACCAAGGTTTAAGAATCTGAATGGCCCGGCCCACCCATGATGAGCGATCTGGCATCTAGCCAAGTCATTCTGACATACGCACGACGCCTCCATTTGGTACTTCAATAGTGCTCAATGTTCATTAAGGGTGTGTTTGGTAACATTTCTATTTAAAAATTATTTCAGAGAATAGAAATAGAAAAAAAAAAAAATTTTGTTCTGAGAACAATTTTTTAACGAGGAAGAACACGTTTAGTAAATTTGTTCCAGAATAGAAAAGGAATGTAAAACACATTTGGTAAATTTGTATAATTTTTTTTGTTTCTTTTAATTTTTTAATAGTTTTATTTTATTTTATATTTTTCTTTATTTTATTTTTTTTTTTTTCTTCCTTTTGGCCGGTTGGCGGCCTCACCCAAGAACGGCGACGCTCGACCTCGCCGAGGGCCGGCGGCGCCGGCGAGGTCGCCAGGCCATGGCCGAGGCCAAGCCGGCGGCCAAAAAAAAAAAGAAGAAAAGAAGAAAAAAATAGGAGAGAAAAATTGTTTCTCGAAAGTGTTACGAAAAACAATAAACAAGTTTTTTTTTTTTTGCTTTTTTCCAAATTTGTTCGTAAAAAAAAAAAATAGATTTGGAACAAAAATGCAAATAAACGCATTTCTATTCTTTTTTTTTTTATTCTGGGAATAAAAAAAAGAATTGTGTTCATAACCAGAAATAAAAAATACAAACAAACAGGGCCTAAAAGTCTCATCTCATCCACCTGCTCAAGAACTTTCAGAGAGTTGACCAGCTCTTTTTCCGTATGCAGTTTCCAAGTCCTTGCCATAATTAAATCAAAGTGCGCCAAAAGGGAGTGCGGGAGTTTCAGTAGGGACAAATTAATGTTCCATATCCACTTTCGAACAGCATGGTGAAGATTTCCCTATCAAAATCAATTCCCACCCAAAAAATCATTTTAAACTGGAATGCTTCTCATTGGCCAAACTCTCGATCGCAAGTCCGAGAAAAGCACAAAAACATCCCAAGTTATCTGACGGCAAACACGCCACGGTGTGAACTTAGTTCGGTCTAGAGCACTACCTAACCGCTGTACAAAGAAAAAAACATGTTAATAGTACTTCATAGAGAATGTAAACAGGTCATGTGTCAGCTCAGATTTTCCAACATGTTGTGTTGTGAACCTTTCACATGATTTGAATGTCTGAACTAAAAGCAAGATTCTTCTCCACCAGAAGAGGATCAGCAGCCGCCAACAGTTTTCACATTTTGGGGGTGACCTCAAATCAAAAAAAGCAGACGCCATGATTATGCTTCCTCCTCTCCGGCGGCTTCTCTGTTTTGCACAGATTTTCCTTGAATCCTGACTAGAATTCTCCTTGGGACATCTCTTTACCATGTTATGATGATGACTGACAAAACCCGGGTCAATAATTGCAGGGAGATTAATCATAGTCATTAATCATAAGGATCTCACACGGATCTCTTAGGCGCAAATCCATACCTGTCCTATTGCGAAAGCCATTTTGAAAAACTGAGCAGATGTTGGTGCACCTAGGGCTAGTGCTTGTCTCACGGAATATGCACATACTTTCAGACACTGAACAAACATGACGCGAAACTAATACGAGAATGGAAAACGTGAAGCAAATGCAGCTGCTTTGAAATAGAAACTGACATGATTCGGGGCAAGTTCTCCGCGACTATTTACATCTTCATCGAGTTGCTGATACTTCAAGATGGTTCTGTTCTCAGACAATCGTCTTTCTTGATAGTTTAAACTATTGGGCAACGGGCCATTGTATATATCAAACTAATCTCGTTAACATTGGCCAAGGGATCAAATCGAATATTTATTAGCCCAACAAGACAGAAGAAGTCAACTTTCACCCCGACTACACTGCATCAGCTGAAGACTACTCGGCCAAGTGAAAGATGCACTTGGACTTGTAGAAGAAGAAAAGGCAACGGTTTGATTAGGTCAATTCTGTCTGCTTGCAAGTTACAACACGTTAGATACAATCCCTAGTCCTACCGTCCTAGCTAGTCCTCCACACGAAGAAAACGACGCAAAAAAGCAGCACTAAATAACCAATCTCCCATTAAGCTAATAAATAAAAAAAGACTGCTTCTCTCGTAATCTTGGAATATCCCATCTTTTAATCTCTAGCTGGATTGTCAAAGGACAACCTTGCATGAATGAGTCCGCTAATTCAGCCCCAACCACTCGATTCTGTCCCTACGCAATACAGCCATAAGTAGATGAACATGCAATCTTCTAGAAAAATTTGCAGGGCCCCTCATGTTCCTGTTTTTCAAAGTAACGCCTGAACGAACCCTGTTGTTTTTCTTTTGATCGTTTAATGCGTAAGGATGACACTGAATGATGAAATGATCCCTGCCACAAAGGGAATTAATGCGGGGGAAAAAGAAAAAGTCAAACCACATGAGAATTGTTAAGCACTCAATGGTATATAACATGACTTTACAGGTGCCCCACTTTGAAAATTTGAGCACGAAATCTGCAAGTGTAGATTAGTCTAATGAGAGAAGATAGAGAAAAAATGATCTTGCAATAGCCCCAATGAGAAAACTCCTAGGCCTTTGTCTTTGCCTCTTGTCCAAGACAATCTCGCAATCTTGAACCAGATGAGAGCCTGAAGCAAGAACTGGTGCAAGATACTAATGGTCATCTTTCTTGCAGAGGAAGATGGCAAAACTCGGAACCCTCCTTCTTGTTCTCTTGTTCTCGTTCACCTCCAGAGCAGAAATTATATTCCAGCTGACGCAGGGCCAACAGCTGAGGGACTGGGAACACCTTCTTGCTCCAAAGGGTACGTTCAAACTAGGCTTCTTCAGCCCGGGCTCTTCGAGTTACCGATACTTGGGAATATGGTACAGCAAACTACCGCATAATCCCGAAGCCATCTGGGTGGCGAATCCGAACAATCCTATTTCCAATTCGTCTGGAGTTCTGAACTTGGACAGTGATGGACGATTGAAGATAACCGCAAATGGTGGCCAGACGATTGTGGTGAGTTCCAATGATCCGGTAACAAATAAGGTGACGCTCACTTTGCTCGATACCGGGAATTTGCTATTGAGGGAAGTGAATTCTGATGGAACAGTGGGAAGGGTTTTGTGGCAGAATTTTGATTATCCATCAAGCACTCTACTTCCAGGGATGAAACTGGGTTTAGATATAAAAGCCAGGACTAACTGGACACTCACCTCATGGCTAAGCGACCGGGACCCAGCTCCAGGAGCTTTCCGTCTGGGCGTGGATCCTGGAAGCGCCAACCAGCTAGTGATTTGGCACCGCGAGGAGATATATTGGACCAGCGGAGCATGGGAAAATGGAGGATTTCAGATGGCACCTGAGCTGACCCGAGATAAGACTGCATATGAGTTCAGCTTCGTGTCCGATGAAAACGAGAAGTACTTCACTTTCTCTTTGAAGAACAATTCAACCATCACAAGGTGGGAAATTAATCTATGGGGGCAAATAGTACAGTCCACTCTGGCCAAGGATGGTACTACTTGGCTCTACTCAAGTACTAGTTCATGCAACTCGAATGGGAATTACTCCGGTGCTGTGTGTGTAGATCAAAAGCCGTCAGCTTGTCGGAATGGCTCGGAGCTGTTTGTGCCACAAAAAGGCTACTATAATAAAGGGGAATTGCTTTATTCTGACCACAATTCGAGCTTGACCCTGAGTGATTGCCATTCCATGTGCTGGAACAATTGCTCTTGCATAGCTTTTGGGAGTCTTTTTACCGATGGAACTGGATGTGAGTTTTGGAACAAGGGAGGGACATATATTCCCAATGATAACTTTGATGTTCTCTATGTGCTTACCTTGGCTGTCGACAATGGTATGTTCTAAATCCATTGTGCATATCGTGATATACTCTAGCCTTGTGTTTTGCTCTTTATACTTCTAAACTCTCTAACCAATACTTGGATGCAAAATCCCTAACTGCGACGAAGTTCCAAGCTGAGAGCCCCCTGTTACAGCAGCTTGCATATTGTGAAATGGGTGCATGATGGAACTCAATAAAGCTATTGGCAATGCTTTTATTTAGAATGGCTTTCACAAAATTAATTCTGATTTGCTATGGATTCCAGCTGAAGGAGGTCCAACAAGCAAAAAGAAAAACAGGTGGTGGGTATGGTTAGTCACAGCCACTGTCCTAGCTGCAGCTACGCTAATATTGGGTTATCTTCTATACTTAAGGAAGAGAAAGCTAAAGCTTCTGCAAAACGATGGTTGGGCTTTAGATTCTATTGATGATATTTACTGGGTAGGTATTTACAGTAAAAGCCTAAATGCTCTCTGTTTTATCTGCAGAAGGGGTGGAAACAAAGCAGGACCATGCATTGCTGAACCAACAGATGATGCTCTCTAATAAATTCGGCAGCTCAGATAGGCTGAAAAGGAGTAAAACGAGGCACAACGACTTTCAGCAGTATAGCTTTTCTGAGGTAGATGCTGCAACAGATTACTTTGCACCTGCTAACAAGCTGGGAGAGGGAGGTTTTGGACCAGTTTACAAGGTAAAAAGACTATTTTATGATTCCAAATGCCATCTGACAGATGATCAGTGAGTGCTGAGAGGTTTACCAAACGTAGGGTATCCTGCCGGATGGACGACAAATTGCAGTGAAAAGGCTCTCAAGAAATTCAGGACAAGGGCTGGAGGAGTTCATGAATGAAATTACATTGATTGCTGGACTTCAACACACAAATCTGGTTAAGCTACTCGGTTGCTGCGTTCAAGGTGAAGAGAAGATGCTGATCTATGAGTACATGCCAAACAGAAGCTTGGACTCGTTTCTATTTGGTGAGTAGATAGATCGGTTAGATCGGTTGGGGGTCTCAAATAGTTATTCATAGTGGATTTCCATTGGCGTAACTAAATTATTTTGCTGACTGCCAACTGAATTTTCAAATAAAAAAATGACAGATTCAGTGAAAAGGAAAGTACTGGACTGGAATAAGCGCCTGAATATAATCGAAGGTGTCGCACAAGGGCTGCTATATCTCCATAAATATTCAAGACTGAAGGTCATACACAGAGATTTAAAAGCCAGCAACATATTACTCGACGATAATATGAACCCCAAGATATCAGATTTCGGGATGGCTAGGATTTTTGGGCAGAATGAATCCAGAGCTAACACCACTAGGGTAGTTGGAACATAGTAAGTACAGTATCTCTAAGCAACACTCGCACAATTCTATCAAAGTTCTCTTGTAGACGGTTCTTACATGTTTTGACATTTTCCTGTTATGGCGGATAACAATGTGCAGTGGTTACATGTCTCCCGAGTATGCCATGAAAGGAATATTCTCAGTGAAGTCTGATGTCTTTAGTTTCGGAGTTCTACTTCTGGAGATTGTTACTGGCAGGAAAAATACCGTTTTCACATCATCCACTCCTGTTGGCCTCATAGAACAGGTATGTGGTTCAAGTTCAGACATATCAGAATACTCCGCTTGCAAATTTGATGCAAATTCTGACATTTTTTATGAATAAAAAACTAATTGCAGACATGGGACCTATGGAGTCGAGGTGACATTTTGGAGTTGATGGACCCATCTCTCGGTTCCTTGTGCCCGAAGAATGAACTAATCAGAATCATCCATGTTGGTCTTCTCTGTGTTCAAGAGGGTGCTGCAGATAGACCGACAATGTCAAATGTTATTTCGATGATTACAAATGATAGCGTCTTCCTACCAGATCCAAAACAAGCAGCATACTGCATAGGCAAAAGTGAATCTGGAGAATCATCCAGCGGGAAGTCGAATCTTTATTCCATCAATGATGTATCCATATCAATAATGGAAGCGAGATAGAAATAGTCCTTGATACATCACATTAGTATTCTAACAGTTCCTTTCTTGATGAATATTCTGTATAGTATGAAGCCTGCCCATAATTCCCATTTCCTGTGTCAGTTGAGGCTATATCAAGTGTGACTCCCTCTAATTATGACTAGGCGCAGGGATTCAACTATGCAGTAGTTAGTGAGTGTTTGTAATTGATAGTTGTTAACAGGATCATTCAGTTCCTCATTGAGTGATGCTTGGAAACACTGGTCAGGTCTCGGGAAGTAGAAATACTGTCCTTTGATCGCAGTAACAAATTGAGAAGTACACAAATCAATATCCTGCTCTAGTTGTGCCAGCGCCTCTTGTACTGGTTTGGTTCTTTTGCTTGCTGATTGGCTTTCTTCTATCGGCTTCCTTCCAATCTCTATGAGCATGTTCATTGAGAGTGTAAGTTTTTTTGAAGCCGAGGGTTGTATGGTTTTCCTTCCCCCTTATATCTATTTCTTACCTTACCAAAAATATATATGTATATCCTGCTCTAGCATCTAAAATCCAGCGAAATTTATCCAGTGAAATTTCTCAACGTATTTTGAGATTCTCGGTTTATATTGTATTTAAGTAGGCATGATAGATCAGGCCTACTTGTGACAGACATACTGAGCAGTTGCTTGCAAATAATGTCCGAAGGTGGAGCGACGTTTGAGTGCCTAGGTGTTTTCCACTTACTGCTTCTCGGGCAAGTCCCTCTCTTCCTTCTCAGGATTCTCCTCTTCTTCTTCTTCATCCTCCTTCTCTAGCGGATCATACGCCAATGGTGGTGATAATGGTGTCTTCTGGGGTCTAAAACAAGGGAAGCACTCCTGTAATGTTTATAAGCATACTGCTTATGATGCTAATTACAGAACGTTAGAAGCAACTTCACTTGAGTATTAGAAAGACAAAATTCCTAACTGAATGAAGGTTCAGTTGCCAATCTGCAGCAACTGATGTTTCTCCTGAATCAGCATATGTAAGCTTGAAAAGAATTCCAGCAGCACAGATAATGATCTCTCTCCTTCCCGACAAACGGCACTAATGTGGTATTCCTTTGAGCATGGGGCTGACCTACATACACTAGGAATGAAATTCCAGAAGGTTTGATTAGACTTGGCATCGTTTGTCGATGCAAAATACATACTTTGCCAGTTTATTCCTCAGATAAGACTGACTTCATTAAAACTAAACAAGAATTAGTCTTTTGCATGGACCAAGTTCTGTAAGAAGCACTAACTTATGGCTTTGGCCTTACTCTTCCATGAATCACGACCGGGACAATTCAACTATTCCCTTCTTGTCAGGCTTCTGATTCCACTTTCAGCCATATTTCTCTTCTCAAAACCATCCTAACACAGATCGAACTTCACAAGCTCAAGCGACTTCCAGAGCAACAGCCATACTATTTACGTAGGAAATTACCTGTAGACTAGCCAAACGGAGAGGACGTACTCGCGATGGAGAAGTCAAGGGGGTTCCGGCAAGTCAACTTCGCTCCCTCTGGAGCCAACCGGCACCCTGCGGTGGCGACTCTGCCGCGCTCTGCTACTCCTCAACCGCCACAACCCGCATGTGGAAACTCGCTCCACGCTGGGAACAGAGCATCTGCAGGAGCCAAAACCGCACGCATTGCAAAAGGAAGTCAAAGGTGACAACGCAGAGGGAGTCGCAGACGCAGAGAGGCACGTCAACGCCATCACCTCCCTCTGCGGGAGAGGCGTCTTCTCCTTCTCCTCCTTCAACTACACGCATGGCCAAAGAGAAGACGGCGAGACCAGAGTCACCAGACACGCTCCTCTCACCGAGCATACTGCGCATCAGCACCGCCATCTCAACTGAATCGGTTTTTCGGGTCCTCAGGAACTGCGGATCATCATTTGATGCCACGGTCGAAGAAGCCCGCTATATTTTTAGGTCGTGACCAGTTCAGATGGTTCAGTTCATGGAAGGGGTCAAAGAGTTTGGGAACTCCATTGTTGAAGCTTCAAAGGAGGATTGAAAATCGCATTAAGCTGGTATGGGAGGGTATAAGCTATTTGCAGACGTAAAAAAGGCTACAACTTGCTTCACACCCGACCCGATGGAAACGCTTGTTGAGAATAATTGCACCGCTAGAATAAATACAACTTCAGCCAAAGTATGAGTCAGTGTGCTTTTGTGCTCTGTCATAGTATCTTATGAAGATGCATGTAAATCATGTCTTGCTTTAGTCTTTTATTGTCCTACGATTGAGTTGTTAAAGATTCGTCATACCCTTGGCATCACCTGTACGATGGTTCCATCCTACAGTTGCAAAATAACACCAAGTTCGGATAATCTCAATATAATCCTAAACACTTCCCTAATCTTCCTTGAAGTCCGGTGAGTTAGATGTTTAGAGTGGCACTTTTAGCTTGATAAAGTGAATTGATTACGTAAATATGCTCTCCACTTGCCACTCCTTGGACAAATCAAAAAATTTCTGCAACTTGAGATACTTATGGGATAGATTCGTGATTTCTAGACTAACTAAACACAATCCCTTGTTAAGGCCAAGGGAGGGCCGTGTCTATGGGATAGAATATCTGTCTCAGAATTTCATGAGCAGTGTTTATGGGATTGCCAATTTCGATATCATTGTCCTTGGTATCAGGTTAATCCACGATTAGCATGCAACAATTTGACACTGACAGCGGATGAGAACTATTCTGAATTAGCAACTAGCAACAGAGAAGGTGTAAATAGCATTTATAGACCCTGTTCCGACATATTTATGCATAATTTCTCCTTTTTGTGCCTCTTCTGTGCTAAGCCTTAAATCCTTTAAAGTCTGTGCAGTGTAGCGGCCTCTTAGCCTGTCAACACTTTCCAAACTACTATCAGAACACAACAGCGACAGGTCATTGTGCTGCGTAAGAACCATGCAGCTTGCTATGCCCTGAATTTAGAATTGGCGATGCGCTTTCGTGCTAACACTGATTTAGCCATCACTGATGATTTGCCTTCATCCTCGCTATCATCGCTATCCAACACGATCACTGAATCTGGTGTGGGCAACTCTTTCAGTCCCTTTTCGGTAATTTCCTCAGCATATTTCACATTTTGATCTCGATCTAACCGCTTCTTCCGTTGACCATGGTCTGGCTTCACAAGCTTTGAGTCAAAACAATCTCTAGAGACAGCCACAGAGCAAGAGAACTGACTGTTGCGCTTGTCACTCTCTTGCAGTTGAGTTAGAGGACCTGAGGATGACTTCTGCCGTGCTACCCTGTTCATAGAGGGGTCAAGGGGTCCTGAAAACTCTACTTTGTCAGCTGGACCAAGATTCTCCTTAAATTCTGTGTCTCCTTTTTGGTATGAGCCCTTGAGTCCGAGAGAAAGCTGCCTCCCACCAAGACACAGCTTCTTACGCTTCGTACCAGCAGAGCCATCACATTTATTGTCACTCCGATCATTCTGTGACTCCACTTCAGTTTGCCTACCATTTCGAGGCATTTCTGTAGAACTTTTTGATGAATTATCAAGAACATTTGAGGGCAATGACCGAGGCATCTTGAGCATCTCTGCTTCAACACCACTGAACAACTGGCACAAACCTGAAGCTGTGGACGGATGCAATTGCTCACTAAATAATTTCTCTGAAGAAGTACAATCCACAATCCCCTTTTCTGAAGTACTGGATTGATCTAGATGCTTCCGAGACTGCACCGGAAAAGGATCTGAAGTCCTAAGAAGAGAATTAGGGCTTAATGAATGGTAGCAAGGCACCACAGCCGCCTTGTCATGGCCACGATTGTCCTGGGATACATCTTCTCGTAATGCTAATGATGAGTTCTGGGCCATTCCATCTGGAGTTTTGTAATTGCTTCCTTCTCGGACACCTTGCTCATCTCTTGCTTTGTCAACATCCAAACATTTCTCATTATTAGATACAGACTCCGAGGGATTACACTTATCATTCACATCCCCATCACCATCTTTTCTCTGGCTTGAGCTTGAGCATATCAGTGAAAGTTTCCGAGTGAATCCACCTACATTCTTTTTAACAGTTTCAAATTCATTGACTCTATCATGAGTTTCCTTCATACTACGGTCACCTTCCATCTGCAGCACAAATTAAATGAAGTGCCGAGATAAGTCAGTAAACAAAGAAGAAATTTGACCAAGTACGATGCTGTAATTTCAAACTCAATGCCGAAGTTTTTCTCTCTCTTTGGAGCCATAAAAACATCAAAGAACATGCAAAAACAGTATGAATCCAGCCAACGCCCCAGATAGAAGATGGTTTCATTATAAAAACAATCATATCTTATAGTGCAACCATGACATCAAGTTGCATATTTGCAATACCAAGCTTGGACTGGAATTTAGTTCTGCGCATGGATTGTCACATGTGCTTCCACTAGCTCCAGCCTTGGCATATTTCTGAGTCATGTATCTCGCCTTCTCATCAAAAGCTTGTCTGTTATACTTATACTCCCTGCTCTGCACATTCAAGCATATATGTCAGGCTTCAAGGTACTTCATCCTATAGGGTGAACCGGCCGACGTAGTTAGCAGATTTACTCACTGCTTCGCACATAAGACCATCATCCGGATTTGGCTCGCTGAGTAACAACCCAATACTTGTTAATACAGTTGAAATGTTCAGCGATGGTTGCCATGCCCCCTGTTTGGTTACCAATACGAGCATACTAATAAGGATATCAATAAGCAACAGACACATTCATACAAACTCAATGCCAACCACTGGCAATGCAAATCATTGACGACAGCAACTGTGACAACCACTGCTACGCAGCAGCATCGGCAGTTGAATAGGTACATGACAGATTGCAAAAGACCATTAGCATAGATGGCTTTTTAGTACAGAAAGTGTACTCCTGTAACAGATCCTTGTCAGAGACAATGATCTAACTACAAATAGGGAATACCCAAACAAATTATTGAAATTAACACAACATGCAACATTGCAGTCAATGCGAAAAACTATCGGTTAACAGAATGACATGTTACATCAACACGAGAAGAATACCACGAGGCGCTAAATTTAAGTGCCAATTGACAAGCCCCATTTTCACTGTATATGAAAAGGAAATGGGATTGAAAGTCGTTTGCACTAAATGAACAGCTAATTTGGGCTCGCGAACTAGAGTATGCGCCCCTCCGGATCCACCTTTATGACCAACAGCAAAAGATATAGCATTTTCCTACAAAGCAACTCCCACAAGGACAATCACTTGAAAATGCGATTCCTCGAAATCTGGGAGCCCCCAACTACTCCAGCAATTCCCATCTAAATCTAGCAATGGCCGAATGCAGAAAAATCTAATTCGAACGTGACGGAACGCGCAAACTACACAGGTCGCAGCAACGCAATTCGAATGAGAAACAACCCCAGAGGGAGACTCACTTTGGGCGGGAGGTTGAGGATGTCGAGGCAAATCCTGCCGCCGTTGTCGATGTTGGGGTGGTAAATCGGCGTCTGGAACGTCACGCTCGGCGGCTGAAACGGGTAGCTAACAGATTCCACAACAAAGCCAACTCTCTCATCTCACAAACCAAAACAAAACCCCCAAAAAAAACCAAAAAAAAAAATTGAAAACGCACCGTTCGGGAATCTGGATCTTGAGCTTGAAGACGCCGCCGGCGTACACGGACTCTTCGGGGCCTTCGATTTCTGGAACGAACGACACCCGACGCGATCAGTGATTCGGTAGCAAAAACCAGCAAAAATTAGGGGAGGGGCGAGGGGGGGTGCTTACGGGCGAGGATGGTGGAGAGGGAAGGGAGGTCGGAGGAAGGGGAGAGGGAGGGGAAGGAGGAGAGGGAGGAGGGTCGGCGAGGAGGAGCTTCAGCTCCTTCTGCATCCGCAGGCTCAGCCTCGCCGCTTGCGCCATCTTCTTTCTTCTTCTTCCTTCGTCTGCGGGAAAGTGGGGATTTGGTTCGGTTTCGATCAAATGGAGAGTGCGCGCGGGAAAGAAGCGAAATTCGAGAAAAAGACTGTTTTTGAAAAGAGGGGAAATTATAAGAGATGCATGAAAAAAATAAAAAATAAAATAAAATGAAAAGGGGAAAACTTTTGTGTTGAGAGTGGGATTTGAACCCACGCCCTTTCGGACCAGAACCTTAATCTGGCGCCTTAGACCAACTCGGCCATCTCAACGTTGGTGTCATAAGCCTTCGCCCAAATATATTGATATAAAAATTTCTGGAGTTAGATTCAGATTCTCGAGGGGGAGACAAGAGAGATAGGATATTTTCGATTGATTTGATAAGTTAAAAAGGGTATAGCTAGCTTTCTTTCTGTTTTTAATTTCTCATGACTAGCGAAACCTCACACTTGATAGTGAAAAATAAAAAACTATGTACAAAGAGAGATTATTATTCAAAAATGTATTAAGTTTTGAAAAGAGAGTTTGAATGACTGTAACTCGAGAGATAAGAAATTTAAATTCAATTTTAAAAAATGAAATGTTTTATGTGGAAGCAGACAACTATCTTATTTATTTAAAGTATGATTTAGCTGTGGACCAAAAATGAAAAGTACAATTTTATCCATCTGTCATCCTTTATCTTTATGATACATGTTAGCATAACAAATGGGCATTCGAGAAAATTTTGGATAAAAGTTCGATGTTGAGGTGACCTTTGAGATTTGCTTTCATAGAGTATAGATTTATATAGTATGGATTTATATAGATCTTGTAAAAGAGATGTGGGGTGCATGATGGTGATTTTTTATTCCTTGTAATGAAGATTGACACGTGCGTTTTCATAGCTTAGTTTTTTTTTTTTTATAGAATCTAGGGTTTTGCAAATGTTTTGGCTGCCAATCAATTGAGTTCGCAACGTTTTAACTTGGCCAATTAAGTTTTCGAATTTTCAAAAAAAGATACGATCAAGTGCTAAGGATGCACTTCATCTTGTTTATGGAACCGTGATAAATGTGATTCTCTTAATCTCCCTCCGATTCCCTCCAAATTATGCGAGGATTGCAACTTCGAGATTGAGACTTGAGGTTTGCAGTCCAATAACAATTTAGGGTGTACTTAATTCGAGCTTTAAGAGTGATTGAAAGATATTTTTCTCGAGCTTCTCTAATTAAATGGAGCAAAGATCATTTGCCTCATAGGCATATCGCGGTACTAAAAAAAAAGGCCAAGTAACATTATTGGCATTGAAAAACTAGCCGTTTTTATGATTTGAATGTGATTTTTCTCCACTATAAAGGACTCAGCTGTGAGATATTAAGGACTTAATTAATCAAGAGTCAAGATGTATCAAATTGATCCTATATTTATAT
This sequence comes from Eucalyptus brandiana, assembly GCA_014182725.1. Taxonomy (NCBI): domain Eukaryota; kingdom Viridiplantae; phylum Streptophyta; class Magnoliopsida; order Myrtales; family Myrtaceae; genus Eucalyptus; species Eucalyptus brandiana. Next base: position 45,642,385 of record CM024670.1, on the reverse strand, counting down.
CGTTGGTAATCTCGTGGGTTCGGTAAATCAATTCAAACCCGACCGGCTCCCATCCATTTAGCAAGCAAAGACTTAAAAGCTCGTGGTGGGCACGCGGGGCAAATTCAATTTCGAAATTGCATTGTCCTCCTTTTTTCCCCCCGACCGCAATCATCTCTTCGGAATCGAGAGCTTTTGATTTTGGAGAGCTCCTCACCTGCCCCCCTCCCTTTAAAATTTTATCCTCCTCCCGTACGTTGACCCATCAACTTTCGCTCCGACCGGGTCAAGAGAACGACAGTTGTGCGGGAATCGGGAGTGGAGAGTGGGCCCCGCTCCCCCCCTTCCCCCTTATGCAGCGTGGGGGTTGCGGCTCCGTCGGATGCGCGCCGAACGGACGGCGATGCGGCGTCGCGATCGTCATCATGGCGAGATCCGGAACGCAGCGGAGTGGGCCCCCGGGAACGGCACGGAGAGGACCAGCCCTGATGACTTTCTGTCCGTCACCAACCCGGCAAAGCATGACCGCTCCCTCGCCGGTCGCGGCGCTGCACCCGTATGATCTCCGTTTTGGAATAAAGTAAACTTTGTTTAAAGATCTTTGGAATATATATGTAGAAATAAAATTAAGTATAAACTTTTTTTCCAAAATCGATCCATTTCTTTTTAAAGTAATTGTTATAAAAATTCCATTTATTTCGCAAAAAATAACAAATTTAAATAATTACTTATATCACTTAAAAAGTAATCGATCAATTTTTATTTTGCTATCGACAATAATTTATATCCAAATATTTTTTTAACGATAAAAATAATTTTCATTTACTTATTTTTATTAGTGATGATAAGTGATCTTTTTTAGGAAATTTTTTTCTAAATTATTCATTTTTCACGAAATGAATTCACTTCGAATTTAAGACGATAATAACCACATAAATGCTTATTTTTTTTTATTAGAGATCAAATGACGTGAGGATCAAATTAGATGACTACGTGATGTGAGCTCATAAGGGTAATGTCGTTAGAGTAGTTATCTTATTCGAAAGATATCATACTAGATTAGTTCTTGATCGTAAAAAATGATCCGATTGAAAGTCTAAATAATACATATCTATTGGGCGAATCTATAATATGTTGAATTGCTTAATGAATTTAATTTTTCAATAATCTAGATTTCAATACTTATCGATAGTTGTTGTAGGTCTCTCCATCGCAGAGGACCGTGAGACCTCAAATAGTGTAAGCGAAAGGGCATATGCTTCGGCGAATCCTCGATTAAAAAAAAAAAAAAAAAAAAAAAAAAAAAAAAAAAAAAAAAAACTTATCATTGGTTCAATCAATTTTTAATTTCTCATAGTTCTACATCTACAGTTCACGTGTTCATAAAGCAATGGATGACAACGGGCGTTTGGTTCGGCTTTTGGGGAATGCGTTTGCGAAATGCAAATACCTTTAGGTAAATGGGGTTTTCAGAAAATGCAAATCTTAGTTTGGTAAAATTTGCATTGAGAAACAACTTTGGCCAAAATACCGTTTGGTAAAATTTACATTTGTAATTAACTTTTATTAAATTAAAAAAGCAAAAAATATGTTTATATTTTTTATATAAACATATTTTTATATAAAAAAACATAAACATATAAACATAAAATATATTTATTAATCATAAAAATATATAAAAATAGATATGTTTATATAAATATATATTTATATAAAAGCAATCGGAGAAAAAAATAGATATGTTTATATTTATAAATATATATTTATTTATTAAACATAAAATATATTTATATAAAAAAATGGATATGTTTATATCTATATAAAATATATAAAATATATATTATATATTATATATAAATATATATTATATTTTTTTATAAATATATATTTATTAAACATAAAATATAAAAAATAGATATGTTTATATTTTTTATATAAAAAATAAACATAAAATATATGTTTATATATTTATACCGGGACCGTCGAATTCGCCGCCGAACCGCCTGAATAAAAAATATGTTTATGTTTTTTATATAAACATATTTTTATATAAAAAATATAAAAATATAAACATAAAATATATAAAAAATAGATATGTTTATATAAATATATATTTATATAAAAACAATAGGAGAAAAAAATTAATATGTTTATATTTATAAATATATATATTTATTAAACATAAAATATATTTATATAAAAAATGGATATGTTTATATCTATATAAAATATATATAAACATAAAATATAAAATATATATTTTTATATAAAAATATAAACATATTTATTTTTATATAAATATATTTATTTTTATTTTTATTTTTATTCAAAGAATCGATTGGCTTCTCCATAGGAGAGATGAATAATATCGAAGTTGCATTCCAAGATGCAACTTGCCAAAGGACTCAAGAGCTGCGTTGGGGCTGCAAAGCGCCGCCCAGAGCCACTTGGAGATGCGGTGCATCTCGCCAAAGTCGCGCAAAAAAAACAAACAAACACTTTGCGTTTGGCCAGGGACTTTAGCGCCTAAATGGAAGATTCCAAATCGCCGAACCAAACAGGGCCAACGTCTTCCCATGATGGGAACCATAATATGTACTAGGAATTAAGGTATCTTGCCGTAAGTCATTGATGTTACTCGAAGGTTTCATATCTTGTCATATTTCATACTTTAATCAATTACATGCGCATGACCAAAAAAATAAATGAATATTTTAAAGTACTTTCTCTATGATTACAGTAAATTTGGGTTAGGTGAAAAGTAGAAAAGTGCCGAAATGAGGGGGAAAAATCATGACGGATTCCTCGAGAAGCCACGTCACCTATTTAATATATTTTACAATTAGAACTTGAGTGGATTGGAGCCTGGAGGAGATATTTTGAATTGAGCTTGGACCTGAAGATACTTCATAGAACAGCTTGCCAACCTAAGCAAAATCAAAGTGGGTCACGCATGTAAGATTCCCTATATAAGTACACACACATATGAACATCATTCTACTATTTTCTCATATTATCAAGATCAGAACCGAATTTCATATTAAGTCGAGCTTCAGCCTATTGAAAAATCACATTTGAGCGAGTTTGGCATCTGGTCTCAAGCGGTCAATCCACAAGCTCTAACTAGGATTATACAATGTTGAATTAACTTACTAGTGGCCCTCGACATTTTCCTTAAATAAGATCATACTCGATAACATGATATTTTACATTTTTCAGGCTCAGTAGCATCACACGTCTCAACGACGCGGTAAGTCTAGACCGCCTGAGTCCGTGGGGACGACCCCGGTTGAGCCACCGGGCCGGCGATAGGCCCGGAATTCAAACCGGACAAAGAGGGCTCGAATTTCTCGATGGCGCGTAGATAGTTAATAACTTAATACACGCGAGAGAAGCCGAGACGATACTTCAAGTTCAGATTACAGCGAATCTCTCCCCCGGGCGTTCCGTTTCAAAATCAGTTCATAAGTCTCTCTCTCTTCTCGTGCAAGACTGCGACAACCACCACTTCCCTTCTATCTCTCTCTCTCTCTCTCTCTCTCTCTCTCTATCTCTCACGAGCTTTCTTCCTTTTCCGAGCTGCTCCTCCGCCTCTCCTTCCGCCGACGGCCGGCGGGTTTTCGCGGCGAGAGGGAGATCGCAGCGTGCTCCGATCGACGGCGCGGCCGGAGATGAACGCCGTCGGCAGGCAGGTGTCGCGGTCCGGCTCGACGGCGCACCACCACCGCCAGTACTCCGACAACTTCATCGACGCCTCCCTCCACGGCAAGTGGCTCCAGTCCGCCAATCTCAGCCAGGTCTCGTTTCCTCCTCCCTCTCTCTCGCGCGCGCGCCGCATTGTCGGCTCTCCGGCGACGTCTCTTCTTCTCGCTTTCCGTCGTGACGGCGAGGAGCTCTCTCTGGTGGTGCAGGACTTTGGAGTCGGAGCTCGCGGCTCGAGGTCGAGCAGGAGCCTGCTGTCGTCGAACCCCGGGACGCCCCCGCTGTACTCGAGGTCCTCGAGCCTGCGAAGGAACGAGGATGATCAGGCGTCCCACGGTCTGTTCGGCTCCGGATTGCTGGATCTCCATTCCTTCGATACCGAGCTGTTGCCTCAGGTGACCGCCCGACGTCCGCGTCTTTTTCGGTTTCTTCGGCGTCAGTCTCTAGTGATCGGATCGCGGGATTGCATGTATAATTGGCCGCGCGCGGTTACATATGTTTCTCGATGAACTGTTCTGGAGAGCGAAACAGTGCAGATAGAGCAATCTAATGGGGATATCGATCGTGTGCTGGTAGTGTGGCGAGTTCTGTTTATGCAGGACCACACATCGCGACGCGAATTAGAACCTGCGGTTGAGTTTTGGATCGTACTTGTTTTCCTTGTTTATATGGGGGAATCTGTAGATGATGTTACTGTCCGGGAAGTCTATAATAGGCTTTCTGGGGGATGTCGGGAATTATTTATTGACTGTAATTATTGAGATGAGAGTTACTAGTCAATGTCTGAAGGCTTCATAGGAGTATTTCGTTCTGTACCCACTACATTCTCACAAGACAACGATGTGTATATCGCATCAGGAGGACTCTTTTTTTTTTTCGGCCTGTGGATGTGTGGTCTCTGCTGCATGCTTCCTCTTTTGTGTTTAGGTTGTCCTTCATCCTCCTCATTACGTGAAATCCAGTGAGGAAATTGTTTGGACAGAACGAGGGACCACGTAAATGCAGCTTTAATAATGGTTAATCTCCTTGGTGGACCACATTCTTTGAGATTGGAGAATTGTCGTTCAAGATTTGTATTACTTCCGTTTTTTTTACACAGTACTCACAGCTGGGATATCTTTTTTATGTTGGGAGGAAAACACGGTGGAAAAAGAGATTTTTTTCATAGAATTTTTTTTTTTAATGGTGTTTAATCATATTATGAGGCTATAGGAGAAATTGATGTGAGGCTATAGCCCCATAAATTTTGATCTCTTCCATTTCATGTCATCTCCTTTTTGACAATGTGAAGCATCTATTATCTTGCCTTCAGGAGGTGAGCCGAATGAGAAAATTCTGATGTTGGTTCAGGATTATGATTGTCTACCAACTCAAGTTTCAATTTTGCTCTGTTGTGCTTCATGCTCAACGCAATACTTCCACTTGCCATTTTTGACCTCTACATTTCTTGAATGTTGATATTTTTTGGGCGAATTTGTGTTAGTTTGGATGACACTTTCACACAAATGTTTCACTGTCTTTTCCATGTGTCTGACTGTTAGGTCTCCAACCAATATGATGAGTACTCCTCACTTCATCAACCTGTTCGTGGCGGAAGTTTTGTCTCTGAGCCTTATGTTTCTTCTGACAAACTGAACGACCATATTCTTCCCGAGAACAACCTCCTCAGGAGCTCCATAGCAGATAAAGAAAGGGTCAATAATGTTGCCAAGATCAAAGTTGTGGTATGCCTTATTGATACTATCTGGAACTGTATTACACAATATCAATCTAGTGCCTTGATATGTTTTATTTTGTTTCCCAAGTCTTCATATGCATATAGCATAGATGGAAAGAGAGATTTGGAACCTTTCATCTAATTATATGACTTAAATATAAGATGAAGCTTGAAACTTATTTTTCCCTATAATTTAACTGCTTCAACATCCAATAATTATTCTTCGCGTGCAGGTACGCAAGAGGCCACTTAATCGAAAAGAAATAGCAAAGAAAGAGCAAGATATTATTACAATAGAACCAAATTCGAGTTTTCTCACAGTTCATGAAACTAAACTCAAGGTAAGTTTCAGCTTATTGTATTGGTTAAAGCTTCTTCTCAGTACCTTTTTTCTTTTTGTACTTTGGATCGTCGAGCAGTTAGCTCAAAGCCTCTACCCATGGCAGAAATGCAGTATATGGTCTCTTATGCAGTTGAGGAGCTGATTATATTTTAATTTTAGCACACTTCTCTTCGTGCAGGTTGACTTGACAGAATATGTGGAGAAACATGAATTTGTCTTTGACGCTGTGCTAAATGAGAGTGTTTCTAATGATGAAGTGAGCGTATCTATGTTGCAAGACTTCATATATAGAGGTTGCAGAATAGGCCCCTAATTTTTCTGTGTCCATTTCATGTCCCTATAGGTGTACTCTGAAACTGTGCAGCCAATAGTTCCTTTGATTTTTAACCGAACAAAGGCTACATGCTTTGCATATGGGCAGACAGGCAAGTTCTTTTGCTCTTCTGAATTGGCTGAACTGTTTATAACCATTTGAAAGCTTAGACATCATAGTGACTGTTCCCGGTTGTTTTCGTTCTTTCATCCTTTGGACTTTCAGGCTTGTCAATTGCTTCTCGTCCTTTTTATTACCGTTGATGAGATTAACTTGATCCTATTTGTTTTAGGAAGTGGAAAAACATATACCATGCAACCACTGCCCCTCAAAGCATCTCAAGATATATTGCGGCTGATGCATCATACATACCAAAACCAAGGTTTTCAATTATTTGTCAGTTTCTTCGAGATCTATGGGGGGAAGCTTTTTGACCTTCTCAATGACCGGAGGTATGCTCTTTCATTTTGTTGTAGTTTAATGAGACATAAGTTAAGGTCATTAGATATTATCTTCTGCAGAAAACTCTGCATGAGGGAGGATGGGAAACAGCAAGTGTGCATTGTTGGTTTGCAAGAATACAAAGTGTCGAATGTTGAGACAATCAGAGAGCTCATTGAGTTAGGGAATGCCACCAGAAGTACTGGCACAACTGGGGCAAATGAGGAGTCCTCTCGGTCACATGCAATACTTCAGCTTGCTATTAAAAGATCGGTTGATGGCAAGGACTCAAAGCCTGCACGCCTCATTGGAAAGCTTTCTTTTATAGACCTTGCAGGTAGTGAACGCGGTGCAGATACTACCGACAATGACAAACAGACAAGGTGCGTTTTGCTTGGATTTATTTGGTGACCTAACAATTGAGAGAAGATTTGTTTACAGTCCTTTTGTGCAATCGTTCTGTTTTCCCAGCCCCATGCCACAGCATACATTGAGAAAAATAAGTCATGAGATTGAATCTGATTTCAGCATGTTAATGAACAAACAAAATGAAAGAACCTGCAGTTGGATGTGGCATTAACCATCTGCGTTTCCTTCTAGTTATATGATTTATTTCCAACTTCGAGTCCAGGATTTTTTTTTTGAAGCTCTGTGCTACAAAGATGTGCTATTCTTCTCTTGGTTGAAATATGGAGGAGAAAGCTAGCATGCTGTACTAATTAAAACTTTATCATAAAAACAAAGTAAAAAAACTGAATTATAATTTGTCTTTAATACTTTCCTGCAGAATGGAGGGTGCTGAGATCAACAAAAGCTTACTCGCCCTGAAAGAATGCATCAGAGCTCTTGATAATGACCAGGGTCACATACCATTTAGAGGGAGTAAGCTGACTGAAGTTCTTAGAGATTCGTTTGTTGGTGATTCACGGACGGTTATGATATCATGTATTTCACCTGGCTCTGGATCATGTGAACACACTCTTAATACTCTGAGATATGCTGACAGGTACTTGAATGGCATGTAAGAACAGATTTTGGAAAATGTCTCTTGAGTTATCTGACTCTTATGAATTTTCCAGGGTGAAGAGTCTATCTAAAGGAAACAGTTCCAAAAAGGATCTGATGTCTTCATCTTTGAACATTAGAGACTCAACTACTTTCCCCCTTAGTTCACTTTCAATGGCCGAGTCAAATTTTGAGAATAACATGGATGAAACTGCCAATGAAAAGAAGAATTTTCTTCGGCCCAAACGGACGAACCGTGAAGCCTCTCCACCCATCAATGTGGATTGTACAGATGGTGGATGGTGTGATGGAAACTTGGCAGAATCACTGTATTCAGGTGCGTATAAACAACAGAAAGGATTTCTGCAGGACCCAATTTCGAAAGATTCTGATTATTCTGCAGACCACAATGTTCTGGAGAAACCATCAAGGATGTCTATCAACAAGGTAGAGACATCTCAAATTTCGGATATTGAGGATAAACACAGAGCAGAAATTCAGCTTGAAGGAAGGGAACTGCAAGAATTTGATACAACCAACCTTCACTTGGAAAATGATCTAAACGCATTGCTGAAGGTGATTTCATAGAAGCCATTCTTTTTCAATTTTACTGTATTCATCGCTCAATTACTGAGTGGGAGTGTTGCTGTATTTTATATCAGGAAGAGGAAGATCTGGTGACAGCTCATCGGCGGCAAGTGGAGCAGACAATAGAGATAGTTAGAGAGGTTAGTCCCTACGTGATATTTATTCATCTCTTCCTTTTCATTCTCTCTGCATGTAGATTTGTTATCATCAAAGCTCTATTGCAGGAGATGAACTTGCTGGTACAAGCCGATCAACTAGGAAATCCTGTGGATGAATACATATCTAAGCTAAGTTGCATTCTTTCGGAAAAGGCCGCAGGGATTCTGCAATTGCAGACGCGGCTGGCCCAATTTCAGAAACGTCTAAATGAACGTGGAGTTTTGGTATCTTCAGGCGTGTAAGCTCGCTGGAATTAGGACAGCTAGTTGTCCTGGTTGGGCAGGTGTTTATTAGTTGCAAGTCGGGTGCATCGCCCGAGGTCAGTATGCGGTTTTGTCTTCTGCTTCTTTGTGGTGCTTTTAGTAACTTAATCGCGTCACAACTTGCGAGTTACGCGGAGCTTGATTTGCCTGTTCTGTAAATTATGTGCCTTTGAGTTGCTATGAAAATGAGATATATGGATGAGTATGTGAGTGATTTCTTTGTGGGCATGACAATGTCATTCGAATGGGCTGAAGCTCGTCTCTTTTTATACGACTGAACTTGCGGATATGGGGAAATGACAATTGCACGACGAGGCTAGTGGAAGTTCAGCTCGAATCGTATTCAGATTACAATTACGGCGTGATAAAGTTTGGTGTCATCTGAAGTGGAAATTGCTAATTTCGAGCTATTAAAGTTGGCCTGTCTCACGTCAAAGCTGGCGGGGCTTACCCAATTTGTAAGTTAGGTGAACCAAAGTGCGTGTACTTCCCGAAATGATGCCTCAATAAGAAGGCCACTTGCATGGATTTGTGGCGGCATATGGACAGATGACGGTTTCAGATAACAAAGTACTAAAATGCTTTAGAAGGAAGCATGGAGGCAACTCCTACTTGTATGAATTTTTTATTGGGTTGGGAGAGTGTAATTGAGAATTGTAAGTGAACTCGCCAATCTCCTTTTCAATTCTAGCCATGTGAATAATCGAATAGTCCGAGTGATGATTTGCACGTATTTCGTGCGTATGTCACAGGTGGTTTATGGTATTAAGAGGACAAGTTTCTATCAAACTCCCCCATAAATAAAGCGAGAGCACTCTCTCGATTCTCGTTGGACTCCACCTACCGTACAGGTCGGGGACTCAACCACTCTGAAGGGACTTAATGCTAAAACTTTCACTCGAAGCTGTTCGACGTTCCCTTCAACTTGCGACAACATCCGACACAATAATCCCAAATTTTCCAAATACAAAGATAATCCCATCCCCGAAAGAGCAGATTGTCAAAGTTTCGCGGACGCGAGGCATTCGTGCACATGGGTGATAAGAGTAAAAACAGAACACAATCTTCCCTGATTAGATTGGATAATCTTCCCGATTAAGGAACCCAAGAATCTTCGAGTTTCATGTATCTTTCAAATCCTATTTTCCCCTTCACAAATTCGGATCCCTTTGTTTTCCATCAGCACTTGACCTTTCCTTTGTTCTTTTATGAGCATCCACATTCATCAATTTTGAAAGACACCACCCATCTCTGTCCCATCACGGTTGCCCTCGCCAAAGGGGTGCTTGGGATCAAGATCAGAAGTAAACTCTCTCTCTCTCTCTCTCTCTCTAATTGAAGTCGGTTAACCTTTGACAATGACTGTGACTGTTCAACTTTGCGAGACTGACCAATCAGAGTAGGCGAGCAGGCTGATTAACAAGAGATGATTGGTTAGACCATCCATATCTAAATAAAACTTTGGAGATTTTGCCTGGGAGTTGTTCATCAAACTCTAGACCCAGATAGAATTTCCAATAATTTAATTAGCTAATTCAACCAATCAAAAGGCCAGGATCCACTGCCTCCCAAATTTTCTAGATTGGTGAGAAAGAGACAAGAACAGAGGGTCAGGATCTAATGCCAGATCCTGCACGAGCCATCTCATTGGCTGCCCCAACCATACCAAATTTAATTTGAGATTCAAATCTCACTATCTTGTTGAAGTTGCCAATAGGAGCACCGCCTTCTCTCCAGGGCGCATGATGAGGACACTTGCACTGCTGGGCTCGTCAGCAAGAAATGAATGAGGGGCCAATACGGTTAGGACACGTGTCGCGAGGAAATACTTGAACTTTTGTGATGAGAGTGCAAGACCCTTTTTGGCTCTTTTCTTCTTTTCTAGCACGGCAGAAGTTGTGTGTGGACCTTTTGGATGATGCGCACGATGGCATCAGCAGCATTACACTGTTGAACTTAATTAGAAAAATGCAAGTGGACCTTTTCGATTGCCCAATAGACTGACGACAACAGTATGAATGCGGAGAGAAGTCGTTTGAGGGCGGGGCCGAGGGCTTGACTTGACTTTGCAATTGGGAAGAAGAGAAAAAAAAATCGACAAGTAATTCGATTTTTTTTATAGCATTGAACCGATAATATATTACAGATTTATACGTAAATTATTCAATTTATATAACTTACGAAAATGTAAAGAAAAATTATCAGACATATGATTTTATCACTGTAGTAGTTCTTTCTCCTCATTCTAGTTAAAATGGTCGATTTTGAACTTCCTAAGTGAGTTCCAATGTCAATATACTATCTATTCCAAAATATGACCGTGGAAATATTCAGACAAACCAAGTGACCCTTCGTCCTTATATTCTATGCTTCCTTTTTCGCACATTCACATCTTTCCGAGCTAAATCAAGCATGTCAATTTCAAGCATGATAGCTCATGCATGAATATTCTGTTAGAATATTAGGAAAATTCCAAATAAGGACCCAAAGCGAATCTATTTTCTCAAATAAGGATCCAAAGTGAACTTTGTGTCATATAAGGACCTGAAGTGGATCCATTATTTCAAATAAGGACCCGAAGTGAATTTTATGTCAAATAAGGACCTGAAGTAATCAAGTTAATCTCTATTGAGGATCTTAGCTTGCTGGAAAACATTTTTCAGCAATTAGTATTAATTAAGTTTAGTTTATTCATTTAGATGTCTACGTTTTCTTCTTTCTTCTCCCCCGCTGCTTCTCACCTTGCTCAACTGGCGGAGAATTTGGGTCTCCGCAAACAAAGAAAGAAGCGTTTGGTTTTCTTTTTGTTCTTGAATTCATGCCTTAACCGGCAGAGAATTTGGGTTTTCAACTTTGCGGAGGATGGGTACAAGGAATGGAGAGAACTTTGGTCTTTGACTTTGTAGAGGATGGGTACAAGGAACGGGGAGACCGTAGAAAACCTAGAGTTTTTTTGGTTTCTGTTTTAGGATTTGTTAATTTTCCCTATATTTTTTTTTGACAAAATTGCCCAAACTCCGGTCGTCGTAAATGTGAATATTTGGCTGACCAGCAAGCTCAGGTTCTCATTTAGAATTGATTCAATTACTTCGGGTCATTATTTGAGCCAATATGTCCACATTAGGTCTTTATTTGACGCAAAGTTTATTTCGGGTCTTTATTTGAGAAGATTGGTCAACTTTGGGTCATTATTTGAAATTTTCCCTAAAATATTTAAAAAATAGACCACATCTTCATCTTAGAATCTCTCGTAGTATCATTACTGAAGATCCAGAGTTCGACTCTTTTCAAATCCTATTTGCCTTCCTAATTGAATTTCCATGTTTAGTATTAAGCAAAAAAATACTAGACTAAATGTTAAGAAGAGTATTGGAATATTTAAATAATAAATTACACATTCATCTAATGACTTATACTTTTAAAATAGTTGATTGTAATTCCACAAAATCTCACGTATCCAGTATGCCCTGCCCTTTTGCTAGTGTGGGTCTTTACACTAAGGATTTATGAATTGTTGTGCACCTACACCAAATCTAATAATATGAGGGAAGAAATAAAATAAGAAAAGGGCTATGGCACGATCAATATCTAATGGAAATGGACTACCACGTGGCGTCTGGGCGCGTCGACACGTCGGTATGGACCGCGAAAGCAAATCTGGTTTTACATGTCAACCCAAATCTTTTGGCCACTGTTCGGCCCGCTCTTTCGCGTTATCTGATTGGTTACTACTTGCGTCTCTCCTTCCAAAAATATAATCTAAATCTTCTCGTACTTTTTCACCCCTACCCCCAACCCCACGCTCTTCACAGGCGCGTGCCCCATACGCGTCCCCCATTTTTATATGCCCTTCCATCCTCATTTTCTCAAATAAAATGAATTTTCATCTTCTTTTTTTTTTTTTTCATTTTTAGTTTGTTTTAACGTGTATCAAAACATACAATCATCAATGAGCCTGATCGTTATAATGCTTTTAAATTTTCTTTCGAAAACAATTGACTAGTGAATCTAGAGTTCAAATTGACGTAAACAAATCGATTAATTTACGACCACTTATGAAGGATTCGTCGAAAAGTTCAATAAAAGCAATGCTTTAGAGAAATTAAATGGGTTCGGCGTTATAGATATGCAGAAAAAAAAAGGTAATCGAAAAAGAGAGATGACAAGTGATTCTTTCTTAAATCACTTAGGAGCCACATGAAATAAAATCCTCGTGCACAGTTCTCATTGGGTGAAACGAATGAGGAATCCTCTTTTTTCGGCTCCAACCCTCCCCGCTCCAATCGTTGCATTTCTTCCTGCCACTTCGAAAGCAGCCGCTTCAGCTTTGGGCACTCGAATCATTGTTTATACTCAATTTCGTTTTTTTATTGAATGAACGCCATATTCTCTCGAAAACCCTAGTAACTCTCGAATCGAGCACGAATCACATTCACGCTTCTCGGCCCCCTTCTCTATCCTTCTTCGCCTTTCATTGTCAAATGGAATAATGGGTGTTCAGCATTAACGTAGGACAAACCCATCCATGTGTGCTTTTTGTCAAAACGTTTTCCCAAGAACCAATGTGAATGTGTTAAGTATACCTAAAGGTGTCCTGTAAGAACACTTCAGGAAAAGCTGCTGCAACATTGATGGCCCCCTCCTTTGTCATCATCCCTTTTCCTCCCCTAATTTAGAAATTAAAGGTTGCACTTGCAATAAACAAAGCTTAACCTCTAGAAAATATCTTCTCCCCCTCCAAATATTTTAATTACCCCGTGACCCCAAACTTAGCGTAGTGCCAAGCCCCTCGATCCTGGCGACACGTCAAAAGTCGCATTCTCTCTTTACTCCATATGGCAATGAATGCTCTCATAGGTTGGCTCAAGCAGCCTATCATTGCCCAATGCCGTAGTTTCCCCACAATGCTGTAGTTTCCCTAGCATGTTTTGGTTGGGGGACAAAAGGGACTTCGGGGCGATACATTTCAAGGCATCGGGACGATTCGATATAGAATAGCTTTTCTTAGTATCCATCCATCACGGCGATAACCCAAGTTACCAATCCGAGCCGGCATGAAACTAACCGAATGGATCGAGTTTTTGGAGAGAATTGACGGCAATGTTGCTCTCATAAGTTGGCTCAAGCAGCCTATCATGGCCCGATGTTGTAGTTTCCCTAACATGATTTGGTGGGGAGGGGGGAAGTGGATTTTGGGGCGATATATTCCGAGGCATCAAGATGATGTAATATGAAATAACTTTTATCGTATCTATATATTGTGGTGATGATTCATATTACCGATTTGGGTTGGCACGAATTGGCACGAATTGGCACGAAACTAATCGGACTAGATAGAACAAGCTTTGAGAGAGGAAAAAAGTGATGGCAATTGCCTTTACTTGGAGCAGGACTGTTCATGAAAATGGTGAATTATTTGGTTATACCGAAGGTTGGGTTTGCCAAATTGGGCTAATAGCTCCTGACATTGGTGGCGTTTGGAGAATGTCTCACTTCCCAACATGGGAAACTGCGCGTGGGGAAGCTTTTTTCCGGACGCGAAAATATCTGAGCGTCGGACCGTGACGATGGGCGTTGATGGGAGAGGTGGGTCCCGGGCCACGTGGGTCCCATGCCGCGTCGCGACAAAAATCGGAGCCGTCCAGATCCGAGCCACCGTTATCTCCTCCCCACTCCCGTTCCTCCTCCCCTCCGCTCCAGCAACCGAGGACGCTGCGTCTCTCTTGCTATCTATAAATACTCCGAGCGGAGCTCCACCGTGAATAAAGAAAAACCCACCTTCCCCTTGATCCGTCGCGGCCGAAACGAACTTGTCTTCCCCTTTCCTTTCCTTTCCTTTCCTTTCCTTCTTCTTCTTCTTTTGGATTCTAGTTTCGTGTGTTTTTGCAGCTTCTGATAGATGGAGGGCGGGGACGACGCGGTGGCGCCGTTCGTCGCGAAGACCTACCACATGGTCGACGACCCGGCGACGGATGTGCTGGTCAGGTGGGGCAGGGCCAACAACAGCTTCATCGTGACGGACCCTCTCGAGTTCTCCCTCAGGATCTTGCCTGCCTACTTCAAGCACGGCAACTTCTCGAGCTTCGTCCGCCAGCTCAACACCTATGTAAGCGCTCGACGAGATTGAGTTTTCGGTTCGTATGTCGGTCAGGAGTCGATATCGGGTCACGCTTGCGATTACTGATAAGGACTTGCCGGGAGAGTTATTTGTTGTCAGTGAGTGAAGCGCGTCGCATGGACCGTGGCTCGATTGTTTTATCGTTTTTGGGTCGAATGGTTGACCTAAACATCGATGATGAATCGTGATATCTTATATCAGCTGTCTCTTGCGGTGTCTCTTGCGATCAAGATGCATGTTTGTGTACATCACCAGTGCGTTGCTTGCAAGAAAATGCTCCCTTGAATTAGAGATGTGTCTACTGTAAATGAACAGCCGTTCATTCATTAATTAGCCTTTTATGCGATTACGCGATTTATTTTCTTTCTCTTATGCGATGTAGGGTTTCAAGAAGGTCGATCCGGACAAGTGGGAGTTCGCCAACGAATACTTCCTCAGGGGCCAAACTCATCTCTTGAGCAGCATAGCGAGGAGGAAGCACAACCCCAGGAACGCTGCTCATCCGCAGTCAGGGAACAGTAGTGGAGGAGATGGGGAAGATGAGGACGTGGCCATGGAGATAAGCAGGTTGAGACAAGAGCAAAAGACGCTGGAGCAGGAGCTTCAAGGCATGAGCAAGAGGCTAGAGGCCACGGAGAGGAGGCCCCACCAGATGATGGAGTTCTTGCACAAGGTCGTGGAGGACCCGCAATTAATTCTGAGGATGATGCTCGAGAAAGATAAGACCAGGCAATTGATGTGTGAAAAGAAGAGGAGTTTCTTGAAATCGTCCTCCTCCTCTAACTTATCATCGTCGCCTTCGACCTCGTCGTCCCCGCCGCCATCGGCGTCACCATCATCGCCTTCTTCCTTCTCTAGGGCACTGGACGCGTCCAATTCCGTCATGAATGAAATAGAGAAGGATGAGAGCAGGACGCATTTACGACCGCCCCCGCAGAAGACCAACATTTTTGTGGCCCCCAACTGGCACGGTGCTAATGCAAGTCTAGGGATGCCGAGGTGGGAGGCCGCGAGCGCGGGTCGAGTTGCTAGCATGGCAAGCGAGCCGGCAATGGCTAATTGGTCGCTTCTGCCGGCTGCCGGAGCTGGCGGCGGCAACAATGGAGCTGGAGCGGCGTTGCCCCAGCAACATGGCTTGAGTGGATTTAGCGGCGGTGGTGATAGTGGTTGGGAGTCGGGGTATTTAGGAGAAGCGGCTGCGCCATTAGTGGAAGCCCCGCCCCCGCCGCCTTATCCATTTTCCTTGTTCTTTCACTAAGTGACCATGAGAAATTTCTTTTCTTGGGAGGTCAATCACATGATTTATCTTATGTATTTATTATTTTCCAGCCTTTTTTTTTTATTTTCTTAATAACAAAAAAGGAAAAAAAAAATTCCAAACTCTCGTGTGCTCATAAAAGGACTTATTATGGTTAAAATTGTTAGAGTTGAAAATTCCAAGCTTTCAAGCTAAAATGGCCTTAAACTATACTGTTAGAATATTTAAATATTAAATAACATTTTCATCTAACGACTTAAACTTTTAAAAAATTGCTTGAATGATTCTATCTACCTCGCAAGAGGCTATTTAGCAAACTAATCAAGTTAGAAATATTATAGGTTTAGTCCGTTTTGACGAACACGTCAAACTTCATTCATCATAACATAATGCTATGTGGATAGTTTAACATAGTGTGTGCCAAATTTTACTAAAGAAGTGATCTTTCATCTTGAGACATCATCTTGAAGTATATATATTAGATGTCGACTTTAAAAGTATTTATAGTGAGTGTAATGATCTTGAGAGAGAAACTTGAATCAATTAATCCTATGGATAGATCTACATTTCTATATGCAAATATAGATTTATAATTACTCAATTTAATTAATTCCAAGATAATATTGTTAAAAACATATCTTGAGTTTGAACCCGAAAAGGAAATTTTCATAATTCAAGTAGGTTTCCATAAGAAATGTTTTCACTGTGAAAAGCATCTAAGAGCTAACTTCTTCATGAATTACATTGTGAGAGCCTTAGTGTTGAAGCCAATTAAATCTCGAGAGTAAGATTTGTGAACTCCTTCCTGAGATTGAGATATTATTTCGTGAGGAACGGTGGGCTAAATATTGTGTGAGTTATTGGATGTAATAGGGGGCTAGAAACACTAAGGCTACGTTTGGTCGTCCGGATTTCTAATCGGGATATGACTGGATAGGATATGATATAAAATCATATGATTTTTTTATATCATGTCCATTATTTGATGAATCGCGGTATTAAAGTCAGATATATTCACATCATATCATATACATTTTTCTGATATAAATGGCATATCATTATAAACGAACATAAATGTTCATAAACAGAGATGGTGAAAATCTTTCATAACACTATTCCTTAATTTATTTTTATTTTATTTTTCCTCTTTTTTATTTTATTTTATTTATTATTTCTTTTTTCCCCTTTCATCATTCTTTAATAAAATTTTATCAAATAGTAAACTGTACTAGCATACCTAAAATACAAATATACCTAAAATAAATAACAAATATAAATATTTAATTTATAGATTGAATGTTTATTATAAGATAGAATTAAAGTTGAATATATAAATTAAAATAAGATTAATTAAAAATATTTTTTTATTTTTAATTTCTTAAATTATATTTCAATATAAATAATATTTATATTGAAATATAATTTCAATTTTGTTAATTTAATAAGTTTGCTATTCGAGAAAAATAACTTTTTTACTATGGACATTAGAAATCAAATCCACCTTTATCCCACCTCCCCTATGAGATAATTTTATCCCGCCTATATCCCGTTTATATCCAACTTTATCTTGTCTTGAGTGAGCACCAACCGTAGAATAAGATAAATCATATCCTATCTCGAATTTTATCCCGACTACCAAACGCAGCCTAAGAGTATTTGAGTGATTTGAGTGTGGTTGTAATCTCCGTTAATGAAATTCTTTGTTGTTTTCCTCATAAATCTAAGACAACTCAACCGAATCACATAAATTTTGTGCCTAAATTATTTCTTTGTTTTGTTTGTTTTATTATTTGATCGCTTATTTTTGCAACAATTGATATTAGAGCTAAGTTTGGCTAATTTGAAGCGAATTGAGGGCGTCGGAAGAAGGAAAAATGAGAATTGATAGATTTTAAGGAAATTTTTTTGATTTTTAAAAGATGTAGATTGAGGATTATCTCTACTAGAGGAATCCACACTTACCACTATCTATGAAGAATCCGGAGTAAATAAAGCAAGCTAAATGGGAGTTGTTGGATTGACAAGTGCTGGGTGTTATTTGGTTGATATTGACTCGTAACATCGCATTTTTTATCATGAAAGAGAAGATCATTATGAGACTAAAGAAGGCCATGTTGGACATGTACGAGAAGCTCTCTATGATTAATAAGGTCTATCTAATGTGGCGTCTATTTAACCTAAAGATATGCGAATGTGCATCGGTTGTTAATCATATCAACGAATTCAATATGGATATTAGTCAACTGAGTTTAGTTGAAATTGACTATAATGATAAGGTACGTGCTTTGATTTTATTATCCTTATTGCCTAATAGTTTGAATTGTTATTGTTGTTAGTAAATCCTTTTGGTCAACAAGTTTAACATTTGATGGGATTTTAGATTTGGTTCCGAGTGAGAATGATTGTAGAAGATAATCTGGTGAAGTTGTGCCTACTACTTTAATTACCATTAGCTGAAACACTAGAAGAGCAAGAGGAATTAGAGTTGATTCCACAGATGATATTGTGGCTATAGCTAACTATAATCAAATAGTGTTGATTATGAGTATGTTACTGATGATTCATCATTTGAAGGATGAATTATGAATTCTAATTGTTTATTTTTAGCTACGTCAAATAGGAACTAGTTTACTACTTATTAATGTGTCGATAGAAGTTAAGTGCATTTAGGGAACAATGTTGAGTGCAACATCGTGGATGTTGGAAATGTCAAAATTAAAATGTATGATAGTATTGTAACGATATTGACGGTAATTTTTTAGAATGTGGAATTTTGAAAATTATTTGGGGTGTTTTGGTGATAATGAGAGAAATAAGCTTCAAGGTAAGATAATGACGAATTCACTGTAGAGATGTCGAATACATTGATTCAAGAGTCTAAATTGTGACATATGCATTTGAGGCACATTAATGACTACTCAAGAAGACACGAGTGTTTGTGATGAGGCACATGTTTGATGCCGTTGTAAGGATCAGATAGTTGAGACCTTTGATTGAAAATGAGACTATGATCAAGCATATGCGGACTATCAATAGTATGAAGTTTTGCTTGGAGATGTTAAATGAACTCTAAATGAATGAAGGCATAGTGAGACATTGTAACTATAGGTTGTAGAGTTGATAGGTAGAACATTACTAGAGATAGTCTACAAAATGCTCTTAGCACTAGTACAGCTAAGAGAATGCATTTGGTATGGTGAGCTACTTGATAAATAGATCCCCATAGATGTCGGACTTCCAAAGAAGTGTGATTAAGTAACGTTACTGATTGTTTTATTTTTAGAATATTTGGTTGCTCGTGTTATGTTCGAATGAGTGATAGTAAGCTCAATGAAATGGCAAGAAAATACATGTTCCTAGTTTATGCACAAGGTGAACAAGACTAGGTACTAGTGCTTGGAATTAGATCCACATGTTATCAGGAGAGAAGTTACATTTGACAAATCTCTAGCATTTTAGGGTAGGAGTGGATGTGGCAGTGTTTAAGTCTAGTGTCTAATCTATTTTCTAGTTTTGTCTATTTTATCGTTCAATCTTTTGTTTTGCAACAAATATCCCTTTGTTTCACTGTAAAGTCACCATTATTGAAAAAAATTTACCTAGTAAATGTTTTTCCTATAAAAAGAATTGTTTTGCTGTGTTGTGATTTGTTGAAAATGCAATTTAAGGAAATATTCTATGGTGTTCTTTAACGACCAAACTAGTCAATGAAGTAGTGTTCAAAGCAAAGACAAACACTATTATGGATTTTAGATATTGTAAACCCAAATCAGTCATACTCACGTGTTCGTGGTGAAAGTCAATGAACTAATAGCTTCTAAAAATTTAACTCAGTTATGAATTTGTTTTAGATTTGTAAGGTCAAATTAGAGAAGCAAATGAAACAACAAAAGTTATGATCATTATTTTGAAGATCAGTAACATGATTTCAAAAAAAAAAAAAAATGAAATTATGGTCATAACTTCGAAGATTAGTAAAAGTAGTTGTGCCTTATTGGAAGCATGATAGCACGGAGGGAATCCTCACAGAAATGATTTCCCTTTCTTTGGAAGGAAAACTCGCTTTTTGCAACTTTTTAATTCAAGAGTTTCACTCTAGAGAAAAGACTTTCCTCTGACATGTTCATTGGCGTGTGTTTAAACGCATGAAGAGTTCACAAGCATTGCTTCACGTGACACAAACACTTCAACACTCATTTTTTTATTTCTGATCGACAAAAGAAAAGTTACGATAATTGCATATAAAAAATGCAAAAGGTGATGTAACATTCTAGCTGTACCCAATTAGTAAAAGGGCTATAAATTGAGCGAGGACGTGTAAACATAATCGCCTACCAACGACCTAATTAAAGACCAAATCTTCTTTTCCTCGTAAGAAAATTATTGTAAACGTGGAGAAAAAAGGAAAAGAGAGAATCCCCCTCCCCCATTCCATATTGGGTCAGGCTTAAGGTTAAAATGTGAAAGAGTAGACTGACCAGGTGGGCCCCGCCATGTCCCTTTTGGGTAAATCGGGACACGCGTCCGTGCAGTGCACGTGAGTCATGTTGGGAAGGGGACAAAAGCGCGTAGGTCCTTGTAGGGTGGGGGGGGACCGATCCTCGGCTCGCGTGACCACGTGCGGCTCTGTTGCGGGGGCACGTGCCTCCATCCGATTCGGTTAGATGGGCGTGACTTAGGTACTTGTCTATGTAGGGCAGGAACGGCCACTGGTGCTGGGGTTTGGCCCTCTGGACGCTTTATGGGTCGAGTCGCGGCAATAATTCATTAGCTGCAATGATTTCTTTTTGGTTTGTTAATTTGGAAAATTTTCACACTTGTCGAACCATGCTAGGGCTAGGCTTATTTTCACGTGGAGAATGAGTCAATTCTTCGATATCACAAATTATCTTTATTAAAAAGGACCTTTTCTTTTGGTGGGTACGCTGCCGATGTAAAAAAACATATGCACACAATCTTCATTGGATGGATTGGAGACGTATATGAATTTGATTGCATGTCTTCTCTCTGGATATGAGCGTGGGAGACATTCCTCCGATGATGAATAAGTAGATAATTTTTTTGCATTGACGGTGTACCTACTAATTTTTTATTTAAAAAGCATCGTGACTTGTGATGATGGTCTATGCAGATGACGTTGTTGTAAGAGATGATGTAGATGGCATTGCTCGGTCAAAGACACGTATGGATCGACAATTTTAAAGCCGAGATGGGGGTTGGTCGTGGTATTTTTTTTGGTGGGGAGGTCATGCGTTGTCGATAGGGGATACATGTGTAATTGCTGGAATATGTCTTGGATTTGATGGAAGAGATGGGTGTGCTTGGGTCAAGACTAGTTGGTACTCCAATGGAACCTTGACACGAAGCTAGCTCCAAATATATGAAAGGTGCTTTAGGAAACACGATCACTTACATCAAGATCATGAACATAATTGTGTCATTGAATATGCACAAGTAAATTTGGCTAGTTCTCTATCGAATAGACAATCTACAACTGGAGGCCAAAAACTTCATCTCTTAGAAGAACTAAATATATCGAGATTGACTATCACTTTATTGGAAAAATCAGTTTCTACGTAAATTATAACAACGTTTGTGAACTCGAATGATCGATTTACTGACTTGTTTGCTGAGTGCCTTCGCAGTCCTCGTGTGAGTTACATTGGTAACAACGGGGGACATATAACATGTATGCTCCAACTTGGGGGAGCCTCTTGAGGAACAAAGTGATCTCGTAAGTATGGGGGGGTTTTGGTGGCATTGTTTGAAAGCACTCATAAAGTCCCTAACCATTCAATCTCATCCCTCTCTTTTGTCTTACATTCGTACTTTGATAAATAGCGAGAGCATGGCATAATAATCTCTCAATTAGCTACCCCACCATAGTTTGATCTTATGTGTTTCCAATGCAAATGAAAAGTATAGACTCATGACTTAAATCATGGACTAAGTGTCGTCATGGGAAGAATCAATAGGTCATGGCAATAATTCATTAGCTGCAATGATTTCTGTTTAATTTGTTAATTTCGAAATTTTTGACACTTGTCAAACTATGCTAGGGCTAGGTTTATTTTCAGGTGGATAGTAAGTTAATCCTCGATTCGACAAATTTTTTTTTTTAGAAAATGACTTTTTATTTAGTGGGTACGTTATTGATTTAAAAAATATATATGCACAATCTTCATTGGATGGATTGGAGACATATATAAATTTGGTTAATAACTCATCTCCGGATATAGGCAAGAGAAATATCCCTCTAACAATGGATAAGTAGATAAACTTTCTACGTTGACGGTGTACCTACTAAGTTTATTTAAAAAGCATTGTGACTTGTGATGGTGGCCTGTGCAGATGATGCAGATGGCATTGCTCAGTCGAAGACACGTATGAATTGACAATAGTGAACCGAGGATTGGGGTTGGACATGGTATTTTTCTTGGTGGGAGGTTGGCGTTCTCAATTGAGGATATGTGTGTAAGCTGGAATATGCCTCGGATTTGATGGAAGAGATGGGCATACTTGGGTGAAGACTAGTTGACACTCCAAGGGGACCCTGACATGAAGCTGGCTCCAGATACATGAAAGGTGCTTTAGGAAATAGGATCACTTACATCAAGATCATGGACATAACGGTGTCATTGAATATTCACAGGCAAATTTGACTAGTTCATATGCCTCGGATTTGATGGAAGAGATGGGCATGCTTGGGTGAAGACTAGTTGACACTCCAATGGGACCTTGACATGAAGCTAGCTCCAGATACATGAAAGGTGCTTTAGGAAATAGGATCACTTACATTAAGATCACGGACATAATGGTGTCATTGAATATTCACATGCAAATTTGACTAGTTCTCTATTGAATAGACGATCTACAATGGAAGATTGAAAACTTTATCTCCTAGAAGAACTAAATATATCAAGATTGACTACCACTTCATTAGGCGAAAATTAGGGGAAAAACGGAAAGAGAAATAGTGGTTTGTGGTATATGACCAAAAAATTGATAACAATTATAGCAATTGACTCTAAATTACTGAATTATGTGGAGAATTAGGTCATCTTCTTCTTTAACTGTTTAAAACTGACTTCTTATGACTTTTAAATAGGAGCGACCTATGGCATAAAAATTATTAGTTGAACATACTGATACCTAGAACTTGCCCCAGTCCAAGTATTTTCATATAGTGACCTAAGGCATAAAAATTTCAACTTCTGTCCCATAGATATTCCTACTTCTCTATTTACTGTTATAATGGCTCGGCCATGATTGAGTGATTCTGGAGGATCGTCTTGGTCTCTGTTTATCATCCTCTTAAATTTGTCAAACAGAGAAATATTCTTCCCTCATTTCTGGGTTTATCATCCTAAATATTGTGCTCAACAGTTTAGGTTGGCTTAGGGAATTCCTAGGCCAACTATATATCAAACGAAATTTCCTCTCTCCACAGACTGAGCATAGATGCGACGTTGCACTACGTTAACATCTGCCTCAATATATTCAATCGGTACATGCATATTCCATTCCTCAAGAACCCATAGAGCACGATTTTTTAATGGGTGGTGGAATTCCTGTTCCAATTGGATGTTTGTCAAAGGCAGTGATTCATTTTTGGAGAAGGTGAAAGAAGGATGATCTGTTTGGAGAGTCTCAAACTTCTAATGCATCCCCATCGAACCCATCATTATCAATACTCAAGAGTAATTACAGGAGAGGACTTGGTAAAAATGTGTTTATCATTTCCTTCCTGTCCTTTCGTCCTTTAATAACCATCTAACATCTTTCTCTCGATTGCCGTTGAAACCTACAAACGAAAGTCATCAACAGTCATTGTCGGAGAAGATGTAGAAGAGACTCCCTTGGCCAAGCGAAACAGAAGTCAAGGATTGCTCAGCATTGTCAATTCTAAAATCGACCAGGAGTTGAACTCAATTACTGTCGGTATGGCTTCATCACCTGGCCGTCTTAGCCCGTCAATTTCTGAAGAGCTGAAGCCGAGTGGGAAGAATTATATCAACTCCTTTCGTGTGGATATTCCCACAGTGCCTCTGACTCAGACCTCGAAAACAAAAGAATATAAAGTTTCTGCCGGTCTAACTGATCCAGGATGAAGACAGCCTTAATCTTTGTGAATATCAGCACAAGTTCGAAGAATTTTATACTTTCTTTGAGGATGGCATTGAAGCTTTTAGGTACAACTGCAAGCAAAAACAAATAAAAGTGACAAAAGCCATCGAAGAAAGCTTTGGAGGGCTACAAGTTCAACTTTGTTATGAGGGAGAGATCTTTAAAAGAACGGCACACTTCTCATATAAATGCCATCGATAAGAGGGCTTGGCTTGCACGGGAAAAGAGAGGCTCGAAACATTTATGATGGTACAGACTTGTAAGACCATAGATATGTAGCACTTCATTCACGAGGTCATACGTGATGACATTTTCTGGCTTAATCAGAATATAAGATGAATCCATTTACAATTTATTGGTACAGAAGAATTTGGTACCGCTAATAATGAGAATTACTAACATAATCGAAAAATTAATATGACTTATTGATGTCTACCAATCACGGCGCTCAGTCCATGATTTAAGTCATGAGTCTATACTTTTTATTTGCATTGGAAACACAAAAGATCACGTTATTGCATTATTTAGTGAATATTCTATTTATATGACGGGGTAGCTAATTGAGAGATTGTTATGTCATACTCTCATTATTTATTGAATGTAAGACAAAAAAGAAAAATGAGATCGAATGTTTGGGATTTTCTGAGCACCCCTTCTTTATTTGTAATATTCACTTTATGATTGCTTTCAAACGATGCCACCATAAACCCTTTATTATACTTACAATATCACTTTGTTCCTCAGGAGGCCCCTCAAGTGGGAGCATCCATGTTATATGTCCCCCAAGTTGTTACCAATGCAACTCACACGAGGACCGCAAAGGGACTCGGCAGACAAGTGGGTGAGTCGATCATTCGAGTTCACAAACGTTGTAGCAATTTACCTAGAAATCTAAGCATATTTTATGATGCTGTGCATCATGTTGGTTATCTATTTTCGATAAAAAGTAAGCGAGTCGCCATGAATTGGGGGAATAATCGTCGTTGGGAAACAGGATCGCCTTGATTATGTAAACTCGATCTTTCCATATCCAATTCTGGTACGGCATAATGAAGCGAAGTCCGAGGCCCAAGACAGAAGACAGAAGTCCCAAATTCTAGAAATACTCAACTTTTTAGGGGTCTCTCTTTTTGGGCGAACGAAGTTGATCACAGAATATATCAGAATAACGCAACCCAAAGGTTCAACTCCACTTCTCATGTATTGATTGGGGTTGTTAAGTGAAGGATCGATTGAGCATACACTGCTAGTTTATGCAGCGTCTAAACCTCACAATTCGGCTCGATTTCCAATTCCCAATAACTTGTCTTTTCATGAGCTGTCTTTTTAAAAAAAAAAAATTCCATTCATTTTTCAGAATAATACTTAGCAAATCCTAAATAACTACGAAACAAAGCAAATGCCGTAATATAAATAACAAGGCATAGTTTGCAACTACAAGCACGCTCTCATCCCTCAAGAATAGATTTGACAATGTTAATGTTTCATAGCTGATCAACAAATTTAATAATGAACACATGTCAAGATCTCCCACTGTATTTGCAATGGCTTGTGGTGCGCATCTAGGTGCAACATCGTTATCACAATTGCCATGCTAAGACATTGACATCAATATATTAAAAGGACATCTATCAAATACGTGTAAGGAATTCCCAAAGTTACATCTAGATACATTTTTTTTTTTTTTGGTTGGAGATCTAGTTTGAGAGATTAAAACTCCCAAATTTAAACCTAAATCTAAATTGGGAGACGAAAGTGGCTTAATCTTGGAAAGGTTATGGAACTGCACAAGGAACATCCTCGATGGTTGTTGACTGGACAAATGGATGAACCGATGACCACGTTCACCCAAGAGCAGCTGCAAAAATTTACTTACACATGCAAACTCCCAAAATAGATCGGAAGAGAAAAGAAAAGACGATCAAAGCAAAGAAAAAGAAAATCAAGTACTAAGTAGGATCTCAGCGCCACTGTGGGATGCCCTCCCTCTAATCACCGAATGCAAAGCTCTGTTGGGCCAACATCAAGATGTTCAATTAGCTCACTATTCAAAAGTCGCAAACATTGGATCGTAAAAATTCATTGAATTAAGGCCCATCATTGTGATTGGCTCACTAGTCCTCCTCAAGAGCCCCATTTGCCTTGGGATCGCTTTTATTTTAAAGATATGAAAGTAGTTTTTTTTGCACACACACACACGCATATATATATATCAGTTACGGATGATGGGCAATCGATTTGAGCTCAGTTAGGTCGTCCTTCGAGTCAAGAACCGATGTACTTAGAATTTGGAATTTGGAAGCAGTCAATGAACAAATAACCTTAAGTCGGTCTGGACAAGCTTGAAGAGTCTGCCCGACCTCAATTTCTGTGGGCAAGAAAGAGAAATTTGACTAGAAATTTTCACCCTCATACTAGTGAGCTCCGTTATTTGGGAAAAGAGCATGACTCATATTTCGAGTGGGCAAATTGTTGTGATCTCAACACGGGCAATGAATTTGAAAAACAGCGCCAGAATTCAAATTCTTGATTAGTGCTCTAATACCATATTAGAATATCCCACCTGAAAACTTTAAGTCATCAGGCAAAGAGTGACTACATATTAAGACACAATATAACCACGTATATATATACAACATGAGACTGTATAGTTAGTAGGACAGAATCTCAAAATCAAAGGGAACTTTGATGCAAATGTGATGGACCATCCTTCTTTATATCGATAATTTTGCAAGCGTGTTGAGGATAAGAGGGAATTGAATTTGGTAGGTGATTTACGTAAAGAAAACTTACACAGGCCGTGCTGAATGCGTAAGCATGCGTCTTGCTAGATTTTTTTTTTTTGGCTATATTCTAAGATGCCACTGGACCATTTGTGTAGAATCCAGCTGTTCGTGCAAACTTACTTGAAAACAGATCACACGTCGATCGCGAACTTGCGAGTTGCTCCAGCTATAAAGAGAGGCGCACAAAGGCAAAATAACGTTTAGGGTTGTGATTTCTTTCCATAGCACTGACACTGCAGTTGAAGGGTGGAGTATCATACATCCGGTTTCCATTGGAAATTTGAGAACTTGTTTAACATTCCATATTTGGAAATGATAGATGACAATAATACCGGACGAACGTCTCTAAAACGAGAAACACATATATGATAATAAAAAAAAAAATTCACATCATTACAACTGCTTTGTGAGAGAAGTGAGAGTTGCTGTATTTCAGTCCTGTAAGTCAGCAAATTCGAAATAGTTCACCATATATTATGCCAAACAATCGATGGAAATGACTTACTGCCTGCAAGTGAGAATTTCCATCCATCGAATGGCATGAACAAATCTTTAACTATTTCAGATTTATCGACTTACAAGACAACCCAGTCATTGTGCTGGAGTGTGTGTCGAAAATATGACTCACAAATAGTGTCACCCCGCCATCTTGGTAAACGATTTGTCCAACCTTGTTCTCCGCCTTTGTCTCAAATCTTTTCAATTCCCTAAGAGAGAGAGAGAGAGAGAGAGAGAGAGAGAGAGGGCTAGAGATTTGAATTATGGTAGAGAGAAGAATTTATAAGGTCTAAAGATGAAAGGTATTTACATCAAAATCAAAAAATGTAACAGACTGAGAATATACACTTACACCTCAAAATTTGTCCATATACCCAGCGCCCTTGCAAATATCTGTTTTTAGTACATTTTCCCCATTTTACCACTCAAAATCTGTTTGTAATTTATCAACCAGAACTTTCACAAATATCTAAAGAAACTTTCATGGACAGATACACTTTATGACTTTAATTTTCTTCCACCTGTGTCTACTGTGACATCAATTTACTCTGCACATATGACAATATCTAAATCCTAACAATAGTCAAAATTCCAGTAAATATCATAATCAGAATCAACAATTATACAACGCATTTTCATTTACCCTCAAGAGTTAGCTACTGAAAATGAGTATTATTAAAAAGAGAGAAATAAGAGGATACCCATACTTTTTTTCCCTTTTTTACCATGACAAAAATTCCATTCTCATTAGTACCATGATACTTCAAAATGCGATGAATTTGAGTACAACCTGTTCTTAAGATTCATATAAATTACAACAGAAGGACATCCATTCCAGTAGATCCACTTTAATTCCAAAACAGACAGAATTCAATGGAGCCGCCCGCACCACACCCCCGCACCACACCCCCCCGGCGCAGGACAGGGGGCTGGGGACTAACATGATTTTGATGCCAGTTCTGGTCATTCTTAAAACTGCTTTTGTGAATGTTAAGTTCAAATACTATTAAAACAACTCATTTTAGGTGTCTTTTCAAACCAGGAAAATTAAAGATTCCAATAATCTTTATTCTACTTTTTAGTTTCATTGTGCCACTCCAAGAACCCGAGTTTGTCTATCAGTCAAGCAAGATGCAAAACGAAAGTACCAAGCATCCTCTAATTTACTGTATTCTGTTAAATGCTAAGATAAAACTCCTACTTTCTGTTCAAGCTTTTTTTTCATTAAAAGTTGTATTAAACAAACGGATTAATATTCATTCGAAAACAGAGAACTTAAACTGTGAAGCAAAAGAAAGGCAGAGACAACTGTTACCTTATTATTCTCTACCACTTTAAGGCTTCGTCATAGACCCACAACCTTCTATGGCTTCGAGATTTTGTTGTAATCCTCTTGACGAACAATTTCTCTACCAAGATCATCAGTTGATTGCACATAATCTAATGCTTTGTGGCTCATCTTCAACTTCTTTCTAAAGATTGAACATATGAATAAAGGAAGCCATCCTGAAGTGATGGACTTATTTCTAGAATATCTCCCAATGAGTCTTTCAACATAATGATTAGTTCAGGTTGTCAGACTTTCCCATCCAGCGCAACGATCTTGCTGCTAATGGTAATTACAATCTTGCTTGCGGACCTACACTGCTTTTGGAATACTGTGAAACTAGAAAACGTGTGGAAGACTAGCCGGACACCTTGCTGAAAGTTATAAATGAGTTGCATGTCCCGGAAATGGTAGATAATGCCCAATTGGATATACCTAGTGCTTTCAATTTCCTATTGGAGACCTAGATTCACATTGCAGGTGTCATCCCATCAAGCCTACATGATCTCCACCCAAAGCTTCTAATGATCATTATCATCCACATCATCAAGAACCATGAGAACTTTTTGTACAAAATTAAACCCATTACCTCAAGAGCTAAGGGAAGTCATCAAGAACAATGAGAACTTTCTTAACAATATTGAAAGTCATAACCTCAAGAGCTAAGGGAAGTCATCAAGAACAATGAGGACTTTTTTTACAAAATTAAATTCATAACCTCAAGTGCTAAAGGAAGTTATCTATCTCATATTCATACTTGAAGTCCGCTTAGTATCATCAATAACAATTTTGCTTCTCGTGGTAATGATAATCCTACTTCCTAACCCAAACCACTTGTGATCTCCAACCAAATCCTTTAATTGATCATTATCATTCACATCATCAAGAAGAATGAGGACTTTCTTACTCTTAAATAAAGTAAGATTAATTATATTATTTAATCCTCATTAGAAACTTGACGATTTAGTTGGTTCCACATTGATCAGCAAGTTCGTTGTTGATGACTTCAGTAAAAACTATCTTGCCAATACCACCCATTCCATAAATTCCAATAAGGGTAGCGCTAGAATTTCGATGAACAACTATCATCACATTCTCTATAGGAGAGTTGATTCTGACCACGTGCTCAGTAAAAACCAGTCTAAAGGCCTTTTTTAAGGTACTCAAAACCTTCATGATAACCAATTTTACCAATTCTCCTTCGTACCTGAAAATAGAATTAGAGGTGAAGTACAAGGCAACAATAATTGCATGGTAAATCTCATTACAGCACATCAACAAACTAACTTTTAAATGGATTGCCCCAGCTATTGAAGTTGTTAATTCCTCACCTCTATATTATAAATGTTAGATATTGAAATGCAAATAGTCAATGCACGGAAAGTAAGGAAGGTTCTAGTAAAACAGTACCTATTGACATCTTTCTTGGAATCCCATCCTTTTAGGGACCTAATTTCTATGAGCACTTTCTCCCATTGATCCACAACCTTTTCATCAACATGCTTCTTATGCGAGCAAAATCTCTTTGCCAACATCACTAATAGGAGCTCCACATCCTCTGGTTCGACTTTGTAAAGCATAGGCAAGACTAAGTGTCCTCTGCTAATCTTGCACTCCATCATTTCAAGCAATTCTCCAAGACAGCATCTGCTGGAAGCATAGTTCTGAGAGAGAACAGGGATCAAGACGTTACTCTTTTTAACAGCTTGGAGATGATCGGATTCACTCTCTTTGCCTTCGAAGACCAACTAGACACGCCAGAAATGCATGTTCTCTCGTTTTTCTGCAAGATGTAGCACAGAGACAAGAAGAATTAGTGCACGATGGCTACAGAACGAGGCAAGGATATTGGACAATACAGATCTTCTTTTATCTGACCACACCCTTAATTTCTCCTTAGAATAGACCACTGGGTTTGCTCTGCTCTTAGACAAAAGGGTATGACAACTTTCCTTTGAGAAGTTGTATATTCTAGTACATCAGATTGAGTGCAATGCTTTGTATTAAGTCGTGTGGCATTGTCTGGCACTAAATTTTTAACTGTAGGACTAGGTTCTACTTCTTTCGCATAAGCTGCAATTGACTAAAACTGAATAAATATCTGACTTAATTGCACGATGATCTCGTTTTCCTTTTGCTAGGTAATTGCATGATGACTTCAGATGCTTAAAGACTTGTCATGTACTCATTCCCATAATAACATTCT
Organism: Eucalyptus brandiana; assembly: GCA_014182725.1. Classification (NCBI taxonomy): domain Eukaryota; kingdom Viridiplantae; phylum Streptophyta; class Magnoliopsida; order Myrtales; family Myrtaceae; genus Eucalyptus; species Eucalyptus brandiana. The sequence continues at coordinate 45,611,555 of CM024670.1, read as the reverse complement.
CTGCCGTTTGTAGACATGTATGGTGCTACTGCACCACGTTACTGTTTGGCCATTTCAATATAGCATTAGCACGACAACAACAGCTCACCAGGCGAATGGCGTCTAATTAGCTAATTATATTCCTTTCACGACATCATCGCCAAGCAAAAATTGAGATCTGCCTCTTGGACAAATCGAGAATTCACTGAGCAAGTAGGGACGTGCATACCTGTTATCTTGACGAAGATTACACATCAAATCAGTCGGAGAGAATGGAGAGAAAATCCGAGAAGAGCGAGCCGAGACTGGTACAATCCATCGCAAATGTCGGGCGCATGGAAAAATGGAAGACTTCGCCCTTATAAATAGAGGCACCGGCGAACCCTAGGAGCCGGCTTGAGCGTTGGATGGCTTATCTGTGGGCCCCCAACCTTTCTTCACCTTGGATATCCTTAATATGTCCAGTCAAAGCTCAACGTACTTCGCGGGGGTCGCACTAGACGTGTGCAAAGGACTCGGAATTTACCGGGATTGCCCATAACCAGACCGAACCGGTGTGGGAACTAGTCCAATTCTAAGTTTTAGGTACGGAACTATCCACGTGGGTCAGACCAGACCTGTATATATGCACTCTCAGAGTCATACTCTCATGCCTTTTACAGTTTTACCCATCAGTTCTCAAAAAATAAAAAAAAACCTTATTCACCAGCCAGTCCTCAACCTCCTCATCTCCCTCTTGGGCCTTCAACTCTCTAGCGGTCACTTCATCTCACTATATCACTCTTTACCCATCGAACACTTGGCTTCTTAGCGAGTAGTTGAGCTCTCAATCTCTCTTCTTGCCTTCTATTGTGATATAACAGTCACATCTTGCTTCCGACCCTCCCTTGCGATAGTGACATGATGGAACCAATCACCCACCAAGGACCGTTTGCTGATTTTGATAACATTAACCGAAAGAAATGATCGCTCATATTATTTGAAATAATTAGTTAATGAATAATATTTTATTATCGATAATAATTTAAGTTTAAATATTTTTATGGAGGACAACAAATATTTTTTATTTTTTAAATTTTTATAAGTGATACAAATAACTAATTTTTATAAAAATATTATTTAAATTATATATTTTTCATGAAATAAATGAAATCCGGGTAGTTTGATATTCACAGCTATGTCGAGATGAAAGTTGAGACTTTTTGACAGGAAAAGAAGTCGCAAATTTATTTGGTCATGAAGACAAGAAATGGTCTACATACTGAAAACTGGGCCTCCTAATTGGGCTCAATAATAAAGGGGTTGACAGGCCCTTTACAAAGCAGTTTCTCGGTAAATATCGAGGCCTCTAATGAATCATGCCCAAAAATGATCAAAACGGCTGTACTTGCCGGAGATTTGGGTGTAATACATCCACCCAAAACCGGTGTCGTTGGAAATTAAGATCCCACAGAGTACAAGGCCAAGAAGATCAAGCCCTTTGACAAAGCAAAATGCACAAGGATGAATACCATCCAAGTGTCATGGAAGAATACCATCCAAGTGTCATGGAAGAATAGGAAGATGAAGGCATCGACAAGGGGTGACGAAAAGGGGATAGCCGAAGCTAATAAGGATAGTCTGAAGTAGGGTTAGGAAGGAATCGAGATTCACGGTACCATTCCCTTACTTCCAAGCTTAGTAAACAAGAAAGAGGATTAAAAAATTAAAGAAATTTTGTTAAGTCAGTGATCAGGATAACATAAGAGTGTAGGGACCGAACTTTCCACTTTTTGCTTGAAGGCGGGTATGAAGTGAAAAGTGTGATTTCTGTGAAAACATTTTTCCATATATCATAGCCATAAGTATATTTTCGATTGTATTATTTTTCAATCAATAATAAAGTGACCATAAAACTCTTTGATCAATTTTTTTTCTCCTTCTATTGAATATGTGTGGGCACTCAACCTATAAATTTAGATATCTGGCTATTTTTTAAATATATAACTAGGCAGCTCATCTTAAGTGGGTAATCCCCAAGATCATGAGATATCCCACTAACTTCATGGACTAACTAAAACTCGAGCTCGAGGGGGTGGTTCAAATATGGAATGGAAACCGTTTCGTGCTACACAATTGGTCCACACACACATTAATAAGATGCTTAAAGACACCATCCCCTTGGAAAGTCGCAATAATCCTCTCGTCCCACCATGATCATGATATTACCAGACTCGGGAGTTATTTGTGCAAAGTTGTTGAACTCTTGATTAGTCTCCTTTCGAACTTGTTTTGTATAATCGACTGAGTATATGTTGATTGTCTTTTAGCCTCCGTTTGTTTTGCAAAATATGAATGACTTTTAAAAATATTTTTCTAAAGACAATCGCTTGTATCACTTTGAAATAATAAGTCAATGGAAAATATTTCGCCAAATGGGATGCGCATGATCTAGTTTTGCTCAAAGTCAGAGCAGTGTGAATGCGAGCAAACTACTAGTACAAGCTCATTCCAAAATTGCGTGTAACGTCCTCATCATTCTATGCCTGTATTGCCTCCTTCATCGTTTGAGAAAAGAGAACAGGTGCGTTATATAACGATGGATAAAAAAATCGGCCCATAGAAGTAAGCCAATGTCTAAGATTTGAAACGAAAAGTATCACATAGGAAAAACTGGTGCCACCACGAAAAATCAATCCGCACCAACCAAACCGTAACAATCATAATTCAAGACCCAACAAAATCAAAAGTTCCAATACCTTTTCATATTGCGTTGGCACTGTTTATTAGCTAGAATTGGCGACCGGATGACTTGATTGGTAAAAGTCTTGAAAATTCAAGGACTGGATTGTAGGATTGTCAGCTCGAATACAATACAAAAGGGGATCAAATTTGCGGAGCTTGGTATTTTGCGTTGTAAAAAAAGTACAAATAACCTTTCGATTGAACTAATTTAATTTTAAACTTTTTATATTTGTGTCAATTGAGTTTATCCAACCAATTTTGATAAAAAAAATCACTGACTGATTGAAATTCAAGCATCTTACATGAAAATGGTTAGTGTCGAAGTAGATGATTTTTTAATTATTCTTAATTTTTTGTTGGGTTAATATTACAAAAGACCTCAAACTGGTATATTTGTGATAAATTCATCTCAAATTGACTTTTTCACCACGAATAACACCAAACTGATACACTTATGACAAATTTACATCAAATTACTATAAAAAAAACCCCCAAACTAATACACTTATAACAAATTTAACTCAAATTAATTTTTTGACCATAAAAAACCCTAAACTAGTACATTTGTGATAGATAGACCCTCCGTTATATTGTATTAATATCACAAAAAATCACAAACCAATCTTTAACTAGTACACAAATCAATCATCACATGTCATCAAACTTGTCAATTTAATAGTAAAATTCAAAGGAAACTAATGTAAAGTAAATTTGTCATAAATGTACTGATTTGGGATAAATTTATCAAAGATGTACTGGTTTGAGCTTTTGGCGATAAAAAAATTAATATTTATCACAAATATACCAATTTAGGATTTTTCATGATTTTAACCCTTTTTCATTACTTTTTTTTTTCCTTTTTCTTCTTTTCTTCTTTCTTTTCTTTCCTTTTTTCAATTTTCTTCTATTAGCTAGCAACATGGCCAGCCATAGACCAGGGCAGCAACCCTCGCCAGCCATAGGCGAGGGTGTGGAGACCCACACCTATATCTAGGTGAGGGCTGCGATGCCCTCAATTGTGGCCAGTGATGGTCATTCGGAGGTTGCCGGCCCATAGTGTGATCCATGATTTGTTTTATAAATAAAGTATCTAACTTACACATCCAATAGGGCACCAAGAGATCGGTTACATGCTCAGGATCAGTGTGGTCGACCATCCTACAAACAAGACAAAATTTCTCTCACGTTGGTGTGCGGTGGCGAGGATGATTCGGCTTAGTCATAACTTAATTGGCAATGCTATTTGAACTTTGGATGCACCTAACGCGCCACGACAACACATCTTGTCTCTTCCGCGCCACCCGCAAACTGCTCGCAGAAGAAAACCGAGGGTGTGGGTTCTCTTGTCCCCATCCATTACCGCTAATCTTGCCGTTGACGCCATCTCGAATCAACAGTTTTCTCAGCCGCGGGAAGAAAAATCCAAGATCCAAACGTGGAAAATGATCATTTGGGTCGACACAATAATAGCTTTTGCTCAACATTCGTGGCCCTTTCTAGACTGCGGAAACATATAATAAGAAAAGAATGGTTGATGGCAACCGTACGTCATGTTGGTGTTGAATAAATTAGGCCTTGCTGTATGACATTTACGTCTAAAACTAGTAGCAGCTGGTACGCTTTGGACCCCGACGAGGCAACGATGCGTAAGTTCGGTGATTGGGTTCTGCATATTTAATAGTACGATGTTGGGTACAACTGAAGGCAGACGGAGCCTATGAGAAAACTCAAATTAGGCTTAAAAAATTGGCAAGCTGTTCTCATGGAGACCGAAAGAGATTCGAGCTGATCCTTTGTCGTATGAGTAAGATAGTTGAGTCTTTTAAAAGTTATCTTCTAAAGGTTCAGTTGACCCGTTTTGTGTTAGAACGGTTAAATAATACACAACACATTCATTTATCAATTCAAGTTTCTAAAATGGTTGATTGTGATCTCATGGAATTTTCACATAATATTGTAGCAAGAGGTTTCGAGTTTTAATCTTTCGATATCCCTTGTTTCATTCTCTTATTATATATTTCCATGGGAGCATAGGATGTTAAATATTAAACAAAGTTTCCTTTGTTGGCTTAAAATTTTAAAACAGTCAACAAAAGTCTCACAAAATATTTTATTTTCTTGGTCTTTGTATAACCTAAATTATCTTTTTCATGATGTACAAATAAGTTAATTTAGAGGCAGTGCTTCAATTACCGGATCTCTTCTGCACTCGAGCGAAAATAGAAGATCTTATGTCTCTTGGCACCAAAATCGTCATATACTAAGAAATTGGATAAATCGTGAGTGTCTAATCTCTATACGAATGAAATCCAGCTATGGATTAACTGGCCTTTATATGAACTTCAACGAGGGTTTTGTTCTTCTCGCATCTTAAACGACTCACTGTGAGAATTTCTTCCTTTATCTGTATATTTAGGATTATCCTGTGTTAATGCTAAATAAGTTTGTCGGGGAAGGCCTAAGCATAGGAATGCATTTTAAATGAGATGGAAGACAGCAGTTTAAATCATTTGTCAAACCATGCAGTTTCTTGTCTTCACTTGCTGAGGGTTCGGTGGTGCGGGGACGTGCCCTTATTTCTATATTCATTGCGTCTAAATAGACTTTCATTTGTCTTGACTTTGCAATATATATATAGATGTGTGTGTTTTGTCCATTTAGGGCTGGTACAAGAGGGAAGCAAAATGCAATTAGTGCAGCCTCAATTGCTATAGAAAATGCTTCAAGTTCGATTGAACTTTAAGATTCTCCATGACATTCTTTATCAACAATCTCAATTGCTAATACAGGGCCAAGGCACCGACTCACATGGAAGATTCACGTCTCTAAAAGCACCTTCCGGGAAAGTTAAGGTTATCTTGTTGGTGTTGCTCAAAAATCATTTGACAAAATGTACCAATCTTCTTGTCAAGATTTTAAAGGGTGATGCAGTCACTTGGCTCCAATAGATGGGAATATCTCGCTTAGAAAGTACCTAAAAAATCTCTTAAAATGCGTAAATAATGTGAAAGTTATTATAAAAGTTATTATAAAAGCAAGTGAATTGTCGATCATTTCATTTCAATAGAACGCTAGCTCGGTTCAACATTGTTCACTTAAAAAAGGCCGAAAGTATACTTCTCTTTTGACCCAAGAGCCATTTACATAACTCTATCATTGCCAATGCCATTCACTTATCTCTATCCTTGCCAATGCCAATCACAATCCTTGAATAAGCAATCGTTGGGCAAAATGTGAGCTAAATTTTCGATATTCTTGCAAAATTTTCACTTAAGAGGTGCCTGGTTGTGCGCCGAGAATCATAATGCGTGAAGTCATGGGTTTGACCCTTGGATTGTGAGCTCCTCGAGACCATTTGAGCAATTGTAAAGGAAGGAGTTGTCACTCATCAATGGCAATATTAGTCGAATCCAAGTTACAAACTCCGCAAAAGAACGTAACCTGAACAATGACAATGATGATGGGCAAAAGCCATACGAGGGAAATTTTCTAATTTAGCGAGTTACGGTAAATTAAGAACGGTCACATAAGCATTTCTTAAAAGAAAATGAAACCAAAATAACAAGAATCGGACAAGATGATGATGGGAATATACATTGCAAAACTACGGTGATGATCCCAGCTGATCAATCGGTCAATCCAAGTTAGAACGCTAACTACATATCTCTCTACACACGACAACACCCAACAACGAAAGATACGAAAGAGAAAATGCAGGGGTGGTCGTCGTCTTCCTCACGACTGCCTCGAGAACAGCGCCTCCCAAATCTCGGCGAACACCTGCAGGATCACCCCGTGGTGGTGGTGCGAGTTCAGCGCCAGGAAGCACTCGAGCAGCTTCTGCAGCTCCTCCGCCCCGAACATCTCCTTCTCCAGTATCATCTCCACCATCGACCGCCGGAAGTCCGCCCGCGGGTCGCTCGACCGCTTCACCACCGCGAAGCTGTCCTCGATCTCCCCGCGGCCACCTCCGCCGGCCAGCGGCAGCACCCCGACTCCGGCCGCGCCGCTCCTCCTCCGGCGCCGGCGCCTGCGGCGGGTCTCCGACGAGTCCGGCGAGAGGGAGCGGGAGGAGGAGAGGCGCGTCTCCCTCTCGTCGTCGCTGCTGAACCAGTCATCCTGCGACGTGGTCGACGAGCTGTAGGGGCACTTCTCTTTCTCCCCCTCCTCCGTCGCCGCCGTCGCCTTCTTCTCGGCGTTGGTCTTCTCGGTGGGCACCGGCGGCCAGGGTAGTCTTCTCATAAAGGGAGTGACGGGGGACGAAGGAGGGCACCGGCGGCCGAGGTAGTCGTCGTCCCTGAGGACGGGTGGCGGATACCGCTCGGACGAGGATCGGCGCGGGAGTCGGGGGTCGTTGAGGGACGAGAGAGAAACGACGTGGGAGTCGCCGGAGATGGTCCGGGAGGGACCGGCCGGCGAGGAGGGTCGGGGAATGAGGACGGAGCGGTGGATGACTTGGTCGATGGTGTGGGAGCTGCAGGAGGCGGCGAAGGAGGGCCGGAAGATGCGCGAGAAGCGCAGCTTCTTCGCTCGCAAATTCATCGTGTAGAGAGAGAGAGAGAGAGAGATGGACAATAAGTGAGTTTATAAAGAGAGGAAGACCATGCTTTCAATAACTTAAATTAAGAGATTTATCTTTACCAAAAAAAAATTAAGTGATTTATCAAACTCTCTAAACATATAAATAATAAATATAGGTCAGGTGTGCTGAGACCTGTTAAATTATTCGATATATCGAGTGGCATTACAGAAAAAAAATAAGTCGGGGGTCTCAAAGGAATATGGAAAGAAATCTTGACGAGAAAATTCTGAAATATTGGACAATATTAATTTTCCCAAAAATAAATGAAACCAACATAAAAGACGTATATTTTATGCTTGTGAACTTTTTATACTTTAAATAACTACTTAAATTTTGTTAAAAAAATTACTACTTAAATGTAAAACTTAATTTCTTGTAATGTACTCGCGAAAATATTTTTACCAATTATAGATAAAAAAAAAAGTTAGTCAAATTAGTAGCCGCACATGTATTTTAACCTAATTTAGTGATGTTTTAAAGTATTGTCAAACAGTGGGAAAAATTTGAAAGTTGGCTGGCATTTTTGAAAAAGATGAGCTGTACGAAAAGAAAAAAGCAGTGGGGTAAAAGGTTTTATTCACATGAGTCCAATGTACTTAAAATTTATAAATAAATTTCAATTTTGCCTAGTCACGAGATGATTATGAGTTTGATTTTCAAGTTAACTTGGATTCTCATGGTTTATTGATGCTTTAAGTTGTGTAAATTAGGTTGTTCAACTTTTAATTTTAGCAATTATATATATATATATTTGATGCCCAGGAAACCCCGTACAGTCGGCAACTGGCAGGTAAACCCTGGGGCGACGCTAGCGGAGAACCCACCACCCCGACGTCGCGCTTAAAATCCCGTGCGTCCTGCGGGATTTAAACCCCTCCGTCCTTGGTAGACTTTATGGGGACTCTTATCCAGCTAGGCCACCACAGGCGGTGGTAATTTTAGCAATTATATTCATTTTGTTAAATTAATGAGTTTTTTTTCTTTCACGACTGCGAGTGTGAAAAATGATTTATGTTAAAGATGCAATTAATAGAAATCCCTCATTTGCTTTGTCTAGTAATGGAAGTGTTTAAATTCTTCTTTATACATTGAATGTTAAGATATTTTATGGGCGCGTTTGTTTGTGTTTCTATTCAAAAAGTGTTCAAGGGAACAGAAATAGAAAAAAACTATTTCTGTTCCAGGAAATCATTTTTTACTAGAAAAACGCGTTTGGTAAACTTGTTTTGGGAATAAAAAAGAATAGAAATATGTTTGGTAAATTTATGTTCTTTTTTTGTTTCTTTTAATTTTTTAATTTAAATTTTCCTTGTTTTCTTTTTTTCTTCTTTTGGCTAGTCGCCAGGCCTCGGCCATGGCCGGCAACCGGCCGACGAGGGCCAACGGCCTCGCCCAACCACGACGAGGCTTGCGGCCCCCAACAAGGCCGAGCTCACCCAACCACCGGTCGCCCGACGGTGGCCGGTGAGGCCGAGCCTCGTCGGTGGTTGGGTGAACTCGACCTCGCTGGATCCGGGCGAGCCCGAGTGTCGCCGACGTGGGCGAGGCTTGGCCTCGCCTTGGCGGGCGAGCTTGGCCTCATCGGATCTAGGTGAGCTTGAGCTCGCCCGGCCAAGGCGAAGCCGAGCCTCGCCGGCCTCGCCGGGGTTGGTGACACTCGACCTCGCCGGGGGCCGGCGACGCTCCAGCAAGTTCGCCGGCCCTCGACGGCGGTCGCCGACCATGGCCGAGGTCGGCGACCGCCAAAGAAAAAGGAAGAAGAAAAAAGAAGAAAAAAAAAGAAGAAAAGAAATGAGAGAGAAAATTTGTTCTTAAAAATTGTTAAAACAATAAATAAGTTTTTTTGTTTTCTTGTTTCATTCCAATTTTGTTCCGAGAATAAAAATAATGATTTGGAACAAAAACACAAACAAACGCGTTTACGTTTTTTTTTTGTTAAGAACAAAAAAACAGAAAATCTGTTCATGAACAAAAAATAAAAGTGCAACCATGCACGCCCTATATTGACGATGTTTCTAGTATCTTTTTTATTTCCTTTTTTTTTCATTTGATTTATTGTGTTCTTTTCTTCTCCTTCTTCTTCTTTTTTTTTTTTTTTTTAATTTGTCCGATTTCCTCGTTTAAACTTATGGTGGATGATTCATCCACTAATTTTTCTTTGATACTTCACTTCGTCTGTTTACTTGATAGACCCTTTTTAACTGATAAGTGCCATTTTAGTCTTCGTTAGACTTTGGAGTCGCTTCCATTCCCACACACATACGCTAAATACCGTTAATTATCGATGCTTGAATCTATCTGAGTCATGTAAAGAAAAGGGATATGCTTGAATACATTCTATAGCATCAAAATTATACAATATTCACTCATTTATATATTTATTTTTTCCCTACGCGTTTACTTACCACTTAGAAGAAAATGAAGATCCATGGCGTGACCACCCACTTATATTTTTTTGGTTTACCCTAGCCTCTTGTCGTCTTCTTCCTTGTCCCGAATATTAAAAAACGTCGGTAGGAGGAGACCTTTTTGCGTAAGAGAATCTTAGATCAGAGACATCACTTTCATCCTGAAATGCCGGTTTCCCAATTACAAATTAAAATTGTTTAATGTCTTATTTTCTTGTGGGCTTCTTTGGCTACTTTCTGGTGTATTCTTCTATCTACTTTTAAATTAAAGCTTGAGAAAATGATGCTGTTGCATCATCTTAGATAATTGCGCAAATTAAGAAATCCTCAAAGTCTCAAGGGTCACGAGCTCCTATATTCCTTGTCTTTAATCATCAGGTGGTTTGAAAAGTTGAATCAACTAGGGTTCCCGTTGGATCTATATTGGCATCCACATCCCGAGTATTTTTTTCGATGTTATGTTGGGAATAGGAGGAAAATATAGGTACCAAAGTTGCGAACGGAATCAAGCATGCCTAGAACACTTATATATCTAGACCCTCACGTCCATGTACAACTTCTTTAAGTAAAGGTCAATATGGATTCCGGTTTCATAACCAGTTTGCTTGACTGATCTTGATATGAGACCAACCCACTTCATTTTGTAACGAATACCCATGAGCAAGTTAATATGGTCTCGAAACAGACTTGGTTAAGTTATTGCCATATGGCAGCCAAAACTAAGTTCATTAAATCAACGCTCCCCAACGACCAATTTGTCATTAGAATCTTTTAAGTTAGTACTAAGGAAAAGCAGTGTATCAAGCAAATCCTTCATGGTTCAGTCCTACATTAATAGCTTGATTTTTCGAATTCAAACTTTGGAGGACGCTCCTAACCAGGATGTGGCAATGGAGGTGATCTTGTTTATTTTAAATGATGAGCCGGATAGATCGGTTGTTTATGTATCATTAGCTTTGATTACTTTCATGGTTTAGTTTAGTTTAAAAGTAAGATAAAAAGTGCTGGAGATTATGTGACAATTTCGAGGGAAATTGATAAATAAATGTTGTCATTTGGATTATGCAAAACGCTGCATTCGAATGGTATATTGTGCTGATGCTATTACATATGATGCTGCAGATATCAACGGATTGACTTTGGGCTTTGAGATTTTTTTTTCTTTATTTGCTTGTCATTTTATCTGTATTCCTTAAGCCCACCGAATTCTCCCGTCACGTCCTGATGATTCAATTTTTTCTGTTTTTTTTTTGTTCTCATTAACATTCTGATGATTCAATGCTATATCGTTCTTGTAAAAGAGTAGATTGCAAATGCTTGCAATGTGATCCATTCTATTAATGTTTGTTGATTACGGGAATATTTTTCGTTCGTTCGTTCGTTCGTTCATTCGTTCGTTCGTCTTTATAATTGATATAAATAATTAATTTTAAGAAATTATATTTTTAAATCGTTTATTTTTTGCAAAATAAATACACCGATGATCCATTCTTTGAATTTGTTGTGATTCTCTTCTTAGTATGAGTTTTTCTAGGCATATTGAAGTGCATTCCTAACCACCAAAATGACCTATAAATCGCAGTATTTTACACTAAAGCTTAACGTCCGAGAATAGCTCAAAGATGGTAAGAATGAAGCACCACGACATTCCTTAAATTGCCCTTGAAATGACTTTCACTTTTTACTTTTTAATTCTTATAATATTAGAAATTTAGCATCCTCGATACCTTCCACATCAAAGAGTCAATTATTAAAAAGTTTAGCTCATACTTATAGTGCCGAATCCAACGTTTCACATGTAATGTGTTCTGATCCGTCGGCCAAAATGCTTTGTCATCCAGAAGTCGACATTATTTGTTTCTATCTGTCGGTAGGTATTGTGTACGGGAACATTGCCGTGTAAAAAGGTACCGCACAATAGAAAAGCCCTTATGGTTCGTGGGCGTGTCAGGATCGATCCGGTACAACTAATGCGAGACAGAGAAACTCAAGGAGGAGCTGCTAATTTATCAGCAGTCACACCGCACTGTCTTGAGATTTGAAGAGAATCTGAGAAGTCAAGGAAACTTCCAAATATGTGGATTACATGCAGGAAAGCTGCAGTCGAAAATGTCTCTTTTATTCAATCACTTTCAACCTCCCCAATGACTTGAAATGGTGATTGGCGTCTTCTCTTACACAGCCGCAGACGACGAGAAGATGCCATTTTTATCTCTGGACCCAACTCGGGTTTTCTCTGTTTGCTTTGTTTGAGGTCTTTTCTAAATTTTGTATCGATATGCATCAGATTCAATCTCATAATGCTTTTTCTGTAAGGGTTTGCTGCTTTGCATATATATAGAGAGAGAGAGAGATCATGCCGTTTTCATGGTGTTCAAGGCAATTTTGCTATAACTGTAGACTAGCTTTGGGGCGATATAGTAAGAACTTTGCAATACCTACGTGGTGAAGGTGATGTATGGAGACTTTCACATAATATAATAATTATTCAATAGCTATTGCACCAAGCACCAAACAACCAAAGGAGAGAGTGAGGTGCCCCTTGTTGGGGCTATCCTATGTCGGTTGTGAAAGAGGCTAGTAGGGTCTGTTCGGTAACACTCTCGAGAACAATTAATTCTATTTTTTTGTTCTCGGAGATAAAAAAAAAAAAAAAACAAAAACAAAAATTCGTCTGGTAAATTTTTTGTTTTGAGGAACAAAAATCTTTTTTTTTTTATTGTTCCTAGGAATAAATTTAGAATATAATCAAGAAGTAAAAAAGTTACTTCTTGTTCTCAAAAACAAGAATCAAGTCTAATTTTTTTTCTTTTCTCTTCTCCTCTTTCCTTTTTCTTCTTCTTCTTTTTTTTGGCCAGTCTTCGGCCGTAGCCCTGGCCGGTTACTGACTAGCACGATGTTGGGCCTCCCCAGGCCAGGGTGAGGCCGACCTCACGCCACCTAGGCAAGGCCGAGCCTCCCGGTGGCCTGGCGAGGCTCCGGTGAGCTCATTGGTCCTCGCTTTGGCTTGGCAAGGCTCTGGTGAGCTCACTGAACCTCACCCAATCGGTCATCAGCCACAAATAAGGAGGAAGAAGAACATAAAAAGAAAAAAGCAAAAAGAAAAAATAAGAGAAAAATAATAAAAATATAATAAAAGTATTAAAAATTAAAAGAAATAAAAAAAATTAAGAATCCTACCAAATACATTTCTATTCTAAGAATAAAAATTTTGTGCAGTTACCAAGCATATTCTTTTGCTTAGAAATTATTCTTGAGAACAGAATAAGAAAAAATCATTTATAATCAAAAATTGTTCTTGGGAATAGAATCATTACCAAGTACATTATAAGCAATTTATAAGTATGGAAGAAAATCTCACCATTTAAGTTAGTTTTTGGATGAGAGACGTCCAAGACCAATTAATAATGGCATCGAAGCCAATGGTAGATTAGTGGGCCCAAGTCTATTATGGTGATTTGATTAATATCTTAAGGAAGAAATTTGGTGACTAACGTGGTTTCCGGGATATGGGCGTTGTGGTGTAGAAACGTCGGCCCGATGATGGACTTATAGTGCGTTTGGTTTAGCATTCTCAGGAGACTTTTAGCCTTCAAAACCCTTTAGAGAAATGCTAGATCGTTTGATAACCATTTTGAAATAACTTTCAAGTGAAAGTCAACATCGAAAATGCTAAAAGCCCTAGGATTAAGCTTTTAGTATTTGACCAAATGTTGAAACTCATTTTTCCTTCCAAAACAACTCTCACCCATTCTTCAAATTTCCAATTTTTCCTTTGTTATTATCTTTTTAAATGCTAAAAAATGTTTAAAAATAAATATATATACTAAAAATCAAATATATATATACTTTTTTTTTAAAAAAAGACCAACTGTTTACTGGCCGGTGAAGGCCTACGGCCGCCTACGAGCCAGATCTAGTGCCAACTGCCATTGGTCAAGGTCGCTCGAGGTCAAGGGACCCTTAGTGAGGGTTGTGCGACCTTGGCAAGGGTTGCTGAAGGTTGCATGACCTTGGGCAACTCAGGCAAAGTGCAACCCAGGCGATCGTCGCCTAGGTCTCGCAGCCTCAAGCGACCCTTGTCTAGGTCCTGCAAGGGTAACGTGACCAACAATCCTGTGAGAGTTGCGCGATCGATGGCTATGCCTGAGGTCACGAGACCCAAGCGATGGTTGCCTGGGTCATGCGTTGCCTAGGTTGCACGACCCTTGTTGAGGGTCGCCCAATCTTGGGCGACCTCTAGTAGTTCTCACCAGGGTCGCACAACCCTAGCCAAAGGTTGCCCTCGATCGACGACTGTCAACGCTAGATTTGGCTCGTCAATGGCCATAGCCTTTTGCCGAACCAGCAAAAAGTTTGGTCTTCTTCTTTTTTAATTATATATATTTCATTTTTTTTAGCATTATTGTCAAAATTTATATTTAAAAAGTTGCATGCATTATTTTTTCCAATTTTAAACAAATAAAGATTAAAAAACTAATATTATTTTACCTAAATGATTTTTCAAATGTGCTTTCTACCAAATAATATTTTTCTCAAAATTATTTTTTAAAATATAGTTTACCAAACGGCCTTTGCATTTACTTTAAATCTTTTAGGTTAAACTGTTTTGCATTTTCCCTGGCTTTCAAATTGCTGAACCAAACGCAGCCTTAATACCTAATACTGAGTTAATTAAGGGAGATTCAAGTTGAGATATTTGATGCAGTAGGTATCTAGATTAAGGGAAGGAGGAGTAGACCTATTACTAAGCTCTCACGTGAGGATATCTGGATAAAGGGGGAATAGACCTAATACCGAACTCACACATGAGAATACCTGGATTAAGGGAGAGTGGACCTAACACTAAGCCTACACATGAAGGGGAAATGTATTGTGAGTTATGTTAGAATAGTCTTATATTGGAGAATTAACGTGGTGTGGAACCATTAGGGTCTGCATGGTGACTTTTTTATCTCTTTGTTTTTTTATCTTTTGTTCCCCGAAATAGAAAAAGAACATAAATCCGTTTGATAACGTTAGTTGATTTTTCAATTCTCGAGAATTGAAAAGTAGTTAAAGAATAGACTTGGAATAGAAACAAGAAGTAGAAAAAAGTAACTTCTTGCTTTCAAGAACAATTTCTAAAAATAAGTCATTTTCTTTATTTTCTTGTCTTCTTCTTCTTCCTTGCCACTTGCCGCTTGCCGCCTACCGCCATTCGCCACCGCCCGCTCTTCACCACCCATTGCCAACCGCTTGTTGTGGTCGTCGGCTGATCACCACCGCTGCCTAAAGGAGGAAGAATAAGAGAGTAAAAAAGAAAAAAAAAAAAAAAAAAGAGGAAAAATCTCCAAAATTTGTTAAGAAATTAAAATAAATTATACGTCACCAAAAAAACTTGTGAGTTGTACCAAATGCATTCATATTCTTTTTTTATTTCGAGAATTGGAATTTTGTTCAGTTACCAAACGTGTTGTTTTACTTGGAAACTATTTCAGGGAATACAAATAAAAGAATTATTTCTAAAAAGAAATTATTCTCGAGGATAGAAATGTTACTAAACGCATCCTTAATATATTCTAGTTAGTTCATAACTTATCAATTTTAGTTTTTGAGTAAAAGTGGGTCTAATTAAATATGTTGACGAGCTCAGACTTGGGTTCCCTCTTGACAATCTCTCAGGTGAAGATATTGAACTTTTGTTGCATGCTCTTAATAACTAGTATTAGAGCCGGGTTACCAATAAATCTAAACCCAATAATCACATGAGAGATGCGGATTGTTATCACTTCAACCTAGGGATTGATGTGTGAAAGGAAGATTGTCAAGATTATCTTACATTGGTTGTGCAAAAAATAGGTGAGTCAATTGATTAATTGCGAGGGAAAGTACAATCAGGCTAACTTTTGAGACGAGAAAGACTCCAGACCACTCAACACCCTTAACCCCGTTTATAATGGCTTTTGTGTTCTAATAACAAAAGAAAAGTTTAAGGGCGTCTCTTTACTCCCTAGCCTCGAAAGTGAGGATTGAACTCCCCATCTCCAAGTGGGTCTTGCCATTAGCATCAATAGTCACACGAAAAAAGAGCATTGATATTAGGGTTGTTAAAAATACTTGAATTAGCTGACCCAAGCTAAAAATTTTGGGTCTTGTTGGGTCAGGTCTCATTGCGGAGGTAATAAGTAAAAGAAAAAAAGAGCATGTTGAGAGTTTGGTTCAACTCAAATATCCGAACCAGGCTTGTTGAAAACATGGAAGAGTCTTCACCATCCTCTCCATCCCCCGTTGACACCACAGTCGACCACCCCTCCTCCCTCCCTCCTCTCGCACAGGCCTTCGCCGCGGAAGGCACATCTTCCTTGCTAACCACCCCGCGCAGCGGCACCGACTGACTTGTGATTTGGGCTCTCCACTAATATAGGCATTAACTTTCGGAAGACGGTGTCTACTAACTTTAGTGGCCAAGGGCAATTCATTCCATGTCAATTGAATGCAGTCTCAACCGTCGTAATCATGTCCTCGGAAAGGTTTCCCGAATTTGTGAACACAATGTTGGTAGGCAAAAAAAGTTTGTTCCATCGGATCCTGCCGAAAAGTATGTAAATTGACATACACGAGGACAGAGGGACCACTAATTGGCATAATCATTACTCTTAATTATGCAATCTGAAGGATTGGGTGTCCATTGTGGCCACGACACTTGGCATAATAAGGATAGGCAGAATAGAAATGGAATCGAAATTTGGACGAGGAAAAAGTAGATAGGAAATCACTATGGCAATTAAGAAAATTAGAATGACTAATTGAGAGCTGTATACCTAAAGAACATGTCTCAATAAGATCACCCGCTCTGCCTCTAATTAGATATCTTTAATTCCCAAGTATATCGCCTTAACCATATCAATTGAATGATAATGCAAACAACTGTAGCATTTTATTGAATAAATTTCCTTTTTTTATACATAGAATATAGTTTACATTTTTTTATTTGAGAAATCAGCTTTTTGAATCCAAGAGACTGTCCTATCTACGTGATCTTTTATTATTTTGCATTTTCTCCCACTCTCACTACTAGAACAAGTTTGCACCGCTTCTAACGCTGTTAGAACCTACTAGTAATATTCATTCATATTTCTATAAGAACCGAAAATATTCAATTTACAAACTAGCGAAACACAAAGATCTAGTGTCATTCTCATCGTTGATATACGAGAGTTCCAGTCTAATATGCACTTTCGCACGCACTACAACTGTGTCATCTCCTTCGGGCAGGAAGAAGTAGAAGAACAGGCTCCCCAACACCATCACTCCGCGGAGCACGAAGAACATGGCCCCCAGTGTTATCCGGTGGCTGATGCTCAGGAGCGACGTCGACACGGCCCTGCTCACCAGCCGGTTCACCGAGATTGCGAGGGCCGAGCCCTGGACCTGCAGACGAAGCGGGAACACCTCCGATGAATAGACCCAAGTGATGGGCCCGAGCCCGATCGAGAAGAAGGAGACGTCTGCGAGCACAGCCACGATGCTCACTGCGATGGCCCAGGCTGGCTTGCTCCCCAAGTGCTCAGGAACTTCGAGCCCAGGCCCAGAGCTGCTGGGGAACAGGCCATCCCTACCAAGCCCAATAGCAAGATCGGACACCTCCCGAGCCGATCCAAGAACAGGGCCGAGACAATCACAAACGCGGCCTTGGAGCAGCCTAGGATAACGTTGATCCCGAACAGCTTCTTTTTGTTGTGAATCCTGGCGGCTCGAAACACTTCGGGGGTGTAATAGATCACGGCGTCGTCCCCGGAGGCCTGCATGAAGAAGTTGATGCCGATGGCAGTGATGAGGATCCGGCGGAGGCTGGGCCAGGGATGGAGGAATTCCCTCCACACCCCTTGCCCTCTCCATCCCTTTGAAGAGGCCAAATTGGCATCATCATAAGCAGCTTGGATGACATCACGGAGTCTTGATTCGGCCCCTTCCTCATCTCTTGAAGTCTTTAACAACACCCTTCTCGCCTCCTCAATCCTACCTTTCATGACAAGCCAACGAGGCGATTCGGGCTTGAAAAGGACTCCAAGCCTGAGGCTGGTCGCCGGAATGCCAGCAATCCCAAGCATTGTCGTCCAGTTGAACCGCTCGGGGAGGCCAGCGAGGGCGTGATTGCAAATGTAGCCAAGCCAGACCCCTGCCACGATGAAGAACTCCGGGAGGGAGGTGAGTATCCCCCTCACCGAGGCCGGGGAAATCTCAGCCGTGTGGAGCGGCGCGATCATGAGGGAGTACCCGACCCCAACACCGGCCACAATGCGTACGCCAGGCCCATCAACAGGGCGCCAATCAGGAAGGTTGACGCAGCGAGGACGATGGTGTAGTGCCGGAGGCCTCAGGAAATTGCTCCTGGACGTACGTGATCTTGAGGTTCTTTCTGATGAAGAGCACGTACGTCCAGAGGCCCACAGCACCGCTCTATCACCCCGATGTCTGCAAAATCAAAACGATCACCACCACCCCACCTCCGGAATTTCCCCAGATTCTCCGCAGAAACTGCGACAATTCCGACTCTCTTACGCTACCCAAAACGCCAATTCACGACCATTTCTTATACCCGTGGGCAATTCGATCAACAGATCACCGAAAATCGCGTTCCTTTTCAAGCCTATCTCGTGAGAAAACACGGCCCCTTACCCATCTCCACATTCCCAATTCGTATGAAACTTCGGCTCGAGAAACAAATCCGCGCAATTCGAGAGAGAGACGTGACGAGCTGATACTCACCGTAGCCCAAGAGGATCGAGTTCGTGGAGGCCAGGATGGCACAGGACAGAACGTTCTTGTTCGCCTGAGGCCCCTTGTGATCTGAAACATCGAAAGTCGGCTCTTTCGGGTCGTCAATTTCGGCCAATTTCCTTTGTCACTCCCGCAGTCACGCAGAGAAGAATGAAGGAAACTGCAAGCGATGCGGAGAAAGAGCAAGAGAGAGAGAGGGGAGCAGACTCAGAGTGTGAAATGAGTATGCTAGGTGGTTGTCTGGTTGAAGAGATGCATGCTGAGG
Source organism: Eucalyptus brandiana (assembly GCA_014182725.1). Taxonomy (NCBI): domain Eukaryota; kingdom Viridiplantae; phylum Streptophyta; class Magnoliopsida; order Myrtales; family Myrtaceae; genus Eucalyptus; species Eucalyptus brandiana. Next base: position 45,592,834 of record CM024670.1, on the reverse strand, counting down.
GGGAGACGAGCCAGATTGCGTGAAAAGCGAAAAAGGAAAGAAATATAGGTTAGGACATAAATGGTCGCAGATGTGTAACATGATCTCCAAGTTTCTGATTTATTCAATATGATTTTTGAATTTTAGCTCGGTATACATTGTGATTCACAACCTTCTTATGCATATTCAAGTCGTCCCTTGTAGGACCGTTTCTTTGACTAGCTTAAGACGAGCAAGGCACGACCATCTTCACTGCCCTAAGCCGCCGCAAATGTAACTTATCAGGGAAAAGGATAGATCCCGTGAAATTTGAAGAGTGAAAGTCAAATTAGTCAATCACGTAAAGGATAAGGACAAATCTTTTCTCCCCAAAGAATTGAAAATACTACGTTACAATCAAAGCGATCTCCGAGCCATGGCCCATAACTCGGTTACCATTTTCCTTTTTTCCTCCATTAAGGAACACGGTGCTCTGTAACTTCAAAGAGGAGCATTAACTTTCTAGCCTAGCAAAGATGTCATGACATTTCATTTCATTCTTTCATCCTATGCGATCTACATCGGGGTAAAGATAATCTTATGCGGAAAAGCAAATTAAATAAATAATTAATATCTTGAAAAATCTCGAACTAATATTTACGTGATAAATTTGTTCTAAACTAATTTTTTAGGCTATCAAAACTTGAACCTGTGACATATTTATCCTACGTTAACTTCAGTCAAATTTTATCTTAAAAGTGTTGACCTCACGTGAAAATTAATATCAATTCGGTATTTGTCGAAAGTGTAGTAGTTTTGGATTGATTTATCGCTAGTATACCAATTTGAAATTTTTTGTGGTATTAACCCTTAAAGAAATAATATAGAGAAAAGCTGGGAATATGAAAAAGCAACTATCTACACACAAAAGAGAGAGAAAAGAAAAGAAAAATATGGCTCCAACCCAGAAAAGTTATGAGATGGCTTAGATAATATCAAAGCGATCGTCCAAAAAACAATATATATATTGAAGCACCTCTCCGAAGCTTGAGCGTGAAAGCACACATGACATTCCCAAGAAAAATAGTTTAGCCGGCGGCAGCGGTGGATTCCGGCGATCGTTTGACCCCCTTCTAAAGAGAAAATAAATAAATAAATAAATAAAGAGAGAAAGAGGAGAGCGCCGAAGCAAACGATTTTCGCAGCTCGCTGGCGGCGGAATTCCAACCCAATAGCACAACATCCAAAAGATCGAACCCGAATCTTCCGTGCACAACACAAAGCTCTCGCACTGCGAATAAATTTACACGATGCAGAATCATTGTCGACAACCAGAAAAGACGGGGAAAAACATGCGGCGAGAAAGACATGGAGGGATTGAAATTGTTCTGCTCACTTGGCTCCACCGATGCAGCTTCTGCTGGCAATGCTCAGATCTCTTTTCCTACACGTCGTTTTCTTAAAAATGCATTCGCCTTTTAACGTTTTGACTATTTTGTACAGAGCTCTATCCTTTTGAAGCTTGCATCTCCTTTCGAAGGAAGTGGTCCTCTCTTGGGAAAAACACGTAGCCAAAAATAACTTTTCTAGGTTGTGAGACCGCTATATTGATGGACGGAATTCATTTATTAAATTTAGAGCCGTCCCGTTTAGGTAATTTTTTTTGTTTCACGCCATCAATATGACAAATGAAAACAAAAAATAATTGTAACCACCGTATTTTTTTCGTTTTTCCTGGAGAACATTTGGTTGCAACTTAACCTCAGTAAGATTAACCGATGAAAGATAACTTGGTATAAGATACGAGGGATTAGGTGTTCTTTCTCCTCAGAGGGCCCCCCAGATTTTGCGAGAGATGGGCGCATGCTTTAGAGGAAGGTGGCAGGTCCATTTCAGTGACGCATAGGCTTCATTAGTTGAACTTGTGTTACGGTTCAAAGGAGGAGCTAATGAAGCCCAAGCGTCATCGAAACAGATGTGATTCTTGAATTTTTAATTTGTTCGATATTAGTTTGATGTACAATATAACTCATGAACTTTTAATTTATTTGATGGGATCCTTAAAATTTTGATATGAATTCAATTTACTCATTGATCCATTTGAAAATGTTGAGATAAAATTAAACATGAATATTTTCATATAGCTTCCGTACTAAGTTGAACATATATAAGAAGTTTAAGGATGATATTGAACAAATTAAAGTTTTATGGACTACACTACACATCGAGTTAAAGTTCAAGGATCATCTTGGACATATTAAAAGTTTAGAGATTGTATTACACATTAAATCAAAATTTATGGATCATTTTTATCGTTTTTTTTTTTTTTTTTTTTTGGTAAAGTCATTTTTATCGTTATCCTACATGCAACAAACCATTTTGGGAGGGTTTTGGGAGGGCTAAGCTCCCTGAAACTGACAATGGACTTTTCTTAACTGAGGAAAAGGAAAAGGTGGGCAATTAATAATAGTTCGACGGAGCTAATGGGGAAGAGATGGACGCGGAGGTTCTCTGATATAAAAGGGCACGGTTGCCTGCAAGCTTCATTCGACGAGGATAATGCCAACGACGATGCTATAGAAGGAGTGGGTTCGAGTTAATCGGGAATAGGAAAAATGCCAGAAATGGGTCTTGAAGACAGAGGCAACTTTTGCAGTGAGGGAGGAGGCTAAGCTCACCCTCTTTATCTTTTCCGGATGATGATGTTGATGCCTTATCAACTCGTCCATGGCCAACCTCCGTGCAATTTATGGAGAAGCCACCGTCCATGGCCATCCCTTCGCACCTTTAGATCTATGACAAGCCGCCATCCAAATTTGGAGGTACTGTGTGGATGACTTACGAAGCATCAACACTCTCCAATAGCCCTTGTGTCGTGTTGGATACTTCGACACGTGTCTGACACTCTTAGACACTCGATTAACACTTGTCGAAAAATCCGATATTTGCTCAACTTTCCCAACACTCTTCGACGCTCGAGTCGGAATACTAACATACGAGTTTTTGATACTTGATTTTGATATCGAGATCAATTTTAAAAATTTAATAAATGAGAGATTGAACTATATGTATACATATATATGTGTGTGAAAAAATGAAACATAATAATAAAAATAATAAATTGAGAAAGAAGAAAAACCTAGTATTATCTTCTCTTCTGACTCTCACTTTTCGTAATACACAATTCACTCCTTAAGTTTTTTTTCTTCTCTTCCAACATATCTAACATAGGAGTCTAGAATATGGATCGTTTGTTTTTTTTTTTTCTAAATTTTATGAATTATTGAAATAGAGTTGAATTTGTCAAATTGAAATAATGAATGATATTAATAAACGGTGGATTAATGTTTTCAGTATAAATTCATTCTAGGTTCTTTTAATTATTTATTTATGAATTTAATTCAAATTAATTTGATTGAAATAATCATAAAAAATGATAATTTATTATGTATATATAAAATTATATATTTAATATACAACGTGTCCCAACATATCGGAATTTTTTATTTTTTGATAAACGACATGTCGATGTATTGTGTCGTATATCGTATGTCAATGTCGGTACTATTTAGTGGACGACCTGCCGACGCCAATGGACGAGCTACTGTCCATGCCAACTACCACTGTTCACAGAAAACTAGGAATTTCTTCTCTCTTTTCTCACTTTCTTCAAGACCGTCAATCATTTACAAAGAAATTACACGTCATTTTTTTATTCGACATCAAAGCCATGTATCCATTTATAAACGGATGGAAGGAAGAAATGCTTGCCACGTGAGCATGACGTTTTACAATTACCGAATATTTTCTTGTCAGGGAGGGAGGCAATGTACAGAATTTTTACGAGACTTTCATAATGTATGATAAATATTCGGTTGCTCTCGCACCAAGTACTAAGCGACCCGAGGAGATAGCGGGATGGTCCTAAGCCCTGTTCATCATTGCTTTTTGTGTTCTTATAACAAAAGATAAATTTAAAAGCATCTCTTTACTCCTTAGCCCCGAAAGTAGGGATTGAACTCCCCAGCTCCGGGCAGGTCTTGCGATTAACATCAATGGGCGCACGGAAAAAGGAGCATTAATATTAGGGTTGTTTAAAATACCCGAACTGACCTGCTACAAATCAAAATTTTGAGTCTCTTTGGGTCGGGGGGTCGGGGTCTTATTCCGGTTTGGGTAATAAGAAAAAAAAATTGTATACAGTTTGGTTCGGGTCAAATATCCAAACAGACCCAAATCACAATAAACACTATAAAAAAGAATCCTGAACACAATACACTGAAGGTTAGTTAAAGACGCGGAAGAGTTATCACCATCTTCTCGCTCCCTCTTTGACATAAGTGTTTACCACTCCTCACCCTTCCTCCTCTCGCACCGGCCCTTGCCACTGCTGCCGAAGGCACATCTTTCTCCTTCACCGCCCTGTTTACCACCACCCTGGACAGCAGCACCGGCGACTTGTGAATTGTGCTCTCAATTGATTTCTAGACCTCAAGAACGAGCGAATGGCGAAGGGGATTTGCCTGTCGACAACAATGATGGCCTCGGAGTCGTTCAGAGGAGGCTTCTCGAGGGTCACCAAACTCAGATCTAAGGGGGAGTAGAAGTGTCAAAATGGGTTAAAAATGCACTTTGAACCCATTTATAATGAGATGGGTCATATATGAGTTAGTTAAGTTTTAATAAATGTGTTGTTAATGGATTTGGATTTTATGCAAGACAAACTCATTTACAACCCATTTAACTTATAAAGATTATTAGTTCACTCAACCCATTAATGAAATATTTTGCTCTTGAGCAGTTTTTATAATTTTAGATTTTTTAATAGTTTTATTTTTCTTTTTCCCCCTATGAATTCCAGTGTTGTTGGCCACCAAGCAAGGGCTGTGAGGCTCTTGTTGGTCAAGGGCTACGAAGCTCTCACCCAGTTGCCAATCACACTGGCAAGCTCGAGACTTGCCACATTTGATGAGGCTGAGCTTATCGGCAAGACTCTAGCCTCCCTAATATGGCAAGGCTAAGGCTCGAGCCTTGCCAACATCAAGGCGAGCTCGAGCTTGTCAGATTTGGTGAGGCTCAAGTCGCTGAAATGGGCTAGCTCAAGCCTTGCTAGCTTGTGGCAACACTTGAGCTCACCTATTACCAACCTTGGCAGTTGTGGCAGGCGAATGGGAGAAGAATGAGTAAAAAGAAGAAGAAATTAAAAAAAAAAAACATAAAATAATCAAAAATTTTATTTAAAATAAAAATAAAAATACTAAAAAAGAGTACGAAAAATCAAATAAAGTTTTATATACTAAGAAAAAAATATCATTTAATTTGTTTTCAAGTTTCAACGAAATACCATAAAAAATTATTATTTTTAGAAATACCACATTTTTTATGAAATAACCGGAGCCTCAATTTAAAAAGAAATTTATAAAATTCATCCATTAAATTTGTAATTGTATGGAAGTGTTTTAACAATATATATATATATATTAAAAAATCATAAAAATAAGTTCTTCCATATTTGATTAAATAATGCAAATATTTTACAATATGGGTTGGGCCTAATATGTGTTAGATATGAATTGGGTTAGGTATGGGTCAATAAATTTACATTACTAATGTATGGGCCATAAACGGTTTAATGAATCAATTTAAATCGGACCACTTATGGCCAACCCAAACCTGACCCGACTTACTTTTCAAACATCACCCGACTTATTCGTTTGACAAGTCTAGAGGGAGTAGGTGGGGAGTCGGGATGGTGGAGGACTCGGAGTTGCGTGACAATGATTTCTCATGGCGTTTGGATGATGTTGTAGGTAAAGATTGCGATTGATGCTGGTGATGATTTTGACCATAGGAGTTGCTGAGCAATTGCGTATCTTCTCCTTATTCATTGTCGTGCCCGAAAGACAGTTTCTACTGACTTTATATGCAGGCAATGAAAGTTATTCCATCGGATCATGACATTTATGTAAAGTGCTATAACAAGGAAATAAGGACCACTAATTGAGCATAATGATTAATTAATTCTGTCTCACCGGGACTTACTTATCAAACATCACCCGACTCACCCGTTTGACAAGTCTAGAGGGAGTTTGATGGAGGACTCGGAGTTCCGTGACAATAATTTCTCATGGCGTTTAAATGATGTTGTAGGTGGAGATTGCGATTGATGTTAGTGATGATTATGACCATAGGAGTTGTTGATCGATTGTGTATCTTTGGCTTGTTCATTGTTGCGACCGAAAGATGATTTCTACTCACTTTAAGTAGGCACTGAAAGTTATTCCATTGGATCATGACGACATGTATGTAAAGTGCTATAACAAGGAAATAAGGATCACTAATTGAGCTTAGTGATTAATTAATTCTGCCTCACCACTCTTAGTTATGCGATCCGAAAAATTAGGGTGTCCTTGGTAGGCACGACACTTGGCGAAACAACAATAGAGAAAATAGAAATTGAATCGGAGTTCGGATGAGGGAAAAGTAACTAAGAAATCGCTATGACAATTAGGGAAATTGGAAGGACTAATTGAGGGCTGTATCACCAAAGAAAATGTTTCAATAAGATCACCTGGAAGAGAAAAACTCTCTTTAACTCTAATTAGATATCTTTAAATCCCTAATTATGTACCTTCAACATACCAAATTGAATGATAATGCGAAAAACCATAATGTTCTGCGAAATAAATTTCTTTACTTTTTTTATATAAATAGAATATAGTTTTCATATATTAATGTGAGAAATCAACTTTATGTATCCAAAAGAGTATCCTATTTTCATCTATGATTTATGTTCAAGAGGAAAAATATGTGTTAATATAAAGGGGAAAGGACAAAATTAGCCAATGAACTTTGATCCAATGTGCGATCTGATCCTAAAGCTTAGCCCAATGTGCGATATAATTCCTGAACTTTTAATTTATTCAATGCAATGCTAAACTTTTAGCACATATTTAAAGACCACATTGAATATATTAAAAGTTCGTGGGCCACGGATAACATAATTTTCATTAGTTTGCATTTTCTCCCGCCCTGTCACTACAAAACAAGTTCGCACGCTTCTGATGTAATTAAAACCTACTAGTAATATTCATAATGGATAATAACATATAATTTTAAATTTCCAATGAGAAAAAGATTAATATTCCAAATTCAACTATTTTGAAACTATGTATTTATTATCATTCTCATCATTAATCTATGAGACCTCCAGTCTCCACACTTAAAACTAGTTCTTTAATTTTAATTACTCTAATTTAAATATCATCATGCAAGCTCATTATCTAAAACAAGGTCACTTTGCTCCCTTCGCAGAGTCCATCCAGAAGAGATACTATGCAATTTCTCATGCACTATAACTGAGTCATCTCCTTTGCCTTAGTGTCATCATCACCTTCCCTCTTGTCCTCAAACAAAGCACCGATCTCTTCTAATGTCCTGCCCTTCGTCTCGGGCAAGAAGAAGTAGAAGAACAGACTCCCCAACACCATCACTCCGCAGAGCACGAAGAACATGCCCGCGAATGTTATCCGGTGGCTGATGCTCAAGAACGACATCGACACGGCCCCGCTCATCAGCCGATTCACTGAGATCGCGAGGGCCGTGCCCTGGGCCCGCAGCCGCATCGGGAACACCTCCGACGAGTAGACCCAAGTGATGGGTCCGAGCCCGATCGAGAAGAAGGAGACATCGGCGCACACCGCCACGATGCTCACCACGATGGCCCAGAGCGGCTTGCTCCCGGAGGAGTGGTCGAGGAACTTTGAGCCCACGCCCAGAGCGGCCAGGGAACAGGCCATCCCCACCGAGCCCAGCAGCAAGAGCGGGCGCCTCCCGAACCGGTCCAAAAACAGGGCCGAGACCATCACGAACGCGGCCTTGGAGCAGCCCATGATCACGTTGATCCCGAACAGCTTCTTTTTGTTGTGAATCCCGGCGGCACGAAACACTTCAGGGGTGTAATAGATCACGGCGTCGTTCCCGGAGGCCTGCATGAAGAAGTTGATCCCGATGGCAGTGATGAGGATCCGGCGGAGGCCGGGCGAGGGACGGAGGAATTCCCTCCACACCCCTTGGCCGGTCCATCCTTTTGAAGCAGCCAAATCGGCATCATCCTGAGCAGCTTGGGTGATCTCCTGGAGTCTTGATTCAGCCTCTCCTTCATCGCTTGAAGTCTTTACCAACACCCTTTTCGCCTCCTCAATCCTGCCTTTCATGACGAGCCACCGAGGCGATTCGGGCATGAAAATGATGCTCGACCCGAGGCCGATCGCCGGAAAGGCAGCAAGCCCAAGCATTATCCTCCAGTTTAACCCCTCGGGGAGGCCGGCAAGGGCATAATTGCAAATGTACCCGAGCAAGATCCCGGCCACAATGAAGAACTCCGGGAGGGAGGTGAGCATCCCCCTCACCGAGGCCGGGGCAATCTCAGCCGTGTAGAGCGGCGCGATCATGAGGGAGTACCCAACCCCAACACCGGCCACCACCCTGCCCGCCATGAGGAACGCATATGACGGCGCGAGGCCCATCAACAGGGCGCCGATCAGGAAGGTCGACGCGGCTAGGACGATAGTATAGCGCCGCCCAATGAGGTCGGAGGTCTTGCCGGAGGCCAGAGAGCCGACCAGCGAGCAGACGTTGAGTATACCCACGAGGAATTGTTCTTGGACGTACGTGATCTTGAGGTTCTCTCTGATGAAGATCACCGCACCGCTCATCACCCCGATATCTGCAAAATCAAACGACCATCACCACCTCACCCCGGAAATTTCCCATGATTCTCAGTAGAAATTGCAACAATTCGGACTGTATTACTCTACCCAACACGCGAATTCACGACCGTTTCGTAGACCCATGTGTGATTCGATCAACAGATCACCGAAAATCGTGTCCTTTTCAACCCTATCTCGTGAGAAAACATAACCCGTTACCCATCTCCACATTCCTAACTCGAATTAAACTTCGGCGCGATAAGCGGCCGCAATCTGAGAAAGAGATGGGACGAGTCGATACTCACCGTAGCCCAAGAGGATCGAGTTCGTGGAGGCCATAACGGCACAGAGCAGAACGTACTTGTTCGCCCGAGGCTCCTTCTTGGGACCCGAAACAGCGAAAGTTGGCGCCTTTGGGTCATCCATTTCAGCCAGTTTCTACACTCTCAGTCCCACAGAGAAGAATGAAGGAAACCGCAAGCGAGAGAGAGAGAGAGAGAGAAGTGAGGAGAGAGAGTGAGTTGGGGATATTAGGTGGCTGCAGCGATATATATGTTGAGAGTCGTGAGCCAGATTGCATGAAAGCAGAAATAGGAAAAAAACAAAAAGGCTGTGAGGATAAGGGCACTGAAAATTCTTGCATGCATCGACCACACATGAACTCACTCCATCTAACTCGTCAAATTAGGCGATTTGCATACGAAATCTATCGTCATTCGACGACAGAGATGCGCCGAGCCGACGAGCCCGTCGGGTTCGCTCCTGGCTGGGTCGCCGTAGAAAGCCTACGTGTCATGTCTGGGTTGCCCCCCAGCAATGATTAACCTTTGAAAGATCCTCGCCACCTTACTCCTAAAGGAGCAAACTTTTTTGTCAGATTCCAACACGCGGCAGAAGGGTTGCTCTCAAAAATGACCTCTTTAACACACAGAGTTGGACCAATCGATCGCTCGCAGATTAAATGCTGCAGCGAGTCTCTTGTAATGTAGTGCAAAAGCGGAGGACAACGTCGGAAATTCGTGCTCGAAAGGATGAGGGCGACCGGGACTTTTACATGGAGGAGTGGAATAAAGCCCCCCGGGGGGGGGGGATCGGACTTTTGGGGACGATCCGTCCCTGTTGAGATCGAAAGGGGCTTTGGATTCTACCCTTCTTTTTTCCACACTTTGGATCTTGTCAATGAAAAAAGGATATCCCAAAGGTATGATGTGGATCAACTTTGGTCAATTATTGCCCTAGTGGATCCCGAAAGTAAACTGAGGTCCCAGTCCATCCCATCGTGCCAGGAGATAAAAAGGGACTGAACGCGTCTTTTGGGGTAAACGAACTAATAAGTTGATAGAACTGTCCTCTCACGGTGCATTTAGTAATCATTTCGTTTTTCGGAATAATTTTTATTTAGAAATAATTTTTCCTAGTTCTGTTTCCTAAACGAATTTCTAAGCATTCGAACACATTTAGTAACTCTATAAAATTTATACTTTTAGAAAAAAAAATAGGAATGTGTTTGACGATTCTCAATATTTTTTGTAACGTAAAATTTCTTTAATAATTCTCTAAAATTTCTCTTTTTTTTTTCTTTTCTTTTTTTTTCATTCTTCTTCTTCTTCCTCCTCAAGTTAGTTGCCAAGCCTCGACGATGGATGAGAGGCTGTGACCTCGCCGGCCTCGAGCTAGCCTCATTAGCGTGTGGCAATTAGCTAAAGGAGGAAGAAGAATAAAAGAAAATAAAATGACTTGATTCTAGAATTATTCTTGAGAAGAAAAAATGATTTTTTTTTACTTTTTAATTCTATTCTAAATCTATTTTCAAATCACTGATATGTTTTTGGGAATAGAAAAATTACTTGACGTTATTAAACGAATTATTATTCTTCTTTTGTTATGGGAAACAAAAGAATAAAAATAGCAAAAAATTGACCTTTTACCAAATAGGACCTTAACAAGCTTGGGTATGATTTTTAGGATGCTAGATGGGGCAAATCGAGTTTCTGAATTTTCTTTGGCGCAAAAGTTGGGCCAAGATTCTACCCTCGAAGTCAAATGGATGAGAGGACATCTTTAGAATATTAAGACGCGTGTGCCTAGGAAGGACACTACGGAACATGGATCATTGGGCAGAGTCGAATCTTTAGAATTGTAGAGTCAAACAAGGTCCAAATTTGATAGGCGACGATTGAGAACGACGGACATATGGAAAGAATTGTCCCACGTACTTACAGGTTGTTCTTAGGCCTTTTTACATATTTCGTTGCATAATTACATTGTCACAAATAATTAATTGAAAATACGGGGCAAATTCGTGTGGCAGGGCAAGGCTAATGCCCCGCCTGGCCCGCCGCGCCCCCTGCCTCTCTTAATACCTTGCTGGGAAAATTCGCCCCATTCAAGTTGATGCCTTACGGGGTACAAATTCCTTGTGCCCCATACCGATCCTTAACAATTATTTATGGAATTAATTATTTTAGGATTAATAACATGAAAAAACAAACTATTTTTTTTTACTACAAAAAACGAACATTGATACAACTGTGATAAATTTGTCCCGAATTAATTTTTTACACTAAAAATCCAAAAATCGATATATTTGTGATAAATTTACCCTCCCTTAATTTTGGTTAAATTAGATAATACAACGAAAAATCATAAACTAGTATATATATGATAAACAGAAGGTAAAATTTTAAATTAGTATACTCGTTAGCTGTAATATGTCATCTAACTCAATATATAATAGAAATTAACAAAATGTAAATTTATCATAGATATACTAATTTGAGAATTTTTATTATCAAAAAATTAGTGTAAGTAAGTTTATTATAGGTATATTAATTTTGAATTTTTTTATAATATTAACCCGTTCTTTTATGCCAACATGTATTCATTTACAAAATCTTACTTCTAAAGGCAATTTGGACAAGTTAAGGACGCCGTGACAAGACAACCCAAATATGCATAATGCATAAGCTACTTTATTCCCATCATTTGCACGTACGGCATAGTTAATTTCAGTACAAACCTAACTTGTAATTATAAAGGAGACCCCCTGCCAACGCACATTGGCAAGACGAAGGAAAAGTAAGTAAAGCTTAATTTGAGACAAAATAATACTATAAATATCACAATTTTCATATTACGTTCACTTCAATCTCATAATTTTCGCATAATGCTCACTTTGGACCATATTTTGCAATCACTTGAGTCTCATATCAATGATATATTTCATATAAGAGCCTTAAGTGGCTTTTTTATTGAATTTTTGAATTTGGCAAATCTTTTTTTATAGGAAAAATAGATTTTCAATGTGAATAGAGGACAAGACCACGTGACACTTCTAACTAAATCGACTTCATCTAAGGAAAAACTACCGAGTTGACCAACACCGGGGACAACGATTGGCTCAGCCACCCCTGGCCACCGCCATAGTAGCTCACACACCTTGTCATCGTTCCCTTGTGGTCAGAAGCTCGGCGCCGAGTCATTAACCATAGGCTCAAGCATCAATCTCCAAGCCTCAAGCTTTACCTTTTATCTTGTGCATCACATGCCGAGCCCAAATTCAACTTTGCCAACTGTTAAATTATGTTTTGAGTTTGAGTGTTTACAAAACGCGATTCTTTAAAACTGTACAAAAGAGGAAATAATATATATATAATATCGCAGAGGAGGTCGAATAAGCCGAAGATGTCGTAGGGCCCAAAATTCAACGGAATCCGAGAGATGTTATATTTGCAAGCCTGCAGAAGCCGAAGACGTTAGCTTCATGGGGCCCAAACGCACACACACATATTCCACGTAAAAGCCAAACATTGGTGGGCCCAGGTCAAACTTTGACCATGGGCAACATATAAAGATAAAGTAACGTGCAGGAGGTGTGCGGTGGAAACCTACGTAGAAGAGTTGCTAACGAAGCCCTACGAAGCCGCACGTCCACGCAAGCCACGCAAAGCTTTCCAAAGGACGCCAAGATTTATGTAGAGCATTTCGTTTGAGCTTGAATGCGCAATTGTGCCGTGAATTTATATCTAAGTGAATTATTTATTTATAAACACTTTGAATTTTGAGTTAAATTTAGGTGTAAAAAATACTTAAGTATGTGAATGATTGTAAATTTTGATTCTTCAATTATAGTAGATTATTTGTTGTCGGTTCTCCCCGTGGATGGTACTCGGACCAAACCACGTAAATTTCTTGTGTCTTTATTATTTCTCGTTTATTTCTCTGGTGATTTCACGTTGACGTAAATTACAAAATCCTATTATTTCCGCATATTATATCCCAACACCAACCATGATCAACATTAGATATAGTGTCACCCACAGCCAACGACGCCGCCTGCATTGGTCACGAGTCTCGAGGAGAGTGACAATTGACACAAACCGTGGGCTAACCGATGGGCAATGCCCGGGGGCAACGGCCTAAGGATGAAAATTGATCCGGACTTATCAATACATACACAATGACATATAGGACTTGATCATTATAGCGACAGGTTTTTTTGAACTGTCAAAACATTGCCGTCCTTTCTCACTCAAACCAATCCGCAGAAGATGGATTTCCCTGCTAAATGGACTCCCTTTAGTATTACCCTTTGAACATAATAATGGCTGAACCTCACACGAGTTACAAGCCATAAAATCATATAAGCCAGGAGCAGCAACACAATTCCTACTCTGAAATATGTTGACCAAAACTGGAAAGAACCAACCAAAAACGAATTTTCTCACTAGCAAGCCTGCGCACTTCACAAGGAGAGAGTCGTTCCCAGCAAGAGAGAACTGCAATGTACAGGTTCTCTGCCTACCAAGCAAAAGATTGACGATGCTGGTAGCGCTGCAGGGCCTAGGATAGAGGTTGGCGGTGACCGAAGATGGAGGAGAGAGAAAAACAATTGAGGGATTGAGGTTTGAAAAATAAAATGAATTTGCAAATAATATTGAAACCACGTCATTTACCTCTTACTTTGTTGACTTTATTTCACCAGCAAATCATGTCAGATCGTTTATTTTAATTAATGGCACGTTGGACTTTCCAATCACTCAAATTATTGATGGCGCTAATGTGAACATAATATGAAAGTTTTGGCATTTGTAATGTCATATTCCCTGTTTAATACGTACATATATTACAAAGCAAACCCCTTAGCATTAAATTCCATTGACATTTTTAGCTGCAAAACAAAGCCCAAGGAACTTCTTACATGAAAAATCATGCTTGATCAATCTCAATTTTACGAGCTTGCAGTGTCTTCATTCTCAAAAAGGACCTGAATCTCTTCCAAGCTCTTGCCTTTGGTCTCGGGCAAGAAGAAATAAAAGAACACGGTCGCCAACCCCATGATTCCTGCAAACACAAAGAACATGCCCCCGAACGTTATTGCCCTCGAAATGCTCAAAAACGACATTGCCACCGCGCCGCTCACCACCCGGTTCACCGCTATGGCGAGGCTCGTGCCCTGGGCCCGCAGCCTTGTCGGGAATATCTCAGACGAGTAGACCCAAGTGATGGGCCCGAGCCCTATCGAAAAGAACGAGACGTCCGCGCAGACGGCCACCACGCACAGTGCAATGGCCCACGCCGGCTTGCTCCCGGATCTCTCAATGATCTTCGAGCTCAGGCCCAGGCCCGCCAAGGAGACCGCCATTCCAGCCGAGCCCAACATTAAGAGAGGCCTCCTCCCAAAGTGGTCCAAGTAAAGAGCCGAAGCAAAGGCAAAGAATGTCTTGGCTAGTCCCATGATGATAGTGACCCCTAATAGCCGTTGCTTATTGCTAATCCCGGCATCCTGGAAGACTTCCGGACTGAAGTACACGACCGCGTCGTTCCCTGACGCCTGCATGAAGAAGTTAAGTCCAATGGCCGCTATTAGAATCCGGCGGACGGGCCTCACAGGCCTCCAGAGGAGCTCCTTCCAAACATTCTGCCCGCACCTTCGGGCCGAAGCAGGGCCAGTGGAACCATCTACCCCTATGTTGGTCTTCATCTGACTGAGCCTCAATTCAGCTTCTGCTTCATCTTCTGACGTCTTGATCAGCACCGTCTTTGCTTCTTCGAATCTGCCCTCCATGACCAGCCACCTTGGCGACTCTGGCATCGTCATCACTCCTGCCCCGATTGCGATCGCTGGCACTCCTGCTAACCCAAGCATGAGCCTCCAACTTATATCAACTGGTAGGCCTGACAAGGCATAGTTGGATACATACCCAAGTAAAATCCCCACATTGATAAAGACTTCAGGCAACGAAGACAGGAATCCCCGGGTCATCGCTGGAGAGATCTCAGCAGCGTAGACTGGGGCGATCATGAGGGCATACCCGACACCAATCCCCGCGACCACCCTCCCAGCCATTAGGAACGTGAAGGATGGAGCAAGGCCCATCAGAAGTGCACCAATTAGGAACATGGAGGCCGCAAGGACTATCGTGTATCGCCGGCCGATCAAATCGGAGGTCCAGCCAGAGGCGAGAGATCCAATCAGCGAGACCACATTGAGCGAACCCACCAAGATCTCAATCTGGATTGGTGTGATCATGAGGCTCTCTCTGATGAATAGCACCGCCCCACTCATCACCCCAATATCTGTACACATTTATATACACAAAAATTCAGCATCAAGTTTAACCATGGCTTTGCTTTCCATCAAACAGGTGGAAGACCAATCTAAATACACCAATTAATATTATCATGGACCATATTTCTCTCTTCTCGGGGCAGGATCAAGACATTATGTACATACAGAAAGTAATATAATGGAAAATTTTTGTGCTAAGAACTCACCATAGCCCAGCAAAATAGAGTTGGTGGAGGCCAAGATGGCACCACCCAGAGCATATCTGTTCAGGCGAGGCTTCTGGCGACCACCGCCTTCCACCGCCACTCTACGTTCTTGGAGCTGGACTGTTTTCTTGGGGCTTGCGAGATCCTCTTCAGAAAAAACAGGGTCTGACTCGGGAACAAGAGGATCATACAAGTGTTTGAGTGAGTCCTGCATGAGTGGCGGTTGGAATGAGCGAAGAGTCAAGCTTGGGTTGTTTCTGGGAATACTGCGAGTTTTCAAGAAGAGGGCGTGTGGGGAAGATGATCATAAGAGAGAGAATAGGTCTTAGCTTTTTATTCATTTATTATTTTGTCCTGATCCTCCTTATGTTTTGTCGATTTGGATTTTGTGTCCAAACTCACGGCGCATCATGACGAAATAGTGTTGCGTGATTCAAAGAAATAACAAATGTTTGAGGACTAGGAAATGCAAGGGGTCTAGACAAGTGCGCAAGAAGACAAACCACAAAAGATGAGGAAAGTGTTTATGTCTTCCCTCGCTCGAGCAGCGTGTAAAAGGAATCAAATTTGTATATCTTTTTGAATGGATAATTCAAGGGGTCAATTGTAGAGGTCTGGCAACTGGAGATTCGAGGAACACCTTACAAGAGATTATGAACGGTGGGTGACATTTCGACAAATAATCTTTAGTTTCTGAGTTGAAAATCATCAAATGCCTCATACTCTCGAATGTTTCGTATGTTTAGTCCTCTAAAACCACCTGAGCATGGACGCTCCTTTATATGCAGAGGGCAAGAGAATAGTCACAATTGCACGTCTATCAATGAAGAGTAATGAACTGTTCAAAGGGGCTCAAGAGCATACAAGAAATGATCCACCACCCATCAATCACAAAAAGGTACTTAATTTGATAGTTAGTGTACGTCACAATGACATAGTGCAACAACCCAATTCAAAATGAGTGATCTTTAGATTAAAACCCCATGCAAAATGACATGCATACCATGAATAATGTGATTAGGTAGTCGCATCACATTGCTTTATGACTGACAAATAAATCACTTTTCTATCAATTATACATAAGAGAAGATTAATCAAGTTTGGAATATTTTGGACTTTAAATTTACCATAAAGTGATAGATAATACATAATCATTAGCTCCACCATATATACAATCATTAAGTGAACAGCTAGGCAAATTTATAAAATGTAATCATCGATAATTGATGTCATTGCTCGATTTATGGAGATCCAATCGCTTTGCAATTGGAATATGCCCTCTCATGGAGACACCATGCACACGGAAGTTGCAAAGTCAAATGCAAAGTTTTGACCATCAATAGTCATCAGTCCGGTCTATATTTCAAAGATGCAATGCATCTAGTATAAGAGAAAATAGGCCCTTGAAATGGTGAGTAGATATCAATGTACTTTGCTTAGTCTATAAAATGGTAGATAATAGAAGTCTGAAAAATTTATATTCCCAACTTTCTAATTCTAAGTGGGTTTTAACTTTTATCTAGTTAATGTTCGCATCTAACATTGCATTGGTAGCATTTTTTCGCACAAAATACTTTACATCTTTAACACGGTATGACAATTCAATCATATTACTAATCTAATATGTAGTTTTAATTATTTAACATTTGAATTTCGAGAAGTACTTTTTTCTTATTATATCGAGTTGCTTTTGGAAAGTTTTTTTTTTTTTTTTTGACAAGCGACGCATCCAAGGAGCGTTCTAGGGAATAAAATACCTTCTCGAAAGATCAGATATATGGTCCTTGAATCGAGGTGCATCATGCTTCTCACCTAGAAAGAGGTGATCATCCTTCCTGTTTTTGCTTTTTGGAGGAGAAAAGCCACTTTGCCTCTGAAAAAGCAAGGTGGGCATGTGGGCAACACACGCCTCTTGAACAGCACCAACTGGTTGATGGTGATAAGCATGGATTGCGATGCGGACCCAACACGACAATAAACTCCACGTTTTGTCGATTTTTTTAAATGGTCCTTTCACCTCTCGGAACACCAAGATAGACTAGGCGACCCGCTTGAGTCGCCATGGACGGCGACACCTGCATGCAAATAGGGTTCCTCAGGGCCCTGCAAGGGGCTGTCTAGATGCTTCGTAGAAACTATTATTTTATGATTTCTTGAGGGAGGAATCTTGGCATGTTCACACTTGGGTGGAGTAAAAAGAAGGAAGTTTGCGAAAGTTTCAAGATTTGTTTGATGGGAGAGTAGCCATTGACAAAGATTTGTTTCTGTATTCGTGATAGGAGAAATGGGGGCGGAGGGATAAACCCTGGAAGGAAAAAGTTTAGATACAAATCAAATTAAAGCTCTGCTCTTAAACATCAAAGATACTTTCCACTTCCTCCCAAGTACAAATTACGGGAAGAACAACAAGACGAGACTCTTATGAAGTGAGATCGACAGTTACCTAAAATAAAAACGCAAATTTGGAAGTGTTGTATACAGTTAATAGTGTCAATTGGACCGAGTCAGATAGGAAGTGAGAGGATAAGCGAGCAATCCTCACAAGATCAGGTGCCATGTGCCAAGTGATAGGCGTAGAGGACCATTAGGCTGCATTAGGTTGAGTTTTTGGAAGATGCAAAGTATTTGCTTTGACTTTTTGTATGAATTTTTGCCAAGTGGTCATAAAGTTAAAATGTAAAATGAAAAACAAAGGGAGCAACTCTCCATTGTCTTGAAGGGCTTAGGTGAGGGCTCGTAGGGCCACCGGGAGCCCAGGAGAGGATTCGAAGTTCACACTCCCTAGGCGCAGCAACGCCAAGGTCACACGACCGCAAGTGGTTGCCTCATGCGATGACGCTTGAAAAAAGTCGACCGTTGCACGATCCCAAGAGTCGCCTTGATGCTCGACCGTCGACTCTTGACCATTGGCAAGTCAACCATCATCGACGCTCAACCTTCAGATCTCATCTAACAGTCACAAGCGAGGGTGACATTAGAGATGATGAAACAGGCGAAAACCCAGGCACCGCAACCTTTGGTAGAGACCCAAGCGCAGAAAGCTCATCGGAGAAGAACAGTCATGAGCATGGGCAAGTCAAGAATATGAAAATACAAGTTGAGGCAACTTTGGAGGAAAAAAAGTTTATCAACCTTGGAAGCTACCTTCAGAAAATGTTAAAAGCATAAAGCAGTTGAGGATTTATATTGAACTTTTAGCTTTACCAATGTTGGCATTTCTCCAAAGTGGTACAAGAAAAATATTACTCAAACATTCTAGCTTTTTTTCAAGAGACTTTAGAAGGCTCAAAATCCATTGGGAGGGTAAACCAAATCCCCAGTGAGTCCATAAGTAATTTCTCACATCAAGGGAAGGTTATTAATGTTGCATGTGAGCAATAAGAATGAGCTCAACGGAGTAGAGAGACTATGATAATAGGGATGAGCATAGTTTCAAGGTAGAATGTGGAACCAGAGAACCAAACTGGTGTGGATATGTTACAAGTTTCAGGATATGCATGGTAAGTTTGAGGTCATAATAAATGAGGAACTTGTTCCGACAGTAGTTTCTCGATTTCAGGCAGAACTTGGATGGAACCTAAAACCATTTTCCTCCTATTTACAAGTACATTTTTGCTACCTAAACCTAAATTGATTTGTTGAAATAAAAACAAAGTTATAGACTATCAACAACTAGATATAGCCACCGAGTCCTCAGTTAATTGTGGTGCACTTAAAATGGTCTAGAAAACTAGGTAACTTCAATACTTTTTTCGTGTCAAAAAAAAAAAAAAAAAAAAACAACAACAGCAACAACAACAATAACAAACAGCTCACCTCAATCATCTTTAGCATACTCAATGCCAAATCATAGGTGAGTGGTGTTCCGCTGTTGGAAGTAGTTAAAGGGACAAGACGTACTTGTAGGCAATATGCAAGCTTAGAGGAGCTCTCAATGGCAAAATCGCTCCCAAAAAGTCCTTCAATGAATTGAGGACATACAATGAGAGAGTTATAATGGGAGATGAACATGATCTTGTTACGTGGGATTTCATATCATGAGGCACATCAAATAAATAATAGATTGCAACATATCACGACAGCATGAACTCGTTATAAGTTATTGTGCCGCAAGGATGCTAATTGACATGAAACCCGAAGGGTTAGGAGACTGGTCAGACCTTGTATAACAAGCCTCGTTCCAATTCTATCAAAGCCGAAACTCTCTGTGACATCCTAATAAGACTTGCCTTTGACTAGTTACTACCTGGCTATAGCCAGTTATATGGGCCACCGTTCTTGTCCCTTTTCTAGCCCATTTTATCGTAAAACCACCCTAACTTGGGCCTTAAATCACGAAATTGGGCTTGAGCACATTCTGGTCGATTTAGCTTAATTCATGTAGTCAATGAACCCAACATTGTCCGAAATGCTCTTTCTTGCTCAGTAGCCCATGTGACTTGATTACCCCAATTGGTCTATGTGACTGGCGAAGAACAGATCGCCGCTTTGGTTCATGGAAATGGAGTCATATCATTCGCAAAGCAATTTGGTTTGGTCAGCCACTTTGTGTTTTAGGATTTGAAACGACGGGATTTGACCTCAAAGAGCAATAGGGATAACTAACTACTTCTTAACCTGTGAAACAGTTGCTTAATTTTCGAGCTACTAATTAGCAGGCTTTGAGTATATGCTCATGAGATTACGTATTCAAAAGGTCTAAATCACAAGGCAAGGGAAAGGACCACATGCACATAAGATTTACGACAAACACCATAAAAGCATAAAAGTCCGTGCAATGGATTAAAAACAACATAGAAAGAAGAGAATGGGTTCGACATCGGGCATTTAGAACCATAAAAGATTGTGTGATCAATTAAAAGCGTATCGTTTGCAATGGATTGAAAACAACATAGAAAGGAGAGAATAGGTTTGACATCAGGCATTTAGAACCATAAAAGATTGTGTGATCAATTAAAAGCGTATCGTTTGCAATGAATTAAAAACAACATAGAAAAAAGAGAATGGGTTCGACATCGGGCATTTAGAACCATAAAAGATTGTGTGATCAATTAAAACCGTATTGTTAGCAACGCTAACCAATAACTCGTGAAATAATACTTATGTGCGTGCAATTGACATTATTTCTCCACACGTCATTGTAAACACAATGCACTGAGCATGCGAAGAGGTGAAACACCATCGTGATAAAACCTTATGATGCATTTATTACACGGAAAACTCAATAATAATAAAATTTCCAAAATATTTTCAATCCATGTGTTGATACCTAAATTTTGGCGACCCGCTTAGTCATTTATTGCATTAAAAAATTAGGGGTTAATTTTATTCCTGAAAAAATAGTTAATTGCATAGCATATAGTTTTAGGTGCATTTATTTCTTAATTTGCATTTACATTGGGTCGGTGACAAATGTGTTTGATTTAATAGTTCTAAGCTTTAATTTGGCAGGTCGGACTAAGCCCACGAAGCAAGTAAATTGGCCCGAGCCCGTTTTCTTTTAATGACAAGAATTACCTAAATGGAGATTTGAAATAATATTACGGTGGATTTTTGGAATTTAAGAAAATCGGGTTGCAATCTTATCTTTAGGTGATAAAAGATGTGGAAAATAAAGGAAAATTGATATTGCGTGCGAAAAAGAAATCTTCGCGGATGCTAATTTGAAAAGGAAAATAAAACCCTAATCTTCAGCCTATAAAAAGGTTTTCGCGTAGGGTTTCAAGGAGCCACACACTACGCCAAGTCACGGCCAAGTCCCTTTCGCGGCTGTGACCTTGTTATCTCTGTAATCCTCACGTAGCCTCACCACTACGCCTACTCTCATCGCCGCTATTACTGATCCATCAAGAATCCTATCACCAACGACGCACCTCCAGTCGATCTCCTAGGAGTGTCCAGCAGTCTCGGCAAGCTCCTCACCAGCACAACTCAGGATCGTTTGAATCACTTTCATCATGTTTTAGAGCCAGCAAGACTCCTGTGGAGTTCCATCTATGCCCGATGGATTCGCCGATGTCCAGCAAGGCCAATATTTCTCCACATACGTGAAAGTCACGCCAAACTTTTGTGGCCACCGCTCGCGAGCCTGAAGTCCGAACTGCATCTCTCGTTGCCCTGAAGTCCACAGGCAAAACAAGTACCAAGATTTTGGTGAAATAAGCCCAAGTGGTGGATTTGTCTTCTTCTGGGTGTTATCCAGAGAAAATCAATAGTCAACGCTTCCCTGTCGAGAAACCTTCACCATTGAGAACCCATGACGATTTGATGTCCAGCCGAGGTGCGACCTTCGACGATGATCACACGCCAAGGAGCCTCCGATGACGATGGTCGAAAGGTCATGATGTTCAGATTTTGGCGGCTCTAACAAAGCTCCACTTGGCGATGCTTGGAGATCAACATGGAACGAGAGAAAAATTTTAGGCGTCCTTGATGTGCCCGAGACCTCCACCGATCCAGTTATATTGCTTTCGTTTGAATTTTTATTATTGCAGGTCCTCCTTGACCGAATCCAGTCACCGCCCCGGCAGCCAGCGAGTTTCCCACGACGAGTAACCTTGGTCAGGCCACATCAAGCTGTAACACCGTGTCTGGTCCTGTACAACCGAGACCGATCCTGCAAAGTTCTATTCCTTATTTTTATTGCAGATTTTTTTGGCATACTTTCATCACCCATTACACGTAGAAGATGCCACTTTCTTATTTCTTTCGATGTATAGAAGTGGCCTAAGAGGGTTGCTCGGTCAAAGTCTTCAGTGGAGGCATCCCACATTGACCTTCTTCTGGGAACAGACGAAAAGCAGGAATTAACCAAGGCATTCTTTATCATATTTCATGCTGGCGTTCCTTTAATATTATTAGTTGTGGAGTCCCTGGCGAGTTCATTGACTCGCTGTTGCCCTACCATGCTGAGCTGTGAAGCCTCAACGTGAGCTGCTCCGACACCATCCTTTGGGTCGCATCCCGTTGAGCTCGTCCCGCTGAGCTCATCCTCGAACCAATTATCCCTTGAAATTTCTGTTTTGTAGGTTTGTCGATCGTAAGCACCACCGAGAGACCCATTGGCCAGCATCATTATGAACCACCACGTGACCAGCCTGCTCCAAGAGTCTTAGCCGTGTCCAGTCAAGTTCCCCTGTAAGTCGTCCATTGAAAAATTCGAATTTGGAATGTTTTCGGCAATTAGGTAAAAAAATCTCATCTTAATTTGATTTAAACATCATATTGTCTTGATTGATGAGATTGATATCTAATTTAAGAGGTATAATATTCATTAGGATATATTTCCTAATTCGCAACCGCACACCGATTTTTTATTCCTCACGTGGGAATAAAATTGATAAATTGATCTTTAAGGCTTAAGATCAATTTATTGATTTTATTAGCGAAATAATCAAGCCGATTTGGATGTTGTTCCCCGATTCGAACGATGTATGATATCTTTGATGATTTTGAGTGATTTGGTGTTTATCTTTTAATTGCTTTATTTATCCTGAAAATACAAAAAAGATTGGATTTGCATATCATGTAGATTACAATAAATTTCCTAGGTAGAATTGCATGATAGAATAGTTAGATTCTTTTCTGATTATATTGGAATGCATGTTTAGATGATATCTAGGTTAGATAGTATCCTTGAATTAAATTGCATGTTGAGATAAATTTCTAAGTTAAGATAGGATTCAGATTAGTCTATTTCCTAACCTAAGATGGATAATATCTCACTTTAGTTAGATTTTTAATTATGAAATTTTTTTATAAAAAATACAAAAAATGTCATTGCATGTCATATAGAATTAGATTCATGAAATGCATGTCATTTAGTGATTGTTGCTAAGTCCATTTAATTTGAAATTGTCTGTCATTAAAATTAGGTCATTTAGTTATATTGCATTGCATAGAGCATGATTCTCATTAATTAAATAAAAACAAAAAGAAATTGCGTGTTAATTAGAAGTCATATCTAGGGTTGATGATGTGAATTTTGATCTAATGACACAGATGCTTTCGTTGCTACGAGGTAAGTTGCGTAATTTATTAATTACTTTCTTTGGTGTTAAATTGGTGGTTTGCGCATCCGTATGATCACCTCACATGTTAAGGAATAAATTTAAAATCAATTCAAGCTGCCTGCAAAACCCTTTTGTCAAAATAAAAAGAAATGGTACCGAAAGGGCGTTAGAGAAATCTAGCGTAACCAAGTCCCCGTACCCAAATCTCTGGTTCATAGGTTACTTTACTTGGGTCTCTAATCGACCCACCAAAAGTAGATTAGTGGCGACTCCGACTCTTAGTTAAAAATCAATTGCATGTTAAAAAAAACTTGAACCTAAAGTCGCGAATTGGTATGAGCTTGAGAGAGTCCGAATTAAGTCTAGACTTAACAATCCATTAGCCAAACCCTAGGTGGTTCACACCCGAAAAATTTGGTCGCGACACCATGGTTAGTGAAAAGGTTATTCTTATAAAATAATTTTTCTAAATAAAATCAAATTTTTAATAATTTTGATTTTTTTTCTTTTTCTCTTTTCTTTCTTTTCCTTGTGGCCGTAAACCCGAGCTCCTCCCCCGCTCCCGTCGCTTCGCTCCCGCCACTTCCTCTCCGTCAGCATCCTCTACTCCTTCATTCTCCCACCACTTTCTCCACGCCAGCGACTTTGGCGCCGACGCTCTTTGGTACGCCATTGCCAGCCGCGTCCAGAGGGTCATCGCCCTTCGGAATGGCTCAGCCCGCTACGAGCTCTGGTCCGTCGCCGTTCGCGGTTCGCGTCGAGTTCCCCTTCGCCGCTGTTTTCCTTGTCGGGGAGCTTTGCTGCTTCTCTGTATAGTACGCCTGTGCCTACGCCTCGGATGCTATCAAGGCTCTTCGGCCCATGCGTGTGCTTCGAGCTCGGCTGAGCTTCGGCAGACGGAGTCAACGCAGAGGGAGGCAACGTTGTCGAAAACGGAGGCGATGGCGGTGGACAGGAGGAAGGAGAGATGGGTGAGGTAGAGAGGCGGGTGGGAGAGAAGGAATAAAAGGAAAAAGAAAAAGGAAAAGATAAAATAAAATAATCATTTATTTAAAAATTTGATTTTTTTTTTGGTCTGGGATAAAATAATTTCCAATGAGATCCAACCTTTAAAAGACGTTTTCAATCATATATCATCAAAAAAAAATTAATCGTATTTTTAGAAAATATTTTTTTCAAAAAATTATATATTTTTATTATTGAGTTTTGTACAATCTTATTTTCCTCTTCTTTTTACGGGTCATTTCCATATTTCAGATAATTAGGAGGGCGGCGAAGTAAATACGGAGGATGTTTGGTCAATTCCTCGCCACCTTATTAAGAAATCATTGTCAGCTTTTATTTGGGAATGAAATATTAAATCCGAACTTCCCATGATCTTAGTACATCTTCCTTTTTTTTTTTTTTTTTTTTTTTGTTACTTCTACAATTAGCCTTCTAAATTAATATGTGTTTTTGGGGAAAAAAACTCAAATCAGTATCCTCACAACACACTTATCTTAAATTAAAATTTTCTTATGAAAAAAATGACATGAAAATCGATTGGAGGCGAGGATTTTTTTTTTTTTTTTTTTTTTTGCCTTTGAGGCGAAGAGGGAGTGTGAGAAATATTTAGGAAAATTATTATGTTATTGTATCTCTCAAGATTATGTGAATATCATCTATGACTATGCGTATCTTGATTAATATATTATATTATTTCGTCATCTCATTATTATAATATATGAAATTATATAGAAAATTCACCAATTCTCTTTTCTACATGATGATCAACTTGGTATCAGAGCCTCCTAGTGTACCAGATGCGAGTGAACCCAGTGCACCTAAAAAATTTCCCAATCTTTTTGCTTTATCTTTGCACCTCTAGTAAAATAAATCTATCCCTGCCACTCAACAATGTTCACCCAAGTGCATTATTTCATCATACCTCCGATTCTCAATGTTTTGTGTGTTGTTTCAATAAGCCACACCATCACTAGACTCACTGCTCTCAAACTAGCTAGATCTGAAAATTTCTCCTTCACCATTCTTAAACCAACTAGATCTAAATATTTTGCCTTCAACACAATTCCTAAACGCCACCTCATCTGCCATGTCTCAACGGTTGGACATTGTTTAGACTTGAGTTGACATCTTCAATACATCTCAAGTTTGCGGGGGATTTTAGAGATATTTATAAAGATTCTAACATTTTTTGTATCTTTCAAGATTGTGTAAATATAATGTTTGATTGTACATTATCTTATTTAGTCATCTCATAAAGCTTATATATAGACTAACATAACATACATCATGACATATCGAACAATATAAAAAAAATTCATCAATTCTCTTTTCTACTTTATATTTAATTCGAAGTAGCGGTGGTTTTTTTTTTATCGCAAGGTCGATGGCTTCTAGATTGTCGCCACCCCATGAACCCTAATTTTCAACACTCCCCAATCGAGGAGGTGAAAGAATGGACGGGAATAATACAAAAGATGAGAAAAAAAATTGAGCTAATACAAAAAAAAACTCAAACTAGTATATCTGTGACAGATTTATTTCAAACTAATTTTTTAACCATCAAAAATTCAAAACCGGTGCACTTGTGATAAATTTACCCTATGCTAGTTTCTGTATATTATGACATATTGAACTATATAAAAAAAATCATCAATTCTCTTTTCTACTTTATATTCAATTCGGAGTAGTAGTGGATTTTTCGATTACGAGGGTGACAACTTCTAGATTGTTGCCACCAAATGAACCCTCATTTTCAACACTCCCAATTGAGGAGAAGAAAGAATGGATGGGAATAATACAAAAAATGAGAGAAAAAAATTGGGTTAATACCCCAAAAAAATCTCAAATTAGTACATATGTGACAAATTTACCCAAAATTAATTTTTTGACGGTCAAAAATTCAAAATTAATACGCTTTTAACAAATTTACCCCAAATTGATGCATTTGTGACAAAATTTACCCTATGCTAATTTTCGTTAAATTTTATTGTCAAGTTTCTAAATTGGACAATATGTGACAGTTGACTGATGTACCTGTTTGAGGTTTTACTCTCCGTTTATAATAGTAGTACTAGTTTTATGATTTTTTGTGGTATTAATGTATATTTGTCATAAATATATTAGCTTGGAGTTTTTAGCTGTCAATAAATTAATTTACAATAAATTTGTCACGAGTGTATCAGTTTGGAGTATATTTAGGATAAATTTGTCACGAGTATATCGGTTTGAAGTTTTTCGTTATAAAAAATTAGTTTATGATAAAATTATCAAATGTGTAAAAATTTGGAGTTTTTCGGATGTTAATCCAAAAAATTTAATATTTTGAGAGTGTAGAACGCGTAAAACCGGATAATGACGCGTGGGGCTCCTCGTCGCTTTGTGGATTGCCCCCAGCCACCATTGATTGTCTCCATTTTTGGGCATCACTCATCTTCCATTCAAAAGCCCCACTTTGCGTTTCGCTTCCATCCTCTCAAATATCAAAATTATTTTTCCTTTTGCTTTTTGGCTTTTTCCGAGGCTTACTTTGCTAAAAGGCAAAACATTTACAGCTGGATGGAGCTAATCTGAATCTCCTTTTTTATTATTGTCTTTTTGCTCTTTTTCTTCAGTCAAAACGGCGAATGTCACGCCACTAATTATGAGAGAGAGAGAGAGAGAGAGAGAGAGAGAGATAATAGCGAGGCTATGAGCCCGTATGAAAAAATTTCTATTTCTCGATTTCTCTATTTCTCTATTTCTCTATTCTTCGAAACAGGTTTGGAGTAAATCCATTTAATAACGAAATTTGATTTCTCTATTTCGAAATAGATTTTATTCCGAAATGAGAAATCGAAGAAAATTTGAAATCAAATCATATAAAAGAACCTTGTGCTTTCTTGCTAACTTAATTCACTCATAATCACAACTTCACAAATTATTGCTAATTTTCTTTTTCTTATTTTGCTCGTGTTTTTTTTTTTCAATTTTTTTTGATAATTTCCTCTTTTGGATGAAAGGCAATCGAATGGGTCCCCAATTTTCAAAAACGACCAAAGTTCTTAAATGTTTACTTAAAAACAATGGGGCTCTTTCCTCCTAGAAAGGGCACGCGCATGGCCAGTCGAAGAAAAAGTTTTTTTTTTTTTTTTTTTTTTTTTTTTGGTCTTTGGAGGAACAGAACTGCGGTGATACCCACGCCGTAAACCCTAGGTGACACTTAAGTAGGAGGACCCACCACCCCTGAGTCACATTTAATACACCTAGCGTCTCCTCTGGGTTTTGAACCCTTCACCTCTTCGTTGAGGATCAGCAGAGCCTTATCCAGTGGAGCCACCGCAGCCGGTGGTCCAGTTGAAGAAAAAGTTCTTACGCAATAGATGAATAAAAAACGTGCCTAGAAATTTAACCTTGTTTCTTTACGGAATCAAAATTCTTGCAAAATTAAAATAATTAGATTTTAACACAATCTTGAATTTTAATTCGAAGGCAAGAGATTCAAGAGAATCTCTCTCTTTGCTATGCAATGGCCATTAAAGGTTCATTGAGCAACAATAAAGAAATTAGGGATGAGCAATTGGACTTATTCAATTCGAGAATCAAAATAAACCGACATTCCCCCGATTGGTTCGTAACCATAAACGTTACTTCAAGGTAGAATTCTCATATATTCCTTTACACCATCAATTTTATTTTGTTAATAATATTATATAATACTAGTCTTTAATAAAATGACAAGGCTATATAGGCGCCATTGATGACACCCATATTCATGCTTCCGTAGTACTTGTCTGAACCTACGCAAGATGAGCTTGCAAACGATACATTGACCGAGGAGCAAAACCAAATAAATACGCTTAAGAAAACCATTGCCAATAAAATGGCAAGGGATAATAATACGTCAAAAATTTCATGAAATTGTATTTTCAACTTTTGTAATGTATTGTATTATTTTGACTATTATTTTGTATTTGAGAATTTCCTATGTTGTTATCTAATCAATTTCTATTCCCAGAAATAGAAATTTTATTTTGTTATCAAACGGATTTCTGTTCCAGAAATAGAAATTTTGAGTCGTTATTAAACGGGTTTCTTTGCTCAGAAATTTGTTCGAAGAATAGAAATTGAGAAATTAATTTCTAGAATAGAAATTTTGTCATGCGCGCCCTATGTGCAACGATGAAACGTGTAGACAGATCAAATATTCTAGAGTGACCTTTTTTATTATTACTCTTATTTTTCTTTTAGAGTTAATATCACAAAAAATCTTAAACTAACATGCATGTAATAAATCTATCATAACATAATTTTTCGACCATGAAAAATCTCAAATTACTTGTGACAAATTTACCCCAAATTATGAAAAAATTAGACCAGTTATTAATCACCAGCCTCTCAATTAAATGACAAATTTCCCACATTGGAACTTTTTATTCTTCAGTCTATGTACTCCAAGAGTAGTTGGAAATTCATCCTATGGACAGATACAAAACCTATATATGTGCACTTGTCATAAATTTAGGCAAAACTAATTTTTTTACCACAAAAAATCTAAAATTAGTACAATTGTAATAAATTCACTCCAAACTAATGTTTTAACCCCAAAAAAATCCAAAACTTGTGTATCCGTAACAAATATACCCTCTATCAATCTATTCAGATTTGCCCACTTGCTTTGGCTTGAAGTATTTGGTCCATATAGTTGAGCACTCCACAAATCTCCGAGGCTCGTCTGTCGAGTTCAACTGCTGGCTTATTTGAGAGTGATTTTGTGATCAATCAGTATCTATTTTGCACCTCTTCTCTCCCGATTTACAGTTAAATCTAGATTTGGGTGCTCTTTCATCCCAATTTAACTATAGATCCGTGATTTACAATGTGTTATCTATGCTCTTCCAAACTATTGGCGTCATTGTTATTTCTATATGGTGGTGGTAATGGAGACACCAAAACTGAGCATGCACCACCTTTTGGCAAAGCCATAAGTATAAGAGAGGAAATTTCGACGTATACTCATCATTGATGATTATGCGACTTTTAGTGATGTGGTTGTGTTTTAACATTATGATAGATCCATTCCTGTGGAATGAGCGAGTCTTTATGCTAGATGATATCTTTTTTGGGATTGATTTTGTCTTGAAGTTATGTATATCTCTTTTACGCAAAATAAAAATTTTCCTTCAGGTTTTTCTTGGATAGAAAAAGAGACCATTGGGTAAGATTTGCTGCCTTCTTATTTTGAATCAGAGGACAGGGACATGCGCTGGTTATTAATCTGTCTTAGATGTTTCTAAATGTATGTAAAATGAGGCATTGCTCGCTAGTTCACCTCGAGCTTTATTTGTTGAAGCACAGTTCTCTACGTACTTGACTAGTTCAATTATGTTGAAGCACAGTTCATGTTCTTCCCTGTAGGTATGTTGCTCCAGAATACGCCTCGATTGGGGAACTAACCCCAAATGCAGATACGTTCTCATTTGGGGTCGTCCTCTTGGAGTTGATTACCGGCCGCAGACCTGTGGGTTCGCCACTTAATTCTTCGAATGATAATCTGGCTTTTTCCGTGAGTCGCGCAATTCTCATGTTCACAATCATAGCCCAGGGCTACCTTACTATAGGATTCCGAACTTGATGTTTTCAGTAGTCGAAATCGCAATATTGAAATAGAATCGTTGTCATGTTTTACAGGCGAGGCCTCAACTCACACAAGCTCTGGGAGATGGAAATTTCGACTTTCTTGTCGACCCCAGGCTGCAGGACCATTATAGCCGCAGTGAAATGGCTCGAATGGTGGCCTGCGCTGCTGCTTGCGCACGTGAATTCGCGGAGTGTCGACCGAAAATGAGTGTGGTAATATTTCAGCAGCTGGAGCTTGATCTTTCTTTCGTACTTACCCACTTGCTACATTCATGACTGGTGATGGCTATTTTTGTTCGTGGACTCATGTCTAGCTGATTTAAGATCTGTTAGGTTAGATGGAAATAGGAACTCTGATAATCAGCTTTTGAAAAATTGAGCAGGTTGCTCGAGTCCTCGAAGGGCATCAATCTGCCGCTGACCTTGATGATGGGATCGGAGCCGGGCCGAGTAACCTCGACCTCGAATACGGCGACGGCCATTACGGGGAACCAACAGGTGAATATGGCTTGTATCCATCTGGCTCGAGTAGCGCGGGTCCTAGCGGCCAAACACCCCGAGATCTGGAGATGGGAAGGATGGTGGTCTTCAATAGTTTCTAAACCTCCTTGTTTTTACTCTTCAACGTAGATGGTAAGATAGGTTCGGGACATGCCAAAATTAACTGGTGTAATTGTTTTTGGGGTAGTGCTAGCGTGACGGTACTAAACTAAGAGCCGCTCTCTTAGGATCGGTTCCAAAATTGGAATTGGAAACCACCTATCGTGAACTAATCTTGAGTGTACCACCTATGATTTGTTTAATGGATTGCTAAGTCTAAATTTAGTTTGGGCTCTTCCAAGTCCATATCAATTCGCAACTTAAGTTTAAGTTTTTAAGAATGCAAATAAATTTTGTCTAAGAGTCGTCACTAATCAGTTTATGGTAGGTTAATTAGACACCTAGATAAAATAATGGAGAAATTATTTTGCTCCCACGAACCAGATAATTTGGATACATGGACTTATTTACATTAGATTTTCTCTAATGCCTTTTTGGTAACTTTCTTTTAATGAAAAAATGTTTATCAAACAGCTTGAATTCACTTTATTATGCCTGAGGTGATCATGCAGTAAACAATCCATCAATTTAACACTCAATAAAATAATAAATAAATCGCAAAACTTACCTCATAACAAAGAAAGTCTCTACAATAGTAATTCAGAATTCACATCAATAATACTAGATATGATTTTTAATTAATATGCAGTAGGTCAATTTTTTTTTTGTTTTCACTTATTTAAATAAAATCTAGAAACT
This sequence comes from Eucalyptus brandiana, assembly GCA_014182725.1. NCBI lineage: Eukaryota > Viridiplantae > Streptophyta > Magnoliopsida > Myrtales > Myrtaceae > Eucalyptus > Eucalyptus brandiana. Next base: position 45,561,456 of record CM024670.1, on the reverse strand, counting down.
ACTTTACCAAAAAAATAATAATAAAATCTAGAAACTATGTGCAACGCAATGTAATGTCATACGATTTTTTTATATAATTAAAATGACATGCAAAATGCAACCTATCATGCAAACTATATGTTACGCGACATTAATTAAATGACCTAATATAATGACGAGCAAAAATCAATGCAACTATTCTAATATGTCACACGTTTTAATTTAAATACTCTTAAACATGTAATTTCTAAACAATAGATGAACTAATTCTGCATGACACAGAATTTCATGAACCAGACATATAATTACCAAATGACATGCGGGCAACGACATGGCAGTGATGATGCCTGCATGACATGCGTATGGTTTTTTTTTAATAAATTCGAAATTAATTAAATACTCTAATTCAAACATTGCAAGCTATCCTATAGAGGAAAATTCAATTTATTCTAAAAAGATATTTTTGGTATTTAATTAAATTCGGAATTATAACATAACTAAAATAAACATGCAATCCTATCTAGAAATTTAATTTTAATCTATATAATATGCATTTTTTTTTTTGTATTTTCAGCATAAATAAAGCAATTAAAGCAAGATAGACACCAATCCCTCAAGATCATGTGCCATCCAATCAGTGCAGATAAAAAAGATAATATCCAATCAACATGCAATTTCGCGAACAAAAATCAATGAGTTGATCTTAAATCTTAAAGATCCAAACATCAATTTTAAATATTCAAGCGGAATCTATAATTCCATATAAAGTCTTATAGATGGAATAAGAGATTATATGTGGTTTCGAATTAGGAAATAAATCCTAATTTAGAGATATGTCTATCATTCATGGATATGCACATTAGATATTAGTAGACATATATTATGCAATAAAAATCCAAATCAAATTTAGATAAAATAATTACCTAGTTTTGCAAATAATATTCCCAAATTTGAACTCAATGGAATCGACTTGACGGATGACCGGGATTGCGACCAGCTTCACAAATGGTGATCGGTGGTGGCGAGTGGTGGTTCACGGTGATGCTAGCTGACGAGGTCTCGCGGCAGTGCTTACGATCAACGAAGCTACAAAGCAGAAACTTTACGGGATGGCTTGGTTCGGGGATGAGCTCGACAGGATGGCAGCTCGTCTCGGCGTCGAGCCAAAGAATGGCGTTGGAGCAGCTCACGTCGGGGCTTCGTGGCTCAGCATGGCAGGGCAGCAGCGAGTCAATGAGCTCGCCGTGGACTCCGCGACTAATGATTTTAAAGGAACGCCGGCGTGAAATTTAACAAAGAAAATAATGTCTTGGTTAGTTCCTGCTTTTTGTTTCTTCCCCAAAAGAAGATCAATTTGGGAGTTTATTTTCATCGTTCTTCGCTGAATGCCTCCACTAAAGACTTTGATCGAGCAACCCTCTTAGGCCACTTCCATATTTCAAAAGAAATAAGAAAGTGGCATACGTTGCTGCAGTTTGACGTGGCACAACCAAGGCTACTCGTCGTGGGAAATTCGCTGGAAAGACTTGTAGAAGACACCTAACACGCGCCCGCGCGTAATCTGAAATTTTTGACGGCTTGTTGGTGCTGTAGGCAACGTGATGAGCAGCAGCTGGTGTCACGAACGCCACGCAGGGCCAAGATCTCGCTTGAAAGTGCTCGTTGGAAGCGTCCACCCTGCTGTCACAATGTAGATGTCGCAGCGAACCGCTGGGAACGACGGATGGGGGTTGGCTTGGATCAGTGACGCACGGGCGTGAGGCAAGGAGCAGTTCCAAGCTTGCGGTGCTGGGGGGCGCGGGTATGAGATGTCTTGACCAAGGCTTGGCCAAGGGATCCATTTCTCTCTTTTCTCTCTCTCACGTGTGGTCGTGTATATCCATCATGGCCTCCCCTTGTTCTCTATCGAGTCGTCTTTTATAAGTCAAGGATGGGGTTTTTAAGAATATTTTATTACCTTTTTTTCATTATTTCTATCTACTCACGCCAGATTCAAACTTCCTTTCTCGTTATGCATGAAGATCACTTTTGCTCGCTTGTAGCCTCCCGAATATATTGTCGATATATATGCTCCTACATGCAATATTCTATTTTATCTTTTTTCAATATTTCATCCGAAATCTACCCTCATGCTAAGAAATATATCCATCGATGTATATAGGGAAATTTTCAAATAAGGACTTACAGTACCATCATTTTCTCAAAAGAGGACCTGAAGTGAAGTTTGTCTCAAATAAGGACCCAAAGTGCCTTCATTTTCTCAAAAGAGGACCTGGAGTGGAGTTTGTCTCAAATAAGGACCAAAAGTGATCATTTAGTCTCAAAGAAGAACCTCATTTGCCAGCTAGTGAATAAATGCATCTCCGATGCATATTCCGGTAGCCTGATCAGGGATATTTTTGTCAATTTTTTTAAAATTTTTTTTTAGTTGTCTTGTTCTTTATAATAATAATAATAATAATAATAATAATAATAATAATAATAATAATAATAATAATAATAATAATAATAATATTATTATTATTATTATTATTATTATTATTATTATTATTTTCGATCAATGGTGGCACTGTTCATCATCTTCTTCGTCCTCTATTTGTCTTCTTCTCAAGAACATCGGACTTGGGAAGGGCCAACGAGCACTGGCCATTGGTGAGGGTTGGCGAGGGTTGGATGCCCATTGTCAGCAGTAGGTGAGGGCCACCAAGCCCTCGCTAACCATGGGCGAGGGCTTGTAGGTCGACCCTCGCCAAATCTAACGAGGGTGGCCTCGGTTGCGACTGGCGAGGGCCGTCGAGCCCTCGTTGGCTGCAGGTGAGGGCTTGCAAGCCCTTGTCGGCCCTTATTAGTGGCCGATGAGGTGGGCGAGCCCTTGCCCAGGGCCGGCGAGGGGTGACCTCTCTGATGGCCGTGAGGGGCGACCTCCCCCACCTCCGCTTGCTGCTCCATCAACAACCTTGTCTTTTGCTAGGACTACGATTAGGATGCCTGTGTCGCTTTCTTCATCCCTTCCTCCCACCACCGCTCCTAGATTGATGACTTCTTCAGCTACCCTTTTGCCCTCGAGGACCTTCTTGTAGGGCCTTGATTTGGACGGCCCCCCTCCCCTATGGCCAGCAAGGGCTTGATGGCCCTTGCTCGCTGTCAACGATGGGTGTGGAGCCCTTGCTCGTTGCCGGCAATGGATGTTAAGCCCTCGCCGGCCCTTACCAGCGGCTGGCGCTCGCTGGCATTTCCCTAAGTCCGGTGTTCTTGATCTGGGCAAGAAGAAATGAACAGGAGACAAAGAAGACGATGAACAGGGCAACCAAAAATGAAAAAAAAATGGATGAAAATACTGTAATCAAGCCACCGGAATATACATTGAAGATGCATCTATTCACCGGCCAGCGAGTGAGGTCCTTCTTTGAGATTAAATGACTACTTTGGGTCCTTCTTTGAGACAAATTTCACTTCATATCCTCTTTTGAGAAAAATGATGGCACTTTAGCTCTTTATTTGAGACAAACTTTACTTCAGGTCCTCTTTTGAGAAAATGATGACATTTTAGGTCCTTATTTGAAATTTTCCCATGTATATATTTGCATGAATATATGAAAAATCTTCCATCATATTGTCCAATACTAGAAGAATAAAGCGAATTCTTTCCAAAATATACCTATCTTCCAACTTGTAAAATCAAAGCTCATCCATCGTTGGTCCAATACAAACACGCTAAAATAAATGCTCTTAAAATTGTATGTTATGCAATTTAATATTATTTTTACTTAAGGCCTGAAGTTTAGTCTCTAATTTTATATGCAATAAACAACTAATTGGATCGCAAAAATTTAGGTATTGATACCACCCATTAGTTACATGGATCCACTGGGGAACCGAACCGTCCAATTCCTGGCTGGACCCATGAAACTGGGCTCACCACAAGCTCAACAATCCTTTGGAAATAAAGTGTAGTTATTAGATCTAGCAATCAAAGGAAAATTTCTTTTGACAACTATGCCAACATAAGTTGGGCATTTGATATCCAGAAGATGGAGAGCAAGAAGCATTAATACAAAGAACTGGTATTTTGTCACTATATGGTGACGATACGGTAACAACCTGAGTAGAATGCATTACACTCAGCTATAGGCATCTCTTTTTCTCTGACCAGTACATTAACTTCAATGCCTCAAAATTATCAACCCATGCTTCCAAGTTATGCCATTGTAATGAAGTGAACATTAGAATTGTTGATGTGATCTCTTGAGCAAGGTTAATAATGTTGATATAGATCGACATTTTTTAAAGGGTTGAAAGGACAAGCTCTGTCGTTAACAGAGCCACATAGAAAAAAAAGACAATAACAGTGCTAGACACATCCCAAGTAGTGCCAACCAATCCTAGATATGGATTGTTATATGTCCCACAACGCAATGTCAAGTCTATAATCCATATCAGGAGCAAAGAATTTTGTCACATTACTTCTTTCTGGGGAAAGACCAATATTCACTTTTAAGTAACCAACTCAATTTTGGCAATTCTTATTAAAAAAAAAAAAGAAAGTGAAAGAAACCAGAAGCTACAATAATTAGAAATCAAAACATAATGTTGAAAGTGAAAGAAAGTAAAACAAATCAGAAGTCAAAAACCACAACGGCCATCAAGTTAATCACATGAGCTTCATATCATCTCGACAACACAAGTCCAAAAAATAAGACCAAACCAAATTTAAGTACATGGAACAAACTCATGAAGTATAATAAATTAGACAAGTTTACAACGACACAACAATCACAACAAGATTCGCCTAAATGTTCACGATTTGTAAAGCTTGTGAATCCCAGATTTTGAGAGCTCTTAAATTCCAAGTTCCAACATCCTGAAAGTAAAACAACAATAAGTAATGATTGCTCAACATTAGTAGAAATTGAACTCAAACAATTATTGAAAATCTCACTACATATATTCCTCTCGCTTCAACTTGTAAACTCTATGGACTGTTAATCTCTATGTTAACATAATCCATATCTAACAAAAAGAATATATTAAATAAAGTATTCAGTTATTAGATAATAGAGATACAAAAGGATTAAAGGATGAAATGATATGGACTTACCCAATTCAAACTTTTCTACATTGTCGATATACTTTTCAACATTAATCAGCTCAAGAATCGCTTTCAACCAATCTTGAGTACAAGTCAAAGCTTCCATAACTCTAAGCATTAAAGAACTCCAAAAACCATCGAGCACATGATTAGAAGTACTGAAAGTTGACTATGACTAGGTAGTAATGAGAATAGACAAAATATCCCGATTCATCAAAGGTAGGATTTTGAACTTTTGGCCGGCAACACTCAACCACTTCAAAATGTCAAGTTCATGAGCATCTTCAAGTTCTGCTTTAAGATACCGATTGAGCTCAGATAAGTTGCCATCAGACATTTTCATCTCTTCATTAAGAAAATCATCATTCGAAGGCTCTTGCACATAGAAATTTAAGCCGCAATCATTCTTTCCAGTTTCCTCATTGCAATAAGGATCACAGCTACTATCGATACTAGTAAAACTCACCAATTCACCATCCAAATTTTTGTCACTAGAAGTGTGATAAGATTTCTGATAAAATTTAAACACATGTTTTAGGGCAAACTTCACCTTATCAAACATCTCATCAACTTTTGCAGTATCATTATAAATGAGTTTACAACAATACCTCACATAATTTAGCTTTTTTCTAGGATCCAACGTTACTGCAATCAACACCATCATTTTTATTTTTTCAAAACTCCCATAATATTTGTCAAACTTATCTTTCATTTTCGCTCCCATAACTCTCACCCTATGATCAAAAGCCTTTGCCGCTTCTCTCATATAATTATACAAAGAAGCTATCCCCACAAAATAATCATTTGAAGTGATATACAAAATCCTGGACATATTATTAGTGGCATCATAAAACTTCTTCAAAAAATTGGAAAGAACAATAGCATTTTCCCAATCAACACTACTTGGAATATCAGAGTTAAGCTCAGCTAAGAAAGAAATATCATCTTCTTACATCCTTTCAAAAGCTTTTTTCAACTTCATGGCACTTTCTAACATTAGGTAAGCGAAATTCCACCTAGTGGAGGCATCAAGATAAACTGCACTCTTATAAGCAATCCTCGTACTTTCAATGCAAACTCTCATGGGAAAAATCCTCACATATCTAACTACGTTTCGAATATGTGCAATGGAATCACATATCTCAGCCAAGCCATTCTTCACAATCAAATTTAATATAGGAGCTATGCACCTCATATGTAAAACTTCACCATCTAAGATTAATAACCTATCTCTTGAAAAATTTTCTTTCAATAACTAATGGCCACATCATTCAAATAGCATTATCCACAGTGATTGTGGACACTTTTTTCTCCTATTCCCCATTCGTATATGCATTTCTCAACCACTTTCCTAATATCCATGCCCTTGCGACTAGGCATTATCACAAAATTGATGATTCTTTTATGCAGATTCCAATTTTTATCAATAAAATATGCAGTAAAACATAGATAGCATAGATAGTTCAAATTATGAACGGAATTCCATGTATTAATCGTGAGTGCAATCCTATAATTAAGCTTACGAATAGAAGCGATAAAAGAATAGCTCAAGTGCCAAAACTTAGCACAAGAGGATACTTAAGTGCCCAAAGTTATGAAAGTGACATTTAAGTATCACATTTTTTTTTTTTTAAATGGGACACTTAAATGCCGCCTCCAACGAATCCCGATGGAAATTCTACGTGATAATTCTTTATTAAATTTATTTGTCTACGTGGTTTGCTAGAGAGCTGACTCATCAAAGAAATGCAAAAACGACATCGTTTTGATGCGGATGTGAATTTTAATTTAAAATTAAAATTAATTAAATTAAATTTAAAATCAAATCTTAAAAAGGGAAGAAGATGAACAATGGCTAAGGGCTGAGCCATTCAAAAGAGCGAAGGTCATGCCTCTAATTATGGTAGGCCGGCTTATTCAATGGACGAATCTTTCTCCATTCAAACTTCTGTCTCCTCTCTCTCTCTCTCCAATTATTGCAGTGTGGCCTTCTACTTTCTACTGTGACAACAAATCTCTCCTTCACCTCCATCCCACTGACTTCTACGTGTTCTCCTAGACCAAATAGTCAAGTAATGGTGACCTGCTGAAGACTGGAGCCTCGTAACATGTTGACGAAGACCTCCGAACTAAGGATTCGATCACATCATTTCATTCAAATATTTCTTTTTGATAATTGGTTGGCAAGGTCAGGGTCTTTCTCTTGCTCGCTTGACATCTAATTACCCTGGGGAAGGGCCCACTTTTCTATTATAGTGATGGATGACTTCAAAGTCATTCTTGGGTTAGAATTCTTTCGGGAAACCAAGACCAGTGTCATGCCGAGTCCAGTGACAGAGAATCATGGAAGATTCTCAGGTAGCACTGCTTGGTTTTACGGTTCAATGCCAAGTTGGTGTTGCAAGAATATCTATTATGGCAAATTCCTCACTGGCCTTGAGCCTTTTGCTTACTTCATCTGCAGATCGGATTCTCGGTATCCAATTTAAAAAGAATTTGGGCATAGACAAAGGTCGATTTGGGGCCATCCTTAGAATTCTAAATTAGAAAGGGATGGAGAAGACTCGGCAGCATTTGCTTTTGATTTGCCATGAATGGCTGATTAAAACCATAGTTGACAGCCTGAGAGTTTTGCGTCCTTACCAGCTTATCAATCAGTAAAAATCTCTCCTTCAGTCCGTCCGTCCGTCCCTTTATTAATTTATCGATCGATCAAGATCGAATCAACGTTGAAGGTGGGGGCTTCTAAACATCTTGCAAATGAGACAAGACTACTATAGAGATTGGACGAACAAACTTGCATTAATGAAGTAATTTACAATATATACATAGGGTTTAGGGCTGACAATGACAATTATGCCCTTTGGTATAAACCCAATTTCCCAATACTCCCCCTCAAGTTGGTGAATGTAAACATGTTAACAACTTGTTCCTAAAATTACAAAATAAATCACTTGCGACCGATTTCGTGAACAAGTCTGCGAGTTGGGAGTGACTGGGAACATAAAGAGTACACAAAGTGCCATTTTGAATTTTTTCACGAACCAAGTGACAGTCAATCTCGATGTGTTTGGTTCGTTCGTGGAAGACAGGATTAGTGGTGATGTGGATGGCAGCTTTATTATCACAAAAAAGATTGGCAGTAGTAGTGTTGACATGGAGATCCAAGAGAAGCATGTGAAGCCATGTGATTTCGCATGCGGCAGACGCCATAGCACGGTATTCGGCTTCTGCTGAGGAACGGGCAACAGTCGTTTGTTTTTTGGAACGCCATGAGATAGGACAAGAACCAAGAAACATGCAGTAGCCAGAAACAGATCGTCGCGATGTAGAACATGATGCCCAATCAGAATCTGTATAACCATTAAGTTGGAGAGTTGAATTAGATGGGAAAAATAAACTAGTACCAGGATCATGCTTGAGATACCGCACAATGCGAAGGGCAGCATTCCAATGGTCTTCATGAGGAGAGTGCATAAATTGACTAAGATGTTGCACTGCAAAGAGTAAATATGGACGAGTTACTGTAAGATATAATAATCTACCAATTAGTCGTTTATATGAACCTGGATCCTTAAGAGTTGGAGAGGACTCCGAAAATTGTATATTGGGTTCCATCAGAGTATCAATAGGACATCCACCAAGAAGACCAATGCTAGACAAAATATCAAGAGCATATTTCCTTTGTGACAAGAAAATCCCAGACTTGGAACGAGAAACTTCAATGCCCAAGAAATATTTGAGAGTGCCCAAGTCCTTAATACGAAATTGTGTGTCGAGAAATCGCTTGAGAAGTTGAATCATAACCTCATCATCGCCCGTTATAACCAAATCATCAACATAAACAAGGACAATGGTCAAGAGAGAGCCACGGACTAATGTAAAAAGTGAATAGTCCGCCTTTGACTGTTGAAAACCAACATCAAGTAGTGCGGAAGAGAATTTAGCAAACCATTGCCTTGATGCCTGTTTAAGGCCATAGAGTGATTTCTTAAGTTGACAAACTAAATTCTCCCCCTTAGTATGAAAACCCGGTGGAAACCTCATATAGACCTCTTCGTCAAGATCACCATGCAAAAAAGCATTATTCACATCTAATTGGTAGAGAGGCCAATGACGAATTGAAGCAAGAGCTAATCAAGTGTGAACATTTACCATTTTAGCAACATGCGCAAAAGTGTCATGGTAATCAATCCCCTATGTTTGAGTGTAACCCTTTGCAACGAGCTGAGCCTTGTAACACTCAATGGTGCCATCAAAATTATATTTGATTCGGTAAACCCATTTACATCAAATATGATGTTTGTTAGGAGGAAGATGAACAATTTCCCAAGTGCCATTTTGTTCAAGAGCGTGTATCTCATAAGACACTGCCTCCTGCCACTTGGGAGATTGACACATAGCGTCATAAGTTTTAGGTCTATTCAGAGGATATGGAGGCTAAAAAGGCATGGTGAGTGGGTGAAAAACGCGAGTATGATAAACAGTTGGATAAAGGGTGAAGAGTACCTGATTCAGTTACCTTAGAGTATGAAGAGGATTGATCGGAGGCCACAATAGCGCAGTGGTAGTCTCGAAGATATCTGGGTGGATGGCGTTGCCGAGATGGCCGAGGCATAGCTTCGGGTTCAGTTGGTGATGGTGCGATCGTGGGTGCAGGAGGTTGAGGAGTTGAGGTCGGTGCAAGGACTGGGGTTGAGGGAGGTGGGTACGTTTCACCAAGGTCAGGTATGGGTAGTGGAAGTACTGAGGTCGGTTCGGTTGTGGTATGTTTGATGGTTTGACGGAAAGGAAAATCTTATTCATAGAAAATGATGTCGCGATTGGTAAAATTGTTTGGTCTTGAAGGTCATAGAGATAGTAACCTTTGTGGTTTGTGGAATAACCAATTAGAACACATCGGCAAGATCGGGGACCAAATTTATCGGAGTGAAGATGACTAGTGGAAGCATAGCATAATGAGCCAAAGACACGAAGATGAGAAAAGGAAGGTGGTTTGCCATAAAGAAGTTCATACAAGGTTTTATTGTGTAAGAGGACTAGGTAGTCTATTAATGAGATGAGTAGCAGTTAAGACACAATCCCCCCAAAACGGGATAAGTACACTAATGGTGCCATAAGTTGTGTACGGCGCTCACTTTAGTGCCAAAAGTTTCCGCCGGATCACTTAAGTGCCAAATTGGAGAAAAAACGCTCAATTTGGTGCCACCGGCGAGAAATTCCGGCCAAAATGATTACGTGATATTTATATTTAAAAAAAAATCGACAACTCTTAATATTGTCCACGGTGGATGGCATAAAACGACGCCGTTTCCTTTTCTTAGTAAGAAACGACGTCGTTTTACCATTCCACGTGGATTACCTACAAAACGATCGTCATATAGTGGATTCAATACGGTGAAAAACGACGTGGGTCAAAAACGGTGTTCGTATAGGGTTCTCGCTCGACGCCGCTGACCATAGCTCGCTGACCCACCGTCGTTCACTCGCCCGCCGTCGCTCGGCCACCGCTGTAGTTGCGCCATCGTTCACGTTCGTTCATTGGCTGCTTCCTCAACTCTCACTCACTTAGGTTTGTCATGTTCTGAACGTGGGTCAATTTACTGAAAAATTTAGGGTTCCGAATGGCAAGTTAGGGCGTGGAGGGCAAATTGAGGGCTTTGCTCAAGGGGAAAGTCGTGGGGACCGAATTGAGGGTTTTGTCGTTCGTTCCCTTTCTTTTGTGGGGACCAAATAGAAAAATAGGGCGCGGATGGGAAAATGGGCTCGACTCGGGGGGAAACAGTGGTGGGACCGAATTTATTTAATTAATTGGACTGCTTCTGTGGCGGAAACAAAGGGACCGAATGTGATTGAATTGAAAAATGGGTGGTGGGACCTCACTTTATTTATTCAACTCGGTTTCTTTTGTTTCTGTAAAAGCACTGAATTGGGGAGATTAGTTGCATTTATTTCTTGACAACAAAATGACAATGACCTCCATGTGAATTTGTTGATTCTGTCATGTGGTCCCAACAAGTAATGACATTTGTTTTTTTTTTCATTGGGTGCAGCATCGACATGGACGCGAATCAGGTAGGCATCATTGTTTGCTATGGTGGAGAGTTTCTTATCGGCACCGATGATTAGGAATATACTGGTGGAAATGAATGTACTATTTATGTCAATGTTCAGAAACCATCATATATTGATTTTATGAAGGATTTGGTGTATTTTTTACGATGCAAAGTGCAAAAACTACATTACTGTGTTCCTGGGAAGGAATTGAATGATGGGTTGAGATTTTTTAATGACGATGATGATATTAAGGATATTATTTACTATTATCTTCACGGTGAAGAAGCTAAGGTATATGTTAAGTATTATAGTGATGATGAGGATGAGGATGATGATGAGGATGGTGAGGATGAGGATGAGGATGTGGATGAGCATACCACCACTGAAAGAGGAGAAGTGAGGGATCCTATTCAAGCTAGTAATCAAGTTGGGGATGAAAGGGAGAGAACTCACATTGATAGAGATGAACAAACAGTGACAGGTCCTGAAAGCTTGGGTGAAGATTTGGGCGATAAGGACTTCATTGGATTAGAATGGGAAATTGCCTTATTCAGTGAATCGGAAGATGAATATTTTGCTTCAGTAAATTTCTTAAGTGACGAAGATGATGATGAACTCGCACAATTAAGACAAAAGCAAAGGGAATTTCTGAGAAAAAAACTTGCACCTTCAACAAAGAGGCTCGAGCCAGTAAATGGGGATGGAGTTCCAGTTGAAGGTAATAGAAGTAAAGATGAAGAAAGCTGCGGCGATGAAGTTGCTGGTTCGGAGAATGAGCTTGACAATGATGATGAAGAACCTGCTCGTCCAAGAAAAAGTAAGTACCCTTGCTATGATTCGACTGTTGATAAACCTATTTTGTCTGTGGGCATGAGATTTGACGATATCAAACAGTTCAAGGAAGCTGTTGTGAAGAACTCTATCAGTGAACAGATGAGTGTTAAATTCATTAGAAACACGAAGGAATTTGTGAGAGTTAAGTGCTCACAATCCAATTGTCCATGGAAGCTCTATGGCGTGCTGAGTAAGAATGGGTCATTCCAGATTAGGTCATTGTAGGAGGAACATACTTGTCCAATTATTTTTAAAAATAAAAGGATAATGAGTTTGTGGTTATCGAAGCATTTTTTCAACACTATCAAAGCAATGCCCGGGATCAAGAGTCCTCAATTTCGACAGTTAGTGAAAGAGCAAGTAGGGGTTAATGTGTCAAGGAATCAATGCAAGAGAGCTAAGATGAGGGTGATGAAAATACTGATGGGTGGGTATAAGGAAGAATATGCACAAGTATGAGACTATGCTGGCAAGTGCATGTTTCAAAACCCATCTAGTATGGTGTATGTAGAGGTTGTGGAGAGGCCACTCCCTGATCTTGGGCTTAGATTTGATAGATTTTATGTCTGTTTTGATGCATGCAAACGGGGCTTCTTGGCTAGTTGTAGAAGAGTTATAGGATTGGATGGATACTTTCAAAGAGTTTGTGTAAGGGGGAGTTGTTGGCTGCTGTGGGGAGAGATGTCAATAATCAAATGTTTCCGATAACTTGGGCGATGGTGAAGATAGAGAATAAGGATATTTGGTCATGGTTTCTCAAAAATTTAATGGCTGACCTTGAGATAACCGATGGGGGAGGATGGACATTCATGAGCGACCAACAGAAGGTAATTTCATTGTCAATTAATTCATTCGTTTTTAATATTAATCATTTGCATATTTTTCCTGACTTGTATTTATTGGTTTGAATTTTTGTAAGGACTTATTCCTGCATTGGCTGAGTTGATGCCACATGCTGAGCATAGAATGTGCGCGAGGCACATATATGCAAACTAGTCAAGGAACTTCAAAGGAGATAGGCTCCAGAAGCAGTTCTGGCAGATAGCAAAGAGTACAAATATGGCCGATTTCAGATTAGCCAAATAAGGATTGTTGCAGTTGACAAAGGAAGGTTTTGATGCACTCTTCTAAACAGAAGCTAAGCACTGGTGTCAGGCCTTCTTCAGCGAAGAGTTCAAATGCGATATCATTGATAACAACCTCAGCGAAGCTTTCAATGGCAGAATTTTAGAGGCCAGGTACAAACCAATCATCAGCATGCTTGATGATATTCAAGTGATGGTGATGACTAGATTGCATAGGCAAAGCGATGAGACTACGAAATGGACTAGAGACTATGGACCTAGGATTATGAAGAGATTGGATGCAAATATTGCTGCTAGTAGGTTCTGCCATCTAGTTTGGAATAGAGATAATGGATATGAGATTATTCAAAATCAAGATAAGTATGTTGTCAACTGGATAGAAGAAAATGTTCATGCCGAGCTTGGCAACTAAATGGAATTCCCTATGCCCATGCAATTTGTGCTATTCAGATGAAGCAAGAAAACCCAGATGATTACCTACATGATTGATACAAAAAAAGCTCATACCTTGCTTCATATCAATTCATGATGTAGCCTATCAGAAGCAACAAATTTTGGGAGCCAACAAATCATGAAAGCCCTCTACCTTTGCCGCTGAAAAAGCAAATTGGAAGGCCAAAAAAGAAAAGAAGAATGCAGCAGGAAGAGGCATCAAGTGAAAGGATGAGTAGGACTGGCTCAAAGATGAAATGCTCATATTACTGCAAGGAATGGCACAATAAAAAAGGTTGTGAGCTGAAAAGGCAGCATCAACAGCAAGATGTAATGGCTGAAGGTAGGACAGAAGGCTCTACTGAAGAGCTTCTTATTGGGCCTAGTGAAGGTAGGACAGAAGGCCCTGCAGTAGTGCCTACTGAAGGGCAAACAAAAAGCCTTATTGTAAGGTAAGTATCCTCTTTACCTCAGTAACTTTACATTTCCTATTCGATAGAGTTTGATAGTTGACCATGTGCACTGGCTTCTCTGGTGCTTTTCCTCTATCATGCATTTGTAATTTGATAAGTTTTCTCCATTTGTTTCGACCATGAAAATGAGTAGATGTCTAATTATTCATTGTAGTTGGTCATGATCCTGATATAGTACATTGTTGTAAGGCCTTCTAAAGGGCCATAAAAAGGCCCTGTTGTAGGCTCAAGTGTAGGGATAGGGACTGGAATAGGCAGGACAGCAACAACAACTGAGTCAACGTTGAGCAAACGAGAAGAAAAAAAAGTTCATGTAAGTTGTACATCGCTGTGTTTGTCTTTTATGGGCTGAATTTTAAATTTGTTATGTATTTCTCAGGTGAGAAGACGAGCAACTGCACAAGTTGTAGAGGCTGCTCCCCCATCTGTCGCTATTGAAAATGATGCACCACAGCGAACAAGAAAGGGCTATTGAAAAAAGATTAAGGCAATATGGTTATGGGATTTACACAGATGAATGAACTGGAATGACTATTTTGAATGTAAGATTTGTAGGCCTCATGCATTTAATTTGTTGTACTTCAATTCATTTGGTTGACAATATCACTATGTTCTTGTAGCTTTAGAGAACTTCGGAGGTACTTCTCTCTCAAGGTGAGCCAACTCAAGAATTAAGGGCATAGCCAAAGAAGAGTGCTTCAAAAAAGAAGACAATGGGAATAGTTGTAAAACAGCCATCCAAACAGAACCCAGCACCAGTTCCATCTCAACCAACGAATGGGCGCGATAGTGATGATATGGACCAACACATGACACGTGCTAGAACAAGAATAGCCACCATCAAAAACAAGGAAAATGAGGTGACAAAACGCCCAATTAAAGAACCTGCACATCCAGTTCGAAAGAGTGCTCGGATTATAAATCAATTCAAAGCCCCAAGACGAAAAGGAGATCAGGGTGTTGTCCATATTGACTGATGGGAGGGTGCTTGTGACATCCCGATTTTCCAATTTTATATTCAATAAATTGAGACGGGCATTTCGTTGGCACGCATATAGTTCTTTTCCTTGAGTCGGCCACTCATGTGGAAACTAGTCTATCAGGAAGCCGTTAAGAGTTTCCAATGCATCGACTCGAGAATTTGACGTAAAGCGACCTTTCGACCGAGCTAATCTGCAAGGGTCATTACGGCACGATTAAAATCGATTAGAGACCGGAGATAGGTCGACTCGACAAAGGCATGTGATCAAGTGTGGGTGATTCCACCAGATCGCACAATTCTTGTCGATCGGCACTGGACCGACTTTTCTATCGATTGGGTACCCTGTGTTCGTATTTGAAATCTTGAGATTACCTCGACAACCGAAAGTCGCCAATGTTTCAAAGATGTACATTGTGGCTTGAGATGATCAACCACAGTCGAATGCATGAAAATTTCTAAAGGCTACCCGGTAGGTTGGGCCACGCTAGTATCGTGCCAAAGTGAAATTAACCGTGGAATTGAGATCGAATTCGAAATTGGAAGTCCGGGTGTGTCACAAATCATTTTAGGATCATTGACTTATCTTTGGAAGATTTTTCATGCAATCGAGTTTTTCAGCAATTAAATCGAGAATGGCTAATTTGGCCCGAGAAATTAGTAGGTCCGCATTTGGTCTTGCTTTTGGGACTTAAGTTGGTTCTACGGACAAGTGAAGATGTGAATTGAAGTGTGGTGACATTGGATTAATTTTATGGACTTCAATTTGGACTCAATTGGAAGTGGATTGATTATAATTGAAGAATTTCATGCACAAGAATTGGACCCCGGCGGAAAAATAAAATGGACCCATTGGAAGATGTTGTGGAAGATTGAGTGAGTGGAGTGTGACATCATGGATGATGTCATGGTGGGCCAATTTGGGGGATTAAAGAAAAAGGAAAAGAAAAGAAAAAGGCCCCCTTTCTTCTCTCTCCTCCCTCTCTTCTTCCTCTCTCTCGTGCGATTCCTCCATGGCCATTTTTTTTCTTCTTCTTCCTCGGACGATTCCAGCAGCTCGCGCCCCGCTTCGTCCGCCCGTCCGACCGCCGGTAGCTTCGCCCGTCGCCGCCAGCTCGCCGCCGGAGCCGCTGCGGTCATCGCCGTCGCCGTGCGTTCGTGCGAAGCTCCCGCGCCCGCTTCGCCGAGCTCGCGCTAGCCCACGCCGTCGTCGCCCTCCGTCGCCGTCGCCGCCGTGAGCCTCCACCGGTCGCCGCCCGAGCTACCGCCGCCCCTCTCCGCCGGTTCCGCGCCCGAACCGCCGCCGTGCACCCCTCCGTCCGACCTCAACCGGAAGTTGCAGAAAATGGGTATGCAGCCCATGTTTGGCCCGTTTTGGCCGCCTTCCCGAGCCCGGATGCTCGGCCCGCTTTGAGGAAAGTTGTTCTCCTCGGCGTCCCCGTCGTTTTGGTCCGTTCGGCTCGTCATTTGAGTGAGTTTAACTCACTAAACCTCGCTTAGAGGGTTAATTATGCTTTAGGTGTGCTTAGTTTATGTTAATTGTGATTAGGTGGTTAGTTTAATTTATATAAGTGTGGATTATATTAATGTGTTTAATTAGCTTAAAGTGAGTTTAATTTAAGGCTAAATGAAGGTTTATATTAATATAAGCCTTGATGTGACATAATAGATTTTGTTTTTGATTTATTTAAAAGTTTCGAAATTCTGGAAATTTATAATATTATATTAATTCCGAAATTATTAAAATATTATTATTTAAAAAAAAAAAAAACGGAAAAATTATTTTTGACCCCGGTTGCTCGAATTTCGTGCCGATCGCCGCTGTGTAGTCGGATTTTGAAATTGATGATTGGATGTTATAAATTGAGTGTGGATCGTGAAAAATATGAATATTATTATTTAATTATTTCGGAATAAATTTAATTAATTAATAAATTCCGAAAATTTGGTCAGGACCCTAAACTCTCAGAATTTCGTGCTGATTGCTGCTGTGCATTTAGAATTTGAATTTGATGAATGGATGTGGCAAATTGAGTGTTGATTGTGATAAATAGGAATTTTATTCATAAAAACCCAAGTGTCAGGTTTTGATGCAAAAATTGGATTTTAATGATTATATTAAATAGGGCTTTGAAAAAGTGAGATATTGGCTTTTTGATTCGAAATTAGCGTGTCCCTACACACGTGAATAATTTCTGGAATATTTTTAATATGAAGAAAATTGGCGGGATCACTATTTTAAGTGGAAACTTCGATTGAAATATAAAGTGTCCCGATGGCCGCGGTTCCTTTTTTAAGAGCCGGTCTTTTGTAGAGTATGATTTGCTTCCCTTTTCTATCCCGTATTTTATTGTGTGATAACTAAGAGGAATTGTCCTCGGGCGTTTGTTGAGCCGGACTTGCCCCTATATGGGATGCCCACGCGGTGGATGCGGGTCGCCGAGGTAGATTGATTCTAGGTTTGGTGGGGCCCATGCTCCTCAAGCCGCCGGGAACGCCGTCGACGTCGAGTCAAAGTTCGGTTTAGACAGAGATGGAAATCGATTGGGGAGAAAGGCCGATGCGGAAAGAAAGGTGCCCCTGTTTCACCAACTTAGGAAAGGTAGAATTAAAGGTCAATGCTCAACTTGATCGATGTGTGTTGTGTCTACGTAAGAAAAGACGGGGATCCGTTCAGGCCGTAAGAGAGAAATGACTTGTTACAAGGGTCGCCGTAAGGCCATTTGATCAAAGATTATCTCGTATGGACAAGTGCAATCACAGTTTGTTTCGTCACCGTCGTTGATAAGCAACGAGAGGAAGCATGCTTTAAGATGTTCGGGGGTACTTGGAATGGACCCTAATGCAAGAAAGGGGGCATGATGTCCCTTGATGGGAGGTAAAGGACTCACCGATTGTGTGCGAGTTTGTGAAAATGAGACATGAGTCGGCCTAGTGTCGAGAAGAATGTTTATGAGATGTTTTATGCGAAGTAATGCATGAAGGGATCGACCATGCGGAAGAAGAATGTTTATGAATTTTCGAGTAATGCAGCAGTGAAGGTTGTAGAGTTTTCGTTGTGGTAATAAAGTAATAGGAAGATGAGTCTCGACTATAGTCGTACTGATGAGTTTGCTTATGTATGACTTGGAAGTCATTTATGAAAAAGTTTGGCTCGAGGAGCTTTTCATGTTGTGAATCGTGGCGGTGATATAATTCAATTTGTTCGGTTGGCGTATGAAAGTTTTGAATGCGAAGGTTGAAGAGGAACTTCAATCCTTGTTATTCGTCACCGAAGATGACTTGGTTCGGAGTTGTTGGTTATTGAATCTACATGGCACTTTTGTAATGGATGCGTCGTTGATGAGCCGAATATGGAGGATATAATCGTGGTACATAAGTCTTCTAAAGTAATTTTGAAGAATTGCCGGGTTTGCTATCGGAAAAAAAGAAATAGAGTTCGTGATTGAATTAACACCGGAACCGAGCGGTCCTAAGGCTCCTTACCGGATGGTGTTGCCCGAGTTAAAAGGACTGAAGGTGTAGATGCGGGAAGTGTTGAATAGGGAGTCATACTTTCCAAAGTGCATAACCTTGGGGAGCACCGTTCTGTACATGAAGGAGAAATGTGGTTCGTTGTGGTTGTACATCGATATTCTTCAAGATTGACTTGAGGTCAGGATATCATCAATTGAGAATCAGGAAGAAAGACATACCGAAGTTAGTATCTTGCACTTGATACAGCAGTTGTGAGTTCGCTGTAATATCGAGTGGTGTGATGGACACCTTAGCTGGTTGTTTGGATCTAATGAGCAGAATGTTTAAGAGTACCTGAATCAGTGGTGATCGTGCTCAGTGAAGTTATCATGGGGTGTTCAAAGAGTGCTGAGGAGCGCAAGAGACATTAGAAGATGATATTTCAGACTTTGAGGACTCTTGAATCTTATGTTAAGTTTAGCAAGTGCGAGTTTTGGATGACTCGTATTGCGCTCCTAAGTCACGTGATTTCAGGCGAAGAAATCTCCGTAGACCCCGTCCAAGATTAAAGCAGTGAGCAATTAGCCGAGATTGACTACAGTGACAGAGAGTAGAAGTTTTTGGGGATTAGCAGGATATTACAGAAGTTTTATGGAAGGGTTTTCAGCGTCAGCGTTGCAGTTGATTCGACTACTGAGGAGGTAAGAAAAGTTTGTGTAGACGAGATAAGTGCGAGTGTAGTTTTCAAGGGCCTAAGAAGAGGCTAACTACCTCACTTGTGCTTACTATTCTATCTCGGTCCCGGGAAGTTGTGAGATCAAAGTGATGCATCGTTTAAAGAATTGGGTTGCGTGTTGATACAGCATGATCGGGTTGTTGCATATGCGTCCCGTCAGTTGAGATCTTGTGAGTTAAATTATTCGATGCATATCGTAGAACTTGCAGTAGTTATGTTCATTTGGATTTTTAAAGGCACTATCGGTACAGAGGAATATTTCATATCATCAATGACTATCAAAGTCCCAAGTATGTATTCTCAAAAAGAGAGTTGAATATGAGGCAGCATCACTGGATGGAACTCCTTAAGGATTATGACTATGATATTTTGTATCACTCTGAAAAAGGTAAGCAAAGTCGCAGATGCATTGAGCCGATAGTCCTTAGTTGCACAGATTGGTACTCATGGATTGTATCTTAATTGAGAAAGTTCGAAATTCGGTTTTCAAATCTAAGGTAGGCCACCTTTGGAATCTTATTACTACCCTCGAATTGAACCGAGAGAGCATATCGAATCAAAGCACTTCAAAGTGGACGGATTCGAAATTCGGGAGACTCTATAAGAGTATGCGAGATGAGAGAGAGGTTGATTTTCAGATTTCTAAAGACGAACGCTAAGGTTCGAGGATGATTGTGTATAATTAATGATGCAGAGGTTAAAGAAGAGATCTTATGAGAAACTTATCATAGCAATTTCTACGTTGTCCAGACAGTACGAATAGATCTTGTTTTGAGTGTGTGACATCCTGAAATTCAAACTCTGATTTCGATTAGTTAAATTGGGCATTTCATCGACGCGATTACGGTGTTTTTCCGAGTTGGCCACTTACGAAATAGCTAGACTAGTTGGGTGAGTTATTAAGGACTTTAAGGGAAATGGACTTGAGAATTCGACCAGAATCGACTTCTCGACCGTGCTCATCTTTAGAGATCATTACGGCACAGTTAAAAATCGAATTAAGATCAGAGATAGGTCAGTTTGACTGAGATGAATGACCGATCGTGGGTGACTCCACTAAATTGGAAAACTCTCGTCGAATGATACTAATTTGATTTCACTGTCGTTTTGGTACTGTGTCCGTATTTGAATCATCGAGATTTTCACGACAATCGAGAGTCGCTAATGTGTCAAGTGGGTTCATTATGGCTCGAAGAAAATCGACCACGAGTCATTTGTCCTAAAAAGCTCTGAAAACTACCCAGTAGCCTAGGTCACACTAAAAGCGTATCGGAGTGAAATTAACCGCCAATCTAAGTTCGATTTCAGAAATTGGAGATTCTATCTTGTCACAAAGTGGGTATACCGAAGTGTGTGCATCAGATAATTCACCGGCATGGAGTGCCGGGGATGAATTGTATTTCAAATCTAGATCAGATGTTCCAAGTTGGCAGAGCTTTCAAATGGTTCTTTCTTAAGCAGTGCACATCAGAGAGTGCGGAATTTCGATTGCTGAGATGATGTCAGGGAAAGAAAGATCACGAGCCGTGGTCGCATACGGTGGTCAGTGATTGCAGTTGCCGAGATCAGTGTCAAAGTTATATCAGATCTTGACCAGAGGTTCCCAGTTTCAGCAGATCAGTCAATTAGTTTCTTTTTAATCAGTGCAGAGCAGAGTGTACAGGATTTCAGTCGATTGAGATAAGATCAGAGATCAGAAAATCGCAGGTCCAGGATGGGTTAGAAATCAGTGATTCGGTCACAGTTATCAGAGACAGTTTAGAGACTGCCCAGAATCGCCAGTTTAGCTTCGCAGATTTTGTATCGAAGACCTTTGGAATTTTAAGTGGGCAAGTGTTTAGTATTTTTGAAACCGGAAGTTGTTTGAGCAAGATAGCAGTGATTTGGCAGTATTGGTGCAGAAGGAGCAACATGAGAAAGAGAAGATTATATGAGACGACTGTACCCCCACCTTTTTGTTAAGAATTGGTAAAGGTTTAAATTTCGAGGACGAAATTTTTATAAGAGGGGAAGAGTTGTGACATCCCGATTTTCCAATTTTATATTCAATAAATTGAGACGGGCATTTCGTTGGCACGCATATAGTTCTTTTCCTTGAGTCGGCCACTCATGTGGAAACTAGTCTATCAGGTGAAGCCGTTAAGAGTTTCCAATGCATCAGACTCGAGAATTTGACCAGAAAGCGACCTTTCGACCGAGCTAATCTGCAAGGGTCATTACGGCACGATTAAAATCGATTAGAGACCGGAGATAGGTCGACTCGACAAAGGCATGTGATCAAGTGTGGGTGATTCCAACAGATCGCACAATTCTTGTCGATCGGCACTGGACCGACTTTTCTATCGATTGGGTACCCTGTGTTCGTATTTGAAATCTTGAGATTACCTCGACAACCGAAAGTCGCCAATGTTTCAAAGATGTACATTGTGGCTTGAGATGATCAACCACAGTCGAATGCATGAAAATTTCTAAAGGCTACCCGGTAGGTTGGGCCACGCTAGTATCGTGCCAAAGTGAAATTAACCGTGGAATTGAGATCGAATTCGAAATTGGAAGTCCGGGTGTGTCACAAATCATTTTAGGATCATTGACTTATCTTTGGAAGATTTTTCATGCAATCGAGTTTTTCAGCAATTAAATCGAGAGAATGGCTAATTTGGCCCGAGAAATTAGTAGGTCCGCATTTGGTCTTGCTTTTGGGACTTAAGTTGGTTCTACGGACAAGTGAAGATGTGAATTGAAGTGTGGTGACATTGGATTAATTTTATGGACTTCAATTTGGACTCAATTGGAAGTGGATTGATTATAATTGAAGAATTTCATGTACAAGAATTGGACCCCGGCGGAAAAATAAAATGGACCCATTAGAAGATGTTGTGGAAGATTGAGTGAGTGGAGTGTGACATCATGGATGATGTCATGGTGGGCCAATTTGGGGGATTAAAGAAAAGGAAAAGAAAAGAAAAAGGGCCCCCTTTCTTCTCTCTCCTCCCTCTCTTCTTCCTCTCTCTCGTGCGATTCCTCCATGGCCATTTTTTTCTTCTTCTTCCTCGGACGATTCCAGCAGCTCGCGCCCGCTTCGTCCGCCCGTCCGACCGCCGTAGCTTCGCCCGTCGCCGCCGCGGCTCGCCGCCGGAGCCGCTGCGGTCATCGCCGTCGCCGTGCGTTCGTGCGAAGCTCCCGCGCCCGCTTCGCCGAGCTCGCGCTAGCCCACGCCGTCGTCGCCCTCCGTCGCCGTCGCCGCCGTGAGCCTCCACCGGTCGCCGCCCGAGCTACCGCCGCCCCTCTCCGCCGGTTCCGCGCCCGAACCGCCGCCGTGCACCCCTCCGTCCGACCTCAACCGGAAGTTGCAGAAAATGGGTATGCAGCCCATGTTTGGCCCGTTTTGGCCGCCTTCCCGAGCCCGGATGCTCGGCCCGCTTTGAGGAAAGTTGTTCTCCTCGGCGTCCCCGTCGTTTTGGTCCGTTCGGCTCGTCATTTGAGTGAGTTTAACTCACTAAACCTCGCTTAGAGAGTTAATTATGCTTTAGGTGTGCTTAGTTTATGTTAATTGTGATTAGGTGGTTAGTTTAATTTATATAAGTGTGGATTATATTAATGTGTTTAATTAGCTTAAAGTGAGTTTAATTTAAGGCTAAATGAAGGTTTATATTAATATAAGCCTTGATGTGACATAATAGATTTTGTTTTTGATTTATTTAAAAGTTTCGAAATTCTGGAAATTTATAATATTATATTAATTCCGAAATTATTAAAATATTATTATTAAAAAAAAAAAAACGGAAAAATTATTTTTGACCCCGGTTGCTCAGAATTTCGTGCCGATCGCCGCTGTGTAGTCGGATTTTGAAATTGATGATTGGATGTTATAAATTGAGTGTGGATCGTGAAAAATATGAATATTATTATTTAATTATTTCGGAATAAATTTAATTAATTAATAAATTCCGAAAATTTGGTCGGGACCCTAAACTCTCGAATTTCGTGCGATTCGATTCTTCTTTGTGCATTTAGAATTTGAATTTGATGAATGGATGTGGCAAATTGAGTGTTGATTGTGATAAATAGGAATTTTATTCATAAAAACCCAAGTGTCAGGTTTTGATGCAAAAATTGGATTTTAATGATTATATTAAATAGTGGGCTTTGAAAAAGTGAGATATTGGCTTTTTGATTCGAAATTAGCGTGTCCCTACACACGTGAATAATTTCTGGAATATTTTTAATATGAAGAAAATTGGCCGGGATCACTATTTTAAGTGGAAACTTCGATTGAAATATAAAGTGTCCTGAGGCCGAGTATGATTTGGCTGTGTGATAACTAAGAGGAATTGTCCTGGGCTGTTGAGCCGGACTTGCCCCTATATGGGATGCCCACGCGGTGGATGCGGGTCGCAGATTGATTCCGGGGGCCCATGCTCCTTCGGGAACGCCGTCGACGACGTCGACGAAGCCGCGCTCCAAGGTGGGGAGGCGATGCCCGGCTATATGCCGTAGATAGCCGAACAAATGAGTAGGCTATGCCCTTGTGTGGCGATGAATAACAATTGGAATGCATGTTGAGTGTTGTTGATGTGTCGGATTATGGGACGGAATTATGTGGCATGGAATGGGACGTGTCATAATGATTTAGTCTTATAATCGGGACCCCGCGGTTGTTGGTTATATGAAAGTGAATGCGTTCCGGTTGTTTAAGTCCCTATTGCTATCCGTGATTGAGTGGTTTGAATTGTGCTAACTGCGGGGAAGGAACCGAGGCGAGGTAAGTCTTCTCGTGTGATGTGGCTAGGCCACCCGGGGTGTATTTTCTTTCTAATAGGGGTTTAGGGGGTTGAACTTGCTGAGACATCGTCTCATCCCGGTTGTGGGATTAAAATTTCAGGTCCCTGGTGGACGGAGCGACCAGATAGCTTTTGGTTGGCTTTGAGGAGTTGCAGAGGTGAAGTCATAAGGAATGGAGAATGTGTCCGACTTGTAGGTCGTAGGACAGTTCCTTTTTAAGAGCCGGTCTTTTGTAGACTTTTGGTTGTAGGCTTCTGTTTGTAATTCTGTCGATTTATGAAAGTGTTATGTTGTGGTTTTGCTTCCTGCTTTTCTATCCCGTATTTTATTGTCAGGGGTTTTATATTACGTTCCGCTTGCGCATTAATAAATGAATGGGGTCGGCGACACTACCACGGGAATGTCGCATAATTGATCGACCGCAGTGGGATGTGCGCGCGCTCGGGGTTCGGGGCGTGACATCCCCGTTTAAGTGGTATCAGAGCATGGTCTGTATATGGAGTGATAAGGTGCGATGAGTCATGGGATAGTTAGTAGGAAAGGCTTTTAATATGCTGATGCATGTGGTTGATAGTTGATTGGTAGTGTGTTTGTGGGGTCACTCAAATTCTAACATGATGTTGGAATCGGAAAACGGGGTGTCTATAAAGAGCCTGTAGGATGAGTGACCAGGAGTGGAGGACTCCTTGGAAGAGGTCGATAGGACCTGTATCTCGGGGTAGGATGCTGATAAGAGTCGGTACCCGAGGTAGAGCGCAGGCTCAGACCAGCGCGAGTGTGAGAGTACCGCCGTAAGTCGGTACTTAGAGTGTAGTAGCACCGAATGATCCTAGGTTTGGTGGGATCGTTCAGGCGCTAGTGTTCCTTGGAAGCCAGTTGGGTCAGTAAGCTCAAGATCAAGCCGCCGCTATTGCCGTTATTTCTACCGTTGCTAGTGTTGTGACCGTTGTTGTTGCCGCGCTTGTTGAGGCCTAATCTAGAGTTGTGATCGAGGATCAAGCCGCCGTATTCGAGTCAAAGTTCAGTTTAGACAGAGATGGAAATCGATTGGGGAGAAAGGCCGATGCCAGAAGAAAGGTGCCCTGTTTCACCAACCGGAAAGGTAGAATTAAAAGGTCAATGCTCAACTTGATCGATGTGTGTTGTGTCTGTAAGAAAAGACGGGGATCTGTTCTGTGCTGTAAGAGAGAAATGACTTGTTACAAGGGTCGCCAGTAAGGCCATTTGATCAAAGATTATCTGTATGGACAAGTGCAATCACAGCTGTTTCTGTCACCGTCGTTGATAAGACAGAACAGAGGAAGCATGCTTTAAGATGTTCAGTGGGGTACTTGGAATGGACCCTAATGCAAGAAAGGGGGCATGATGTCCCTTGATGGGAGGTAAAGGACTCACCGATTGTGTGCCGAGTTTGTGAAAATGAGACATGAGTCAGCCTAGTGTCAGAGTAAAAATGGAGCATGATTTGAATATGGCCAGCACGGCCATCGAGTTAGGAACTGCCCGTGTAAGTTCAGGAGAGCATAAGCACTGTTACTGCAGATAGAACGCCACTAGGATGGCTAGAGGAGCATGAAGGGATCGACCATGCATTAATCAGAAGAAGAATGTTTATGAGATGTTTTATGCAGAGTAATGCAGCAGAATTTTCAGTGAAGGTTGTAGAGTTTTCGTTGTGGTAATAAAGTAATAGGAAGATGAGTCTCTGACTATAGTCGTACCTGATGAGTTTGCTTATGTATGACTTGGAAGTCATTTATGAAAAAGTTTGGCTCGAGGAGCTTTCATTGTTGTGAATCGTGGCGTGATATAATTCAATTTGTTCGGTTGGCGTATGAAAGTTTTGAATTTCGAAGGTTGAAGAGGAACTTCAATCCTTGTTATTCGTCACTGAAGATGACTTGGTTCTGGTTGTTGGTTATTGAATCTACATGGCAGCTGTAATGGATGCGTCAGTTGATGAGCCGAATATGGAGGATATAATCGTGGTACATAAGTCTTCTAAAGTAATTCTCTGAAGAATTGCCAGTTTGCTATCGAAAAAGAAATAGAGTTCGTGATTGAATTAACACCCGGAACCGAGCCAGTCCCTAAGGCTCCTTACCGGATGGTGTTGCCCGAGTTAAAAGGACTGAAGGTGTAGATGCAGGAAGTGTTGAATAGGGGAGTCATACTTTCCAGTGCATAACCTTGGGGAGCACCAGTTCTGTACATGAAGGAGAAATGTGGTTCGTTGTGGTTGTACATCGATATTCTTCAAGATTGACTTGAGGTCAGGATATCATCAATTGAGAATCGGGAAGAAAGACATACCGAAGTTAGTATCTTGCACTTGATATACAGGTTGTGAGTTATTTGTAATATCGAGTGGTGTGATGGACACCTTAGCGGTTGTTTGGATCTAATGAGCGAGAATGTTTAAGAGTACCGAATCGGTGGTGATCGTGCTCAGTGAAGTTATCATGGGGTGTTCAAAGAGTGCTGAGGAGCGCAAGAGACATTAGAAGATGATATTTCAGACTTTGAGGACTCTTGAATCTTATGTTAAGTTTAGCAAGTGCGAGTTTTGGATGACTCGTATTGCGCTCCTAAGTCACGTGATTTCAGGCGAAGAAATCTCCGTAGACCCCGTCCAAGATTAAAGCAGTGAGCAATTAGCCGAGATTGACTACAGTGACAGAGAGTAGAAGTTTTTGGGGATTAGCAGGATATTACAGAAGTTTTATGGAAGGGTTTTCAGCGTCAGCGTTGCAGTTGATTCGACTACTGAGGAGGTAAGAAAAGTTTGTGTAGACAGATAAGTGCGAGTGTAGTTTTCAAGGGCCTAAGAAGAGGCTAACTACCTCACTTGTGCTTACTATTCTATCTGGTCCTGGAAGTTGTGAGATCTACAGTGATGCATCGTTTAAAGAATTGGGTTGCGTGTTGATACAAAGCATGATCGGGTTGTTGCATATGCGTCCCGTCGTTGAGATCTTGTGAGTTAAATTATTCGATGCATATCGTAGAACTTGCGTAGTTATGTTCATTTGGATTTTTAAAGGCACTATCGGTACGAGAGGAATATTTCATATCATCAATGACTATCAAAGTCCCAAGTATGTATTCTCAAAAAGAGAGTTGAATATGAGGCAGCATCACTTTGGATGGAACTCCTTAAGGATTATGACTATGATATTTTGTATCACTCGAAAAAGGTAAGCAAAGTCGCAGATGCATTGAGCCGATAGTCCTTAGTTGCACGGTTGGTACTCATGGATTGTATCTTAATTGAGAAAGTTCGAAATTCGGTTTTCAAATCTAAGGTAGGCCACCTTTGGAATCTTATTACTACCCTCGAATTGAACCGAGAGAGCATATCGAATCAAAGCACTTCGGTGGGACAGATTCAGAAATTCGGGAGACTCTATAAGAGTATGCAGATGAGAGAGAGGTTGATTTTCAGATTTCTAAAGACAGAACGCTAAGGTTCTGAGGATGATTGTGTATAATTAATGATGCAGAGGTTAAAGAAGAGATCTTATGAGAAACTTATCATAGCAATTTCTACGTTGTCCGGACGAAGACGAATAGATCTTGTTTTGAGTGTGTGACATCCCGAAATTCAAACTCGATTTCGATTAGTTAAATTGGGCATTTCATCGACGCGATTACGGTTTTTCTCCGAGTTGGCCACTTACGAAATAGCTAGACTAGTTGGGTGAGTTATTAAGGACTTTAAGGGAAATGGACTTGAGAATTCGACGGGAATCGACTTCTCGACCGTGCTCATCTTTAGAGATCATTACGGCACGCTTAAAAATCGAATTAAGATCGAGAGATAGGTCGGTTTGACGAGATGAATGACCGATCGTGGGTGACTCCACTAAATTGGAAAACTCTCGTCGAATGATACTAATTTGATTTCACCGTCGTTTTGGTACTCGTGTCCGTATTTGAATCATCGAGATTTTCACGACAATCGAGAGTCGCTAATGTGTCAAGTGGGTTCATTATGGCTCGAAGAAAATCGACCACGAGTCATTTGTCCTAAAAGCTCGAAAACTACCCAAAAGTAGCCTAGGTCACACTAAAAGCGTATCGGAGTGAAATTAACCGCCAATCTAAGTTCGATTTCAGAAATTGGAGATTCTATCTTGTCACAAAGTGGGTATACCGAAGTGTGTGCATCAGATAATTCACCGGCATGGAGTGCCGGGGATGAATTGTATTTCAAATCTAGATCAGATGTTCCAAGTTGGCGAGCTTTCAAATGGTTCTTTCTTAAGCAGTGCACATCAGAGAGTGCGGAATTTCGATTGCTGAGATGATGTCAGGGAAAGAAAGATCACAGCCGTGGTCGCATACGGTGGTCGTGATTGCGATTTGCCGAGATCGTGTCAAAGTTATATCGAGATCTTGACCGAGAGGTTCCCGGTTTCAGCAGATCAGTCAATTAGTTTCTTTTTAATCGGTGCGGAAGCGAGTGTACGGGATTTCGGTCGATTGAGATAAGATCGAGATCGAAAATCGCAGGTCCAGGATGGGTTAGAAATCAGTGATTCGGTCACAGTTATCAGAGACAGTTTAGAGACTGCCCAGAATCGCCAGTTTAGCTTCGCAGATTTTGTATCGAAGACCTTTGGAATTTTAAGTGGGCAAGTGTTTAGTATTTTTGAAACCGGAAGTTGTTTGAGCAAGATAGCAGTGATTTGGCGGTATTGGTGCGAAGGAGCAACATGAGAAAGAGAAGATTATATGAGACGATTGTACCCCCACCTTTTTGTTAAGAATTGGTAAAGGTTTAAATTTCGAGGACGAAATTTTTATAAGAGGAAGAGTTGTGACATCCCGATTTTCCAATTTTATATTCAATAAATTGAGACGGGCATTTCGTTGGCACGCATATAGTTCTTTTCCTTGAGTCGGCCACTCATGTGGAAACTAGTCTATCAGTGAAGCCGTTAAGAGTTTCCAATGCATCGACTCGAGAATTTGACCGTAAAGCGACCTTTCGACCGAGCTAATCTGCAAGGGTCATTACGGCACGATTAAAATCGATTAGAGACCGGAGATAGGTCGACTCGACAAAGGCATGTGATCAAGTGTGGGTGATTCCAACAGATCGCACAATTCTTGTCGATCGGCACCTTTGGACCGACTTTTCTATCGATTGGGTACCCCGTGTTCGTATTTGAAATCTTGAGATTACCTCGACAACCGAAAGTCGCCAATGTTTCAAAGATGTACATTGTGGCTTGAGATGATCAACCACAGTCGAATGCATGAAAATTTCTAAAGGCTACCCGGTAGGTTGGGCCACGCTAGTATCGTGCCAAAGTGAAATTAACCGTGGAATTGAGATCGAATTCGAAATTGGAAGTCCGGGTGTGTCACAAATCATTT
The DNA here is from genome assembly GCA_014182725.1 of Eucalyptus brandiana. Classification (NCBI taxonomy): domain Eukaryota; kingdom Viridiplantae; phylum Streptophyta; class Magnoliopsida; order Myrtales; family Myrtaceae; genus Eucalyptus; species Eucalyptus brandiana. Next base: position 45,532,169 of record CM024670.1, on the reverse strand, counting down.
TAGGATCATTGACTTATCTTTGGAAGATTTTTCATGCAATCGAGTTTTTCAGCAATTAAATCAGAGAATGGCTAATTTGGCCCGAGAAATTAGTAGGTCCGCATTTGGTCTTGCTTTTGGGACTTAAGTTGGTTCTACGGACAAGTGAAGATGTGAATTGAAGTGTGGTGACATTGGATTAATTTTATGGACTTCAATTTGGACTCAATTGGAAGTGGATTGATTATAATTGAAGAATTTCATGTACAAGAATTGGACCCCGGCGGAAAAATAAAATGGACCCATTGGAAGATGTTGTGGAAGATTGAGTGAGTGGAGTGTGACATCATGGATGATGTCATGGTGGGCCAATTTGGGGGATTAAAGAAAAAGGAAAAGAAAAGAAAAAGGGCCCCCTTTCTTCTCTCTCCTCCCTCTCTTCTTCCTCTCTCTCGTGCGATTCCTCCATGGCCATTTTTTTCTTCTTCTTCCTCGGACGATTCCAGCAGCTCGCGCCCCGCTTCGTCCGCCCGTCCGACCGCCGGTAGCTTCGCCCGTCGCCGCCAGCTCGCCGCCGGAGCCGCTGCGGTCATCGCCGTCGCCGTGCGTTCGTGCGGCTCCCGCGCCCGCTCGCCGAGCTCGCGCTAGCCCACGCCGTCGTCGCCCTCCGTCGCCGTCGCCGCCGTGAGCCTCCACCGGTCGCCGCCCGAGCTACCGCCGCCCCTCTCCGCCGGTTCCGCGCCCGAACCGCCGCCGTGCACCCCTCCGTCCGACCTCAACCGGAAGTTGCAGAAAATGGGTATGCAGCCCATGTTTGGCCCGTTTTGGCCGCCTTCCCGAGCCCGGATGCTCGGCCCGCTTTGAGGAAAGTTGTTCTCCTCGGCGTCCCCGTCGTTTTGGTCCGTTCGGCTCGTCATTTGAGTGAGTTTAACTCACTAAACCTCGCTTAGAGAGTTAATTATGCTTTAGGTGTGCTTAGTTTATGTTAATTGTGATTAGGTGGTTAGTTTAATTTATATAAGTGTGGATTATATTAATGTGTTTAATTAGCTTAAAGTGAGTTTAATTTAAGGCTAAATGAAGGTTTATATTAATATAAGCCTTGATGTGACATAATAGATTTTGTTTTTGATTTATTTAAAAGTTTCGAAATTCTGGAAATTTATAATATTATATTAATTCCGAAATTATTAAAATATTATTATTTAAAAAAAAAAAAAACGGAAAAATTATTTTTGACCCCGGTTGCTCGAATTTCGTGCCGATCGCCGCTGTGTAGTCGGATTTTGAAATTGATGATTGGATGTTATAAATTGAGTGTGGATCGTGAAAAATATGAATATTATTATTTAATTATTTCGGAATAAATTTAATTAATTAATAAATTCCGAAAATTTGGTCGGACCCTAAACTCTCGAATTTCGTGCGATTCTTCTTTGTGCATTTAGAATTTGAATTTGATGAATGGATGTGGCAAATTGAGTGTTGATTGTGATAAATAGGAATTTTATTCATAAAAACCCAAGTGTCGGGTTTTTTGATGCAAAAATTGGATTTTAATGATTATATTAAATAGTGGGCTTTGAAAAAGTGAGATATTGGCTTTTTGATTCGAAATTAGCGTGTCCCTACACACGTGAATAATTTCTGGAATATTTTTAATATGAAGAAAATTGGCGGGATCACTATTTTAAGTGGAAACTTCGATTGAAATATAAAGTGTCCCGAGGCCGAGTATGATTTGGCTGTGTGATAACTAAGAGGAATTGTCCCTGGGGCCGTTGAGCCGGACTTGCCCCTATATGGGATGCCCACGCGGTGGATGCGGGTCGCAGATTGATTCGGGGCCCATGCTCCTTCGGGAACGCCGTCGACGTCGACGAAGCCGCGCTCCAAGGTGGGGAGGCGATGCCCGGCTATATGCCGCAGATAGCCGAACAAATGAGTAGGCTATGCCCTTGTGTGGCAAATGAATAACAATTGGAATGCATGTTGAGTGTTGTTGATGTGTCGGATTATGGGACGGAATTATGTGGCATGGAATGGGACGTGTCATAATGATTTAGTCTTATAATCGGGACCCCGCGGTTGTTGGTTATATGAAAGTGAATGCGTTCCGGTTGTTTAAGTCCCTATTGCTATCTCGTGATTGAGTGGTTTGAATTGTGCTAACTGCGGGGAAGGAACCGAGGCGAGGTAAGTCTTTCGTGTGATGTGGCTAGGCCACCCGGGGTGTATTTTCTTTCTAATAGGGGTTTAGGGGGTTGAACTTGCTGAGACATCGTCTCATCCCGGTTGTGGGATTAAAATTTCAGGTCCCTGGTGGACGGAGCGACCAGATAGCTTTTGGTTGGCTTTGAGGAGTTGCGAGAGGTGAAGTCATAAGGAATGGAGAATGTGTCCGACTTGTAGGTCGTAGGACGTTCCTTTTTAAGAGCCGGTCTTTTGTAGACTTTTGGTTGTAGGCTTTCGTTTGTAATTCGTCGATTTATGAAAGTGTTATGTTGTGGTTTTGCTTCCTGCTTTTCTATCCCGTATTTTATTGTCAGGGGTTTTATATTACGTTCCGCTTGCGCATTAATAAATGAATGGGGTCGGCGACACTACCTGGGAATGTCGCATAATTGATCGACCGCAGTGGGATGTGCGCGCGCTCGGGGTTCGGGGCGTGACATCCCCGTTTAAGTGGTATCAGAGCATGGTCTGTATATGGAGTGATAAGGTGCGATGAGTCATGGGATAGTTAGTAGGAAAGGCTTTTAATATGCTGATGCATGTGGTTGATAGTTGATTGGTAGTGTGTTTGTGGGGTCACTCAAATTCTAACATGATGTTGGAATCGGAAAACAGGTGTCTATAAAGAGCCTGTAGGATGAGTGACCAGGAGTGGAGGACTCCTTGGAAGAGGTCGATAGGACCTGTATCTCGGGGTAGGATGCTGATAAGAGTCGGTACCCGAGGTAGAGCGCAGGCTCAGACCAGCGCGAGTGTGAGAGTACCGCCGTAAGTCGGTACTTAGAGTGTAGTAGCACCGAATGATCCTAGGTTTGGTGGGATCGTTCAGGCGCTAGTGTTCCTTGGAAGCCAGTTGGGTCAGTAAGCTCAAGATCAAGCCGCCGCTATTGCCGTTATTTCTACCGTTGCTAGTGTTGTGACCGTTGTTGTTGCCGCGCTTGTTGAGGCCTAATCTAGAGTTGTGATCGAGGATCAAGCCGCTGTATCTGAGTCAAAGTTCAGTTTAGACAGAGATGGAAATCGATTGGGGAGAAAGGCCGATGCCAGAAGAAAGGTGCCCTGTTTCACCAACCGGAAAGGTAGAATTAAAAGGTCAATGCTCAACTTGATCGATGTGTGTTGTGTCTGTAAGAAAAGACGGGGATCTGTTCTGTGCTGTAAGAGAGAAATGACTTGTTACAAGGGTCGCCAGTAAGGCCATTTGATCAAAGATTATCCGTATGGACAAGTGCAATCACACATTTGTTTTCGTCACCGTCGTTGATAAGACGAAAGAGGAAGCATGCTTTAAGATGTTGTGGGGTACTTGGAATGGACCCTAATGCAAGAAAGGGGGCATGATGTCCCTTGATGGGAGGTAAAGGACTCACCGATTGTGTGCCGAGTTTGTGAAAATGAGACATGAGTCAGCCTAGTGTCAGAGTAAAAATGGAGCATGATTTGAATATGGCCGCACGGCCATCGAGTTAGGAACCGCCCGTGTAAGTTCGGGAGAGCATAAGCACTATTATCGAGATAGAACGCCACTAGGATGGCTAGAGGAGCATGAAGGGATCGACCATGCATTAATCGAAGAAGAATGTTTATGAGATGTTTTATGCGAGTAATGCAGCAGAATTTTCAGTGAAGGTTGTAGAGTTTTCGTTGTGGTAATAAAGTAATAGGAAGATGAGTCTCTCGACTATAGTCGTACTCGATGAGTTTGCTTATGTATGACTTGGAAGTCATTTATGAAAAAGTTTGGCTCGAGGAGCTTTTCTCTGTTGTGAATCGTGGCGTGATATAATTCAATTTGTTCGGTTGGCGTATGAAAGTTTTGAATTGCGAAGGTTGAAGAGGAACTTCAATCCTTGTTATTCGTCACCGAAGATGACTTGGTTCGGAGTTGTTGGTTATTGAATCTACATGGCAATTTGTAATGGATGCGTCAGTTGATGAGCCGAATATGGAGGATATAATCGTGGTACATAAGTCTTCTAAAGTAATTGCTGAAGAATTGCCAGGTTTGCTATCAGAAAAAGAAATAGAGTTCGTGATTGAATTAACACCCGGAACCGAGCCAGTCCCTAAGGCTCCTTACCGGATGGTGTTGCCCGAGTTAAAAGGACTGAAGGTGTAGATGCAGGAAGTGTTGAATAGGGAGTCATACTTTCCAAAGTGCATAACCTTGGGGAGCACCAGTTCTGTACATGAAGGAGAAATGTGGTTCGTTGTGGTTGTACATCGATATTCTTCAAGATTGACTTGAGGTCAGGATATCATCAATTGAGAATCAGGAAGAAATACATACCGAAGTTAGTATCTTGCACTTGATATAGCAGTTGTGAGTTCGCTGTAATATCGAGTGGTGTGATGGACACCTTAGCTGGTTGTTTGGATCTAATGAGCAGAATGTTTAAGAGTACCTGAATCAGTGGTGATCGTGCTCAGTGAAGTTATCATGGGGTGTTCAAAAAGTGCCGAGGAGCGCAAGAGACATTAGAAGATGATATTTCAGACTTTGAGGACTCTTGAATCTTATGTTAAGTTTAGCAAGTGCGAGTTTTGGATGACTCGTATTGCGCTCCTAAGTCACGTGATTTCAGGCGAAGAAATCTCCGTAGACCCCGTCCAAGATTAAAGCAGTGAGCAATTAGCCGAGATTGACTACAAAGGATGAGAGTAGAAGTTTTTGGGGATTAGCAGGATATTACGAAGTTTTATGGAAGGGTTTTCGGCGTCGGCGTTGCGGTTGATTCGACGACTGCGAGGAGGTAAGAAAAGTTTGTGTAGACGAGATAAGTGCGAGTGTAGTTTTCAAGGGCCTAAGAAGAGGCTAACTACCTCACTTGTGCTTACTATTCTATCTCGGTCCCGGAAGTTGTGAGATCTACAGTGATGCATCGTTTAAAGAATTGGGTTGCGTGTTGATACAGCATGATCGGGTTGTTGCATATGCGTCCCGTCAGTTGAGATCTTGTGAGTTAAATTATTCGATGCATATCGTAGAACTTGCAGTAGTTATGTTCATTTGGATTTTTAAAGGCACTATCGGTACAGAGGAATATTTCATATCATCAATGACTATCAAAGTCCCAAGTATGTATTCTCAAAAAGAGAGTTGAATATGAGGCAGCATCACTGGATGGAACTCCTTAAGGATTATGACTATGATATTTTGTATCACTCTGAAAAAGGTAAGCAAAGTCGCAGATGCATTGAGCCGATAGTCCTTAGTTGCACAGTTGGTACTCATGGATTGTATCTTAATTGAGAAAGTTCGAAATTCGGTTTTCAAATCTAAGGTAGGCCACCTTTGGAATCTTATTACTACCCTCAGAATTGAACCGAGAGAGCATATCAGAATCAAAGCACTTCAGTGGACAGATTCAGAAATTCAGGAGACTCTATAAGAGTATGCAGATGAGAGAGAGGTTGATTTTCAGATTTCTAAAGACAGAACGCTAAGGTTCTGAGGATGATTGTGTATAATTAATGATGCAGAGGTTAAAGAAGAGATCTTATGAGAAACTTATCATAGCAATTTCTACGTTGTCCAGACAGTACGAATAGATCTTGTTTTGAGTGTGTGACATCCTGAAATTCAAACTCTGATTTCGATTAGTTAAATTGGGCATTTCATCGACGCGATTACAGTGTTTTTCTCTGAGTTGGCCACTTACGAAATAGCTAGACTAGTTGGGTGAGTTATTAAGGACTTTAAGGGAAATGGACTTGAGAATTCGACCAGGAATCGACTTCTCGACCGTGCTCATCTTTAGAGATCATTACGGCACAGTTAAAAATCGAATTAAGATCAGAGATAGGTCAGTTTGACTGAGATGAATGACCGATCGTGGGTGACTCCACTAAATTGGAAAACTCTCGTCGAATGATACTAATTTGATTTCACTGTCGTTTTGGTACTCTGTGTCCGTATTTGAATCATCGAGATTTTCACGACAATCGAGAGTCGCTAATGTGTCAAGTGGGTTCATTATGGCTCGAAGAAAATCGACCACGAGTCATTTGTCCTAAAAAGCTCTGAAAACTACCCAGTAGCCTAGGTCACACTAAAAGCGTATCGGAGTGAAATTAACCGCCAATCTAAGTTCGATTTCGAAATTGGAGATTCTATCTTGTCACAAAGTGGGTATACCGAAGTGTGTGCATCGATAATTCACCGGCATGGAGTGGAGGGGATGAATTGTATTTCAAATCTAGATCGATGTTCCAAGTTGGCGAGCTTTCAAATGGTTCTTTCTTAAGCAAAGTGCACATCGAGAGTGCGGAATTTCGATTGCCGAGATGATGTCGGGAAAGAAAGATCACGAGCCGTGGTCGCATACGGTGGTCGTGATTGCGATTGCCGAGATCGTGTCAAAGTTATATCGATCTTGACCGAGAGGTTCCAGTTTCGCCAGCAGATCGAGTCAATTAGTTTCTTTTTAATCGGTGCGGAGCGAGTGTACAGGATTTCGTCGATTGAGATAAGATCGAGAGATCAGAAAATCGCAGTCCGGGATGGGTTAGAAATCGTGATTCGGTCACGTTATCGAGACAGTTTAGAGGCGCCTGAATCGCCGTTTAGCTTCGCAGATTTTGTATCGAAGACCTTTGGAATTTTAAGTGGGCAAGTGTTTAGTATTTTTGAAACCGGAAGTTGTTTGAGCAAGATAGCAAAGTGATTTGCGCAAAGTATTGGTGCAGAAGGAGCAACATGAGAAAGAGAAGATTATATGAGACGACTGTACCCCCACCTTTTTGTTAAGAATTGGTAAAGGTTTAAATTTCGAGGACGAAATTTTTATAAGAGGGGAAGAGTTGTGACATCCCGATTTTCCAATTTTATATTCAATAAATTGAGACGGGCATTTCGTTGGCACGCATATAGTTCTTTTCCTTGAGTCGGCCACTCATGTGGAAACTAGTCTATCGGTGAAGCCGTTAAGAGTTTCCAATGCATCGACTCGAGAATTTGACGTAAAGCGACCTTTCGACCGAGCTAATCTGCAAGGGTCATTACGGCACGATTAAAATCGATTAGAGACCGGAGATAGGTCGACTCGACAAAGGCATGTGATCAAGTGTGGGTGATTCCAACAGATCGCACAATTCTTGTCGATCGGCACTGGACCGACTTTTCTATCGATTGGGTACCCTGTGTTCGTATTTGAAATCTTGAGATTACCTCGACAACCGAAAGTCGCCAATGTTTCAAAGATGTACATTGTGGCTTGAGATGATCAACCACAGTCGAATGCATGAAAATTTCTAAAGGCTACCCGGTAGGTTGGGCCACGCTAGTATCGTGCCAAAGTGAAATTAACCGTGGAATTGAGATCGAATTCGAAATTGGAAGTCCGGGTGTGTCACAAATCATTTTAGGATCATTGACTTATCTTTGGAAGATTTTTCATGCAATCGAGTTTTTCAAAGCAATTAAATCGAGAGAATGACTAATTTGGCCCGAGAAATTAGTAGGTCCGCATTTGGTCTTGCTTTTGGGACTTAAGTTGGTTCTACGGACAAGTGAAGATGTGAATTGAAGTGTGGTGACATTGGATTAATTTTATGGACTTCAATTTGGACTCAATTGGAAGTGGATTGATTATAATTGAAGAATTTCATGTACAAGAATTGGACCCCGGCGGAAAAATAAAATGGACCCATTGGAAGATGTTGTGGAAGATTGAGTGAGTGGAGTGTGACATCATGGATGATGTCATGGTGGGCCAATTTGGGGGATTAAAGAAAAAGGAAAAGAAAAGAAAAAGGGCCCCCTTTCTTCTCTCTCCTCCCTCTCTTCTTCCTCTCTCTCGTGCGATTCCTCCATGGCCATTTTTTCTTCTTCTTCCTCGGACGATTCCAGCAGCTCGCGCCCGCTTCGTCCGCCCGTCCGACCGCCGGTAGCTTCGCCCGTCGCCGCCCGGCTCGCCGGAGCCAGCTGCGGTCATCGCCGTCGCCGTGCGTTCGTGCGAAGCTCCCGCGCCCGCTTCGCCGAGCTCGCGCTAGCCCACGCCGTCGTCGCCCTCCGTCGCCGTCGCCGCCGTGAGCCTCCACCGGTCGCCGCCCGAGCTACCGCCGCCCCTCTCCGCCGGTTCCGCGCCCGAACCGCCGCCGTGCACCCCTCCGTCCGACCTCAACCGGAAGTTGCAGAAAATGGGTATGCAGCCCATGTTTGGCCCGTTTTGGCCGCCTTCCCGAGCCCGGATGCTCGGCCCGCTTTGAGGAAAGTTGTTCTCCTCGGCGTCCCCGTCGTTTTGGTCCGTTCGGCTCGTCATTTGAGTGAGTTTAACTCACTAAACCTCGCTTAGAGAGTTAATTATGCTTTAGGTGTGCTTAGTTTATGTTAATTGTGATTAGGTGGTTAGTTTAATTTATATAAGTGTGGATTATATTAATGTGTTTAATTAGCTTAAAGTGAGTTTAATTTAAGGCTAAATGAAGGTTTATATTAATATAAGCCTTGATGTGACATAATAGATTTTGTTTTTGATTTATTTAAAAGTTTCGAAATTCTGGAAATTTATAATATTATATTAATTCCGAAATTATTAAAATATTATTATTTAAAAAAAAAAAACGGAAAAATTATTTTTGACCCCGGTTGCTCAGAATTTCGTGCCGATCGCCGCTGTGTAGTCGGATTTTGAAATTGATGATTGGATGTTATAAATTGAGTGTGGATCGTGAAAAATATGAATATTATTATTTAATTATTTCGGAATAAATTTAATTAATTAATAAATTCCGAAAATTTGGTCGGGACCCTAAACTCTCGAATTTCGTGCCGATTCTTCTTTGTGCATTTAGAATTTGAATTTGATGAATGGATGTGGCAAATTGAGTGTTGATTGTGATAAATAGGAATTTTATTCATAAAAACCCAAGTGTCAGGTTTTGATGCAAAAATTGGATTTTAATGATTATATTAAATAGTGGGCTTTGAAAAAGTGAGATATTGGCTTTTGATTCGAAATTAGCGTGTCCCTACACACGTGAATAATTTCTGGAATATTTTTAATATGAAGAAAATTGGCGGGATCACTATTTTAAGTGGAAACTTCGATTGAAATATAAAGTGTCCCGAGGCCGAGTATGATTTGGTGTGTGATAACTAAGAGGAATTGTCCGGGCTGTTGAGCCGGACTTGCCCCTATATGGGATGCCCACGCGGTGGATGCGGGTCGCAGATTGATTCGGGGCCCATGCTCCTTCGGGAACGCCGTCGACGTCTTGTCGACGAAGCCGCGCTCCAAGGTGGGGAGGCGATGCCCGGCTATATGCCGTAGATAGCCGAACAGCGAGTAGGCTATGCCCTTGTGTGGCAGTGAATAACAATTGGAATGCATGTTGAGTGTTGTTGATGTGTCGGATTATGGGACGGAATTATGTGGCATGGAATGGGACGTGTCATAATGATTTAGTCTTATAATCGGGACCCCGCGGTTGTTGGTTATATGAAAGTGAATGCGTTCCGGTTGTTTAAGTCCCTATTGCTATACGTGATTGAGTGGTTTGAATTGTGCTAACTGCGGGGAAGGAACCGAGGCGAGGTAAGTCTTTGTGTGATGTGGCTAGGCCACCCGGGGTGTATTTTCTTTCTAATAGGGGTTTAGGGGTTGAACTTGCCGAGACATCGTCTCATCCCGGTTGTGGGATTAAAATTTCAGGTCCCCGGTGGACGGAGCGACAGATAGCTTTTGGTTGGCTTTGAGGAGTTGCGAGGTGAAGTCATAAGGAATGGAGAATGTGTCCGACTTGTAGGTCGTAGGGACAGTTCCTTTTTAAGAGCCGGTCTTTTGTAGACTTTTGGTTGTAGGCTTCTGTTTGTAATTCTGTCGATTTATGAAAGTGTTATGTTGTGGTTTTGCTTCCGCTTTTCTATCCCGTATTTTATTGTCGGGGTTTTATATTACGTTCGCTTGCGCATTAATAAATGAATGGGGTCGGCGACACTACCTGGGAATGTCGCATAATTGATCGACCGCAGTGGGATGTGCGCGCGCTCGGGGTTCGGGGCGTGACAGTGCTAGACTTGGTCTCTTTTTATGTGGTGCTGCTGATGGGAGAGTGCTGGACATAGTTTATGTTTATTTTTATGTGGTGCTGGACATGGTCGCATCTTTTTATGTTTTCTTTTTTTAGGAGGGTGCTCGATATTATATCACTGATGGTAGTTGCTGCCTCCATATTGCCATTGGTTTTTTTTTAAGAGGATGCTGAACCTTCAGTGATTGGGGAGTGAAGTTCATGTTTTTCTTTTCTTTTGTAAACAATCAATCAATATCAATGACAATAGCTATTTCTGTATATTTTGCTGTCGGTGCAATGTTCTTATGAGGTTGTTATTATTTTTAGATTTAAATGTGTGCATATAGTGTTGCTGGTTGAAGTCGTTGATGCGTTGATGCTATCTATCGGGTTCTGGTTGTATGTGCTGAAATAGGATGCAGTTGATGCATTGATGCTGTCTGTGGGGTTCTGGTTGTATGTGCTGGAATAAGATGCAGTTTTAGGTGCTGGTGCATTTCGTTGCAGGGCTATTGTGTTGCAAGAAGATGCACCAGCAAGCCAATTGGTGCAAGAACGAGATGCAGGATGCACCACGACTGGTGTAAGTTTGAAATTAGCACTTAAGCGATCACTATTTACAACTTGTGCAACATAAGTGATCACTTTGAAATCGCAACTGGCACTTAAATGATCACTTTTATAAAAACTTAGCACTCAAGCGATCACTATTTACAACTTTTGGCATTGAAATGGTCAATCGTTAATTTGCCTTCATCCCTTAATTTTGCCATGGTTTGCAGTTGCAGCAAACCAGCAAACCAGCAAACCATTACAACGATAAAAATGCAGCAACCATTCTATTTGAAGCAAAAACTAATCAAAACAAACATTGCCAATACACAACTAAATAATAAAAAGTGCTCAGAACTAATGCATTCCAACTCCAACCTTCCATTTCGCCATAGTTTGCAGTTGCAGCAAACCAACAAACCAGCTTGAAGAGATTTGATGAACATAACAAAAAATGGAAACGTGAGGGAGAAAAATGAAAAACGATGCAGAGAGAAAAAGTGTATTCTTATTCAATGAGAGCTCTCTTACATCAAAGAACTTTTCTAATTGTTTACTCTTGGCTCATCAGTTTTTATATCGTTTTTTTTATAGGAATGTGAGCCGCTGCTGAAGCTTCTACCCTCCATTCGCAAGAGCGAGCTGATAACTTTGAGAGAAAATTGAAGTATGCACTCGAATTGGTCGAATTGGGGATTTAGGGTTTTCAATTTCCGATTCTACTTGAATTTGGGGATTTAGGGTTTCTTATTTGGGGGAAAAGACGCTAAACAACGTCGTTTTGTTGTTTGCATGCTGATTGTATTCTCCGATGATCCACGTCGACTTCAAATATTAATAAAAAAAATACCACGTTGGATTTCCGGCCAATTAGATCGGAGTTGGCACCAAAGTGAGCATTTTTCAAAAATTTTGGCACTTAAGTGATCCGGCGGAAACTTTTGGCACTAAAGTGAGCACCATACACAACTTATGGCACCATTAATGTACTTATCCCCCCCAAAACTGAAGAGGTATGCTAGAATGAAAATGCAATGCATGAGCAACATTGAGCAAGTGACGATGCTTACGCTCAACAACTCCATTTTGTTGAGGAGTATGAGGGCAACTACGTTGGTGGTGAACACCGTGTGCGCAAAAAAAATCTTATAAGCAAGAGGAAAGGAATTTAGTCCCATTATCAGATTGAACATTTTTTACTTTGGTTTGATATTGAGTCTCAACAAAAGTAAAGAAGCGAATCATAGAGTCAATTGCATCAGACTTAAAAGTAAGCAAAAAAATCCAAGTATAGCGCGAATAGTCATCAACAATAGATAAAAAATAACGACATGTTTATGTGTAAAATGGGAATAAGGTCCCCAAATGTCAACATGAATAAGCTCAAAAGAATGTGAAGTAGTAATAGTGCTAGACGCAAAAGACAGACGCGTTTACTTGGATAAATAACAAGCATCACATGGACTGAATTGTTTTGCTGAACTAAAACATAAAGTTTGTTGCAAAGTAGATAAAACTGACTTAGATGGATGTCCTAAGCGAGCGTGCCAAATATGAGATGAAGAGGTTGTAGTAGAAAGAATGGCAGGTTTGGTAGGAATCTCCAGATAATAGAGACCGCCGCGCTCATCGCCCCAACCAATGATCTTCTTCCTCAAGAGGTCCTAAAAAAGACAGTAGTTAGGAAAAAAAATGACTGAGCAGTTTAAAGTTTGAGTGAGTTTGGAGATTGATAATAAGTTGTGTTTGAAAGAGGGAGCGCAAAGGACATTATCAAGGAAGATAGTTGAGGTAAGGTGGGCTAAACCATGTGATGTCACGGGGACACCAACACCATTCGGAATTCCAATGGTGGGATGTGGAGAGGAATAGTGTGTCGGGTTTGTAAGGTAATGGGGTTCGAATGTGATATGATTTGTGGCGCCAGTGTCAATGACCCAAGTATTAGAATTAAATGAATTCGAAGTTAAGCTAAGAACATTACCTAAGAGGTTGGCTTTCAGGATGTTTACCTCTTGCAACAAGCGCATCAATTGCTTATATTGATCATTTGTGAATGGTGGAGGTGCCGCATCAGAAGTATGACTGGACTTGTTATCTGCAAGCCGGGAGGAAGTAGATGACTGTCCACAGCATTACTTGTTGTTAAGAGGGAAGCCATGAAGTCAATAACACACATCCCGCGTATGTCCCGGGATGCCACAGTGGGCACATCTTTCTCGGCTGCGAGACGTGTTCGTTCATTTAGCTAGGTTAACGGACAAAGCGGGGCACCAAGAGAGCTGGGCTGTCCATGGTATGAGGAATTCGTGTACGACCGTGAAGCATTATTTCTGTGAGTGCTAAGCAAAGTGCTGGCTTGGTCGGGTTGTGGGTGGTCCAATTGGATATGGCAATGTGATTCATCTTGAAGAACTAGCGTATATGCACGTGCAACACCAGGTAATGGATTCATTAGTAAAATCTAACTAATAACATTAGCGTACCTCGGATTGAGACCCATGAGAAATTGAAACAAGCGCCGATTCTCTTGTTGTGTGGTGATTATAGAATGAGCCGAACAAGAGCATTGCGGTAATGGATCCAAATTATTCAATTCATCCCAGCAGCTTCGCAAATTGTTGTAGTACTTAGTCACAGCATTGTCACATTGAGCAAGGGTGCATATCTTTTGCTCGAGATGAAAAATCCGAGGACCATTCGATGGTGAAAAACGTTCATGAAGATCGGCCCAGACATCTGCAACTGACTCTGTGTAGAGAACTGTTGGCACCAAATCTGGATGGATGGAATTAAGAATCCAAGATAAAATCATATTGTTCACACGAATCCAAGACGCATAGGCAGGATCTATTGCAACTGGCTTTTTTATTTCTCCAGTAACAAACATCATCTTGTTCTTGGCGGAAAGGGCAATCTCCATGACACGAGACCAATTGTTGTAATTGTCACCCGTAAGGACCATGCCAACGAGATTAGATCCTGGGTTATCAGAATGATGAAAAAAAAGAAAAGGGCTGCCCACCTGCTCATGTGCAGGAACGGTAGCTGAGGAATTTTGAGACTCAGTTGCCATGATTACTTGTGGCCAAAAAGTCAGAGAATGAACGACTCGGATGAGGTCTTGAGCGATGATCCTCGGGTCAACTCTGGGATTAACATTCCTGAGGACTTCCAAATCTGTGGAATTAGGGGGACTTCCAAATCAGGGGGGAATCATCCGCATGCGCCAGAATTCGAGATCGTGGCAGGAGAAGACGTTGAAGTGGAAGTTCTTGCTGTCCACTGAACCATGATCTTGGAGTAAGTGATTTTGATGCGGGACAAGTCGCCTATGTGGATCCCGTCTGTGTTGGGGCTTTCGTCGGGGGCAAGGGGATTAGCGAGGATCAAATCGGACTTCCAAATCGGTGAGCGCCAAGAGGAAAACGGCACCAAGGGGGTCAATTGGTGCCCTGAAGAATCACAGTGAGTCGGAGAGATGGCGGAGAGTGAGGATCAACGCGCATCTCGACACGCTTCATGGGCTAGTTCCCGAGGCAAAGAAGGTAGATATTGTCGCAGTTTCTGTGATTGTTGGTTCAAGCGAGAAGGCCAAAGAGACACGTGAGAGACGGGCTCCAAGAATCACCGCTCTGATACCATGTAGAGATTGGGCGAATAACTTGCATTAATGAAGTAATTTACAATATATACATAGGGTTTAGGGCTGACAATGACAATTATGCCCTTTGGTATAAACCCAATTTCCCAATAACTACTTTATAATTTGACAAGGTACAATTGTGCAATACTTCATATGATAATGTCAATTATAAATGTTTAATGTGAATGAAACACGACTACCTAAAAGACTCTATTTCATAGCATGGTACACATATCTTGTTTCATAACGTTTTGATAAAACTAAATATTACAACTGTCTTTGACTTGTTTGAGAAAACTAAAGTGTTTTTTTTTTCTTTTTTTCTAGATGACTAAATGCCCAAGCATATATCTAAACTTCGCATCTTTCTCGTACTAATACTTAAATATCTAGAAATTTCCAATTGGACCCTTATTCTTATGCAAGAATATTAAGTAGGATTATATCTCCAAACGAATTCCGCGTTGTATATCACTGTTAACCTTTTTTCGCGCATCTAATTCAAATAATTATAATATACTTTACAAGTCATTTAGCTTTAACAAAATAATGACAACTTGGAGGACTTCCCGTATTTTACCGGGGGAAAATGTCCATGTGTTTGTGGAAGTACCGTCGCTCGTTCCTTTCCAGCTGTTTTTGCCTTTTGCTTGAAGAAACCGCCAACGTCCAAACTGGACAAGAACGGCTGAATTTTTTATCAGAAAAAAAAAATTGAAAAAAAGATAGAGAACCGCCAAATCTTGACCAGCTGCATCCGAGCCCGAATTAATTAAATTCATATGAGGTACAGGCTGATATTCGCTCAACTTGCAGTCTAATCGCTTATTTTATAATAGGCAAATCAAGAATTTAATAAAGAACCAAGTTTCACTTGGATAGTAAAAGAGACGCTGTCTAAATAAATAAAAGAAATAACGAGAAGAGAAAAACTAATAAATTGGTGCATGAAAGACCGGTTCCCCCATACATGCATTTGCTAGTAACCATTAAAAGTAAACCGTATGTCACTTATTAACGGGAGTTATAATTTTTTATATATATTTGCGATGTCTCCATCCATATATGGGTTTTTTCAAATTTGAATTTTATAACATAGTATTAGAGCCGACTTTCGTTTTGATTTTGTCTGGGGTATCGTTCCATTTTAAACTGCAATGTACCAAAGCCCAAACCTAGAAACTAGTAAAGAGAAGACCGAGAAAAAATATATTTGTGTGTGTAGGAAAAAGGCTGGTAAGAACAAATAAATTTGTCTGAGGCGTGCAAACGTAAGCACGGTCCTTAAGGATAATTCCGCCCCTCGGAGTGCGAAACTCGGTGCGATAGGCTTCTGATGGCTATCCTCCCAAGATACAACAGACCTTCTTCTATATTCCGCACTGAATATTAGAAGGAACAGAAACAACGTCTGTGTATAACCCAGCAAGGAAAAGGAAAGGAAAGATTTCAAAAGAAAAGAATATTCTCTTTCATTCAGTGTGTATTTTTAAGATCGTCTTGTGAGATTTTATATTCAGACAAAATAGAGCCGTTAAAAGAGCCGTTGTAAAATAATGAAGAATTTATTTGAGAAATAAATTAAACGTTACAAAACGATTGGAAAGCCGTTGTATGACCGTTAAAAAAAAAAAACCGTTATGTGACCGTTAAAAATAATAATGGTCTTCAATGCGGTCATAACTATTATCGAAGTTATTGTTATTAATATTTCAAAATATTATTGAAATATCCAACAATCCCCCACATATTTCAAAAGATTTTGAAAATAAAATTAATATGATGCTGGGTTATTGGAGTGTAATGCATCGGAACTGGTGCTTGTTAGGCTATGAACCAGCCCTAGAAAAAATGAAATATAATTCACGAAATTATTGGTGAAGTTTGAAACTTCTATGAACCAAAAATTTCTTTTGTGAATTATAATTTTCATCAATCACATTGCACTCCCACAAACTTTGTTGTTCAACGCGGTTTTGCGCTAATAGGCCATGTGCGTGCTTGGTTTATTCATAAGTGCTTTAGAGATTTTCGCTAAAAATCTCATAGGAGCGGCCCCACTCCACGCTTATATAGGTGATTCCATCAAGTGTATTCTGCAGCTTAATACACCACCAATAATGGCTATGGAATTTCATTAAGAGCTTAGCTCAACCTCTATTTTCCTTGCAGTTTTGCACCATTCTCATCTTAGGAAGGACAATAATTTTTAATAGTGCATCACTAGAACAACAAGTGACTTGTTATTACCCATATGAACCTAATTCATGGGATCGCCAATCACATAGGTTGGGTTACCATCACTGTTGCTTTTCCTCAATTGGCTTAAGTCCTATTCCCCTCGATGTGTCATAAATTAATTTTCTTCCCACAGGTTTAGTCAGAGGATCGGCCAAATTCACTTCTGACTTTACAAAATCGATGGATATAATTCCATCTTTAAGCAGCTGCTTTATTACATCATGTTTCAATTGGATGTGTCTATTTTTACCATTGAAAGTTTTATTCTTTGCAATGGCTATTGCCGCTTGGCAATCACAGTGCATAGACACAGAAGGTGTCGGTTTCATTCCCAAAGGAATATCTGCTAAGAGGTTCCTTAACCACTCAGCCTCATTGCTAGCCAATTCTAGAGCCACAAACTCTGACTCCATGGTGGATTTAGCAATTATTGTTTGTTTGGCTGACTTCCAAGTTACAACACCTCCACCAAGGGTGAACACATATCCACTAGTGGATTTTGTCTCATCTGAATCTGAAATCCAATTAGCATCACTGTATCTTTCTAATACAGCGGGAAATCCACTATATAAAATACCATAATTCATGGTTCCTCTCAAATATTTCATTAATCTGCTCAAAGCAGTCCAATGATCATCATTGGGATTTTGTGTATATCTGCTCAGTCTACATACAGCATAAGCTATATCAGGTCGAGTATAATTCATCAAATGCATCAAACTCCCAATAATTTGAGCATACTTAGACTGAGCCACACCATCTCCTTTATTTTTCACTAATTGGATATTAGAATCATAAGGAGTATTCACAGGTTTAACATCAAAGTGATCAAATTTTTTAAGTAGCCTTTCCACATAATGCGCTTGAGTAAGCATTAGGCCACTATCACTCTTTACGATTCTAACACCCAAAATAATATTAGCTTCCACCATGTCTTTGATATCGAATTTAGAAGTCAAAAAACATTTTGTTTCATTCACTACATCAATACACGTACCAAAAATAAGCATGTCATCAACATATAAGCTAATAATTATAAATTCACCATCAACACTTTTTGTATATACACATTTATCTACTCCAATAGAGAAAAATCCATTATTAACTAGAACATCATTAAATTTCTCATACCATTGCTTTGGCGCTTGCTTTAAACCGTATAAAGATTTAATAAGTTTACAAACTTTATTTTCTTGGCCAGGAAAAATACAGCCCTCAGGTTGCACCATGTAAATTTCCTCTTCCAAATCACCATTTAAAAAGGCTGTTTTAACATCCATTTGGTGAATAATAAGTTTGTAAATGGAAGCCAAAGCAATTAAAACACGAATTGATGAAATTCTCGTAACTGGAGCAAAAGTGTCAAAATAATCAACATTTTGTTTTTGTGTAAAACCTTTTGCAACTAATCTTGCTTTATATTTATCAATAGAACCATCAGGATTATATTTTCTTTTAAAAATCCATTTACAGCCGATCGGTTTTGCACCGGGTGGTAAATCAACTAATTTCCAAGTTTGATTTTGTAAGATAGAATCAATCTCGATTTTTATAGCTTCTTTCCAAAAATTGCTTTCTGAGGAAGATACTGCTTCAAAATAAGTCAAATGATCATTATCAATAAGATAAGTATAAAAATCATTCCCAAAAGAAGTTTCTTTCCTTATTCTTTTGCTCCTTCTCAATTCATCATTTGAATTTTCTAAAACATTTTTATGAAGAGGTGCAGGAGAAATATTATCAACACTTAATGGAAAAATATGCTCAAAAAATTCTGCATTTTTTGTCTCAACTATAGTATTATTATCAAGCACGTCACTTTTTAATACAAGAAATCTATATGCAGTACTATGTTCAGCATAACCAATAAACATGCAATCGGATGATTTAGAGCCTATTTTCCTTTTCTTAGAATTAGGAAGCATAACCTTAGCAAGACACCCCCACACTTTCAAATATTTTAAATTAGGACGATAACCTTTCCAAAATTCATAGGGTGTTTTACCTGTTTTCTTATGAGGTATTCTATTTTGGATATGGCATGCAGATAAAATAGCTTCACCCCATAAATTATTTGGAGCATTAGAACTAACAAGCATAGAATTCATCATCTCTTTCAAAGTCCTATTTTTTCTTTCAGCTATGCCATTAGATTCAGGGGAATAAGGAGGCGTAGTTTCATGAATTATTCCTTCATTTTCACAAAATTTATTAAGCAATACATATTCTCCACCTCTATCCGATCTAATTCTTTTTATCCTTTTATTCAATTGATTTTCTACCTCAGCTTTATACAAAAGAAACATATCAAAAGCTTCATCTTTATGCCTAAGCAAATAAACTTTGGTAAATCTAGAATAATCATCAATGAAGGTCACGTAATATTTTTTACCTCCTCTAGTCATAGTTTGTTTTAAATCTCCTAGATCAGTATGAATTAAACTCAACAAATCAGATTCTCTATTTACAGAAATACAATGCTTTTTTGTTAATTTTGTTTCGGCACATATTATACATTTATTAAAACATGGGTTTTTAATTCCAGAAATTAAACCTTGTTTTTGCATTTTCTTAATATAAGAAATACTAACATGACCTAATCTACCATGCCATAAATCAACAGATTCAGTCAAGTAAGCGAAAGCAGAAGTATTTTCATTGATAACATTAGAAACATTAAGAACAAAAAGTCCTTGATTACAATAACCCTTTCCCACAAAGACGTTATTTTTGTCATTACAATCTTATCGATTCGAATGACACCTTCACCCCAACCTTTCCCAAAAGCGCTACTGAGACCAAGTTTGCCCTTATATTAGGGACATGTAATACATCATTCAGGGCCAAAGTCTTGCCAGATGTGAGCTTGAGAAGAACTTTTCCTTTCCCAAGAACTTGAGCTGTTCTTGAATCACCAAGATAAATAATTTCTTCTCCTTCCCCTACTGGTGTGTAGGAGGAAAAGGCATTTTTGTTTGCACAAATATGTCTGGTAGCACCTGAGTCTACCACCCATTCTTTCACATTGGCCACAATGTTGGCTTGGGAAATAACCGCAATAATTATATCATTAGAGTCATCTGCTTTAACCAAATTGACTTTTGGTTTAGCAGGATTGTCATTTCCCAGTATTCTCTTTCTGCAGTGCGCTGCATGATGACTTGGTTTTCCATAAACAAAGCAGGAGCCTTTCTTTTTGAAGGTGGGGTGAGCAACCTTGGGTTTGTAATCAGGTTTTTTGTTATAATACCTGTTTTGGCGATGTTGAAATTTTCCTTGCACCAAATTTGCCCTGGTAGCAATTTCCTTAGCTTTGGCAGCTTTGATCTCCTTGCGAGTTGTATCCTCAATGATGATATGCACGATCAGATCGGCTAGTGACAATTGCTTGTCCTTGTGCTTGAGTTGTTGCTTGTAGTTATTCCAAGACTCGGGCAACTTTTCAATTAGCAGGCCCGCAAGAAATTCTTCTTGTAAGTTGATGTTTTCTGCCTTCAAGTCCTCCACTAGCTTGTGATATTCATTGATTTGTGTCTTGATCTCCTTATCATCGGACATTTCCCATCGATAATAATTCCCTATTACAAATTTTTGTCTGCCCACATCTTCGGCGGTGTACTTTGCGATCATGGAGTCCCATATTTGTTTCGCTTCCTTGTACGGACAGTAGACATCAAACAATTCATTAGAAAGAGTACTAATAATTGTGTGCCTACATACCTTATTAGCGTGTATCCATTGATCTCGAAGCTTGTTATCAGTTGGTTCGGCCTCTGTAAGTGCGAAAGCCACGCCGTGCACATCTAGGATAGAGAAAACCCTTTCTTGCCACCTTCTGAAATTGTTGCCGTTGAAAACTTCGATCTTCGATATGTCGGGGAATGGTTTGGCATAGGACATATGTGGTAGTGGTGGTAGTGCAACTGGACTGGTGGAGATTGAGGCATCGGCAGCAGTATCGACTTGATGCTCCATGGGATTTATCCTTAAGATTGTAGGAAAAAGGCTGGTAAGAACAAATAAATTTGTCTGAGGCGTGCAAACGTAAGCACTGTCCTTAAGGATAATTCCGCCCCTCGGAGTGCGAAACTCGGTGCGATAGGCTTCTGATGGCTATCCTCCTAAGATACAACAGACCTTCTTCTATATTCCGCACTGAATATTAGAAGGAAGAAACAACGTACGTGTATAACCCAAACAAGGAAAAGGAAAGGAAAGATTTCAAAAGAAAAGAATATTCTCTTTCATTCGGTGTGTATTTTTAAGATCGTCTTGTGAGATTTTATATTCGAGACAAAATAGAGCCGTTAAAAGAGCCGTTGTAAAATAATGAAGAATTTATTTGAGAAATAAATTAAACGTTACAAAACGATTGGAAAGCCGTTGTATGACCGTTAAAAAAAAAAAAAAACCGTTATGTGACCGTTAAAAATAATAATGGTCTTCAATGCGGTCATAACTATTATCGAAGTTATTGTTATTAATATTTCAAAATATTATTGAAATATCCAACAGTGTGCTCCCAAATTCGAATTCAATAGAGTAGAAAGAATATCACCATATGGTGCTATACTCTCGCGGATTTCTCGGTTGACTAGCTTTAATTGCACCAATCACATGCCGAAATCGGTTGGCGTGTTTGAAGATCATTTCCCCACCATGGTGATCAAAGAGAGCCTTTTTTTTTTTTGGCGAAAAAGGAGCTTATATTATATCAGAGATTAATACAAGCCATAATATCGAAGAGAGAATACTAAGGAAACTAGGCGGAGGAAAAAGAAGCCAATTTGATGGTGGGCTGGATCCTGTGGGCTTTTGCAGCCCAATCACCTGCTAGGTTAGCTGTGCGCGGAATGTGTTGAAGCGACGGGAGAGGGCATTTCGTAAGAAGGTCTCCAATAATCGCGAAGAGATGAGTCTCCTTCCATGGCGGCTTCGGTTTCGTTCGAACAAGCTCTACCGGTTGCAAGCGATCGGATTCAATCACAACATCTTTGGAGATGGAGTCCCGTCTGGATGATCCGTCGTATAGCAAATATAAGGGCATAGATCTCCGCTTGGAATGCCGCGAGCGAGGCACGGATCGGGTAAGAACATCCGTCAAAATTCCTTTACTATCTCGGAAAATGCTAGCAATGGATCCGTTCTCTTCTCCGAGCGAAAAGCCCCATCGATATTACACTTGATATAACCCTCCGGGGGTTCCATCTATGCCCTAGGCGATCGGATTGTTTTGTTGATCTTTGTGCCGAGGGTTGGATATTCTTGAAGATGGTGTCTTGGGAAAGGGCTTCATTGACAACCGAGGAGAGGATCCAGAGGGGGCGGCGAAAGATAGCATTATTGCGATGTTTCCAAATCTCCCACGAGAATATAAGCAATTGCTTCGAGATCCGGAGAAGCTTGAGGGTTAGAGACACGATCCACAAGCCGGGCATCAAATCTGCGAAGGAGAGGTAAGAGACATACGATTTTGATTTCCTCATGATGCCGGATAGCTTTAGTCCATGGGCAAAAGAAAAACATATGTTCAATTGTTTAAGGATCGATTTATGGCGAGTGTGCAGTAGGGATGCGGGATTATATGTCGCTGATTGAGATTTTGTTTTGTGGCTAATGCATTTTTGCAAGCTAGCCATAGAAAAACCTTGATCTTTGGAGCGGTATGCATATTCCAAATTTTCCTCCATAACAGGGGTGGATTAGTATAAGAGGATGATGGATTGTGATTGATTTTGAGCTTGTAAGGATAGGTAATGATGACGACTTTTGACTGTGTAGGTTCCCGAAGGAGTCTCTGTCCAAACCAGTTGATCGATGGAGAGACGAATTAATAGGAGTGTTGAGAATAGCCGAACCGACACAGGCGTCAAAGAAGGAAGTAACAGAGGACGATTTCCATTCAGAATTTTGGGAGTCAATGAGATCGGCTACGAATTCGGTTCTCCGAGCACCGGTAAGCCTCCTATCGACCTTGTGGTAACCAAATGTACTGTTTCGATATGAATCGCGACCCATCTCCGACTAACCAACGTAATTTAGGTGTAATGGCATCTCGACCTTTCAAAAGACTCGCCATCCCCAAGAAGGACGGTGTCAAGTAGCGGTGGAAGGAGGAATGTCCGAAATACAAACCTCGAAAGAGTCGGCTCCCGAGATAGCTTGAGGATGTTGGAATAGCCTCCAAGCTTGTTTTCCAAGCATAGATTTGTTGAAGGTGATTAAATCCCGAAATCCCATCCCTCCTGAAAACTTGGATAGCTTTAATTCTGACCAGGTTTTCCAGTGAATGCCCGATTGATTTGTTATGCTTGCTCCACCAAAATGCTGAAATCTTTTTCTATCAGTCGACAGAGAGATAACGGAAGCTTGAAGATGGACATGGCATACTGCGGTAAGGCCTGAATAACTGATTTCAGTAAGATTTCTTTGCCACTTTTCGATAAAAATTTTTCTCGCCAACCTACTAACTTAGCATTGACTCGTGCCAGGATCCAGGAGAACATTTCCTTCTTGGATCTACCCCAATCCGAAGGGATACCCAGGTATTTTCCATATTTACCGAGTATAGGAACCCTAAGTTCTTGAGCTAGATTCGTTGTAGAGAGGTAGGGCAGAATTTCTTGAAAAACACACCAGATTTGTTCTGTTTATGAGCGGCTGTTGCGAAACAATATTGGTTTAGGAGGTTTGCAAGATTTTGGCATTCGAAATAGTGGCTCGGAGGAAAAATACTGAATCATCAAAGCAAAAAATAGGTGGGATAAGGTAGGACAGTCTCGATTGAATTGAACTCCCTTTATATTACCTATAGCCACAAAGCATGAGTAATAGAGGCGAGATAAAGCATTGGCTAATAGAATAAAGAGGTATGGAGAGAGAGGGTCGCCTTGGCGCAGCCCTCTCGATGGCTTAAAATAGGGAAGTTGATCACCGTTAAAACGAATGCTAAAGGAGACTGTAGTAACACAGGCCATTACCTGAGCAACCCAATTGACATGAAATCCCAACTGTTTCAAATAGGCTTCTAAAAAATCCCATTCCACCCTGTCGTAGGCTTTCTGCATATCTGTTTTCAGCATCATATTATAACGTTTCTTGCATGCACGCACTTTAAAGCGATGCATGACCTCTTGCACTACCATAATGTTGTCTGAATCATGTCTATTGCTTATGAAAGCTGCTTGCTCTTTAGAAATCAGAATATCTAACCATGGTTTAAGTCTGTTAGCCATAACCTTAGAAATGATCTTGTAAGCAAAATTACAGAGGCTTATGGGACGGTATTGATCAATACGTTCTGGATGCTGAACTTTAGGAATTAGAGCAATAATCGTTCTGTTCAATCGTGTTGGCATACTACCTGTAGCAAAAAATTCTTGAACTGTTTGAATAACTGATGCTTTTATAACATGCCAGTGATGCCGATAGAAGAGTCCAGGAAGGCCATCAGGACCTGGAGATTTGGACGATCCCAATTGACAAGATGCTTGGTAGATTTCCTCTTCAGTAACTCTTCGCATCAAATTATCATTAATTTCAGATGTTACCACAGGTAGACATTGCTCTAAGAAAGGCTGAAAATCTCGATAGCCCACAGATCTATACAGCTGAGAGAAGAATCCCTGAGTAAGTTCTTTCAACTGTTCTGGTTCGCGAATCCATTGATAATTAGTGTCTTGAAGCATAGTAATACGATTGCGTTGTCTTCGTTGCATAGTGTAAGCATGAAAAAACTTTGAATTGTGATCTCCCCATTTTAACCCTTTGAATACGGGAACGCATAGCCTGAATTGTTCCTCTTGAGTCCATAATTTGTGAAGTTCACATCTGATAGCATTAGCATGCTCTTTGTCTCCGCTCTGATAGGATAATCTATTGGTTATCGTCTGCAGTTGATATTGCAGTTGAAAGATACGTTCATGACAATTGCTGAACCTGGTTCTGCTCCAGCTGGTTAAACGGGTAGCAACTGCCTGTAACTTAGACAACAATGAGGTATTACTGCTTTCCCAAGCCTTTGTAACAACTTCTTGACACTCATTATCATGAATCCAGAAAGCTTCATAGTGAAACATCTTTGTACGTTTGACAGGTGGGGGGCGAGCTTGCATAAACAACGGACAATGGTCGGAGCCAACAGGAGGTAGAGCATAGACTTCAGCAGAAGGAAAGGAGATTAGCCAGTCCAGAGAACAGAAAACCCTATCAAGCTTCTCCTTAACGAGATCATCCCCTTCACGGTTATTAGACCAGGTAAATTGGCAACCTTTACTTTGAAGTTCTAGAAGGGAACAGTCGTTAATTACATTCTGAAAAGAGGTCATCCTTGAAGTGGAGGCAGGTCTCTTACCCATTTTCTCCCATGGAGCAAGGAAATCGTTGAAATCACCAAGACATAACCAAGGTAAGCGATTTTGCAGCATGTATAATTCGTATGGTATCCCGAAATCTTGACGTAGGCGATAAGATGTAGGAGCATGCGGGCAAGTGATGTGCATAGAAGCGATGTTCTAGGATCGCAGCGATGAAATCAACAAAATGATCATCCGCATGGACCGAGTAACTTCAAAGGAGTCGTTCCAAAACGAGCTAGACCGCCCTTAAAACCAACGGGGCCCTTCACAAAAGAGTGAGTAAAGTTAAACTTACGCCGTAATCTATTCACAAAAAGCTGATCGTGCTTTGTTTCCATTAAAAACAGGATGTCGGGCTTATCACAGGCTACCATCGCCTTTAAAGCTTGAATTGTCGGGCGATTGCCCAATCCACGACAATTCCAAGCGAGAAGATTCATTGGAAACCCGGTGGTCTGTTTAGGGCCGGCCGCCAAAGCCCGAAGATCAGGAAGAGGTGCCTCCACAATTGGGGCATCCATAAGAAGGGACTCATCAATGACAGTAGATAAAGGAACTGTCAACTCATAAGGTGCATACCGTTTCGATTTTTTGCTCGAACCCCCAAGATGCATAGGGCGAATAACCTTAGGACGTTTCTGTTGTTGTTTTTCCACTGGACAGGATTGAGTAGTTTTCATCTTATACATTGCGGGAACTAAATCCGTTGTAATGACATTAGGATTGCAAGTATTCAATAGCCTGGAAGACACATGGTGTATATCTTGATTGAAGGTTGGTTCAACGTGGCGGGGATATATGGAAGGGCTAGAAGTGCAGGCTGTTTGGGTGGAGGAGTTTGAGTCTTGTTTCTTCCATTGACTCGAGTAGGAACTTTAGGGTGGTAGAAAGCATCCCAAAGAAGGACTAGATTGTTTGAGTTCAGCTCTAAGCCAAGGACCATAGATCATCGTATCGCGACCGTCAAATTGGGCTTCATCATAAGGAACTTCCGGACATGAAGCAAAGCATAATGGCCAAGCCTTCCACAAGAGTAGCGTAATGTGATAAACGCTCATACCGAAAATCCAACCATAGGGTTTTGCCTTCAATACAGATAAGCTTTCCATTTTTCAAGGGTTCTTTCAAGTCTAATTCAATTCTTATTCTTGCAGAGGTATCAGTTTTCACATCCTGGATTCTGCCTAACTGAGAGACAGCTCGACGCAAAATAGGAGGGGAAGTCCACTCCAAAGGTAAGCCAACAACATGAACCCAAAAGACATTTACTAAAGTCATAATGTTGTAAGGGGGTAATTGGTTGCCATGGGCGAAGATTAACCAATTGCCCCTGAAAATAACCAAGGGCTCCCATCCGTAACTCGTCTTTTCTCCAAGTCGGTTCGAAATTTAATGATAAATGCCACTGTATCGCTGAAGAAATTTCTACATGATCAATTCTCCATGCTTTCTTCATTGCAGCTTGGAATGCCGAGAGATTCACGAGAGGGGTTAGTAAAAACATTACCCACTAAGATGAGACGACAGTCTTGTAACTTGGCCGATGCGGGAAGATCATCCCAAACCTCCGGCTCACATTCGAACAGAGATGACCAAGTCGACTACATAGGGAAGCAATTTTGGAGGTATCGTCCCTTTCATCCATCAGTAAAGTACTCGAAAAACACTAGAACGGAGTAGTTGTAGAAGTTTGAACCGAAACTAAGGTTTTGAAGGGTTGCATGCTACAGATCGGCAACATGCGAGCAAAAGGAGACTGATCTATGAGAGAAAAGGAAGAAAACTTCGGAAAGATAGGAAGGTGATAACGGGAAGAGATTGACAGAAAAAGACATGCAAAGAGATGAAGCAAGAGGAAAGTTAGGGAAGAAGAATGAGGGAGCTTCGAGTGTGCAAATGGTTTGCACAACTCAGAGGAAGAGCGGAGGAAGATGAAGACATGACGAAAATACTCGACCTGAACGCGAGAGAAAACTCTAACAAAAGCGAGAGAGAAAAAATAGGGAAGGGGGGGTTGAAGTCTAGGCTTTTCCCCATTACAACTGGGGGAATTTAATTATGATCAAAGAGAGCCTTGAATCTCCAATTTGGGAAGAAAATCAGCAAATGTCTCACCAGCCCAAGGCGTGTCAAGTTGGAAAGAAAGTGATTGTCCAATTGTAGCGCCCAACCCAAAGTCATTTCCACTTAACTTTCTCTTAATTTTCTTCTTCCTTTTGTGGTTAATTTCGATATTCTTGATAGTTGGTAGGGCTGCGCAGTAGATATGGAGGATCTCTGGTCAATTCTGGTTAATTCCTTGCCCACCTTATTTAGGAATCATTGCCTATCTTTACTTGGGAATGAAATGTGAAATCTAATCTCTCGTGATCTTTGCACAGTTGCCTTCTTTTTCCTTTTCTTGGGGGGGCGGGGGAGTATGTTTACAAATAGCCTTTTAATTAATTCAGAAAAAAACAAATCTTCAACCGGTACTTCTCGCATCATTTGCCCTCTCATAAAAATTTTCAAATTGATAGCCCAAGACATATTTATCCAAAACTATTCTTCATCTCCCTAAAAAACCCAAACCAATACTTCTATCCAAATGATTGTTGGACAGATCAGACAGTCTAAAAGCCATGTGACTTTCATTTTCTCTTTGGCTATTGTACAGTTGTACTTGGATGAGGAATCCTTTTTTACTGTGAAATTTGGAGTGTTTGTAAAAATAAGCGGAGCGATTAGCGGTGGAATTCAATCACAAGCTCGACGCATTGCGCACAAAGCGCTCCAAAAATGATCGCAACCCCATGAACCCTAATTTTCGACACTACCCATTCACACAAACCAATAATTAAAAAAAAAAAAAAAGTAGAAAAGAAGAACAAATTGGCCCCGCTCACCAACTAAGAAGACGGAAAGAGTATCTAAAAAGTGCAAAATAAGAAAAATAATAATATTCAGAGTGTGATCGTGGACGTAAAAATCGAGAAAATATTTAGTAAATTTAAACCATTACGTATGTAACCACTGGGGGTTCGCTCCAGTGGCCACCCTTCCAACTTGGAAGAGGGAGGTGGGAGGTTCAAATCCCCACATTCTCAAAGAGGATTGGGGTGGAGACGATCTCATTTCAGGAGTGGGTTTCGACTCCCACACCCTGCCTCCTTGCGGGGCTAGTTGAAGTCAGGATGGTTTTTTTTTTTTTCCGTTGTCATAGAAGTCGATTCTTGGGACTTGTTTCTATTTCAAGGAACAAATTTGGAACGGAAAAAAAAAAAAAAAAAAAAGAACTTATTTCTTTTTTATGATTTAGAGAAGCCCCGTACGCCGACAGTGCGGCGAAGTAAAACCTGGGGAGGCACGTGAGTCACCACCACCCCTCATGCCCCGGGTAAGTCACCCTTGCGACGCTCAGGAATCGAACTCCTCCCCTTGCGTTAGGGGGAGAAGCTCGCCCCCAACAGCGCCACCTAGGTGGCCTTAGCCATGGTCGGCGACCTCACATTGGATGGGCGAGCTCGGCCTTGCCGGATCCGGGCGAGCTCGAGCTCGCCCAACCAATGCGAGGCTGACCTCGTGCTGGCCGGCGAGGCTTGGCCTCGCCATGGCTAGGGGAGGCCATCGACCCTCGTCAGCCAGTTGCCAGCCATGGCGAGGCCGGCTCGGCCAAAAGGAAGAAAAAAGAAAAAAAAAAAAAAATTAAAAAATTAAAATATAAAATAAACAAAAAAATTATACAAGTTTACCAAATGTGTTTCTATTCTTTTTCTATTTAAAGAACAAAAAATTTGTATAGTTACCAAACACGTTCTTCTGTTCAAAAATTGTTCTCCGGAATAGAAATAAATTTTTTTTTGTTCCCTAGAACAATTTTTGAACAGAAACGTTATAAAATGCACCCTAAGTGTGATTTTTATGATTCCACGTCAGTGATTGTGGTGACCAGGTGAACGCGTGTTAAGTTATAGGTGGATACGTATAAAAAAATACGCATCATGTTACCCGTGCGAAGGCATCAAAATCAGGCGATATTCTCTGCTAAAGTCGAGATCATCAAGTGGGGGCTACTATTGAGATTAAGAAAAAGGAAAGTGAGGGCTACTAGGGATATGCATGGTCCGGGTGGGCGGTTCCCGATCTAGAACCGGGAACCACCCGCTAAGAACCGATTTTGAAAAATTGGAACCGGGAATCGCCCACTAATTGCATGGATCCACCCGGGAACCAGACCACTAGTCCGATCCGGTTCTCGGGTGGATCCATAGAACCGATCCAACCTTCACAATAAAAATGGCATAAGTTGAAAGGGATAAATGTCTGCTTGCACTATAATAAATTGTTCGTGGGCTTTTTGCTTGCTTAAATAGTCTTGCGAAACCGTTTTACTGGAAAGGACCGAAAGGACTGTGTCGGGCAGTGTTATGTAGAACCGAATATTGCGAGAGGATTGTGTAGTGGCTGATTCCACCCAGTAGGAAGCTTTTGCAATGTTGGTTATGTATTACCGTTAAAATTGACATGTTATGTTTGCTCAATCGTTGGAAGATGGAAATGCCTAAAAGTTTCTTCAATCTATTCAACAGCTATATGATCAAAGTTAAAGATTTGTTCCCGGTATGTTATGGTTGTACAAAGAGTAATGAAGACAAAGCCCTGGAATTTCTTTTCTTTGTGCACGTAATGCCAGTCTTCCAGCCTCCAACTATCTCTTTATCTACCTCGCTATCCTTAGGTACTCACATGCGCTTAGATACATGTTGGCATGTGCAAATGGACTCCGGTTCTATGGATCCATTGAATAATTTCCTATCTAGAGTAATTTTGATTCTTTTATATTAAAAATTAATATATTGTTATAATATAACCGGTTCGGTTCGGGTGGGCGGGTGAGTGGATCCGCCCATGGAACCGGGAAGCGGACCGGTCCCCACCGGTTCCTTTAAGAACCACCGGTTCCGGGCTGTCCAAGCGGGTCCTGGATCTTTTACACACCCTAAGAGCTACTACTCAGTTGTGGTCCCCAAACCCCGACCGCTGCTTCAATTCACGCGCTTTTCAATTAATAGTGTATTGATTTGCGAAATTCTGCGAGACCACTCTCAATTCATCTGAAAATATAAACAATTAAAAATTGATTGGATTATATTCTTTAATTTATTATGATAATATCAGCCTATTTAAAATTATAAAAAATTAAATAGTATATAATTATAGATTATTTGAAAGTTTGCTTTTTCAAGAAACACTAGCAAAGTCCTAATCTGCTATATAAAGATATAATTATTTATTTAAATATCTTCACGCTTTTCCTTACCAAGTATAAATTATATCACATGGAATTTTGTAAGATTATTATTGATTATTTTAAAATCTTAAAGGAGTGCCACTTTTGAACCCATATATTAGCTTCGAAAAAAATTAAAGCTTTTATGTACACCCACCATCAGATCTTCCGTTAACCAGAGCCTCGTCACCGGGGAAGAGGTGGCAGTGAAGCGACTGAAGGCGGTGAGCGGACGGGGAGAACGTGAGATTCTGACTGAGGTTGAAATAATAAAGCCGAGTTCATCACAAGCATGTCGTATCTTCGGTTAAAAACTGCACAGCCAGGTCTGAGCGCATCCTCGTGTACGAGTTGGTGCCTAACAACACCTTGGAGTTCCGCTCACATGGTGAGTTTCAATTTTTAATACCAGTTTACATGTCGCCCCCTCTTCGATTCTGACTGAGGTTGAAATAATAAAGCCGAGTTCATCACAAGCTTGTCGTATCTTCGGTTGGATACTGCACAGCCTGGTCTGAGCGCATCCTCGTGTACCAGTTGGTGCCTAACAACACCTTGGAGTTCCGCTCACATGGTGAGTTCGAATTTTTAATACCAGTTTTTATGTCGCCCCCTCTTCTTTTGGCTGCCTCTGTCAATCGCTTCCTCACATGTTAAGGTTGCGCAACCCGCCAGCGATGGACGAGGAGACAACTAGCTATGATTAAAAAAAAAAAACATAGCCATGATCTACATAGAGAAATTAAGTTAAAGATGCCGATTTACCTATAAATAGGAAGGATTTAAATCTCATATAGCCATGATCTACATAGAGAAATTAAGTTAAAGATGCCGATTTACCTCTAAATAGGAAGGATTTAAATCTCATACGTCCAATTTACGAAGATAAGCAAAAATATCAAGTCAAATGAAAGAATAAGTTCAATTAGTAGTTGTTAATTCATCAATCATTATAGACGAGATTAACAAAAGCATAGAGTGAGAGATGTAGAAAAAGAGATCAATTAATCATTTGTAATGTCTATCTATTCCTTAATTTGGAATTAAGTGATTCACTAGATAATTCTTGAGTAGAGTAATATTAAAATAATAAAATAGTAAGAAATTTGAATCACTAATTTTGTAAATAAGTCTACGTAGACCGTATATAGAGGCTTCCCAAAATGAAAGATCTGGACGGCCTCATCTTTTGCATGACCAGCTCCCGTCACATTCCTTCGAATGAAAATAGAAACGGAACGTATCTTCATGAGTACTGTGGTTTACATCTGTCTCGTTGGCGAAGGATTTCGGTCCTTTTTTTTTTTCCCCTAAATAAAAACAGCAAGACTTCTTTACAAGTGTGAGTTTTTCATCCATCCTTTAAATCAAATCAAAGTTGCTTTCCTTTGTCGTCTTATTTCGGTATCCGAATTAGCATTTGGGGTTATGTGAAAAAAGAAAGAAAATATTAATTAGAGAACTAGGCGCTTTGTCCTTTTGATGGAAAGGATTCTGAAGGAAAATGAGGGAGGACCGATCCCCTTGGCCAACTAGACTGAAAATTACTCTGGGATCTGCAAGTTTAAGACGTACTTTTGCCTCTCATCTTTATTGAATCAATAGTTGATTAGAACTGTGAATCCTAGAGCTTTCCTCGAACCGGATGAGCGTCGAGGATCACCGTTGCTACCTTGAAGCCGGGTGCGGTCCCTCAGCTGGCGATGGTTCGATAGGTGGAATCCGGCCTGGTACCGACTGAGGAAAGTAATTTTGTGATTATCTAATTAGCTCGACCCCACTTCTCTCTCTCTCTGTCTGCATGCCGATCACTCCCCATTTCGTCGCTTATTTGTTTCTTACCATCTATAAAGAATGAAAGAAAGAAAGAAATAACGTGTAAATAATGCGTATAATCTGAATATTGACGACGTACGGCCAGCCAAATTGATTAAGTCCATAATTAAAGAAATTGAAGAAACTAGGAAAGTGCTCGACTACTGGGTCTTAGGCAACGCGCACTCCCCGAACATATAATATCTCCGTCCCTAAGGCTTTCTAATTCCCAGCCCGGGCTCCTGACCGTCTTATCCGACAGCAGCGACCAACGCCACCGCAGCCCTGACGCCCACCACCACCATGGCATCTCCTGTGCCGCCAGCTTCTTCCAGGTTCCCTATGCCCCCTTTGCTGGCATCTCCTTCGTATCGTTCCACCTTGTTGACCGGGCTCGTGGGGGGTCTTTTCGTTGGTGTGGTCGTAGCGGTGGTGCTGTTCATATGTTGCAGGAAAAAAAAGAGGCAGCGTGAAACAGCGCCGCCTGAGGCTTCAACCGCCAGCGCTCCTCAGTGTTCCGGCAATCGCATTTTCACTCTTGACGAAGTACGAAGGTGCACTAATGACTTCTCAAGGGATCGTGTAATCGGAGAAGGTGGTTCTGGGTGCGTGTACCGTGGTAAACTTTCCACCGGGGAAAAGGTGGCAGTGAAGCAACTGACGAGGGGTGGCGGACAGGAGTTCGAGACTGAGGTTGAAAAATTAAGCCGAGCCCATCACAAGCATGTCGTGTCTTTGGTTGGATACTGCATCGAGGGGGGCCAGCACATCCTGGTGTATGAGTTGGTGCGTAACGGAACCTTGAAATTCCACTTACATGGTGAGTTCGAATTTTCAGTACCAATTTATGCTGCGCGCTCATATGTTGCCCCTCTCTTTCTTTATCAGTCTTATTCGGGTATCCGACTTAGCATTTGGGGTATGTGAAACAATAAAGGGACAACTAATCGGAGAACTTGGTGTTTTGTGCGTTTAATGGAAAGGATTCTCATGGAAAGTGATCGTTTCAGGAGACAGAGGATGGGCCCTAGATTGGCCAACAAGACTGAAAATTGCTTTGGGATCTGCCAGAGGACTAGCGTACCTTCACGGGGATTGTAAGTTTCCGATGTACTTTTGCTTTTCTATTTATTTAGTCAATATTTGATTAAAACTGTGAATCCTTGAGCCTTGCTCTTGTCTACATGGGAAACATTCCCTGTGCAGGTCATCCTAAGATCATACATCGCGATATCAAGGCAACTAACATACTTCTGGACCGTAAATTTGAGGCAAAGGTAAAGTCAAACTGGTTGGATAAATTTAAGAGTCGGCATTATTATTTCCAACTTCAATTGGTTTAACTCTCGGAGCAAGTAGATTGCACCCCTTCTGAATTATGAATGTTTTTCTCTTTCAGATTGCGGATTTTGGACTTGCAAAATGTATTTCTGAATCAAGGAGTCATGTGTCTACCGCGGTGAAGGGCACCTTTGGGTAAGATTTGCTCCATTCGGAGGACTGAGATGTGAGCTGGCTATTCTTAGATGTTTCCAAATGTTTGTAAAATGACCCATTGTTCGCTAGTTCATCTTGTGCTTCATTTGTTAAAGCACAGCCTTTTAGGTACTTCTGTAGCTTGACTAGTTCAAATATGTTACTGTTCAAGTTTGTTGAAATTCAATTTATGTTCTTCCTTGTAGGTATCTTGCGCCGGAGTACTTCTCGAGCGGGCAACTAACGGAAAAATCAGACATTTATTCTTTCGGGGTGGTGCTCTTGGAGTTGATCACTGGTCGCAAAGCTCACAAAGCTACGGATTCTCCAGAGAATCCTAAGGGTCTGGTTGATTGGGTAAGTCATGCAATTGTCATGTTCACAATTATAGCCCAAGCTACCTATTACACCCTCATTTTTTTCTTGGGCCCTGGAGGGGATTCGAATTTATAGGTTGTTTTTTTATAATCCAAGTGCAATATTGAGATAGAGTCATTGTTATGGTCATTACAGGTGAGGTCTCAGTACCCACGATGTTGGGAAAATGGAAACTTCGACTCTCTTGTTGATCCCTTGCTGCAGAACGATTATGAGCTTCATGAGATGACTCAGGTGGTGGAATGGGCTGTCGCTTGTGTGGATCAATCGGCGGAGAATCGACCGAAGATGCGTGAGGTAATACTTTTCGTACCCGGAGCTTAATTTTTCTTTAATAGATGCATGCCAATTGCCACATTCATGACTAATGACAGTTGTTTTTTGTTCACTGACTCATGTCTAATTCATTTAAGATTTGTTGAGGTTATTTGGAAATAGCGCCGACACGTGACATGTGCCACGTCACGACACGCCAGCACATTGTTTCTAAAAAAATTGAGAATTTCGACATAGTGTATATTGTATGTATATTTTTATATATACATGATAAATTATCATTTTTATAATTATTTTAATCAAATTTACAATTAAATAAATAATAAAAATGGAAAAATTCCCAAAAATGATCCCAAGTGCCATCATTTTTTTAAATAAGGGTTACGTTTTAAATAAGCGCTCTTAATGGTTATATTTGTTTCGAATAAAGCCATGGTCAAGAACATTTTCATCATTTTCTTTTTTTCTTTCCTTTTTTTTGGTTCTTCTTCCTTCTTCGCTGGAGGCCAAGATGCCCACGAAGGGCTGGGTAAGGGTCGCTCGTCGAACATAGGATGAAGGATGGGCTCACTTGGGCGAGGCAACCCTCGCCTTGGGGGAGAGGCCACACCTCACGGCCATCAGTGAGGTCGGCCCTCGCTAGCCCCAGGCGAGGCCAACCCTTGCCAGATCTGGCGAGGGTGACCTCACTTGTGGTCGATGAGGGCACCCGCAACTAGCAAGGGCTTGACGGCCTTCCCTACCATGGGCGAGGGTTCGACGCCCATCGCTAACCCATTGTCAACACTGAGTGAGGGCTATCAAGCCCTCGTTGGTTGCGGGCAAGGGCTTGCAAGCCAACCCTCACCAAATCTAGTGAGGGCCGTTAAGCCCTCGTTGGTTGCATGCGAGGGCTCGCAGGCCCTTGTCGGCCTTTACCAACGGACGGCGAGAGTCGACTTCACTAACGGCCACGAGGGTGGCCTTTGCTGAATTGAGCAAAGGCGACCCTCGCCCAGCCTTTTGCAAGCCAACCACTACCGAAGGAGGAAGAAGAACCAAAAAAAATGAAAGAAAAAAAGAAAAATGACGAAAATATCCTTGACTGGGTCCTTATTTGAAACAATTATAATCACTTCAAACCCTTATTTAAAATAAGGTCTACTTTGGATCCTTATTAAGAAAATGAGGGCACTTAGGGCCTTTTTTTTGGAATTTTCCCTAAAAAAGAGTATAGCATGAATTTGTAAAAAAAAAAAAAAAAATTAATCCACAATTTATTAATATTATTCATTAAATTCCATTATGATAATCCATAAAACTTGGAGAAAAAAAAAAACAATCCACATTTCTAAACTTGTGTGTCAAAGCATGTTGGAAGAGAAGAGGAAAAAAAAAACAAACTTAGGGATGAATTGAGTGTCACGAAAAGTGAGAGTCGGAAGAGAAGAGAAAATTAGTTTTTTTTTTTTTTCCTTTTATTATTATTATTATTATTATTATTATCCATCATTTATTGAAAAATTTTATATTTGACCTCATGGTTATCGAAATTACGTGTTAGATTTCCGAACTCGTATGTCGGAATTTCGGACTCAAGTATTAGAGAATGTTGGGAGAGTTAACCAAGTGTTAGATTTTCGATATATGTTGTCCGTGTGTCAAAGAGTATTGGAAGATGTTAGATAGTGTGATGTTCGACAAAATATAAAAGTTCTCGAAAAATGTTGGTGCTTCATACAATATAAGAACTTTGAGGATCGACTTTTGAAAAAATTGAGCAGATTGTTCGAGCCCTCGAAGGATGTCCATCTCTTAGGCGGGAAGAGGCCCTGGCCGTGTAGCCAAGAACACGGCAGCAGTCATCACAACGAACCTACATCTGGCTCGAGGAGCGCGGGTCCTAGCTGCCCTACAACCCAAGATCTGGAGATGGGAAGGATGTAGAGAGACAGTCAAGGTTTCAGCGGATGCTTTCGAAAGCTCCTTGTTTTAACGCTTCACCGTGTATGGCAAGACAGGCATTTGATTTTCAAGCATTGACTTCAATAATTTGGGTATTTGGGATTAAAGTTTATTTTGGAGTGGATGGACAGATGCTACTATTGCTTGCGGTAGGTTTAAGTGATTCATGTCGGAACCCAAAGATTATTTTTAAAGTTTGGTAGCGTGGGATGAAATCGTAGTCGATCAATGCGCTGACATCTTTGGTCGCATGCTAATCTTAGATGATGATGTTGGTTCATTTTGTGATGGCGACTGCACGTGAAGGTTTCTTCGAAGTCAACACTAAACACCAAGAGCGTTTGATCTGTTGAAGTTTAGTTAAATTGATGGTTGATAATATTCTTTGATGATTAAGAGGGTGTCACGACCTAAATTTCGGGTTCATTACCTAAGGTTAGGTTAGTAGTGCTAATAGACTACTAAGTTTTAAATTTTGCTCGGACTCTTTAAAATCCATATCAATTCACAACTTAGATTTAACGTCATCACTAATCAGTTTAGTGTAGATATATACCTAAGTAAAATAATAGGATAATTATTTTATTTCTGCAAACCAGCGGACTTCAGAAGTGCGGCGACAGGCTCGCGGGTGAGGCGGTAGCGCGAGCTCGTGGGTGCGGGGGAGCTCCGGCGCGGCAGATCAGGCAGCGAGGCGGACCAGTGAAGAAGATGAACAGTTGATTTTTCCTTTTTCTTTTTTTTTTTTTTCTCTCTCTCTAGCCGCACGTCCCATCTCTGAACTCTCTCTGCCCCCCTTTCTGCTGACTTGACTTTTCCCCAGAAAAGAAAATAGTTTTTTCTTTCTTTTCTTTTTGTATTCTTTTTTTCCCCCCAAAAGATCGAACGGAAGAGCCATTTTTATATGCAACGAAATTGAGCCCCTGATGGAAGAAGCAAAATTCCTTCTTCTTTGCGATTGGATCTTGCGCTGCTAAGGCGTAATGTTCACGATTTTATTTCAATTTTTTTCCTTTGTTCATGCCTCTCGACGAGTGAAAAATCTAATGTTTATTTTATTATATCAAAAATGCATATTATTCGAATAGTAACACCAAATATATATCACGTCTAAATCATTTCATCAAATCTTTTTAATTTTCAGTGAAATGTACCTCTCAATATAAATTGTTTGAATATATAAAAGATTTATTGAATATATCAAATCATTATTCCTTATCAGAACAAAATGCACGTAAAATTATATGCTATGCATTTTCTTTTTGGTTAAAATTAATTTCTAATTTTTATACAAAAAATTAATAACTAAGTCATCAAAATTTAGGTATCAACAGAGGGTCTTGACAATATATATGAAGGGTCTCTAGTCAATTTGTTGAGAACCTTATAAGGTATCATTGCAAGCTTTCTTTGGTAATGAAATTACCAAATTTGCCTCTTTCCGGTACTTTTAGAATTAACCTCTTTATAAAATTAGATGAGGTCAAGAAGGCATGTGAAATTCATTTTCTCTTCGGACATTCGGACGGCGGAATTCTTTTTCATCGTAATAGTATCTTGAGAAGAATGTAAGCTTCATTACCTACTCTGCCTGATGATATAAATCTCCACCCTCACTCGAGATAATCAATACGCAAAGAAGGTGGGTCTAAGGTAATATGCAAGAAGAAATAAAGCACATTCGAATGAAGGGCCCCGAAATACTTTCGCTTGGTTTATGTCGAACGATCTCCGAATGTGGAGGTGTTCATCCCGAAAAAATGAGATACGAACCATGTAATTTCTTTTACCTCACATGTAATTTACGGTCTCATTGTGTCCTTCAATGGGCCTCTTCTTTGTGGCCCTACTTCCGTCGAACTGTGATTAATGCCAAATTTGGGTCGGATGGGGGCAAATTCCTTGGATTCTTTCAGGCAAAGCGTGAGTGCAGTGGAATTCAATGGCAGTGTTATTATCAACAGGACTTAATCGATGAGGATTTAATTTGGTGAAAACAGGAAAAATCAATGAATTAATTAATCGACAACTTGAAGGAAATCAACAATTTAGTAGAGTTATCATTAGTAATATGTTATCGACAAGAAACAGTCACCAATTGACAGGGTTTTCGACACCGGCATGAAATTGTCATGTAGTGAAGTTGATATTTGTGGATCTGTAACTTCTTATAAATAACCATTACTGGATGATAGCAAACGGTGGATATAATGTAATTTCTTGAGTAACACATAGTATTAATAAATTATTTGTTCATTCAAATTCAACATTCGATCGTAACATATGCTCACATTACATTCTTTTAGAACCCCTTACAATCAATTGAAGAGCCCCATGTTCCCTACAATTTGCTTCGTCGCTTTCTACTTTGGCTCTTTGCTATAAAGCTGCTAATGTGGAATCTTGTATTATTATTATAATTATAATAATTATTATTATTGTTGTTGTTGTGGTTCACGTCGTCGTCGTCGTCATTATTATTATTGCTTTCCTTATTTAATCCAAACAACAAATATCACATATGAAAAAATTATGGGAAAATTTTAAATAAAAGTCTAAAGTGGAGCATTAATTCAAAAAATGGTTCAAAGTAAACGTTATCTCAAATAAAGACATAAAGTAGCTAGGTTAGTATTTAATAAGGGCCTGAACTTGTTTTTCGGCCAAATCTTCATCGGACAGCTTTTTCCTTTAAGTAGGGTGTGGGCAACTTTGTCCTAAAAAATCCAACTAGGTAAGAATGCTGATTACAATCCTTGAACAAACAAAAATCCCAAATTGAACTCTCATTAGCTCTTCGTGAAATCGTCAAGTCTTCAAATCCGTTGCGGAACAGCAAATCGATCCTCCCCTTGAAAGTTTGTCATCTCGAGCTCCATTACCAATTAGAGGAGCAGGAAGGTTGATTCCATCTAATGAGTTTAGAGGGGCACAGGTTCCTCATTGTCATGAACTCTATCCTCATCAGTAGGTGCATGCATTTCATAGCATCGAAGACAAGAAGAAAACATGATACGTTAGAATCGACAAACTTAGAGTTCAAGCATTGAAGGCTTGACGATTTTATTAAGAACTACTGAAAGTTCAATTTCGGATTTTTGTTTGTTCAAGGATTTTAAGCATTTTTACCTTATTGGATATTTTTGGACAAAATTATCACACACTACTTGCGGAAAAAGCCGTTCGGTGAAGATTTGGCCAGACATTAAGTTCAGGCCCTTATTTAGTATTACCTTAACAATTTCATACTCTTATTTGAGACAACGTCGATCCTTTTTCGAGAAAACAATTTTACTTTCCCTTTTTTGAAATTTTTCCAAAAATTATTGAGTAGGCGTGCATTACCATGTCAGCATGTCTCGCGCCTTTAACTGATTTTTAACATGTTTGGATATACTATGTTTTCTTTTCTCATTATTTAAATTCTGTTTTTTTAACATCAAAATACGTACATTTTGCCAACATCGGTGATACTCTCTTTATTATTATTATTATTATTATTTGATACGGCGACATGCAAAAATAATACAGACGTTTCCTGGTTAAAAAATAAAGGTGCCTTATGTCTAATTAAAGGTGAAAAAAATCATTTTCCCCTAAATTTTAATTAATTAATTACGGCCTCGCAACATTGACCAATGGACCATTCCAAGGAGGAGAAGTTTGACTTCTAAAGAAGTCACCTGCCTTCATTTGATTGCTGGATGTGCCCTACGCTAGGACCTTGATATGTCGTTGGAGTAGTCCTCTCAAGATGCTTGGGAATAGAATAGGGGGCATTCTTGTCTTTTAATTGTCTTTTAATAATTACTGTAGTAGAACTACCCACAAAATATATATCATTAAAGAATTTCCATAAACCTTTTTTTTTTTTTTTTTTTTTTTTGCTTTTTTCTGAAAAAAGATAAATGGGTTTTTGCTTTTTCTCCGTCTCCTGGTTCTTATGATCAAAGCCTGCCTCCATTTGGAAAGCACATATGCAAATGTCATGTTCGACTACTTCATTAATTTGTCGATCACAAATCTTAGCATCGTGTAAATGAGATAAAACATGATTGTATAATATTTCCTACAAACTATAAATTCATAATACAT
This sequence comes from Eucalyptus brandiana, assembly GCA_014182725.1. Classification (NCBI taxonomy): domain Eukaryota; kingdom Viridiplantae; phylum Streptophyta; class Magnoliopsida; order Myrtales; family Myrtaceae; genus Eucalyptus; species Eucalyptus brandiana. The sequence goes on along the minus strand of CM024670.1, from coordinate 45,491,890 downwards.
TTGGAGCTTAGCTACTTAAAATATTCCTTTTCATAGCAAGGTAACCACAATTTGACATGTAACATACAAATAAAAATAAAAGACTACAATCGTTTTTAGCACGCCCACCAAAAGTACAGTAATTCTTTCCTTTGATCGAAATTTTTTTTGTACATTTGCTAGAGCGTTTTAAATTGTTAACGCGTGACACAAAAGGGAACAACTTATCAAAATTGCAAATTTATCGCGAAGAAGTGTATTTTGATGTGCATATATAGGGCTACGCGATAAACATGAGAGTTGATTTGAGATAAGTCATTAACAAATCGCTTGTTGACACTTGAGTCTTGTTAATCACCTGTTGACACCTTAATCTTTATACAGATAGTTGAATATGCATTCAATTTTTTTAATAAATAATATAGAATAGAGAATGGATAAACAACAATGATCAATGAAAGATCCACCTATTGAGTCCAGCCACATTCGTTCCGCTTGGGCTTAACGCAGTCCTGCCCCGTCACCTCAAATTCACAAATACGGCACTCAATTGCTTTGGCTCCGGATTTCAGTTAAAGGACTGTAAGTTTCTTTTTATGGAGTCAATCTTCTTCCCAGCAAACACAACCTCCATAGACGAAGCTCTTTTCGCTTCGCCGCCGCCAGTCCCAAGCTCGATTGTACGAATCAATCCACGACTCACTCTCGTCGCCCCACCAAAACCAATAGGATCCCCATCGACCAAGTTGAAATTTGCTCATCCTGACATGTTTAACAACGGAATCGTCACCTACTGTCTCCTTTCTCCTAGAGAAGTTGTATGAAAAGCCGAAGCTGAAGGGGAGAATAACGCTTGTCCTGTCACGAACTGGACAGTGAGTGGCCAGCATGATGGGCGGACTTACTGGACCTAAAGAAACGATCAATCTCGTTCGCGCCAATGGACTCGGGGATGATCCAGTAAGACAATACATAAGAAAGCAGCAAAACAGAGCATAGATCAACAGGCAAAATCTAGAATGAATCTAAAATTTAATAATAGAGTTCAATCAGGAAGAAACAATCTAGTTTGTGCTATGGCAATTCAAGGTGACGGGACAAAGAACAACGGTTACTCAGCAACACTCTCAGTGAAGTTTCGGTAGATTTGGCACAACGATTCGGTGACGATGTCAGTGAGGCGACCAGCACGTTGCGGTTTCGGCGATGGCGGTGGCTCAGACGAGGATTGAACAAAGGTGGTGAGTGGGAAATGATTAACATCTTCGAGGGGGTAAGCAAACGCCAGCAGAAGCAGTATGAATGCCACCGTAGCTCTAATGTAATGTGGTTATAGACGAACTGAGAATCCATCATCTTCTCTTGAACTGTATACAATTAGAGAACCGGACTACTAAACCCCTTCAGGAACATCGCCACATAACATGCTCTCTTGCAAAGCAACGCCGTGCAAACTCAGCAAACCTTAGAGCTCGAGGGGCAAAGAAGCTATTGCCTCTCAAATTCAAAGCTTCAAGTCCCCATGAGATTACTGATACTTGCAGGAGCTGAACTCGACAACGGATTACCTTCGAGAGGCAAAATCTCCCAAACCTTAGAATTTGCCAGCGGATTAAGAAACCTTCCAAAGTAACTCCATTCCCTTCGAGATCAAGCATTTGCCAAGAACTAGAGTTTCGGATGTCAGGAGAAATGGCTCCCACTAAAAGGACAAGTGGACGCCTGGAGTGCTATAAGTTGGCACAAAAAGACACTTAAATGTCAAAAGTTACAAAAGTGATATTTAAATGCCAAAATCGAAGCAAAATGGATCACTTAAATGTCACTCCGGCCAAAATGCTGACGTGGCGATTTTCCAAGAAGCAAGTACAAAACAGTGTCGTTTTGGTGCTGACGTGATAACAAAATAATACAAAAATTAATTTAATTAAATTTATTTAAAACATTTAAAGGGGGGAAGGCGGCTGAGGGTTGAGGGGGTCGGCCGGGGTCGTCGGGCCCGGCCGGGGCCGGCGACCTAACCAACCAGCAGCAAGGGCTCCTTAGTTGCATACCTTTTTCAAAAAAAATAATATTTGTATTTGTATTTTTAAATATTTTAAGTAAATTTAGTTCTTAATTAAATTTAATTAATTTTTACATTAATTTATTATCACGTTAGCACCAAAACGACGTCGTTTTTTACTTTATCGGAAATTGCGCACGTTGGCATTTTGGCCGAATTTTGGTCGAAATGGCACTTAAGTGATCCATTTTTTTTCAAATATGTCACTTAAGTGTCACTTTCGTATGCTTTGGCACTTAAGTGTCCCTTTATGCTAACTTATGGCACTTGAAGCGATCTTCTGCCCCACTAAAAGAGTCATTCCTCGAGATTTGATGAGCTCAAGATAATCATGAGTTACCGATTCGTCGCAATGTGGAACTGCACATTGCTGATGGAGCTTTGCGTGCATATAAGAATCGAGCACATTGTTTTTGTGAAATCAAAGCAATTGTTCCAAAAGTGAAATGGATCGTTCTGTTGAGCTATAAATTGGATTGCCAGAATAATCTATTTTTCCTTTCTTGCCAATTTTTTTTAAAAAGACAAAAAAAAAAAGATGGGGAAATTAGCCGGAAAAATAAGAAAAATTATCCAAAAAGTCTTAAACTTATTGCACTTTTTGTCAATTCAGTTCATCTAATTAATTTTAACTAGAAATCATTGACGTAAACGCTGGTTATGCTATGTGGGATGATCAGCATTGACATGACAATTTTAAATAATATTTATTTTTTTTTTTAATTTTCTTTGAATTTTTTTTTTTTTTTTTTTTCTCTTTTCTTCTTTCCTTCTTTTCTTTTTTTTTTTTTCCCCTTTTCTCTTTCTTTTTTTTTTTTTTTTAATTTTTTTCCTTCTTTCTTTTTCCCTACACCGACCACCACCAAGCCTCGTCAATGGCTGGCAGTGGTCGTTAACCTTGGGTGAGGGACGGCCCACACTCGCCCAATCTAAGCAAAATTGGTCAGGTGGATTCAATTGACAAAAAATAAAAAGATTTATGATTTAACTAGCAGAATTGAAAGGTTTAAGATTAAATTGATAAAAATGCAATAAATTTATGATTTTTCGGACAATTTGCCTATGAGAATTCTAAATGAGGACTCAATTGGCAAAATTCTATATCGACGAGGCCTGGCAGAGGGGGAAAGGGAAAAAGGAAAGAAGAAAAAGAGAAAATAAAAAAATAATAACTAATTAGAAAAGCATTAAAACATTTTTAAAAATTGTTCATATTAGCGCTGATATGCTATGTAAGACGGCCAGTGTCCATATCAACGATTTCTAACCAAAATTGGCTGGATATACTCAATTGACAAAAAATTAAAAAGGCTTATAGGTGAAATTGAAAGGTGTCAAAGTCAATAGATTTATGATATTTTAGACAATTTTTCCGAATTCTTCTAGGTTAATTAAATTAAAATGAATTGGCCAACATGGTGAGAGATAATGGTTTGGGAGAACCCACGCTGATCGAGGATCATTGGTCCAACTCGACATTTCCACTAATCCGTTTTCCCTCGACTCCCATTCGAAAGGGTCGCAACAATACTTATATATATTATATCCTAGTTTTTTTAGATAACCAAATGCCCAATCATATTTCTAAAGATTGTGTCTTTCTCAAACTATTACTTAAATCTTAAAATATTCAATTAGACCAAGGTCAAATGCAAGAGAACTAAGCAAGATTATTTCTCCTGACAAATTTGGTGCGGTATATCATTGTTAACCTTTCTTTTATTTTTTTGTCAAAATAATTTAACACATCTAATTCAAAGAAATTAAGGGTGCGTTTGGGAACCACTTCCCAAAGCCCCTTGGGAGTCCAAAGCCCTTTGGGCACAAAAAATGGTGTTTGGCAAAAAACTTTGAAAGGGACTTAGACAAAATGCTAACATTTTTAAGGCTGAAAGCCCAAGGCGGGGGGGGCTGCCTTGGGCTTTTCAGCATTTTCGGCATGCTGAGGAGGCACTGTTCACTTTTTTTTTTTCCAAAATTGTCCTCATGAATTTTTTGTTTTTCCGGTGCGTGCCCTTGGATGAACACTGTTCATCTTCTTCGGGCGAACGACCGCTACAGGGACGCCGCGACCTCGCCGCCCTTCGTCGGAGAGTCGGGCGACCTCCGCGAGTCGCGGCGTTGCCGGCGACCGTCGCTGTTGCACCGCGACCTCCGCACGGAGCTCGCGGGCCGCGCGACCCATCTCGGTCGCCGGTGCAGTGGTTGCGACCAGATCCGGTGCCGGAGGCTCCCGGGGTGACCAGATCTGGGTCGCGCGACCTCGCCGCCCCCGGATCTGGGTCGCGGCGGGGTCGCGCGACCTCGCCGCCCCGGATCCGGGCGGCGGCGAGGTCGCGCGACCCGCCGCCGCGACCCATCCGGGCGGCGAGGTCCTCCCGCGACCTCGACGCCCGGATCTAGGTCGCCGGAGGTCGAGGCGGCGTCGCGCGGCGTCGCGCGACCTCGCCGCCCAGATCCGGGTCGCCGGAGGTCGAGGCCGCGTCGCGCGACGCGCGCGACCTCGCCGCCCTGCATCCGGGGGTCGCCGGAGGTCGCGACGGCGTCGCGCGACCTCGCTGTCCAAGAACTGGGGTCGCCGGAGGTCGCCGGCGGTCGCCGGAGGTAGCCGACGACCACTGCCCTTGCCGGTCTTTTTTTTTTTAATTTTTCTTTTGATAATTTTTTTTTACCACAAAACTCCTTTGTAAATGTAATTCCCCAAACACCATTTTGCTCAAACTACTTCACAAAGAGCTTTCAAAGTACAATTTACCAAACACAATTTGCATTTTGAAAAACACCTTTAACTCTAAGGTATTTACATTTTCCTAAAGGCTTTCCCCAAAAGTGGTTCCCAAACGCACCCTAACCACCCTAACTTGGCCTTAAATAGCAAAAAGTAAAATTGGGATTGAGCACATTTTCTGGCCAATTTTGCCTAATTCGTGTTGCCAATGAACCCAACATGGTCCGAATGTCCTTCTTTGCCCAGTAGCCCAGTCGACTCGATCACTCGAATCGGTCAATGTGACTGGCGAAGAACAGATCGGGGCTTTGGCTCGTGGAAATGGAGTCTTATCATTGGAAGACAGCACATATGTTTGGATTTCGTAAAGCAATTTGAGTAGCCGCTTTGAGTTTTAGGATTCGAAATAGTAGGATTTGAGTTCAAAGAGCAATAGGGGTAATCAACTACTTCTTAAACTGTGTTTTCGAGCTACCGATAGGCAAGCTTTGAGTATATGTATATAAGATTATGAATTCAAAAGGTCTAAACCGAAGAGAAAGACCACATGCACATCAGATTTCAGCAAACACTATAAAAGTAATATCGACACATTTTCTCTTGTGCGAATGATATACAAAGGAGGGGATTGGTTCAATATCGGGAAATGAGAAACGTGAAAGTCTGCGCGATGGCTTAAAAGCATATCGTTGGCGTCCCAAGTCAATAACTTGATTGGGAAAGTGGATTGATGGCGATCAGCACTGGAGTGCGATGCGGACCCAACACAAAAAAGCCACTCAAACATGACAGCAGACTCCTCATTTTGTTGATATTTCAAATGTTCTTTCTCCTTTCGAAACGCCAACATGGACAAGGCAATCGGCAGGTGAGTCGCCATGCATGGCGACACCTGCATGCAAATAGGGTTCCTCAGGGCTGCGCAAGGTGCCGTCTAGATGCTTCGTAGAGCTATTATCTTATGATTACTTGAGGGAGGAATCTTGGCATGTTCACGCTTGTGTAGAGTAAAAGAAGGAACTTTGTCAAAGTTTCAAGATTTGATTGATGGGAAGTAGCCATCGACAGAGATTTGTCTCTGTATTTGTGATAGAAAAAAAAAATGAGGCAAAGGGATAGATCTTGGAAGGAAGAAATTCAGGTATTAATCAGATTTAAGCTCTGCTATTAAACATCAAAGACTCTTTCCGCTTCCTCCCAAGCACAAATTACGGGAAATGAAAAGAAAAGAAAAAACAAGACGGGACTATTATGGAATGACATTAAAAGTGAATTTGGAAGGTTACACATAATGAATAAGCTCAACTGGACTGAGTCGGAAAGGAAGCATGAAGATAAGAGGGCAATCCCTGCAAACTCGGGCGCCTCATGCCATGTGATAGGTCTAAAGGAAGCTAAGCTGCGTTTGATTGACCTTCATTTCTTCAAAGATCTTTGGCTTAAGGTATATTTTCTTTGGTTAGTGATTTTTGGTGTAGTTTTTGGCAAAATAACTTAGAAGTTTTCTTTAAAAAAAAGAAAAATAAAAGGAGCTACTGTTCATCATCTACAAAGGCTCAAGCAAGGGCTCAGAAGGCCGCTACGAGCCTAGGAGAGGGCTCTGAGATCATGCAACCTTGGTGGGGCTGTGCTGGGGTCACGTCAACGCTTGACCATCGGCAACCATCAACTCTCGACCATGAGAGATGCGTGACCTCAAGATCCCACCTTATAGTCAAGAGCGAGCTTGACGTCCAAGAAGATGAACTAGGCAAAGACCCAAGCACGGCGACCATCAGTGGAGACATAAGCGTAGTAGAACTTCAACAGTCAGACAAGATGAACAGTCACAAGCTAGGGCAAGACTAGAATATACAAATATTAGTGGGGGCAATTTAGAAAGAAAAAAGTTCATTAACCTTAAAAGCTGCCTTCTGAAGGTGCCCAAAGGCGGCAGGTGGGGATTTTCCTTTGACTTTTAGCTTGCTTGCATTTCCCCAAAATGGTCCCCTAAAAAAAAAAAAAAGTTCACTGAATTTCCTAATTTTTTCTCAAGGGACTTTGAGGAATAAGAAAGATAAACCAAATGCATTCTTTGGTGGGTTACCATGTGATTTCTCGTACCAAGGGAAGGTTATTACTTTTGTATGTGAGAAATAAGAATAAGTAGAATAAAGTTGAGAGGGTATGATGGGACAAGCCGCCATACTCGATGCCATATCTGAGGTCGGCGCTCTGCTACTGGCAGCAATTGGAGGACGGGATGGTAATTGGAGTTGGAGGCAATACGCAAGCTTAGAGCTCTCAATGGCTGCAAAATCTCTCTCAAAAGTCCCTAAATGAATCGAGGAAGGATGTACAACGACATAGTTATAATGGGCAACGAACTTGATCTTGCTATGCGAGAATCCATGATGAACAAAAATACTTGATCGACTTGTCATAGAGACATCAATCCATAATAGATTGGGAAGTATCATGATGACATGAATCGACACAAGTTATCATGTCATAAGGAATAATAAAGGCCCTGTTTGTTTATGTTCTTTTTTTTTTTTTATGAACAAAATTTTTGTTTTTTTGTTCCAGGAAACAAAAAAAAAGAACATAAATGCGTTTGTTTGCCTTTTTGTTCCAAATCTATTTTTTTATTCTCAGGAACACATTTGGAACAGAAACGAGAAACAAGAAAAACATGTTTCTTGTTTCTGAAACAATTTTTAAGAACAAATTTTCTCTCTCCTCTCTTTTTCTTCTCTTTTTTTTATTCTTTTCTTTTTCTTTTTTTTTGGCTGGTCGCCGGCCTCGGCCATGGTTGGCGACCGACCGTCGAGGGCCGATGACCTCGCCGGAGCGTCGCCGACCCCTGGCGAGGCCGAGTGTCGCCGACCCCTGGTGAGGCTCGACCTCGCCTTAGCTAGGCGAGCTTGGGCTCGCCGAAATCCAGTGAGCCCGAGCTCAGCCAGCCAAGGCGAGGCCGAGCCTCGCCGTGGCTGGGCAAGGCCGCCGGCCAAAAGAAGAAAAAAACAAAAGACAAAAAACAAAGAAAAATAAAATAAATATATTAAAAAATTAAAAGAAACAAAAAAAGAACACAAATTTATCAAACATGTTTACGTTCATTTTTTATTATCGGAAAAGTTTACCAAACGCCTTCTTACACGTTCAAAAATTGTTCCCCAAGCGAGAAATAGTTTTTTTATTTTTATTCTCTGGAACAATTTTTGAATAGAAACGTTACCAAACACATCCTAATTGACTTGAAAGCTTGATAGAAAAAAAAGGGTTAAGTAAAAGTCTCGTTCTCATATTATCAAGCTTAGACTCTCCGTGACAAGTTTAAGATTATGTGGGGCACGCATGATAACAATATTATTTTTTATCAAAATTATTTTTTTGATATCGATAACAAGTTTGGAATATAATTTTTTTTTCTCTCAAACAATTTTTTAATCCAAAAATAAATTTGGAATAGAAATAAGAAGTAAAAAATTTTCACTTCTTTATTTTTGTAATAGAAATGATAAAGACTACCTCTTTCATTGTTCGCCCCCACTAATAGTTGACCGCCAATTTGCCACCACCACTCGAGGAGGAGAAATTTTGTGTTGTTACAAATGAATTTCTATTTTATGAATAGAAATTTTATATCATTATTAAACGTATATTTTTGTTCAAAAACACATCCAAAGAATAGAAATACTGAAAAAAAAAAAATTACTTTCTGAAATATAATAGTTATCATTCATGCTCTTATTAAGTGGTTATAGCTAGTTATGTAAGCCACCTTTTTTGTCCTTTTTCTAGCCCAAGGCATCGTGAAACCAACCTAATTTGGGCCTTAAATCGCAAAAGGTGAAATTGGGCTTGAGCACATATTCTGGCCGATTTTGCTCAATTCGTGTTGTCATTGAACCCAACAAGGTCCGAATGTTCTTTTTTGCTTAGTAGCCCATGTGACTTGATTACCCAAATTGGTCTACGTGACTGACGAAAAACGAATCGGGGCTTTGGCCCATGGAAATGGAGTCTTATCATTGGAAGACCACACAAATACGTTCGGATTTCAGAAAGCAATTGTAGTAGCCCGCTTTGAGTTTTAGGATTTCAAATGGCAGGATTTGAGCTCAAAGAGCAATGGAGATAGCTACTTCTTTATATGCGAAACGGGAGCTTAATCTCGAGCGATTTGATCAGTGGCCTTTGAGTAAAGTGTACAGGAGATCACGGATTCAGAAGGTCTGAATCATAGGGCGAAGAGGATCACGTGCGCGTAAGATTTTGGCCAAACCCTTATAAAATCGACACATCCTCTATCTAGATAGAAGGATGAGAATCTGGCTTACGTCTAACAACGAGAACACAAAAAGTTCTCACATTAGTTAAAGGCCAAAATCCTCAAAGGAATTCCAAATTATGCCCACTATAACACATTTACTCTAACACAATAAATCTCAAATGTGTTCTTGTGTGACACATTCACCCATCCATTAAAGTTCCATCAATGAGCTTCGTTAAAAATATGCCTACTTGGACATCGGAAAACGAACGGTATTGACATGATGCTCAAATAACTTAGTGATATAAAAATTGACGTTATTTTTGTTGAAAAATATTTTCTTATGTAAAGAAAAATATGATAAATGTGTCTCGGTCGACATAATTTTTTATTTTTGATATTACAAATAAAATTTCGAATAAATGTATTATAATGGGTAAAATTTGAGAATTTTAGTGACTTTTTCCCTTAGTTTAAAGCATGTCGTCGGAGAGACCAATCGGTATTTACCTATGAAAGTATTTTATGCGAACACAGTTGGCTATGTTTCCTTGCATGCTCCCAACAACACAATGCACAAAACGCACGAAAATGACAAAACCCCTTGATGAAAAGCATTTTAGTGAATGGCTTTGTTGTAAAATTCTAGATGCAAATGAACATGTCAATTCACTTGTTAGAACAAATATTATAATGATGATAAATAATATCATCTCATAAATATTGATGATTAATAAACCAATTAAATATTAAAAGTGGACTTATCCTAAAATTTACCTAGTATATCAAAATAGAATTGAGAATATATTAAAATTAACAATCTTATAAGCAAAATTTCCGAACATTAAATATGCAATAGCAAAACTTCCTTATTTATTTATTATCCCATCTCTAAATATATCAAACCTACCCAATTTATTAATCCATAATATCTCTATATGAATTTAATTAAACATAAGTGCACTAAAATATGTTAATATTTCAAGTTTATAATAAATATTTTGGATTACCTTATCATCGAAAGCCACATGAATAATATGGTATACCTCTATCCATATTTAATTTATGGTTATATATTATAATGAGTAATCACACATCATCGCTTTTCAGTCTCGAACATACATATTATATCATTTAAATGGCGGTTACTCACTTAAAAGTATTAAGCACAGTAATATATAATTCACATAAATGAAATTACTTACAGAGCACAAAAGCCTAAAATAATAGAAATTACTAAATCGTAACCTTAACAAAAGAAAATTAGAACATAATAGAAAAAAACATGAAAATATGAAATAGACCCAACATCTTGAATCAAATAATAAGTATTTTGTCATTGCTTTTTTTTTTTTTTTTTTTTTTAGATTATTTGAAAAACTCTAAGAACAATGAAAAAACAATCTAAAAGTAAAACCAAGCCGTCCCCCCTAGGCTCTCAAAATAGGATAATATCCAAAACTCCTAACGTAAGGAAATTGCTCATTTTTTTTTTTGCATAAAATTGGGGAATAAATAAAAGAATTCCCGATTTACATCCACCTTCTAAGGCTTTTGTGGGCGGCGTCTTTTTTTTTTTTTTTTTCCTTTTTTAAATTATTTTCTCTATGTCTCATTATGATGCATGAGTAAATAGAGGGGAAATCCAAATATTTTCTCATAAAAATTATATTATTTATTGCCTAAAATAGATCAAATAACTATAACTTGGTATAGGTTAGCAACATGTTAATAGAGCCATCAAAAGCGAACTTCCAAAATAGAGAAAAAAAGTCACAAAAAGATCTAAACTATGCCAATTACAACACATTTACCTTAAATTTTAACCGTGAGATAAAAAATCTCAAAATTTATACTCGTATGACATAATTACCTTAGATTATTTTTTTTATAAAGCTACAAACTCCAACCTTATGCTTATGCAACATATTTAATCTCAAAGTTTATAGTTTTTTATGTCATAGAATTTTTTGATATAAATGTATCCGGTGCAAATGAAAAAAAAAAGAGGCAAATATGACTTAGAGTTTTCAGTGATTTTTGCTCTCTAAAATATTGAATTGTTCCGAGCAGGCCAGCATCAGGGACAACGCCCGGTCAGCGGCGGCTAGCCTAGTGCTGCTCGGGAACGAGACCGAGATGCCAGAGGCAGATGAGCGAGGCTTTTGGACAAGCGGAGGCGGAGTCGGAGGCGGAGAGAGGTGGGATGCGCAGAGAAGAAACAGAGGAAGGCTCTGAGCATTCTTGGTTATTTTACAAGGAGAGAGAGAACCCGCCCATTCAAGTGAGGAGAGAGAAAAATTTTGAGCGGGAGGAATCGCTAACCGTCCTTTCTTCTGCCCAAGCCAGCCGAAAACGAGCCATTTTCTCATTTTCGAGGGGTCCAGCTCAGGACAGGTGTCGGTATGTGAGTGGTTTGTGTGCGCCATGTCAGTGGATGACGTAGCGTGCACAAATCACTGAATATTTTCTCGTAGCCTGATGGAGTGGGACCACACCAGCACATGTCGCGTTTTTGTTGCTTTCTTATTTTCCATGTTGGAGCGTGAAACATATACAGCATTTTCTTCATGTCTGGTCCCAGTGGGACCACCAGGACAATATTGAATTGACAGATTTTATTTTTAATATTATCATGATATTGACAAGTGGGACCACCAGGACAATGGTTGATAGCAATAGGGTTACCCTAACGTTATCAAGTCTCAATCAACTATTGTCTAAATCATGGATAATAATTGATGGACAATAGTCGATTGAGATTTAGACAATGGTTGATTAGACTTGATAACAACAGCGCTAATGGCTTGACAGCGCTAGTGGCTTGATAACGCTGTCGTTATCAAGCCATTAGTGCTGTCGTTATCAAGTTTTAATCAACCATTGTGATCTTACCAAGTTTCCCATGAGCCTTTTCTTCTTCGCCTCTTCCACCTCTTCTTCTACGTCTTCTTGGGAGAGGTGATCTGGTGATATTCGATGTAAAGGAAAGAAGAGATCTCTTCTTCTCAAGAAAGGATTTCGGATTCCGTGAGAAAACTCGCGGGGGCTGGTCACCCTCTCATTTTCCATTTCCAGTATAAAAGAAAAAGAAACAAGGGTTCTTTCTCTCTCAAGGTTCCTGTATGTGATCGGCAAAGGGAGAGCCTCGGGTTATGCGTGCCTCGCACCGTCTCTTGCCAAGCGCCGCGCACTGCCCGGCATCAATACTTTAGTCAATGGGCACTTCATCCTGAGCCATTCTTTCGGCAACGGCAAGGCCTTTTTCAGAGGTTCCCAGCGGCGGCTTCTCAGAGGTAAATCCGCTCGGAGAAGAAGGGGGTTATGGGCGCGTAAACCGCGGAGTCCTTACCACCGGGAAAGAAGAGGTGGTAGCAGCGAAGCGACTGAAGGTGGGGGAGCGGACAGGGAGAGCGTGAGTTCCTGACTGGGGTTGAAATAATGAAGCCGAGTTCATCACCAGTATGCCGTGTCTTTGGTTTGGATACTTCACGCACGAGTTGGTGCCTAACAACACCTTGGACTTCCACATACATGGTGAGCATGTTGGCCTCCCTCTGCCTTTGGCAACCCCTTTGCCATACTGTTTCTCTGCCTCCGTTCGGCAACCACTTTGCCGGAAGCCACTTTTTGGGGTTCTAATGTTTAGCGTTTAGTTGGAAACCAGCGGTTTGGAAAAGATTTTCCGAAAAAATAATAGCTTTAAAAGTTTAAATAAATGGAATTTTTTTTTTTCCTTCATTTTCTTATGGAAATAGTTAGGCATAGATTTCTTCAGGCGACGAAAACATTTCGGAAGAATTTTTTCAAATCACCCATTTTTCGTTCCCCGGGATATTTATTTTTATATCTTTAAAGAGAGCTCGAGGCAAATACTATAAGGCACTTAGCCCAACACAGGTTAGCATTTTCTAAGTTAGGTTAGCATATTCTAAGTTCTGGAAATGCACTCGCTGCTATGCCAGATCCAGCTATGGCCCTAAGGTTGTCCGACCCCGCCACCGGTGAGAGAGGACGAGAACAGCGCCGACATTGATGACAGCGGTGCCAAGCGGCAGTGGCTGGCTGTTGGTATTTGCATGGCGAGAGAGATTGGGGATTGTGAAACTTGGAATTTCCTTCGATGTGTCTGCTTAGATAACCTCTGTGGTCAACGAGTTAAAGTGGTTGGCCTTTGAATATATGGGGTACCCTTAGTTATGATCTACTCAGCGAAAGTAAATAAAAGATGCCGATTTACCTCTGAATGGGAAGGATCTAAATCTCAATCCATATTGTTTATGTTCATTATTTCTTTTTTTAAATTACGTCTATGTAGAACGTATATAGAGCCCCGCCCTGCCAAAATGAAAGATCTAGACGGTTGCATCTTTGCACGACGATCTCCCATCACAGCCTCCGGATCCTAAGTTGGGGGGAAGGGTTTTGCTGCTTGGTTGAGGTGATAGACTGAACACGGGTTAACTTATAGGTAGATATGATTGGATACATATCTGACGTCGACATTGTTAATCAGCGAACATCTTATATAGGTGGACGAGTGAAAATGCATAAGGAGTAACGAGATTCCTGTATTCGCACGTTACCCTTGTCCCATTGGTCAGAGCCTTCACCTTTTTCCTCCCTCTCTTTTTTTCAGGAGCTGTTTTTCTTTCGTTCTCAGGACCCGAAGGACTAGCACATGCTTATGAGGATTGTAAGTTTAGAATTTACTTTTGCCTTTCGTCTTTTATTGAATCAATAATTGACTACAACTGTGAATCCTAGAGCTTTCCTCTTGTATTATACATGAGAAACGTTCCCAGTGCAGGTCATCCTAATATCAAGGGAGCTAATTTACTTGTGGCTTCGAATTCGAGTCCAAGGTAAAAACAAACATATTTGATAAATACTTAAAAAGAGTCCACCTTGATGTTTTGGATCTCAATTGGTTAACTCTAAGAGCGATTATCGCATTCATGCATTTGAAAGTATAATGAATATACCATATTTTTTTTTTGAACAAATCTTCATGCTTTGACTTGAGATATTTGGCTTATAACAGATTCGAGCCTTGTATCTTCGGGAGCTCAAAGCACGTAGCTAACCAACCACACACGAGGGATAAAGTATCGAGTTCGACTGCTTTATAGAATGGGGAAAAAGAAAAAGCCTAGCGGTAAGTTTTGTCAATTAGAACATTAACGACGGGCTTCTGGAATCTTGTAATTGAGATAGGAAGGGATGGTATAATAATCTATAATATTTTTGAAGCATAGCTATCAAAGACTATTTCATGGCAATATGGACACATTTTAGTATGCAACATCCCGAGGGTTGACTCTTCCTCTGGAGAATGTATAGGATTTGGCGCTAAACACTAGAGTTGAAGTGAGGCATGCTATCGACTTATGTGTCGAGCTTACAGAGTAGGTTCACTTTCAGATGTTTCCCACTAGCTGGAAAAACAGAAAAAAAAAAAAAAAAAAAAAGTGACCGAATGCTCGAGCTTTATCTGTAATGGTTGCATCTTTGTCAAACTAATACTAAAATATCCCAGAATTGTCGATTAAGAGAGATTACGGACCACCTAATCATTGTAATCTTTGATAACTTAGAACCCAAATTAATTGAACTTTCGCTGGGTACTTTTCGCTGATCTTTATTTAATTCTGTCGTGAGCATATTAGTGTCTACATGAGCATATTGCTCTCTCCCGCTGATTATATCTTTCAACTCTCTCACGCACTCTCTCTCTCTCTCTTTGTGAGTATCTGTTTCCCCGTTTCAGCCAAATTTTTTTTTTTTTCTCGACAGCAATGTCAACTCCACTTCCGGTCTCCTCGCTGTCTTCACCGGCAGGGACCAACACCACTGTGCCGCCTCTGGCCGCCACCACCACCTCGGCATTTCCTCTACCGTCAGCTTCTTCCGGGTCCCCTCCGCGCACCATATCGGCAGAGGCGGTCGTGGTGCGGGTGGGGGTGGCGGTCGTGGTGGGGGTGGGCTTGCTGTTAATACGTTTCAAGAAAAAGGGATGGTGGCTTTGCTCCACATCCTCTAGCAATGATCTCGGTGTCAGCGGGCACCATTTCCCTTTTGACGCTTTAGAGAAGTCGACTAATGGCTTCTCAGGGGCAAATCTACTTGGAGAAGGTAGCTTTGGGCACGTGTACCGCGGAGTCCTTTCCACCGGAAAAGATGTAGCAGTGAAGCGACTGAAGGTGGGGAGCGTCCAGGGAGAACGTGAGTTTCTGACTGAGGTTGAAATAATAAGCCGAGTCCATCACAAGCATGTCGTGTCTTTGGTTGGATACTGCACAACCGGGTCCGAGCGCATCCTCGTGTACGAGTTGGTGCCTAACAAAACCTTGGAGTTCCACTTACATGGTGAGTTTGGATTTTCAGTACCAATTCACGCCACGATCTTACATACTGCCCCCTCTTTCTTATCAGTCTTAGCACTGAGGGTCATGTGAAAAGAGAAAAGGACAACTAATCAGAATAGGGGTGACATGGATCTAGAATAGAACTAGGAATCGAACCGGATGGGCTACAGTAACCGGTCCAGGTCCTGATTTTTCAGTTACCATTTGATTTTCGGCTAAAAAAAGAAAGTGAAATCGGTACTATGTGGCTCAATTCTCCAGTAAGAGTCAATCAAATCAGGAATTGATGAAGTTTTATGATTTATGTTTTATGTTATTTGTTTTGAACTTTTTATCATTTATTTTATTTTACGTGTTCGTCTTTTTTTTTTTTTTTTGGTAACACAGGGAACCCCGTAAGTCGACAGCCGGTGAGCAAAACAGGGGAGCGACTCCAAGACCCACGACCACAGTACTTCAGGTAAAAATCCCTAACGACGCTTCTGGGATTCGAACTTCTCCTCTTTATGAGGGAGAGAAAGCCCAAGCCAGCTGCGCCGCTGAGGGCGGTGGTACGTGTTCATCTTTTATAGATCATCATTATTGCAAATGGAGATCAATGGAGATTTCTGTTGTTGCGTTTACTTTCATTTTGTTTAACTAAAAATAAAACAATAGAAAAGGAAGAACCAAATGAAAAAAAAAAACCAGTTGCCGGGTATTAGAGGTGATTGGTTCCTAGTTCAGGTATTAGGGGGTGATTGGTTCCTAGTCCAGTCTGATTCCACCTAGGAACCAAGAATCGAACCGGTTCCCAATTTTTGGGACTAAGGAACCAACCAGACCATTAAATTTTTTTTAAAAAAAAAAACTATAACTTTTCTATAGTTATTATTTTAGAGTTTATTGCTTACTTAAAAAACATATATATGTATTTAAAAAAAAAAAAAAAGAATTGGTCTGGTTCTTGGTTCCCTTTGGAATCGGGAACTAGACCGAAAATCACCGGTTTTGTTTTTATGGAACCAAAAAGCGGGTGATGCCCCGGGAGCTAGACCAAACCGACTGGTCCGGTCTAGGTGGTTCCCGGTTCAGTCGATCCAATATGCTCACCCCTAGCCGGGTAGACTTGAATTGATCGACTGGGTAGGTTTCAGGGCAGCAAGGTAGGATTTAGGTTCCAAAAATCAAGGAGCTGGTTCTGACTTAATGGGTTCCAGGTGAACCTAGATGGGACCTGGATGCCCTAAATCAGAGAACTTGGCGCTTTGTGCGTTTAATGGAAAGGATTCTGATGGAAAGTGACCGTTGCAGGAGAGGAACAACCGACCCTTAATTGGCCAAGTAGACTGAAAATAGCTTTGGGGGCTGCCGAAGGACTAGCATATCTTCATGAGGGTTGTAAGTTTCAGATGTACTTTTGCCTTTCATCTTTATTGAATCAATAGTTAATTAAGACTGTGAATCAGAGCTCTTGTATATGTGGGAAACATTCCTTGTGCAGGTGATCCTATCATCATACATCGGGATATCAAGGCAGCTAACATACTTGTGGACCTTGAATTCAAGGCAAAGGTATAAGCAAACTTTTTAGATGAAATTAAAAGTCGGCATTGATATTTCCGACTTCAGTTGGTTAACTGTTAGAGCAAGTAGATTGCACCCCCTCTGAATTCTGAATGCTTTTCTCTCTCAGATTGCGGATTTTGGACTTGCAAAATTTACTCCTGATGCAAATAGTCATGTGTCTACCAATGTGAAGGGCACCATTGGGTAAGATTTGCTCCATTAGTATTTTGATTTGGAGGACTGAAATGTGAGCTTGTTATTAATCTGTCTTAGATGTTTCCAAGGGTTTGTAAAATGAGCCATTGCTCCCTCGTTCCTTGTGCTTCATTTGTTGAAGCACAGCCTTTTAGGTACTTCTTTTGCTTGACTAGTCCAAATATGTCTCTGCTCAAATATGTTGAAGCACAGTCTATGTTCTTCTTTGGAGGTACCTCGATCCAGAATACCTTTCGAGTGGGAATTCAACAGAAAAATCGGACGTTTTCTCTTTCGGGGTCGTGCTCTTGGAGTTGATTACTGGTCGCAGGGCTATGAATATGGGCGTTAGTCTGGTTAATTCGGTAAGTCGTGCAATTCTTGTGTTCACAATAATAGCCCAAGCTACCTATTACTCCCTCATTTTTTTCTTGGGTCCTGGGGGATTCGAATTTATAAGTGGTTTTTTTAATCATCCAAGTGCAATATTGGGATAGAGTCATTGTTGTGTTCATTACAGGTGAGGCCTCAGCTCACACGATATCTGGAAGATGGAAAATTCGACTCTCTTGTTGATCCTGGGCTGCGGAATTACGACCGTGTTGAGATGGCTCGTATGGTCCGATGCGCTGCTGCTTGTGTGCTTCCTTCGGGGGAGTGTCGACCGAAGATGAATAAGGTAACATATTTAGTACCTGGAGCTTAATCTTTCTTTAATAGATTTATGCCACTTGCTACATTCATGACTAAAGACGTTCTTTTTGTTCACTGACTCTATGTCTAGCCCATTTAAGATATGTGAGGTTACTGGAAATAGGAATTGTGACAGTCAGCTTTTAAAAAAATTGAGCAGATTGTTCGAGCCCTCGAAGGAGATCTGCCTCTTTCTGACCTTAATGGTGGGATGAAACGTGGACCGGGAAACCGCCAAACCCGTGGGTGGGGAATGCTCAGACTGGGTTACCCGCCAAGGCCTCGAAAAGTCCAAAAAGATGCCAAGAACACGGCAGCAGCCTGGCTCAAGCAGCGCGGGCCCTAGCCGCCCTATAGCCCAAGGATCTGGAGATGGGAAGGATGTAGAGAGACAGTCAAGGTTTCGGCGGAGGCTCTTGAACCTCCTTGTTTATACACTTCACCGTGGATATTTTCAAGCATTTACGTCGAGAATTTGGTTATTTAGGATTTAAGTTTATTTTGGAATATTTTTGTGCCCTGACCTCGTCGAAGTTGAGAATTTGGTTATTTGGGATTTAAGTTTTAATTTGGAGTACTTTCGTGCCCCAACATTGTCGAAATCGTAGTTGATCAATGCACTTGACTTCTTTGGTCGTATGCTGAACTTAGACGTTGATGTTCATTCATTTTGTGAGGGCGACTGCATGTGAAGGTTTCTTGGAAGTCAAGAATAAACATCAAGAGCGTTTAACAAGATATTATCTTTTGAAGTTTAGTTAAATTGAAGGGTGATAATATTCTTTGATGATTAGGAGGGTCTGGACGGTATATATGAAGGATCTCTGGTCAATTCGTTGCCAACCTTATTAGGAATCATTGCAAGCCTTATTTGGTAATTAAATAGCCAAATCTGCCTCTTTCTGGCATTTTCAGAATTAGCCTCCCTATTGAATTAGATAGGGTCAAGAAGGCATGTCACCTTCGTTCTCTCTTCGGACGTTCGGACGGGGGAATTCTTTCTCATCGTAATAGTATTTTGAGAAGAACATAAGTTTCATTACCTACTCTCCCGAATAATATAAATCTCCACCCTCACTCGATATAATCAATATACAGAAAAGATGGGTCTAAGGTAATATGCATCAAGAAATAAAGCACATTTGAATTAAAGATCCCGAAATACTTTCACTTCGTATATGTCGAATGATGGTCGCTTCGAATTTAGAGGTGTCCACCCCAAAAAATGTTATAAAAATCATGTAATTTCTTTTAGCTCGCATTTACTTTACATTCTCATTGTGTCCTTCAATGTGCCTCTTCTTTGTGGCCCTACTTCCACTGAACGGTGAATAATGTAAAATTTGGGTTAGGGGTGGCAAATTCCTTAGAATTTTTAAGGCAAAGGGCAATTAGCGAAGTAACTCAATCACAATGTTATTATTGATAGGTGATGACTCAATCGATGAGAATAAATTTGGTGAGAACTAGAAATGTCAATTAATCAACGACTTGAAGGGAATCAACAATTCGCTAGTAGAGTTATCATTAGATACATGTTATCGACAAGAAATCTTCACCAATTGATAGGGTCCTTGACACCAACATGGAACCGCCATGTGGTGGAGTCAATGTTTGTAGATTTGTAACTTTTTATGGATAGCCATTATTGGATGATAGAAGACAGCGCATATAATGTAACTTCTTGAGCCGCAAATAGTTTTAATAAATTATTTGTTCATTCAAATTCAAGAATCGATCGTGGGTTACATCTGCTCACATTGCATTCTTTTAGAACCCCTCATAATCAGTTGAAGAGCTCCATGTTCTCCACAATTTGCTTGGTCCCTTTTTACTTTGGCTCTTTGCTATAAAGCTGCTAATTTGGAACCTTCTTTTATCATCATCATTATCATCATTATTTGATACGGGGACATGCAAAAATAATGAATACGTTTCCTAGTTACAAAATAAAGGTGCCTTTTGTTTTATTAATTGTGAAAAAAATCATTTGCCCCTAAATTTTAATTAATTCGGCCTTGCGACATTGACTAATGAACCATTCCCAGGAGGAGAAGTTCGACTTCTAAAGAAGCTACCTGACTTCATTTGATTGTTGAATACGCTAGGACCTAGGTATGTCGTTGAAGTAGTCCTCTCAAGATGCTTGGAAATAAAATAGAGGGCATTCTTGTCTCTTAATAATTACTGTAGTAGAACTACCTAGAAAAAAAATATATATATATATATATCATTAAAGAATTTCAATAGCCTTTTTTTTTTTTTTTTTTTTAAAAGGATAAATGGATTTTTGCTTTTCGCCTTCTCTTGGTTCTTATGATCAAAGCCTTCCTCCTTGCAAACGCACACATGCAAATGTCATGCTCGACTGCTTCATTAATTTGTTGATCGAAATCTTAGCATCTTGTAAATGAGAAAAAATATGATTGTATGATATTTCCTACTAACTGTAAATTCATAAAATGTTTGGAGCTTAACTACCTAAAAGATTCCATTTCATAGCAAGGTAAACACAATTTGATATGTAACATACATATAAAAATAAAAGATTACAACCTTTTTCAACATGCCCGCCAAAAGTACAGTAATATTTTCCTTTGATCGAAATTTTTTATACACTTTGCTATAGCATTTCAAATTGTTAACACATGACACAAAAGGGAACAACTTATCCAAACTGCAAATTTATCGTGAAGTAGTGTATTTTGATATGCAAATATAGGGTAACACAATAAACATGAGTTGATTTGAGATAAATTATTTGAGTCTTGTTAATCACTTATTGACACCTGAATCTTTACTGATAATTGGATATGTATTTAATTTTTTAATAAATAATATAGAATAGAGTATAAAAAGAAGAATAATGATGAATGAAAGATCCACCTATGGAGTCCGGCCACATTCGTTCCGCTTGGGCTTAACGCAGTCCAGCCCCATCACCTCAAATTCACAAATACAGCACTCAATTGCTTTAGCTCCGGATTTCGGTTACAGGGACTGTAGTTATGGAGTCAATCTTCTCTCCAGCAAGCACAACCTCCATAGACGAAGCTCTTTTCGCTTTGCTGCCACCAGTCTCAAGCTCGATTGCAGGAATCGATCCACAACTCGCTCTCGTCGCCCCACCAAAACCAATAGGATCCCCATCGACCAAGTTGAAATTTGCTCATCCTGACATGTTTAATAATGGAATCGTCACCTACTGTCTCCTTTCTCCTACAGACGTCGTATGAAAAACCGAAGCTGAAGGGGAGAATAACGCTTGTCCTGTCACGAACTGGATAGTGAGTGGCAAGCACGATGGGCAGACTTACTGGACCAAAAGAAACGATCAATCTCGTTCACGGCAATGGACTCGGCGATGATCCAGTAAGACAACACATAAGAAGGCAGCAAAACAGAGCAGAGATCACGAGGCAAAATCTAGAATGAATCTAAAATTTAATGCTAGAGTTCAATCAGGAAGAAACAACCTGGTTTGTGCTATGGCAATTCATGGTGACGGGACAAAGACCAACTGTTACTCAGCGACACTCCAGCGAAGTCTCGATGGATTTGGCACAGTGACGGTGTCCGTGAGGCGACCAGCACGTTGCGCTTCGGCGATAGCGATGGCTCAGACGAGGATTGAACAAAGGTGGTGAGTAGGAAATGATTAACATCTTCGAGGGGGTAAGCAAACGCCAGCAGAAGTTATGAATGCCGCCGTAGCTCTAATGTAATGTGGTTATAGACGAACTGAGAATCCATCATCTTCTCTTGAACTGTGTACAATTAGCGAACCGGACTACTAAACCCCTTCAGGGACATCGCCACATAACATGCTCTCTTGCAAGGCAACGCCTTGCAAACTCATCAAACCTTTGAGCTCGAGTGGCAATGAAACTATTGCTTCTCAAATTCAAAGCTTCTAGTCCCCATGAGATTACTGATACTTGCAGGAGCTGAACTCGAGAGCGTATTCCCATGCCTCCGAATTCGTCTGCGGATTAAGAAACCTTCCAAGTAGCTCCATTCCCTTCGAGATCAAGCATTTGCCAAGAACTACAGTTTCGGATCTCAGGAGAAATGGCTCCCACTAAAAGAGTCATTCCTCGAGGTTTGATGAGCTCGGGACAATCATGAGGTACCGATTCGTCGCGATGTGGAACTGCACGTTGCTGATGGAGCTTTGCGCGCAGATAAGAATCGAGCACATTGTTTTTGTGAAATTAGAGCAATTGTTCCAAAAGTGAAATGGATCGTTCTGTTGAGCTATAAATTGGATTGCCTGAATAATCTCTTTTTCCTTTTATTGCCAAAAATAAAAATAAGATACAATAAAAAAAGATGGTAAAATCAGCCGAAAAAATTAGAAAAATTATCTAAAAAGTCCTAGACTTATTACACTTTTTTCCCAATTGAATTCATCTAGTCAATTTAGACTGGAAATCACTAACATGAACGCCGGCCGTTCTATATAGGATGGTCAACGCCGATGGAGACAAATTTTTAATATTTTAATATTTGTTAAATTTTTTTTTTTTTTTTTTTTATTTTCTTCTCTTTCCTTCTTTTTTTTTTTTCCCTTCTCTCCTTTTTTTTCTTCTTTCTTTTTCCCTTTCTCCCTACACCGGACGGCACCACTGGGGCATCAAAAATCGAACCAATAATGAAACCGGCAAACTAACAAAATCCTCTCCATGAACCAAAATCCTATTTCTAATTCTCTCCCGTCTCCTCTTGTCTTGGTCGGCTCAGAGGTGCAACAGTGACAGGGACAACAATAGCAACGGTGACGGGGATGGCAACTGCGATGGGAAAAGCAGCTATGACAGCGGCAAGGACAACGGTTGAACGAGGGACGGAGCTTTCTTGCCACGCTAGCAATGGAACGGTTCGCCACAAAGAGCAGAATGGCCTCCATTGTTGGCGGTGAACACGATCTTGTTATGTGGGAATCCATAATCGATGTGTCATGGGGCACATCAATCAATAATAGATTGTAACATATCACGACAACATGAACTCGGTATAAGTTATTGTGCCGCAAGGATGCTAATTGACATGAAACCCGAAGGGTTAGGAGATGGTTAGACCTTGTTTAACAAGCCTCGTTCCAATTCTATCAAAGCCGAAACTCTCCGTGACATCCTAATAAGACTTGCCTTTGACTAGTTACTACCTGGCTATAGCCAGTTATATGGGCCAACGTTCTTATCCCTTTTCTAGCCCATTTTATCGTAAAACCACCCTAACTTGGGCCTTAAATCACGAAATTGGGCTTGACCACATCTTCTGGTCGATTTTGCTTAATTCATGTAGTCAATGAACCCAACATTGTCCGAAATGCTCTTTCTTTCTCAGTAGCCCATGTGACTTGATTACCCAAATGGGTCTATGTGACTGACGAAGAACAGATCGCCGCTTTGGTTCGTGGAAATGGAGTCATATTATTCGCAAAGCACTTTGGTTTGGTTAGCCACTTTGTGTTTTAGGATTTGAAACGGCAGGATTTGACCTCAAAGAGCAATAGGGGTAACTAACTACTTCTTAACCTGTGAAACAGTTGCTTAATTTTCGAGCTACTAATTAGCAGGCTTTGAGTATATGCTCATGAGATTATGTATTCGAAAGGTCTAAATCACAAGGCAAGGGAGAGGACCACATGCACATAAGATTTACAGCAAACACCATAAAAGCATAAAAGTCCGTGCAATGGATTAAAAACAACATAGAAAGAAGAGAATGGGTTCAATATTGGGCATTTAGAACCATAAAAGATTGTGTGATCGATTAAAAGCGTATTGTTAGCAACGCTAATCAATAACTCGTGAAATAATACTTATGTAGGTGCAATTGGCATTATTTCTCCGCACGTCATTGTAAACACAATGCATTGAGCATGCGATGAAGTGAAACACCATGGTGATAAAACCTTATGATGCATTTATTACGCGGAAAACTCAATAATAAATGAAAATGATTTTTGGAAATATAGTTAGTTTTCCTTTGTTTAGTAATATATGATCGAAAACTAATTTCTGGGTCTAGTAGGAAAATGATTTCAACATCATGACTTTATCTCAATTAAAAAGAAAAAATTTGATTCTTATTATTTATTATTTTCTTTTTTAAAATCAAATTTTTATTTATTTTTTCCCTTTTCTTTTTCTTGTCTTTCCTTTTTTTTTTTTTCTCCTGTCCTCTATTGCCACTGATTGATGATTGCCACAGACTAGCTCGAGCTCAACGACCTCGACAAAGCCGAAGCTTACTTGGATCTCGTGAGCTACAACCTCACTAAGATTGGGGAAGTTGCAAGCTCAACAACCTCAGCTAAGCCCAAACTTGCCTAAATCTAGTGAGCCCTAATCTCACCTAAATCTGATAAGTCCCGAGCTTGCTGGCATCAGCAAAGCCTAAGCTGGCTTAAATTGGCAAGTTGTGAGCTTGTTAGGATCGAGCAAGCCACGAGCTCAATGGTCTCGATTTAGCCCAAGCTCCCTTGGATCTAGTGAGCCTCAAGCTCGCCGGCCCACAGTCATAGCCGGTCGCCAAGGCATGTAGCCAGCAGAGGAAGAAGGAGAAAGAAGAGAGAAAAGAAGAAAAGAAATAAGAAATACAAATAATAATTCGAAATTTTAAAAATAATAAATAATAATTAAAATTCGAATTAAAAAAAATATTTTTATAAGAATAAATGATTCATTACCCAAGAACCCTAAGACTAAGAAAATGTTTTGAAAAATGTCTTCTTTTTTTTTTTTCGAAATGAGAAATCATCTTCCTAAATTTAAGTTTTGACAAAAATGTTTTCCATTGACTTATTTTCCGAAACAAACCAAGTACCAAAAAATAAGAAAAATGTTTTCCATGAAACAAATGGAACTTTGCATTTGTTTCACGGATTTTTCGGCATTTAGTTCGTTTAGGAAAATGAGTTAATGAAAAATATTTTTTCTGGTCATTGAAAAATGATTTCTTACCAAAACTTAAATTTAGGAAAACAATTTCCCCTTTAAAAATCGAAAAACATTTTCCAAGATATTTTCAGTCCATGGTTAGTGAAAAGGTTATTCTTATAAAATAATTTTCCTAAAAAAAATCAAATTTTTAATAATTTTGAATTATTTTTTTTTTTTTTTCTTTTTCTCTTTTCTTTCTTTGCCTTGTGGCCTTAAACCTGAGCTCCTCCCCCGCTCTCGTCAGCTTCACTCCCGCCTCTTCCTCTCCGTCAGCGTCCTCTGCTCCTTCATTCTCCTACGGATTTGGCTCCACGCCAGCAACTTCGACGCCAACGCTCTTTGGTACGCTGTCGTCAGCCGCGTCAGGAGGGTCATCGCCCTTCGGAATGGCTCAGCCTACTGCGAGCTTTGGTCCGTCGCCATCCGCGTCAAGTTCCCCTTCACCCTGTTTGCCTTGTCGGGGAGCTCTGTTGCTTCTCTGTATAGTATGCCTGCGCCTACGCCTCGGACGCTGTCGAGGCTCTTCGGCCCATGCCTGTGCTTCGAGCTCAGCTGAGCTTCAACAGACGGAGTCGACGCAGAGGGAGGCGAGGTCGTTGAAGATGACGGCAGTGGCGGTGGACAGGAGGAAGGAGCGATGGGTGAGGTAGAGAGGCGGGTGGGAGAGAAGGAATAAAAGGAAAAAGAAAAAGGAAAAGAAAAATAAAATAATCATTTATTTAAAAATTTGATTTTTTTTTTTTTTTGGTCTGGGATAAATTAATTTCCAATGAGATCCAACCTTTAAAAACGTTTTCAATCATATATCATCAAATAAAAAAAAATAATCGTATTTTTAGAAAATATTTTTCAAAAAATTATATTTTTTATTATTGAGTTTTGTACAATCTTATTTTCCTCTTCTTTTTGCGGGTCATTTTCATATTTCAGATAATTAGGAGGGCGGCGCAGTAAATATGGAGGGTGTTCGGTCAATTCCTCGCCACCTTATTAAGAAATCATTGCCAGCTTTTATTTGGGAATGAAATATTAAATCCGAACTTCCCATGATCTTAGTACATCTTCCTTTTTTTTTTTTTTTTTTTTTTTTTGGTTACTTCTACAATTAGCCTTCTAAATTGATACGTGTTTTTGGAAAAAAAAACTCAAATCAGTATCCTCACAACACACTTATCTTAAATTAAAATTTTCTTATGAAAAAAATGACATGAAAATCGATTGGAGGCGAGGGTTTTTTTTTTTTTTTTTTTTTGCCTTTGAGGCGAAGAGGGAGTGTGAGAAACATTTAGGAAAATTATTATGTTTCTATATCTCTCAAGATTATGTGAATATCATCTATGACTATGCGTATCTTGATTAATATATTATATTATTTAGTCATCTCATTATTATAATATATGAAATTATATAGAAAATTCACCAATTCTCTTTTCTACGTGATGATCAACTTGGTATCAGAGCCTCCTAGTGTACCAAATGTGAGTGAACCCAGTGCACCTCAAAAATTTCCCAATCTTTTTGCTTTATCTTTGCACCTCTAGTAAAATAAATCTATCCCTGCCACTCAACAATGTTCACCCAAGTGCATTATTTCGTCATACCTCCGATTCTCAATGTTTTGTGTGTTGTTTCAATAAGCCACACCATCACTAGACTCACTGCTCTCAAACCAGCTAGATCTGAAAATTTCTCCTTCACCGTTCTCAAACCAACTAAATCTAAATATTTTGCCTTCAACACAATTCCTAAACGCCACCTCATCTGCCACGTCTCAACGGTTGGACATTGTTTAGACTTGAGTTGACATCTTCAATAAATCTCAAGTTTGCGGGGGATTTTGAGATTTTAGAAATATTTATAAAGATTCTAACATTTTTTGTATCTTTCAAGATTGTGTAAATATAATGTTTGATTGTACATTATCTTATTTAGTCATCTCATAAAGCTTATATATAGACTAACATAACATACATCATGAGATATCGAACAATATAAAAAAATTCATCAATTCTCTTTTCTACTTTATATTTAATTCGGAGTAGTAGTGGTTTTTTTTATCGCAAGGTCGACGGCTTCTAGATTGTCGCCACCCCATGAACCCTAATTTTCAACACTCCCCAATTGAGGAGGTGAAAGAATGGACGGGAATAACACAAAAGATGAGAAAAAATTGAGCCAATACCAAAAAAAAACTCAAACTGGTATATCTATGACAGATTTATTTCAAATTAATTTTTTTACCATCAAAAATTCAAAACTGGTGCACTTGTGATAAATTTACCCTATGCTAGTTTCTGTATATTATGACATATTGAACTATATAAAAAAAATCATCAATTCTCTTTTCTACTTTATATTCAATTCGGAGTAGTAGTGGATTTTTCAATTGCGAGGGTGACAACTTCTATATTGTTGCCACCAGATGAACCCTCATTTTCAACACTCCCAATTGAGGAGGCGAAAGAATGGATGGGAATAATACAAAAAATGAGAGAAAAAAAAAAGGGTTAATACCCCAAAGAAACCCCAAATTAGTACATCTGTGACAAATTTATCCAAAATTAATTTTTTGACGGTCAAAAATTCAAAACTAATACGCTTTTTACAAATTTACACTAAATTGATGCATTTGTGACAAAATTTACCCTATACTAATTTTCGTTAAATTTTATTGTCAAGTTACTAAGTTCGACAATATGTGATAATTGATTGATGTACATGTTTAAGGTTTTACTCTCCGTTTACAATAGTAGTACTAGTTTTATGATTTTTTGTGATGTTAATGTATATTTGTCATAAATATATCAGCTTGGAGTTTTTAGCTGTCAATAAATTAATTTACAATAAATTTGTCATAAGTGTATCGGTTTAGAGTATATTTAGGATAAATTTGTCACGAGTATACCGGTTTAAAGTTTTTCGTGATAAAAAATTAGTTTATGATAAAATTATCAAATGTGTAAAAATTTGGAGTTTTTCGGATGTTAATGCAAAAAATCTAATATTTTGAGAGTGTAGGACGCGTAAAACCGGATAATGACGCGTGGGGCTCCTTGTCGCTTTGTGGATTGCCACCAGCCACCATCGATTGTCTCCATTTTTGGGCATCACTGATCTTCCATTCAAAAGCCCCACTTTGCGTTTCGCTTCCATCCTCTCAAATATCAAAATTATTTTTCCTTTTGCTTTTTGGTTTTTTCCGAGGCTTACTTTGCTAAAAGGCAAAACATTTACAGCTGGATGGAGCTAATCTGGATCTCCTTTTTTATTATTGTCTTTTTGCTCTTTTTCTTCAGTCAAAACGGCGAATGTCACGCCACTAATTATGCGAGAGAGAGAGAGAGAGAGAGAGAGAAATAATAGCGAGGCTATGTGCAACGACGAAACGTGTAGGCAGATCAAATATTCTAGAGTGACCTTTTTTATTATTACTCTTATTTTTCTTTTAGAGTTAATATCATAAAAAATCTTAAACTGACACGCATGTAATAAATCTATCATAACATAATTTTTCGACCACGAAAAATCTTAAATTACTTGTGACAAATTTACCCTAAATTATGAAAAAATTAGACCAATTATTATCACCAACCTCTCAATCAAATGACAAATTTCCCACATTGGAACTTTTTATTCTCCAGTATGTGTACTCCAAGACTAGTTGGAAATTCATCCTAAGGACAGATACAAAAACTAAATAGGTGCACTTGTCATAAATTTATGCAAAACTAATTTTTTTACTACAAAAAATCTAAAATTAGTACAATTGTAATAAATTCACTCCAAACTAATGTTTTAACCCCAGAAAATCCAAAACTTGTGTATCCGTAACAAATATACCCTCTATCAATCTATTTAGATTTGCCCACTTACTTTGGCTTGAAGTATTTGGTCCATATAGTTGAGCACTCCACAAATCTCCGAGGTTCGTCTGTCGAGTTTGACTACTAGCTTATTTGAGAGTGATTTTGTGATCAATCAGTATCTATTTTGCACCTCTTCTCTCCCGATTTACAGTTAAATCTAGATTTGGGTGCTCTTTCATCCCAATTTAACTATAGATCCGTGATTTACAAGGTGTTATTTACGCTCTTCCAAACTATTGGTGTCATTGTTATTTCTATATGGTGATGGCAATGGAGACACCAAAATTAAGCATGCACCACCTTTTGGCAAAGCCATAAGTATAAGAGAGGAAATTTCGACGTGTACTCATCATTGATGATTATGCGACTTTTAGTGATGTGGTTGTGTTTTAACATTATGATAGATCCATTTCTGTGGAATGAGCGAGTCTTTATACTAGATGATATCTCTTTTGGGATTGATTTTGTCTGGAAGTTATGTATATCTTTTTTACACAAAATAAAAATTTTCCTTCAGGTTTTTCTTGGATAGAAAAAGAGACCGTTGGGTAAGATTTGCTGCCTTCTTATTTTGAATCAGAGGACAGGGACATGCGCTGGTTATTAATCTGTCTTAGATGTTTCTAAATGTATGTAAAATGAGGCATCGCTCGCTAGTTCACCTCGTGCTTTATTTGTTGAAGCACAGTTTTCTGCGTACTTGACTAGTTCAATTATGTTGAAGCACAGTTCATGTTCTTCCCTGTAGGTATGTTGCTCCAGAATACGCCTCGATTGAGGAACTAACCCCAAATGCAGATACGTTCTCATTTGGGGTCGTCCTCTTGGAGTTGATTACCGGCCGCAGACCTGTGGGTTCGCCACTTAATTCTTCGAATGATAATCTGGCTTCGCGCAATTCTCATGTTCACAATCATAGCCCAGGGCTACCTTACTATAGGATTCCGAACTTGATGTTTTCAGTCGTCGAAATCGCAATATTGAAATAGAATCGTTGTCATGATTTACAGGCGAGGCCTCAACTCACACAAGCTCTGGGAGATGGAAATTTCGACTTTCTTGTCGACCCCTGGCTGCAGGACCATTATAGCCGCAGTGAAATGGCTCGAATGGTGGCCTGCGCTGCTGCTTGCACACGTGAATCCGCGGAGTGTCGACCGAAAATGAGTGTGGTAATATTTCGGCAGCCAGAGCTTGATCTTTCTTTCGTACTTACCCACTTGCTACATCCATGACTGGTGACAGCTATTTCTGTTCGTGGACTCATGTCTAGTTGATTTAAGATCCGTTAGGTTAGATGGAAATAGGAACTTTGATAATCAGCTTTTGAAAAATTGAGCAGGTTGCTCGAGTCCTGGAAGGGCATCAATCTGCCGCTGACCTTGATGATGGGATCGGAGCCGGGCCGAGTAACCTCGACCTCGAGTACGGCGACGGCCATTACGGGGAACCAACAGGTGAATATGGCTTGTATCCATCTGGCTCGAGTAGCGCGGGTCCTAGCGGCCAAACGCCCCGAGATCTGGAGATGGGAAGGATGGTGGCCTTCAATAGTTTCTAAACCTCCTTGTTTTTACTCTTCAACGTAGATGGCAAGATAGGCGCGGGACCTGCCAAAATTAAATGGTGTAATTGTTTGTCCGAGTGGCCCCGTACTTTGCTGTAGTCTATAATAAGTTGTACCATTTGGTAGCATTATCGTACCGACCTTATTCTAATTGAAGTCGATTGACGCTGCCAATGTCTTCCGCCATGAGCTGAACTTGGATGTTGGCGTTCGTTCATTTTGTGCAATGGCAAATTAAATTTAAGACTAGGGGTGATCAAGTCTCGAGTAGATAGGTTCTAGATCTAGACCTTATATCCGATCTTGTTATAATAGGTTCTTCTTTTTGAACTCTGTATTCGCTCTTATTTGCACTGGACTTTATTCTAGAACCACCTTGTTCTTCCAAACCTGGAGGAACTTGTTTTGCAACCGTCTAATATCCTAAATTGTTTGGAATTTTACATTCATATGCGAGAAAATAGCATAATCCTCTTAATTTATATTGGAACATTAAGCACACGTAATTAATAAGTACATAAACTTTTTTACTAAATGAAATTAAGGATCCATAAGGCTAATTATTATAAATAAACATTACAAGGCAAAGCAAAAATCCAATGCAATGGATGGTGTGATTGTGATTATGAGCTGGCGAGGGAGGGAAGCGAGCCAAGAAGAGGAACGAAGAAGAAGAGGCACCATGCGAGAGGAAAAAATATAATTCTAAAATTAGAAATCGAGAAAAAAAGATAGGATTTTGAACTTTTGGGCTTATAAAACTGATTTTTAAACCAGGTTGGTCAATTTGGTTCTCAAGTAGATATTCACTCAGAACTGATTTCAAAATTTGGGAATTGATTTTCGAACTTATTTTTCGGGTGAGCTCATCTGGTTCCGAAGTAGACTCGATTGAATTACACACTCCTATTTAAGACCAAGTCATGAGTGAGCCATCCTAGCAACCTCAAGTGCCACGTGCCGTGTGATAGGTGCAGGGGACATAGTGGAGCAGTATGACGTCAGAAAGGCTATGATGGAATGAGCAGCCGAATCTAGTGGGTACTTGATGCCAAATTGCCGGAGGTAGGTGTCAGGTTTTCTCGTCCGAAGGGTTGTCTGTACGAAGTAGTCGGAGGGTGAGAGGCGTACGTAGGCCATGTGCAAGATTGGAGCTCCCAATTGCGAAAACGCTCCTAAAGGTGCCTTTTTTTTTTTTTTTGTTTATTTCATGAAAAATGTAACATTTTTGAAAAATATTTTTCTGAAAACCGTTTCAAGAAAACGGTTAATTTTCCTTTATTTAGTGATATGTGATTGAAAATATTTTTTAGTGTTTAGATTGCGTTTGAAAAATGATTGAAGGTGTAGAAGACACCGACAAAGAGGAAGAGGGAGTAAAGCCAACAAGAGCACAGGAAGGGCTAGGGTTGGAGAAGGCGGCAGTGACGAAAGGGAGGGGGCGAAGGGGAAGGAGAGAGGGGAGGAGGAGTTAGGGCTTACGTCCACACGCAAAGAAAGAAAAGATAAAACAAGAAAAAAGAAAGAAGAAAGAAAAGAAAAGATATAATAATAACAAATTCAAAATTTTTAATTAAAAATTATTTTTAATAATAAATATATATTTTTTTTTTAAGCAAGGACTTTAAAACATTTTGGAAAATGTTTTTCGGTTCTTTCAAAAGGAAATCATTTTCCCGAATTTAAGTTTTGGAAGGAAAACATTTTCTTTGTTGGTAGGAAAATATTTTCCGTCGACTCATTTTTCTAAATGAACCAAACGCTAGAAAATGAGGAAACGTTTTCTCGAAAATTGTTTTTCGCAAAACAAACACACCCTAAAAGTCCTTAAATGAATGGGTTGAGAGAGTCGTGACAGGAAATGAAAATGGTCTTGCCACAGGGAATCCAAGTTTATGTTTAGGGCGCCACATTTCATTATGACATGAACTCGATAGACATTATCATATTATGAGAATGCTAATTGACGTGAGACGTGCTACAAAACTAAATATAGAAGGGAAATGCTCTGTCCTTCCCAACATTTCATTTCCCAATTGTTTTGGCTTCCGATTTCATCCCTTTCTAGCCCCCGGCTTTGCAAAACCACACTGCTTTGGGGCTTCCATCGCAAAATAGTAATGAAGAGCTTGAGCACATCCTCTTTCAGAATTTGCTTACTTCGCGTTGTTAATGAAACCCAACATGGTCCCACTGTTTCTTTTTTGCTCGATAGTCCACACGATTATCATCAACTCTAAGGGTGACTTCGGCAAAACTCTGTGAAAAGGCTCCGAATTTTGAGCGGAGGCAATTGGGTAGCTGCTTTGAGTTTAGGATTTGAGCTCAAAGGTGAAACGATAGCTTAATTTTGAGCTATTGATGAAGGATTACCAATTCAAAATGTCTACATCATAAAGGTTGACGAGGAGCACTTGCACATTAGACTCCAACAAACCCTATAATTGATAAAAAGCAATTTCAACACGCCATTTCTCTCTCTTGCGGAAGATAAAGGAGCTTAAAAGTTCATGCAGCATATCACTAGAGGAATTGATCCACAAGAAAACATTGACCCGTTACAGTGTTTATGCATGTATTATTGGCTCTGCTTTTCCGTCCATCACAACACGATGCGCCGAATGTACAATGTGAGGAAAACCCATCGTCCTTGCCAATAATAACATTAAAAGGCATTTTTGGGGAGTGGCTTAGTATCCGTTGGTAACTTGTTAATACAACGGTCAAAAACTAACCTCTATAAATATTGAATTGTTAATTTCATCTGATTAAATATATTAAAATTAATTTTTCCTTTTCCCTTTGACTTTTTTCTGGTGTCCTTTGCTAAAACGCTGAAACATGTACATGCGGTGGATCGGGCTAATCTAGAATCTCCTTTTTATCATTATTATTTTTCGCTTTTCTCCATTCAGTCAAAACAGCGAATGTCGCACCTCCAATTAAGTGAGAGAGTACAATAATAGCATGGCCCAGTGCAATTTTTGTCGTGGAAAAAGAGCGATCGAATAATAAAATAGACAAAATAATCCCTCTCTCTCCTTTTCTTTTGCTCGGTGAAAATATTTCTTTCCTTACCTTATTGGAGTAAAATATAAATTGTATACTAGATTTACGTAATTCGGTAATAGTGACCTATGTCCACATAGAAAATAACAGTGAATTTTACAATAGATTAAGTGATACCATAAAGATTACACACTCGAATCAGTCAAATACTCTTGATATTTTCCAAGCCCTGATTATACTTAACACTCAAGTAGTGTTTAGCCTCATAATTCTTCTTGAAATAATCTTTCAATCTCATAAAAGAATTATACTCAAATCTCAACACAAAATTTAATTGGCTTAAACACTAATTTTTCTTCAATATAATTGCACAGGTAACCTTCACCGCATGAACGACACGAAGATAGCACACACTTCTCAAGCACTCTTTGGGCGTTTCAAGACTTCGTATCAACAATGACGTGCGAGAGCTCCCTCAGTCAGAATCTACATAGGCTGATTCCAACATGGACACGTAAATCCCATTCAAGATTCCAAATTTGGTCAATGATCAGCACTTTCCGTTTTAGATTTTCCTTGGACCGACTTACTTGGATTTCCTTTTCTTGCTTTTCTGAACAAAATTCGGACTTCTTCGAGTCAACAACAATCAAAGTCCAAATATTGACTTTCCTAATTGAGGCACGTTCAATTATCCGAAACTAATATAAGCCACAATTCATACATTTTTATTTCGTGTCAGATTTTGTTCAATAGGCTCAAACTTGAGACATATTATAACAATATCTACCTTGGCTCGATGTTTAAGCCAAGTCAAAATCTCTTCACTAAAATTTCGAACTCTGCCGTTACTCTCCCACAGCTCCAATTGAGCTCAACCGCCACAGATATTTTCCAAGTCCAAGCTACACTTGAACTTCACTAGAATTGAGGACCTCATCAGAAGACCAACTCCACATGCACCTTTAACTACCCCATAAGGATTTTTCGGCACAACCTCATTAACTACAAATAAAGCAAAGCCATTATTGTATCTAAATCTATTGGGAGATTGAATACATACCTCGTCAATATAAGCAACTATAGCAACTATTGTCTCTATATGCTTCACCTTGCTACAAGCACAATCTATGTCGATTACTTTGTTAGTATTCATACTCGTTATCTCAAGAGTTTTTGGTTGCAACTTCACCTCAAGTTAAATACCATTCAGATCCATATGAACATTTCCAATAACACTCATAGTCAGAAGTGTTGAGGACTTGTCAAACATAACTTCTCTATTGATAACAAATTAATTTAATTTTGAGCACCACAATCGATAGCCACGCTCACCTTATGCATAGTCTAGGAATATACACTTTTGTGCCCTCTCGTCGAGTTTATCATCACTAACTTGAATGTAACATGGGAAACTAAATATTCTAGAACAAAACAATCAACAATGTTACCTGACCATGCTTCTTCGGGAGTTTGACATCAAATCATAGTCGACAGGGATCTATTCATCAGGTAATTTGCGATGGTAAGCGCATCTACTGGGAATTTCCTAGCCATACCAGTACTAAAGAGCATTTAATGATCTGTTTCTTATTTGCTTATTAATTTTGCAATATGTTGTGGTTCATTGGCATTAGTGTAGTGTCTCACTTGTTTTTTTTTCATGCAGAATTCATAATAGCTTTAACTAAAAGTCTATGTTACTTTCAATCTGCACATGCTTGAGTTTTACTAGTCTTTTTCTTTTTATTTTGTTAAAGCTCTCAATTGCATGATCCTGACAATAAAATCAAACTTGTACCTAAGCACAAACACCCACGTCTTCCTCAAATAGCCATCAAACTGTTAGCATAAATCTAGCACTCTTCGTTGAAAGAAATCATGACAACTTGCAAACATTCATGTAAATTAACTCTGTAATTTTTGTTGTTTCTTTGACAGTTGTACTGAACTGCACTTTTTGCTATTGATCTATATTACAGCTCCTGCATACATTTAATTAATTAGTAATATAACCATATAATAGATTTCTGTCACTTAAAACTTTTAGGCTTCTCTCGCAATGTGCCACAAATGCATATGCCACAATTCAGACTCTCAAACAGATGTACCCAACGTCTCCGAGCCGAAATCTGTCACCGTCTCACATTGAAATTCATTTAGGTCATGTGCTTGATTCCTTTTATTATCACTAAAGCGCCCCCGAACAATTTTTAGAATTCCACATTCTAAAATATATATATATACCCAGCTAAGTTTAGAGCACTCAAGAAAATCAAGTTCTTCTTCAACTCTGAAATATGCCTCACTCTAGTCACTACTCTCATGATACCATCATGCATTTTGATTTCAACATTATCAACACCCATAATATAGCATTCAACGTTGTTCCCCAACTGCACTCAGGGTGCGTTTGGTTCAGTATTTTGAAAGCCCAATTGAGAAAATGCAAAGTAGTTTAGGTTAAAGGACTTTAAGCAAATACAAAGGCCATTTGGTAAATTATACTTTAAGAAACAACTTTGAGAAAAATGCCGTTTGGTAGAAAACACATTTGAAAAGCCACTTGAGTGATTAATATTGGTTCTTTTTAATTTCATTTTTTTAAAATTGAAAAAAAATTAATGTATGCAACTTTTTAAATATAAATTTTGACAATAATGCTAAAAAAATCAAATATATAAATATTTTTTAAAAAGCCAAAAGATATCTAATTTTTTTAGAATTTATATAAATTTGATTTTTTTGGCGTTATTTTGGCATTTAAAAAAATAATAACGAGGGCAAAATAAGAAATTTGAAGAATAAGTGATGATAGTTTTGGAAAAAAAAAAAATAAGTTTCAAAGCATTTGGCCAAATCTTTGAAAGCTCAAAGCTAATCCCTACTAGCATTGGGCTTTTAACCTTTTTCACTTGAAAGTTATTTCAAAATGGTTGCCAAACGGTCCAGCATTTTCCTCAAGAGGTTTTGGAGGCTAAAAGCCCATTAAGAATGTTGAACTAAATGCACCTTACTATTATCCATGCATTGATAAGTAGTAGACCAATTTTTATTTGATGTAGCACGAAAAGAACAATCAGAATCAATAATCCGTAAGGATGTGTATGATCCGGGTGGATGGTTCCCGGCCTAAAGTTAGAACCGCTTGCTAAGGACCAGTTCTAAAAAATTAGAATTGGAAACCACTAGCTAATTGCGTGGATCCACCAAGGAATCGAACCGCCGGTGCGGTTCATTTCCCGGATGGATCCATTGAATCGGTCTCACCACAAGCTCAACGGTCATTTAAAAATAAAGTGTAGTTATTAGAACTAGCAATCAAAGGAAAATTACTTATGACAACTATGCCAACGTAAGTTGGGCATTTGATATCCAGAGAGAGCCAAGAAGCATTAATACAAAGAACTGGTATATTGTCACTATAAGGTGACAATATAGTAACAATCGGAATAGAATGCATTGCACTTAGCTATAGGCATCTCTTTTCTTCTAACCAGTGCATTAACCTCAATGCCTCAAAATTATCAACCCATGCTTCCAAGTTATGCCACTGTAATGAAGTGAACATAAGAATTGTTGATGTGATTTTTGGGAGAAGGTTAGTAATGTAAATATAAATTGACATTTTCATAATGGTTGAAAGGACAAGTTCTATCGTTAATAGGGCCACAAAAAAAAAAAAAAAAAAAATAGAGAGTAACGGTGCTAGACACATCCCAAGTAGTGCCAAACAATCCTAGATATGGATTCTTGTATGTCCCACAAAGTAACGTCAAGTCTACAATCCATACCAAGGACAAAGAATCTTGTCACATAACTTCTTTCTAGGGAAAGACTAATATTCACTTTTAAGTAACCAACTCAATTCCAACAATTCTTATAAAAACAAAGGAAAGTGAAAGAAACTAGAAGCCACAACAAGTTAACAACTAGAGACCAGAACTTACAACTAGAAATTAGAACATAACGTGGAAAGTTAGAGAAAGTAAAACAACTCATAAGTCAAAAGCCACAACAGCCCAAGTTGATCACATGAGCTCCATACCATCACGACAACACAAGCCCAAAATATCGTATCAAACCAAATTTAAGTGAGTGAAACAAACTCATCAAGTACAGTAAATTGGACAAGTTTACAATGACACAAAATCGCAACAAGATTCACCTAAACGTTTACGACTTATAAAGCTTGTGAATCCTAAGTTTTGAGAGAAATTGAACTCAAACAATTATGGAAAAGCTCACCATATATATTTCTCTCACTTCAACTTGTAAACTCTATGACCCGTTAATTTTTATGTTAACATAATCTATATCTAAAAAAAAAGAAAATATTAACTAAAGTATTCAGTTATTAGATAATAGATATATAAAAGAATTAAAAGATGAAATGATATGGACTTAAACAATTCAAACTTTTCCACATTCTTGATACACTCTTCTATATTAATTAGCTCAAGAATCGCTCTCAACCAATCTTAAGTACAAATCAAAACTTCCACAACTCTAGGAGTCAAAGAACTCAGAGAACCATCAAGCACACTACTAGAAGTACTGAAAGTTGACTCTGAAGCAACGATAGTAACAGGACTAAATAAAATATCTGAGCCATCAAAGATAGGATTTCAAACTTTTGGCTGTCAACACTTGACCACTTCAAAATGTCAAGATCATGAGCATCTTCAAGTTTTGTTTTAAGATATCGATCGAGCTCAGATAAGTTGCCTTTGGACCTTTTCTTCTTTTCATTAAGAAAGTTATCATATGAAGGCTCTTGCACATAGAAATTTAAGTCGCAATTGTCCTCTCCATTTCCCTCATTGCAATAAGGATCGCAGTTATTATCGATACTAGTAGAACTCACCAATTCACCATCTAAATTTTTGTCACTAGAAGTGTGACGAGATTTCTCATACAATTTAAACACACATTCCAAGGCAAACTTCACATTTCCAAACATCTCATCAAGTTTCGCAGCATTATCATAAATGAGTTTACAACAATACCTTACTAGCGAAGACATCAAGACAAACTAAACCCTTATAAATAATCCTTGCACTTTCAATGCAATCTCAAAATGTCTTAGCTCTTAGGTTAGCCATACACTTCGCATGTTTCTAATGATTCACATGGTATCATCAAATGATACAAGTCTTGGATAATGGGAAAACTCCTCACATACTTAACCACGTTTTGAATACATATAATGGAATCACGTATCTCGGCCAAGCCATCCTTCGCAATCAAATTTAATATAGGAGTCATACACCTCATGTGTAAAACTTCACAATCTAAGATCAATAGCCTATCTCTTGATTTATTTATTTTTTCAAATAATCAATAGCCACGTTATTCGAACTAGCATTATCCATAGTGATTATGCACACTTATTTTTTTCTATTCCCCACTCGTATATGCAATTCTCAACCACTTTTCCAATATCCATACCCTTGCAATAGGGTATCACCACAAAATTGATGATTCTTTTGTACAATTTCCAATTTTCATCAATAAAATGTGTAGTAAGACATAGATGGTTCAAATTCTGAATGAAACTCCACGTATTAGTCATGAGTGCAATCCTAAAATTAAGCTTATAAAAAGAGGCCTTCAAACTTCTTTTTTCTTCACAAAAATGCAACTCCATGCAATTCCTAGCCACTGTAAATCACAACATGGACTTGAAGAGAGGTTGTAATTGATTCACATAATCACAAAATCTAATACGTTCGGCGATTGAAAATGATTGTTTATCAATTATAATCATCCGATTAAGCATTTGCCTACATTTCTCCTAATCAAACTTTCATGTCATTAAAACTCTATCACTCTTGGTAGTATTAGTATCTCCTCATTTCATTTGAGTTTCATTTGGTCTTTGTGATGCAAACAATTTTTGCCTTTTATCTATATTGCGAGGATACTTATTTCACTTTTTTAAATGCTTCAACATATTTGAAGTACCATTATTAATATAATATGAATACTTGGCCCCACAATAATTGTAGAACACGTCAACTTTCCCATTTGTGTGAGTTGTTCCTTTCCGAAAATGAAGTCAAGCTACAAATTTTCGCTTACTAGAAGGAGGACATGGACAAGAATCAGATCCCTTATTTGTTTTGGCTGCCTCTTCAAAGTTTTTATTTTTCTCATGTTCTAATGATGTTGATTCCACTATTGGCGTTATCGCATCATAGAATTCCTCCACTTCCATTGACATGTTAATGAATCACCTGCTCGAATCAAGCAACACGTCATCAACAAAGGTCAACTCATGAAAATTTTATACAGCATGGTGCAATTTGTCTGGGAATGAGTTTCTAAGAATGATTTAGGCCATTTCAAACTAAGAGGCTTAAAAGACTTGATACTTTAGAAGTGCTTCTAAAAAGTATCTCGTAAGTACCTTTTCAAGATGTGATTTTAAGGGGCTTTTACTCCTTTAAAATGAAGAAGAAAAAAGCTCCAACTGTAGAAAAGAAAAAAGAATGTCAGCATAAGTTATCGATTCATATTTTCAAGAAAGAAAATGAGTCTCTTGGATAACAAAATCATTTGAGCAACAAACCAAAATTCCTATACATGTTTCATAAGTAGAGACCAACTCAACGAAGGCGACA
This sequence comes from Eucalyptus brandiana, assembly GCA_014182725.1. Taxonomy (NCBI): domain Eukaryota; kingdom Viridiplantae; phylum Streptophyta; class Magnoliopsida; order Myrtales; family Myrtaceae; genus Eucalyptus; species Eucalyptus brandiana. The sequence goes on along the minus strand of CM024670.1, from coordinate 45,452,038 downwards.
AAATCCATTGAAGGAATTTTATATACCAGATGCTTAAGTTCAGCATTAAGAGGTATTTATTTATTTATCTTTTGTGTGCAAAAAGGAGAAAGAAGGAAGAAGGAACACCCATTTATGCCTATAAGGACTCAAGAGACAGAATAAGCTAAGAAATCTTGACTAGGAATAGCCATAGACTAGCTCTTGGGTCAAAAGGGAAGAATTCTGCCAACTTAGTCCGAAAGAAACGCTCATAACCATTACCCTCCTAGCATTATACAACATATGCAGTTATGATGTAACCGACGAGATAAGTAAAAAGCTTAAGCTTGAAGAACTTGCTATCGATAAAAGTTATTACTTTATCATCTAATCTTTCCAAGGCATTGAAATAGAAGAAACCACTCGGCATAGTTTGGCTAACAAATAATCTATTTAAGTGCTCGCAAATTACATTTAGAGATAAATAACTTTTGCAAATAGATCATCATAGTTACAACTGTGAAACAAGTATAGACCAAAGAAATAAAGAAGTTTCATCAGATTATTGAGATTCAAAATAAATTCTTTAGAAACCACAAAATTTACTAAATTCCAGCAATCACATTAACCCTAGGCCCCCAACACTAGAAAACTTCTCATTGAGCTAATTCATATTTCACGCACATTGGAAAACGGATATAATATGGTACAATAAGGAGCTCAATATATAGTCCAACTTCCTAAAAAACTAAAAGAACCATTTGCAATAGGGATAAGAAAACACATAAAACTGAGGAAAGAAGGGAGCAAGGGGAGGAGGCCATCTATGCTGTTCATCACTTTTAGCTTTGGTTGAAGCACATTACTTCAAGGGTTCAACACCAAAACAACACACCAAAAGAAGACAGTTTATCCAAATAAGAATTGAATCAAGCAAGATGAACAGATTACGGAGTACCCAAAAGAATCAATGGAAGCAACGTGGAACGAAAGAACAATGAATCCAAACAAGAACCAAGAAAATACGAGATTAACAACAAAAAGTGGGGGTACATGGGAAGCAAGACAGAAATTTTTGTTCGAAATCAAACTTTCAAAAACACCACCTTGACACTTGCTACCCACGAAGAAAGTGCCATGTGAAAACATACGCAAACTCCCCATCACCAAAACTACTGATCAATCCAAATTGATGCCGACGACCCGACGCGCTCGGAGATCAAGCTTAGTGATATGGCTAGATTAAGTACCTAGAGGGGGGGTGAATAGGTATATGCAATAATCTTATCGATAATGTCACAATTCTCGATAGTTAAAGGATTAGAAACAAACAATAATCAAAGTAAGATTTGAGAGAAGGGAAGAGAATATTGAACACGCGGTTTATAATGGTTCGGCTTGTTTCAAGCCTACGTCCACTCTTCTGCACTGACAGCCTATTGGCTGGATTCCACTATGAACAAAGAGATGTTACAGCGATGTTCTTCCTTGATCTTTCGGTGTAGATGATCTACCACACTCGCTCAAGGTATCACTAAGTATAGACACTCTCTGTGAATACAATTTCGCTCAGAATGAATCGACTAATAATCAATGTGCTTCAGACTCTGGAATTCTTCTATCGATCATTTTCTAAAGTAGCTAGAACAACTTCCTTTTATACTCCTTTATGCCATCATACCCGTTGGCACTTTCCAAAGGAGTTCCTCCGATCTACCCGTTGGATGGAATCAATTAAAAAGATCATTCGAGCTATTAAAGGAACTTGACGATAGCCCATCAATCCTATTCGCCCATACAATCAAGATCTTGGTTTCCAAGAATAGAACCTTCCAAGAATACTTTGTCGATCATCGGATCTTCAATCGATCTTGGTAACGAATGAATAAATCCGTTGCAATTATCCAGCCAAGAGATCTTCTCCAGAAGGTAGAAATAAATCTTCAACCAAGAATTTTGGCTCTAGATATCCTTCGTCACTGGATTAGAACAACTGTCAATGAGAATAGTCTTGAGTCTTAAGTCTTGAGTGCTGAGTCTGGTGATCTGAAAGTCTTCATACTTTAAACAGAAGGCTTGCAAATATCCAAACTAGACTAATAGAAACGTTTTGTCAGCTTCAAAATATTCCGGATAGATTTCTCCAACACTTAGCTCATTGAACAAATCGAACGAGTAGCTCAGATTGCAAACTCGAAACAACCCACCTAACCGCCCACCTAGGTTTTGTGTCTCCAACGATCCAGCCTCGAGATCCTCAATCAAAAAAACCAAGAAGAAGAAGAAGTACAAGGAGAGTTCAAGTTTGAGGGAGGAAAAGAGAATCGACTCACCGTTTCACCGAGGCAATTGCTTCCGAACTAGGACTTGAAGAGAGATGAGCGAGTCGAAGTTTAATCGAAGAGGAAGAGGGAGTTGGAGGAGAGTTCGAACTAAGAGAGATAGAGACAAGATGGAGTCAAAGGAACTGAGATGAGATGGAGATTGGATTTGCTAATTTCGAAAAAAAAAATTAACATTAAAAATTAATATTATTATAATATAACATGTCCGATCCAGGTGGGCAAGTGGGCAGATCACCCAAGGAACTTAGAACCGAATCGGTACTTACAGGTTCCTATAAATTGGAAATGGGAACCGGACCGGTTTCCTTTAAAACCACCAATTATGGAAGGTTCCAGTCCAGTTCCGGGTGGTCTGGGCTAGTTTATTGTGGTCTAGGCGAGTCCCAGTTCCTCTGCATAACCTAATAATTTGTCCATCAAATAACGAATCATTAGTGATTAACAAGACAAAATCAACATTATTCGAATTACCATTAACTACAGCTGCAACATTATATGCAGAATCAACCATATTTCCCTTAGCATTTTCGTTCTTTGGCTTAAGGCAATTCCTTTTAAGATGCCCCTCTCTTGCCACAGCTCCAACAGATAGCATCACCAGTCTTAGACTGACTATGTCTGTTTATGTTTATACTACTCCTACTAACATAAGTACTAATTCTTCCTCTATTTTCATTTACTAAAGTAGTAGATACAAGTTCGTTAGATTATCTTCTACGAATGGCCTCACTTAAAATTAAATATCGAACCCAATTAAACGTGAAGTTTATTGAACTAGGGGAATTACTAACAGTGATAACAGTAGTATTCCAACTATCAGGCAATAGAGCTAACGGAATCAAAGCAGGTACCTCATCTTCAAAGTTAATTTCAATTGAACTCAATTAACTAATAATTACATTAAATTCATTGATATGATCTGCAATTAATACACGTTCGCTCATAGTTAATTAAATAGATGTCACATCAAATAGACCCTGTTGATCACAGAGGGCTATTTGATAGTGATTTCATCAAATTGGTTGTGATTTTCTCCTTCACGATATTAAACGTAACGTTAAAAGCCAACGTTAGCCAAGTAACACCCATAGCTCGTTTATCTAGTGATTCCTAGTCAGCTTGCTTCATTGAATCTAGCTTCTCCTCAAATATGGGCAAGGGTAGTTTCATCTGGTAGAAATAATCTTTAATTTGCATATTCCAGAAACTAAAATCATTCATATCAAATCTGTCGACTCTCACTTTTCCTTTTTTTTTTCGCCATCGATTTGCTTCAACTTAATCAAGTCTTGCTTTGATATCAATTATTGTGGAAAGCGAGCGATCGAATAATAAAATAAACAAAATTAAAAATTAAATCTTACTCAAGATTTATATGGTTTGGTTATAATGACCTATAACCACAGGGAGAGTATCAGTGAATTTCATTATAAATCAAATTATACAATGAAAATTATACACTCAAGTCACTTAAACACTCTTAGTGTTTCCCAAGCCCCAATTACACATAATCACTCACGTAGTGTTTAACCCTCTAATTTCTCGTGAAATAATCACTTAATCTCGTGAAAGAATTATGCGCAAATCTTAATACATAATTTAATTGGCTTAAACATCAATTCTTCTTGGATGTAATTGCACAAATAAGCTTCGCCGCATGAATGACACGAAGATAGCCCATGCTTCTTAAGCACTCTTTTGGCACTTCAAGACTTCATATCAACAATGGCGTGTGAGCGCCCCCTCGATCAGATTATATAAACTGCCAAGACAAGCCTACATAGGCCTACTGCAACATGGACACTGAATCCCACTCAAGATTCCAAATTTGGTCAATGGTTAGCACTTTCCGTTTTAGATTTTCCTTGGACCGGCTTACTTGAATCTCCTTTTCTTGCTTTTCTGAACAAAATTCGGACTTCTCCGAGTCAACAACGATCCAAGTCCAAATACGGACTTTCCTAGTTGAGGCACATTCAATTATCCGGAACTATTATAAGCCAAACGTTATCCCTCTCGAAATGCTCACCACCTGGTTCGCCGCTATGGCCAGGCTCATGCCCCAGGCCTGCAGCCTTGTCGGGAATATCTCGGACGAGAAGACTCAAGTGATGGGCCCGAGCCCTATTGAAAATAACGGAGACGTCCGCACAGACAGCCTCCTCGCACAGCCTGATGGCCCACATCGGCTTGGTCGCGGATCGCTTGAGTAACTTTGAGCCCAGGCCCAGGCCCGCCAGGGATCGCCATTCCGGCCAAGCCCAGCTTCAAGAGAGGCCTCCTCTCAAAATGGTCCAAGAAAAGAGCCGAAGCAAAGGCAAAGAATGTCTTGGCAAGTCCCATTATGATAGTCACCCCTACAGGCTGTTGGTTATTGCTAAAGTACACGCGGCAGCATTCCTTAACGCCTGCATGACGAAGTTAAGTCCAATGGCTGCCATGAGATCCCACGGATGCGCCTCCGGAGGACCTGCCCGAACCATCAGGCCAAAGCGGGCCCGTGGATCGATCGACCCCTATGTCGGTCTTCATCTGATTTAGCCTCGATTTAGCTACTATCTCATCTTATTCTTTTGATGTCTTGGTCAGCACCCTCTTCGCTTCTTCGAATCTGCCCTCCATCACCAGCCACCTTGGTGACTCTGGTACCGTCATCACGCCAGCCCTGATCGCAATTGCGGGCACTCCAGCTAACCCAAGCATGAACCTCCAACTTATATCAACCGGTAGGCCTATAAGGCATAGTTGGATACATACCCATGTAAAATCCCAACATCGATAAAGACTTCAGGCAACGAAGACAGGAATCCCAGGTCATCGCTGGAGAGATCTCGGCGGTGTAGGCTGGGGCGATCATGAGGACGTACCCAACACCGATTCCCGTGACCACCCTCCCAGCCATTAGGAACATGGAGGATGGAGCAAGGCCCATCAGAAGTGCACCGATTAGGAACGTGGAGGCTGCAGGGACTATCATGTATCGCCGGCCAATCCAATCGGAGGTCCGGCCAGAGGCGAGAGATCCAACCAGCGAGACCACATTGAGCGAACCCACCAGGATCTCAACCTGGGTTGGTGTGATAATGAGGCTCTCTCTGATGAATAGCACCGCCCCACTCATCATTGTCTCTAAGGGCTTAGGCAAGAGTCGTAGGTTCCAAGGTCATGCTGCGCCTAGGTAGGCGCACGACTCCAAGTGGTTGCCTGATGCGATGACGCTTGACAAAAGTCAGCCATTGCGCGATCCAAGGAGTCGCCTTGACGCTCGACAGTTGACTCTTGACCGTCGACAACGCTCGACCATCATCGACGCTCTACCTTCAGATCTCATCTAACAGTCGCGAGCGAGGGTAACATTGGAGATGATGAACGAGCAAAAACCCAGGCGTCGCGACCTTTGGCAGAAACCCAAGCACAAAAAGCTCAGAACTTCAACGGTTGGAGAAGAAGAACAATCACGAGCAAGGGCAAGCCAAGAATATGAAAGTACTAGTTGAGGCAACTTTGGATGAAAAAAAAGCGAATCAACCTTGGAAGCTGCCTTCCGAAAATGTTGCAAGCCCAAAAGCAAGTGAGGACTTATCTTGAGCTTTTAACTTTATTAATGTCGGCATTTTCTTCAAAGTGGTACAAAAAAATATTACTCAAACATCCTAGCTTTTTTTCAAGAGACTTTAGAGGGCTCAAAATCCACTGGCTATTAGCATGATCGTAGCGGCCTTCGTTCCAAGACTCGTCTCTTTTGAAATGCCACAAGAGATCAATTGCTACAAGAAGAAAGAGCACACAAAGGGGTTCACAATGACCGGGCCCTAGCGACTGTTTATCAAAAACACAAATCTCTGCAAAATCATAAGACCATGTATGGAGGCTTACGCCTACCTAGTGTGGGAAGGTCGAGGAGTTTGTATGTAATTCTCATGTCGAGGGAAGGTTATCAGTGTTACACGTGAGTAACAAGAATAAGTTGAACAAAGTAGAGAGGCTATAATTGTAGGGATGAGTATGGTTTTATTGTGGAACTTTGAACTAGAGAATCAAACCAGTGTGGGTTTGTTCTAGATTCTAGGATATACAAGATAGGTTTCAAGTTCCAATAAATGGGGAACTAGAGAACTTATTCCAACGGATAAATTCTAGATTTCAAGTAGAACCTAAATAGAACTTGAAACCACTCACCTCCTATTCACAAGTACCCTTTTGCTACTTAAACCTGAATTGATTTGCTGAAGCCAAAGTAAAGCTATGGACTATCAACAACTGGATATAGCCATCGAATCCTTAAAAGGGTATAGAAAATTAGGTAAATTTTAGGGTGAGCAAGTTCTAGGGTAGAATCTGAAACTTGAGAACCGGATTGATAAGAACCTGTAGGTTTCAGGTTTTAAGATATGAAGGGTATATTATAAGTTCCAAAAAATAATAAATCTATTTAACGAGTAGGTTCTAAGTTCTTAACTGGATAGATTCTAGCTATGCAAGAGGCATCTAGATCCTTCATAAAGCTATTATCATAATGATTTATGGAGGGAGGAACCTTTGGCTTGTTCACACTTGTGTGGAGAAAAAAAGGAAGTTTGTCAAAATTTCGAGATCTGTTTAGTGTTTAGTGGGAGAGTAGCCATCGACAGAGATTTGTTCCTATGTTCGGATAGAAAAAAGGGATAGATCTTGGAAGGAACAAGTATAGGTAAAAATCAGATTTAAGCTCTGTTAATTAACGTCAAAAGACCCTTTCCGCCTCCCCCCCGGTACAAATTACGGGAAATAAAATACAAGACGAGACTATTACCGAATGAGATTAATGGATTTGCAAATAAAAAGCGAATTCGGAATTGTTGCATACAGTAAATAAGCTCAATTGGACCGAGTCAGAAAGGAAGTGTGAAGATAAGGGACCAATCCCTGCAAACTCGGGTGCCACATGCCACATGATAGGTCTGAAGGAGCTAAGCCGTGTTTAATTGACTTTCGCAACAGTCATCACTTTTTATCTTCCTTTCAAAATATTTCAAAATACTTCCAAAATAATAAAAGAATAATCTAAAAATAAAAACTTAACCGTCCCCCCACGTTAATAACATGTTAATAGAGCTGTCAAAAGGGAACTTCCAAAAAGGGAAAAAAAGTCAAAAGAAAACTTATGCTCGTTACAACACATTTACTTTAAATTTTAATTGTGACATAAAATTTTAAAATTTATATTTGTGTAATATATTTACTTTAGATTATTTTTTATAATGCCAAAAATCTTATTATTGTACTTATATGATATATTTAACCTAAATTTTGAAGTAAATATGTCGCAAGGATTTTGATGTCATAGAATTTTTTGGGGGGTAAATGTGTTGGGGGTGAACGAAAGAAAATTTGAGGTAAATATGACTTAGAGTTTTGAGTGATTTTTGCTCTCTAAAATATTGAATTATTCGAATATCAAAAATAATTTTCCTTTTGCTTTTGGCTTTTTCGTGGGCTCTTCGCTGACACGCTGAAACCGCGAAAAACGCGTACAGCTGGAGCCTGGGTTGAGCTAACCTAGAATCAAAATTTTCTATTATTATTATAATTATCTTTTGCTTTTTTTTATTCAGTCAAAACAGCGAATGTCATGCCTGTAATTATGGTCGGCCGGCCCATTCAACGGACGAGAGCGCGTCGAATGGGTCCCACTTCCCACTTCCCACTTCCCACTTCCCCCCGTCTTCCTATTCCAACTTCTATCTCCTCTTCTCTCTCTCTCTTCAATTATTGCGGTATCGCTATCTACTTTCTACTGTGACAACAACTCTCTCCTTCACCTCCATTTCCACTGATTTGCACATGTTCTCCCAGACCAAAGAGGGCTCAGTCAATCGATCGGTAAAAATCTCTCCTTCAGTCCATCCATACCTTTATTAATTCAACAATCGATCAAGATCGAATCAAATCACAAATAGCCTTTTTAAGGCCTTGCCGATCTGCTTTTTATTTTAAGTGACCGAACGATAAGTTCAGGCGGAGGGCCGATCCAATCGAAGGAAAAATAAATAAATAAATTACGTAGGCTCTTTTCTTGTGTGTGCGCGTGTTCCCTTTTGAAAATTGCTTAGATCCGGGAATGCCGGGTGCGGGTAGAAAGACTAAAATGGACAAGAAAAAAGCTCCAAACCCTAATCTTTTTGCTGGATCAAACGATCGGTGCTAAGGGGATCGAGAAAGGGGATGCAGAAGCTTGGACGGAGTGATAGGAGCGCCGCGTGTCGTTTCCTGAATGGGCCGGCTTATTCGATATTTTCTGAGCAAAAGTCACGGGCGGCCACAACGCCAAACCAAATACAATCAATAGTGGGGTCTTGGCTATAATAATAGGTTGGTCATGTGCAACTGTCGTGGTACCCACCACCTACGCCAAACTCAGAGAGCCTGCAGCTCTTTTACACGTTTGAATATTTTCTCTCTTTTTACTTTCTCATTTCTTATTCAATTTATTCTTTCTCCTTTAAATGTGTATATTCTGCCAACATATGTAATACTCTATTTATTATTATTATTATTATTATTATTATTAATTCGATACCGCAACGTGCGGAGATAATTTAGATGTTTCCTAGTCACAACATAAAGAGATCCCTCTTTACCAAAAAAAAAATAAATAAATAAAGAGATCCCTCTTTAATTGGAAAAAAATTATTTTCTCCTGAATTGAAATTAAATCGGCCTGAATTGAAAGTCATCTCCTTTTTCACTTTCACTTTCTCTTAATTTTGGTCTTCCTTTTGCGGATCATTTTGATATTCTTGACAATTAGTAGGCTGCGCAGGATCTTTGGTCAATTCTGGCTAACTCCTTGCCCACCTTATTTTGGAATCATTGCCAGCTTTATTTGGGATTGAAATGTCAAATTTAGTCTCTCATGATCTCGGCACACCTGCATTTTTCTTTTGGGTATGTTTACAAACCACCGCCTTCCAATTAGTTCAGGAAGAAGGGAATCTTCAACCGGTACTTCTCGAACCATTTGCAATAGACTAATTTTTGTCTCATAAAAATTTTCAAATTGATAGCCCATAACACATTTGCCCAAAATTAATCTTCGCTAAAAAATCCAATCCAGTAACTTCTATCCAAATCCGTCCTCGGCCGGCATTCTTGTCCAATATCTCGTTATTATGCATATATGTTAATGCGCGTGGCAAATGACTATTAGACAGATCAGCTCCGTTCTTCTTCTTTTTTTTGTCAATGAATAGCTGCAATTCACAATGCACCGAACGCAAAAAGTGGCAAAAGCCATCGTGCTCGTGCTTGCCAATGATAACTAGGGGTGAGCATCAGTCCAGGGTTAACCCTAAATCGAATCGACTTGGAAGCCCAACCCCGCTTGGCCCTGGGTCCCCTAGTTCCTAAGGAGACTAGATCGGTCATTGGTCCTATAATTCTTGGACCAATACTGTGTGGGTCGATTCTTAATCTTGAGAGTTTCGGGTCGGTCCAACCTAAACCAATTTTGATTATATATATAATTTTTATATAGAGAAAATCTTAAAATAAATGGTGTTAACAACATTAAACAATTCTTTAGTAAGGAATTCAAATAATTTTATATTATTCTTTAATAAATTAGGTTTTCAATATCTTTTACAATGTTAATAGGCATAATTTACAAATGAGGAAAATATTTTTGCGAGGAGTCCTCATGATGTTTAAAAAGACACCTTATAGCATCCTCTTCTAGTATTCATTATCTTCTATTTTATTTGTCTTCTTAGTCTTTAATTTGCTAAAGTCGAAAAAGAAATAACTTCTCTGCTCACCGCTCAACACACGCCTCGCTCGCTTTAGGTCACTCGTGCTGCTCGCCACTTGATGCTCACTTGGCTTATTACTCCCCACTCTACATTCGATGCTCATTCTATTTGATGCTCACTCAATTGACCCCTACCGCTTGCCTTTCTTAGCTGACCTTACTCATCATCGAACCCATTAGATCGGTACGGTTCTCGGTTGCTCTTTTCAAATAGTACAAAAAATGAAATAAAAAATTATTGGTTAATCTCGAATTGACCTTAAAATCGGACTAAACCCATCAGGTCAGTCCAGTCTTCAATCATTTTTTTAAGGAGTACAAAAAATGAAAAGAAAAATTATCGATTAGTTAGGGTTGACTTTAACCAGGGACCGAACCTATGGGTGGATCCAGGTCCCTGGCCCCAATTCAGGTCGATCGCCCCCGATCCCAAACCGAGGACCAACACTATATAGGTTGGTCCTAGGGTTAGAGGGTGGACCGGCCCAACCTGGACCATGCTCACCCTTAGTGATAATATTTAAAAATGAGGAATGGCTTACTTTTCCTTTTGCTTTTGGCATTTTCTGGAGTTCCTTGCTGAAGGGCTCAAGCGTACAGCTGGATGGAGATAAGCACGAATCTCTTTTTCCTTTTTTATTCTTATCATTTTAATTTTGTTTTTTTCTTCGATTGAAGTAGCAAATACCATCTCTAACTGGAGGTGTGCAAAAGTACTGAAACTTGTTCGAACTACTCGGAACCGGCGGTTCTTGAGGGAATCGATCCGGTTCCCGGTTTCATGAGTTGATCAGCCTATCCGGACCGTACTGATTATATTATAACAATATATTAATTTTTAATAGTCAAATAAATTTCGAAATTGCTAATTAGCAAGTCTAAATTTTAGGGTTTCATCTCCTCTCACGGTTTCCATGTTTTTATAGGAATTTAGTAAAGTGTTTAAGTTGCCTTTCAGCAACTCAACAAATAGCTCATTCAAATGATATTTCCAGACTCACATAGGACACTATGTTAAAAAATATGTGAAGTATTGGTGGAATTGTTTTTGTATAAAGAATTTAGTAAAGCAAATGTTGTAAGAGATTGAGCATTGTTAGAGAATAAAGGAAAAGACAATCCACATATGATAATCATCTAAAACCTTGAGCTTAAAGAATTTTCTAGATTTCAACTAACATGATTTAAAAATAGGAAAAAAAAACTTATTTCTCTTCTTTTGTAGTGTTTTCCAATAAAAAAAAATGGTATCCTTAATTAAGCCGGTTTGATTTAAAGAAAAATATTGTTTGATATGAAGTGTACTTATGGCGGGATTTGGAAAACGTTAATACCGGTTTCATGGATCCAATCGATAATCGAACCGGACCAGTGGTGCAGTCCTTGAAAGGATCTATGTAACTAATGAGTGATTTCCTACTCTAGGCTAGGAACCGCTTATCCAAATCATGCGCACCCTTACCTCTCATTATGAGAGAGAGAGAGAGAGAGAGAGAGAGAGAGAGAGTATAATAATAGCACGACCGCGTGCACTTCTCTTAATCCCCACCTACGCCAAAGTAAGACAGCCTGCAGCTATTATACGTTTGAATATTTTCTCTCTTTTTCTTTCTCGTTTCTTATTCTATTTATTCTTTCTTTTTTAAACTTTAAAAATATTTATATGCTCCCAAGTAATACTCTCTTTTATTATTATTTCAATATGGCGACCTGTGAAAATAATGCAGATATTTCCTGGTTACAATATAAAGCAGCCCTTATTTTAATTGGTGAAGAAAAAATATTATTTTCTCCTAAATTAAAATTAACTAATATCAGCCGGTCAATTAACCGATGAACTACTCCAAGGCCGAAAGGTTTGACTTCCGAGGAAGTTGCCTGCCTCCATTGATCGTTGAATGTGCCTTCGCTAGGCATACTTAAGCAATCTTATCAAGAAGCTTGGAAATAAACCCGAGGCCATTCTTGTCCTTTAATCGCTTATTATACTTAGAACTGTCGGGAAAATAAATAATTGAAAAATTTCAGATACCTTTTTTTAAGTATCTTTAAATGGTTAACGTGGCACAAAATAAAACAATATCCCCAACTGCAAATTTCATATGGAGTAGTATATTTTGTTATCTAGATTCTGCGCAAAACATGAAAGTTGGCTCGGTTATCATTAATAATTAAATATATCAAAAAAATATCCTCGATTTTTTTAGGTAACCAAAATACCCAAACATATCTATAAAAATCGCATCTTTCTCAAATTAATATTTAAATATCTTAATATTTTCAATTTTTTATGTGCAAGAGATTATTTCTCCTAATAAATTTGGTGCTGCCGTTAACCCTTTTTTGTCAAAAGAAATAACACATCTAATTCAAGTAATTATAGCATACTTTGCATGGTATTTAGCTTAATGAAATGTGACAAGTTGGAGGACTTGCCATATTATAGGGGGAGAATGTCCACATCTTTGTGGACATCATGTTTCTCGTTCGTTTCCAGCTGTTTTCGCCTTTCACTTGGAGTAACCGCTAAAGTCAAGATAGAGTAAGATTGGCTAAAAAAAAATTAAAAAGATTAGAGAACCACCTAATCTTGACTTGCAGCAACCGAGCCCAATTAATTAAATTCGTAGGGTATCGGCTGATATTCACTTAACTTGCAATCTACCACTCATTTTATAATAGGAGAATCGGGTATTTAAAAGAAAATTGAAGAAATTAAAAGTTTAAGTAACGGCAAGTCAAGGCTCCATTTATTTTCAGAGAAATATTTTTCAAAAAAGCATTTTATCATATTTTTGTATTTAATTCGTTTAGAAAATTAGTTAATGAAAAATATTTTCCTAGTCAACGGAAGAGATTTTTTTTTTCTTTTCCAAAAACTATATGCTCATTCTCGAGCCGTTGGCAATAGGGTTAGGTCCCTTACATTCGAGCCTAAGTTCATCGAGGCTGGTCCAAGTCCATCTAAGGCACACCCAGGCAACTTTTACAATTAAAAAATTTTAATACTTTTTTATTTTCTAATGTTCTTCTGTTTCTTTCTTTTTTTGTTTTATTCTTTTTCTTTTGTCTTTCCTCCTCCACCTAATGCTAGGCCTCAACACAACGAGCCAGCCTCGAGTCGACAGAGGCCAGTGATGCCCAAGCTTGCTAGGAGACCAGTGACACTGGAGCTTGCTAGGAGACCAGTGACACTGGAGCTTGCTAGGATTGTGCAGGGTTTGACCTTGGCAATCATCGGCCATCACCGAGGGTTGGGGCCGGTGGAGAAAGAAAGAAGGAAAAAAGAAAAAAAATTAAAATTTTCAAATTTTTATCTAAATGAAGGACGAACAATATTTTACAGTTTATTTTTAAGTCTCGATCAAACATTGAAAAAATATTGTCATTTTCTTTGAAAATGACTTCCCATAAAATATTTTTAAAAAATATCACATTTTTTATTCACACCCCCAAAAATACCTTCCATGCAAATCTACCTTACATTAGTATTTTGGGTAATATCTCATTTGCATGTCAATACATGTTAAATTATGTCTTGAGTTTGAGCGTTTGCAAAACGCAATCCGCTTGGATAAAATTTTTATTATTTGATCACGAGGATATTTTTCTGATAATATTTAAGATTACACGCAAAGAAAATAAATTCGATTTTTTTTTTGGTTTTGGATGTCTTTAGTTAACAGAAGGAGACTTGTTGGACTCCATGAAGGTTTACAAAAGAAGAAATAAAATAGAATAAAAAAAAAAAAAAAGGAGCAAAGGTTTCTTCTTTATCTACGAGAGCTGAATAAGGTTATCTACGTGGGGTCCAAAGTCAAAGTCTTGACGTGGCAATCAAATAAACAAATCAAGTGCCTAAGAATTGATAATGGCATGATGTGGCAAAACGGAAGAGCAGAACTTTGCATGAGTGAGCTCGATGCATGCTTTCGTATGCAGGACTTGGCAATGAAATTTGGGCCGAAGCAATAAACATGGCATGTTACTTTGTTAATTGATCTCCATCATCTTCTATCGAGTGGAAGACTCCTGAGGAAGTATGGTCAGGAAAACTGTTGATTACTCCGGCTTATGTATATTTGGATGTTTTGCGAGTGATGGTAAGCTTAAGTCGAGGGTGAAAAAGTGCATATTTCTAGGTTATGCACATGGGGTGAAAGGGGTGCACTAATTCAAAATCACCTAGTTTTCTAATCAGCAGATATGTGATCTTTGACGAGACTGCAATGGTTCAACAGAGAAGTTCTAAGACACAACCAGCAGAGCAGACAGATCATGGTGTCATTAGTGAGGTAAAGCTTTAGGTGAAGACTTCGGAGACCTCGAAGGTAACTGAAGTTAAGACTACAAATGAGGCCGCAGCTCCTGAAATTGGTGATAGTGGACAATCAACACAACTGCATCACACTATAGCTGCAGATATAGCCGCAGATATACAGAGAATACAAATTAAATTACCGGTATATTATGGTTATACAGATATTATTTATGTATTGATTGTAGGTGATGAGATGGAGATAGATGAGCATTCGTCTTACTTTGAGGTGATGGCTAGTTCTAAGTCGTCGCGATAGCTAAGGTCTATGAGTGAAGAGATTGAATCACTTCATCGAAATCAGATATGGGAGTTGGTCAAAGTACCTAAGAGCTAGAAGATTGTCGAAAGTAAATGGATTTTTAAACGGAAAGAGGGCATTCCCCATGTCGAGGCAACAGGGTATAAAGCAAGACTTATGGCGAAGTGATATACACAACGTGAGGACATTGACTACAATGAGGTGTTCTCTCATGTGATAAGACATACTTTAATTTGTGTTTTACTTGCCTTAGTTGCTTCATAAGATTTTGAGTTAAGGCAGCTATATGTGAAAACTATGTTTCTTCATGGTGAGTTAGAGGAGCATATTTATATAAGGCAGTCGGAGGGATTTACTATTCAGATCATGTTTGCTTATTGAAAAAATCTTTGTATGGGCTTAAACAGCCCTCTAGGTAGTAGTATAAACGTTTTGATACTTTCATGGCTAGTTAAGATTATTCAAAAGTCAGATGGATAGCTGTGTTTTTTTTTTTTTTTTTTTTTTTTTTTGGAGATTAGAGAATGGTTTTTTTGTATTTATTTACTCTTATATGTTAATGATATGCTAATAGCAGCTAAAAATATGGATGATATTAATGTGCTGAAGATGCGGTTAAATGTTGAATTTGAAATGAAAAATTTTAGATGCTGAAAAGTAAATATTGGGTATAGAGATTTTGCCTGACAGGACGACATGAGTTTTACATTTATCTCGAAAGAAATATATTGAGAAGATCGTTGCACGTTATAATATGTAGTCAGCAAAATCTGTAAGTATACTTTTAGCAAAGCATTTTAAACTTTCAGATAAATTATCACCGCAGACTGAAGATAAGGAGGAACATATGTCTCGTGTTCCTTATTCTAGTGCCGTGAGTAGTATTATATATGCTATGATATGTACTAGACTTGATATTTCACAAATTGTGAACGTGGTTAATCGTTATATGAAGTGTCCAAGTAAAACTCATTGGGATTGTGAAGTGGATCCTCAAATATTGAAGGGGACAACAGATGTAGGTATAGTGTACCGAAGGAATAGTAATGGCAGTGAGACCATTGGTTGTGTGGATTCAGATTATGCCGGTGACTTGGATGATTGCAACTCTTTAACATGGTACGTGTTTATCCTAGTAGGTGGTGCAATTAGTTGAAAAGTGTTCTTACAAAATCATATTGCCTTGTCTTCGACTGAGGCAGAGTATATGGCACTAACCTTTGTAGCGAAAGAGGTGATATGGTTACAAAATTTGCTCTTGGACTTTGGGTTAAAACAGAAAAGTGTGGATATACATTGTGATAACCAAGGTAATATATTTGGCATATAATTCAATTTATCACGAGTGAATAAAGCATATCAATATTAGGTACCACTTCATCCGATATAATATTATTGCCAAATAACTCGGCAAATATAATGACTAAGTTTGTTCATTTAGTGAAGCTCAAGCAAAGTCCGTGGAGAGTGAGCACCCGTCGAGGCGTTGGGAGAGCAGCATAGATGATGAGCACTATAACTTAGCTTCAAATATCGAGCTAATGTGGAGGATTATTAAATTATGTATTGAGTTTGAGCGTTTACAAAACGCAATCCACTCAGATAAAAATTTTATTATTTTATCTTGAAGATATTTTTCTGATAATAGTCAAGATTATGCACGAGAAAAGAAATTCGAATTTTTTTTTGGGTCTTGGATGTCTTCAGTTAACAGAAGGAAATTTGTTGGGCTCCATGAAGGTTTACAAAAGAGGAAATAAAATAGAATAAAAAAAAGGAGTAAAGGTTTCTTCTTTATTTACAAGAGCCGAATAAGGTTATCTACGTGGGGCCAAAGATGCAAGGGTTTACTTTTAACTAAAAAGAACAAAAAAAGTAAGAAGCCTATTGCACATCTATGCTGCTTGAGAGAGAAGCCACACGAGAAAGACATCTAGAAAGAAGCCATGCGGAGCCTTGAAAAGAAACGTGAAGTCGTACGTACACGGACCAAAAACGAAAGCTGGAGTTCCTGATTTTGGCGTATGTTGAGCATTTTTGTTTTGAACTTGAACGCGTAGTAATTTTGTATAGTGAATTTATGTTTAAATGAGTTGTTTATTTCTAAATATTTTGGGTTTTAGCTTAAATTTATTTGTGGAAAACACTCGAGCGTGCGAGTGATTATAAAGTCTAATTATTTGATTATAGTGCATTATTTGCTACTGGCTTTTCCCGTGGACGTAAATACTGATATTCGGACCGAATCACATAAATTTATAGTGTTCTTATTATTTTTCATTTATTTCTCTAATAATTTTACGTTGACGTTAATTACAAGATACTGTCGTTTTCTCGTATTATATTTTCAACAATACATGTGGCAAAAAGATGGACCGGACGATCTCGGAGGCATGTGACTTTCGTCTACACCCCAAAAAATGACCGCCACCCATGAACCCTAATAATCAAGACGCCCACCGGACACCAATGATCCAATAGGCCCGGAAAAGAAAAATAACGAAATTTAAAGAAATAAAAAAGAAGAACAAGCAACCACCGGCCGCGGTGGCTCCACTGGATAAGGCTCTGCTGATCCTCAACGAAAAGGTGAAAGGTTCAAAACCCATGGAAGGCACTAAGTGTATTAAGTGTGACTCAGGGGTAGTGGGTCCTCCTGCTTAAGTGTCACCTGGGGATTTACGGCGCAACTGTCGGTTGTAAGCCGGTTCCTCCAGCACCAAAAAAAAAAAAAACAAAAAAAACAAGCAGGCCCGTTCACCGATCGAGGAGGACCAGAGGAGGCATCTAGAAAATACAAAATAAGAAAAATAATAAATCAGAGAAAATGCTTAGTGGATTTAAACCATCGCAACAGCAACTGACGTGGTGTACATTTTTAACTCACATCCGGTTATAATTTGACAAGTGTCCAATGACGGGAATTAAATGAAAACGTCTTCGGCCATGGAAGTCTGTTGGACGGAGTCGCAGGCACCTCCCCTCACCGCGGGCACTAGTGGAGTCGTCGGCGGTGCGTCCTGCGCCCCTAGGCCAAGCCGCCCCTACTCGCGACGACGACGGTCGTGGACGAGGGGCGCAACGCCGGCCTTGGCTCAAGACACCGTCCGTGGCCGACCAAAGGCAAAGAATATGGCTTTTTTCCAGCATATCCGTGGCCCGGCGAAGAAGATGATCATCATCTCTCGCTTGGCTTAAAAAGAAGGCCTCTTTTCAAGATCTGTGGCTTGGGAAAGGAGATGGCCTGGCATCTTCCCTGTTTGGCTTAAAAAAGAAAAAGAAAAAAAGGTGCCTTTTTTCCAAGCAGATTACACTCAACATCTCGTCCTTGGCCGGTGACGCTGCTGGTCCATGGCCCGTACGCGGCGTCGGTGACCGGAGGGAGGAGGAGGAGGAGAGCCAAGCAGAGACGCGTTCGATTTTGAGCGGGTATGAGTAAAAAAATACGTATGTGACGGTCGGAGCTTGGAGTCGGGATAATGAAGTTGGGGGCCACTGATGAGTGGGGGTGACAGGTGGTCCCGTAACAAATACATATCTCTGACATCGATATTGGGGCTGACTGCTGAGTGCGGGAGTAAAGAAGTGGGCCCACTGCTCAGATTCCTGTGGTCTCACGTTACCATTGCTAAGAGAAGGCCACCGTTTTATTCACAGGGAGTAAGGATGCCTTTTGCGGACCATAAATTTCCGTTTCATGGGAATGGGCAAAAACAAATCTTAATAGAAAATTCTCAATTATCAATTACTTCTTTTTTTTTTCTTTTCATAAAGAAGACGAAAATTCCTTCTTTGCCCATTTATTACTTTGAATAACACCATAAATAGAAAACTCAATTTTGTTGCAAAGTACTTATGAAAAACAATTTCACCAATTGTAGATATATTAAAAGTCAAATTAACAACTCATATATGTATTTTAACCTAACTTAATGATATTTCAAAGAATTATCGAATAACTGAAAATTTTTAAAATTTAGCATGGTGAAAAAATGGGGTTGTGTAGAAAGAAAAAAGCATTGAGGAAAAAAATGTAATCAAACAAACTCAGTGCACTTAAATTTTTAAAATAAAACTCATTTTGAGTTAGTCATGAAATGATCATACTTTTTATTTTAGTAATTTGTATCATCATGACTTGCGCAAAATTTATTAAAATTCTAAGTTGATTAAATTAGATATTTAACTCTTTATTTTAGAAATTATATTTATTTTTTTCAGTGTGAGAAATATTTAAATCTTAAAAGTGTTGTTAATAGAAATCTAGGGTGTTTGAATATTCAATGTAATAAGCATAAGATTTTTTTCGATAAAAAAAAAAATTCAACACAAGTTTTCTCACGAGAGCCGAACTCGTTGGGAGAATTGGGTCGCGCATGACAACGCTTGGTGGGGAAGAGTTTTTTTTTTTTTTCCGTAAATAGTTCTTTTTTATTTTTATTAGGAACAATTTTCGAGTAAAAGAATCGGCCTTAAGAACTACACAAAATTTCTACTCTTTGAATATAAAAATAATAGAAATACATTTAGTAACACAATAATTTCTTTTTTTGTATTTATTCGTTTTTTATTCTTGTTCATGGATTGTCGACCGCCGACCTCTACCGCCTGTCGCCGGCCGCCCCCACCTGCCACCACCTGTCATCGACCAGCGGCACTCGCTGGAGGCTGGCGACGCGCGATGGCAGCCGGCAATGGCTCTGGGCGGTTGAAGGTGGCCACAGCAAGAGAGAAGAATAAAAGAAAAAAATTACTTATTTCTAAAAATTGTTCTCAAGAACAAAAACAAATATTTTTTTTTATTTCTTATTTTTGCTTCAAATTTATTCTCAGGCTGACTTTCTACATTTCTTGGAATAGAAAAATAACTTGACGTTATTAAATAGTTTTGTGTTCTTTTTTCGTTTTGGAAAATAAAAGAATAAAAATTAGGTGAAATATAAATGTTACCATGTGCAGTCTTGTTACTATGAGAAAACTGTGGGTCCCACCAAGCTTGCTGCCCGTTTGCTGCTCAATATGATCAGCACAATCTTTCTCCCGGAACCGGATTCCGTGAGAACCGTAAGCTGTGGGTCCCATCAAGCTTTAATATTCAATGTCAAGGGTGGTGCCTGACAGGAAATGAAATCAGTCTCTTTATGTCAAGGGCGTAGAAGAAGACGGTAGGCGAATTCTTTAATTAGTTTGACGGTAATGCGAGGACACTTACTTTTAATTGGTTGGACAGTAGTGGGGTACTCTTCAAAACTAGATCCGCATGAGGTGGAAAAACCGAAAGAAGTGGAATATTATTCCACTTCATGCGATCTAGTTTTGAAGAGTACCCCACTACTGTCCAATCTAGTTTTGAGGAGTACCCCACTACTGTCCAACCAATTAAAGAAATCGCCTTTACCGGACGTCGCCTGCATTTCCCGTCACCCCCGTCTTCTTCCACTCTTCTTCGCCTCTTCCACCTCTTCTTCGAAGAGCTGATCTGTTGATATTCTATGTAAAAGAAAGAAGAGATCTCTTCTTCTCAAGAAAGGAATTCGGATTCTGTGAGAAAACTTGCGGTGGCTGGTCACCCTCTCATTTTCCATTTCCAGTATGAAAGAAAAAGAAAGAAGGGTTCTCTCTCTCAAGGTTCCTGTATGTGATCGGCAAAGGGAGAGCCTCGGGTTATGCGTGCCTCGCACCGTCTCTTTCCAAGCGCCGCGCACTGCCCGGCATCAGTACTTTAGTCAATGGGCACTTCATCCTAAGCCATTCTTTCGGCAACGACAAGGCTTTTTTTAGAGCTTCCCAGCGGCGGCTTCTCAGAGGTAAATCTGCTCGGAGAAGAAGGGTGTTATGGGCGCGTAAACCGCGGAGTCCGTACCACCGGGGAAGAAGAGTTGGTAGCAGCGAAGCGACTGAAGGTGGGGGTGCGGACAGGGAGACCGTGAGTTCCTGACTGGGGTTGAAATAATGAAGCCGAGTTCATCACCAGCATGCCGTATCTTTGGTTTGGATACTTCACAACCGGGTCCGAGCACATCCTCGGGCACGAGTTGGTGCCTAACAACACCTTGGAGTTCCACATACATGGTGAGCATGTTGGCCTCCCTCTGCCTTTGGCAACCCCTCTGCCAAACTCTTTCTCTGCCTCCGGTCGGCAACCACTTTGCCGGCAGCCAATTTTTGGGGTTCTAATGTTTAGTGTTTAGTTGGAAGCGAGTGGTATGGTAAACATTTTTCAAAAGAATAACGGAATTCTTTTTTCATTCATTTTCTTACTGAAATAGTTAGGAATAGATTTCTATAGGTGTTGAAAACATTTCGGAAGAATTTTTTCAAATCACCCATTTTTCGTTACCCGTGATTTTTATTTTTATAATTTTAAAGAGAGCTTAAGGCAAATTCTATAAGGCAATTAGCCCAACAGAGGTTAGCATTTTCTAAGTTGGGTTAACATAAAGTTCTGGAAATGCCCTCGCTGGAATGCCAGATCCAGCTACGGCGCTACCCGCCGCCGGTGACAGAGGACGAGAACAACGCCGACATTGATGGCAGCGGCGGTGAGCGGCAGTGGCTGGGTGTTGGTATTTGCATGGCGAGAGAGATTAGCGATTGTGAAACTTAGAATTTCCTTTGATGTGTCTGCTTAGATTTGTTGTGTGGTTAACGAGTTAAAAGTGGTTGTGGCCTTTGAATATATGGAACCCTTACTTATGATCTACTTAGCGAAAGTAAATTAAAGATGCCGATTTACCTCTGAATGGGAAGGATCTAGATTTCAATCCATATTGTTTTTTTTTTTGGTAAAATAGATTTCAATCCATATTGTTTATGTCCATTATTATTGTTTTTTTAAGTACGCTATGTAGAATGTATATAGAGGCCCACCAAAATGTAAGATCTAGACGGCCTCATCTTTGCACGACCAGCTCCCATCAGAGTCCTCCGGATTCTAAAGCCGTGATAATTTTGTTTTGCGTTCTGGTTTTTGTGTTCATGAACACAATTTATGTTTTTTTGTTCCGGTGAACATAAAAAAGACATAAACGTGTTTGTTTACGTTTTTATTTCAAATCTTTTTTTTTTTTCAAAAACAAATTTGAAACAGAAATAAGAAATCAGAAACTTGTTTCTCATTTCTTGAACAGAAATAAGCACGTGCTCATGAGGATTGTAAGTTTTAGATTTACTTTTGCCTTTCGTCTTTTATTGAATCAATAGTTGATTAATACCGTGTGAATCTTAGAGCTTTCTTATATTATACATGAGAAACGTTCCCTGTGTAGGTCATCCTATCGCCATATCAAGGGAGCTAGCTTACTTGTGGACTTCGAATTTGAGTCCAAGGTAAAAACAAACTTATTTGAGATATTATTTACCAAAAAAAAAAAAAACTTATTTGAGATACTTAAAAAGAGTCTGCATTGATGTTTCGGACCTTTATTGATTTACTCTGAGAGCGATTATCGCATTCACGCATTTGAAAGTATAATAATTATACCATTTTTTTTCTTTTAACAAATCTTCGTGTTTTGACTTGAGATATTCGACTCATCGCAGATTTGAGCCTTGTATCTTTGGGAGTTCATAGCACATAGTGATCGGGACCGTGGCTGCAGCTTCACTGCTTCTTGCTGCGTCCGTTTAAGAGGAAGTGTCGCCAGACACTGACTGCAAATTGTATCTCAACTTAATCTTCACAGCCACCATCGTCACCGGAATTTCCAGTCAGTCTTAGGGTTCCTAAGGTATATCGGGGTGATCGCATAAATTTTCTCCTTTGATTCATTAATTAGCAAGCAAGCTAATCACATCTTTCTCTATTTAAATCTATATGAGCAGACTGGGGCTTGTTGACGACTTCTCGACGCACGCGACAATCGTCGGCATCATGAGTGGGGCTGTGATTATAAAATGCCCGCTGCAGTTGAGGGACCTCTTTGGCCTGACTGGCTTCGCCACTGAACGGATGCCATATCGGTCTTGCATGCTGTGTTGAAGAACCGAGAAGAGGTGCGTGACAACTCAGTTATTAAATTATCTTATTGTAGTATGAGTTCATATGCGTATATATTAGTTATGGACCGAACGAAAGAAGGTATACATGCGCCGAATGATAAAAGGAGACTAGAATGAACCCTCCTAAGATCTCACCTGTCTAAACATCGGTCGCTTCTTGTTGTCAATATAGAAAGGCTAAGGAAAGACCCAAAGGAAAACGTCCTGTGGAACCAAAATAAAGACATAAATCTTGGCTTTTGCTTTGAAAGCGAAAGTTGTAATATGCGCTCATTTTTAAGGTTAATTGGAGGCATAAAAGAAAATATCGGTTTGTTTTCTTTTCTCTTCCTTGGAATATGCTGATTTGAATTTGATTATTGGACTTTTGTGCAATGGACGATGAGTCCCCGTGGATGGTGTCGCCCACGTGCAACCGGGGTCCTCAGGCCTATATGCTAGAGGCCATCTAGATGCGCTCCTAGGAATTAGCATGTTGACGGAGAAAATTTGGCTTGTTCACACTTTGCTTTTTAGCTATTCGAGAAGAAAGGAATGGGTCGTTTTGTGGGAAGTAAAGACGGGAGTCTGCTGGGGTTTTGATGATTTGTTTACTCAGAGAGTTGGGGGTGGGGGGATGGTGAAGAGTTAATCTTGGGAGGAAAAAATTTAGGTATAAGTCAAATTTAAGCTCTGTTATTAGACGTCAAAGACTCTTGCCACCTCCTCCCAAATACAGAATGCGGGAAAAGTGGGGAAAGAAAAGAGACCAGTAAAGAATGAGATAAATGGATAGATAGGGAGTTGAGGTCGATAAATATACATGATAGCCAATTAAAAATTCTAAAAAAATTGAATCAACGAATATGATGGATAAAAGGATTTGCACTGAGTTTTGATGGAATCTCAAAAGTGTTGAATATGGTAATTAACGTGGATTTGACTTGGTTGGAAAGGAAGTGAGAGAATAAGCAAGCAGTCCTAGCAAGCTCGGTTGCCATTTGCCATACGATAGGCTAGAGGACCTTAGTTGGTACACGCGAAATCTTGTACTAAAGCAAGGTTATTAGTGTTGCCCATGAGCAATCACAACGAGCGGACTGAAGTAGAGGCCATGATTGGAAGAGCAACCGAATTTAGCGTACTCGATGCGAAATCTTAGGCGAATGGTGTTAGGTTGTTTGCAGTAGTTGAAGGATGAGAGTGTCCGTAGGTAATATGCAAAGCATGGAGCTGTCAACGCAAATTCGCTCCCACAAAAATGCCTAAAGGAATAAATCAAGGGAATGTTTATGATGAGAAAGTTGTAACGGGAGACGGACATGTTCTTGCTAGGTGGGAATCTATGTTTGGTTGATGTGTCTGGAGGACGTTAGTCAATGAGAGGTTGCGACATTTCACGACAACATAAGCTCAATATGGATTATTGTGTCAATAAGGATGATAATGGACATGGAAATGGGTAATTAGCAGTAAGAAAAGAAGGAATAGAAAGAGAGCAGTCCAACTAGGATTAATCGGTTTCAGGGTGGTTGATTCCAAACAAAGAACCTAAACCCTATCATATCATGTCGGTTTTTAGTTTTTAGAACTGAGAACCGAACCAATCGACCCCAGACTCAGTCTGGAAATGAACTGGCCGGTTTTATTCCAGTTTTAGGGTCGACCATGGAACGTTTGAGTTCTTTTATGCACGGTCCAAAGAGGCGGGGTTAATGATCTCCACCCGACCTCTCTTTCTTCTCGAAACATGCTGCGAATACATTAGATAAATACTATATAGTTGGGGCTACCTTTTTTTTTTTTTTTTTTTTTTTTTTTTTTTGAACGTCGGCAAGGACTATCTTTCAAGCCCCGTGCGAATCTTGACTCAAGTGAAAGACGACAATGCTCCAAAACTTGAGAATCGTACTAACCAATCGTGTTCGACTGCTTTATAGAATGGGAAAAAAGAAAAGCCTAGTGGTAAGTTCTGTCATTTACAAGATTTACATGGGCTTCCGAAATCTTGTAATTGAGATAGGACGGGATCGTATAATAATCTATAATATTTTGAAGTATAGCTATCAAACAATATTTCATGGCATGGCAATATGGACACATTTTAGTATGCAACACACCGAGGGTTAACTCTTCCTTTGGCGATAAACATGAGAGTTTTAGTGAGGAATGCTATCGGCTTATTATGGTCTCTGCGTCGAGCTTACAAAGTAGGGTCACTTTCAGATGTTTTCTATTGGATGGTGCTAGCGTGACGGTTGCCATTACCTAGAATTTTTTACTGTGGGATTTTGATCGGAATTTTGACCACAGGTTTTAGTAAGAGATGGGCAATAGAAAGTTGTATCTTTCTAATTTATCTAAAGGAACAAATAGTGATAAGAATCCATTAATAGATATTTGATCAAAAATAATAATTTATGGGAAATTTAAGTGCAACATTAGAATGGACAATGATTATTGTTCAATCAAATAATTAACAACCTCTAGTATCCTATAAGTTCTGGTAATTTTATGATTTTGAAGTTCATTAAACATACAAATGAGAAATATTTTTTCAGTTTACAAATTGAAATACAAGTGAGCTCCAAGTGCTGAAGCAAGAAAGATTTCATTGACCAATTTCTTGATTTGATTCCGACAACGTAATGTACTTGACTTCAATTTAGTTGATCACTATGAGAATATTATTTTTAGAAACACAATACTCAATCCTTCTCATTCAAATATTTTTAGTAGATGCCGTTTGTTTAAGAGGTGAAGTAATTGATGACGATAATGCCAACAATGAAAATGAGACCGATGATATGCTAGTGAAGAAGGAATCATAACCCCAACAGAAACGGTGAAAAAGATGGTAGCTAAGTCAATGCGGTTATTCAATAATTGTGAGAATTCACAAGATTACAAAATAAAGAAAGCCCCTTTCAAACCTACTTAAAGTTGAGCACAAAGAATGATGTTCCGTGTAAAGTATAATAATATTGTCATTAGCCTAGAAACGGCATTTCTATTTTTTTATTTGTAAATTTAATAAATATTTCTAATAACATTAATAATCTCTTTTTTATTGATACTATTTTCATAATTCGTGTTATTCTTATTTTGGTAGTTAACCTTTATTTCTTTTTCTTATATAAAGAACCCCACTTATGCAAATCCCAATTGGTATTTTTTATTGGTGATTTTTCAAAGCAATTGAGTAAAAGAACTTGGACGGGGAGAAGGCACCGTTGCTCTTGAAGACTAACTGTGCCGTTAGTTCATCATTTTCCTTTTCCATTATTTGGATAAACAAAAAAAATAACCGAATGCCCGAGCTTAATCTTTAAAGCTTCCATCTTTGTCAAAATAATATCCAGGAATTGTCAGTTAAGAGACGTTTGTGTAAGAGAAATTAACGCACGTGTATGAATTTATCCTTCGGGGGGGAAAGTGTCGACGTCTCTGTGGTTCATCGCTTGTTTATAGCTGTTGCCTTTTATATACACTGACAGCTTAACTTTATGATTGAATAAAAATCGCGGGGGAAAATAATTATAAAAACAAAAGAGTAAGAGTACTGAGCCACCATATCTTTTTTGGTCTGATGACTCAGAACCCAAATTAATTGAACTTTCACTGGGTATTATTCGCTGATCTCTACTTAGTTCTGTGGTGCGCGTATCGAATTTCACTATATCGCGGACTGACAGTCTAGGTTGACTCAGAGCCAAAGAAGCGACGACTGGCCCGGGCCAACCCATCATCTTACATGACTTCCCATAGAAATCTACTTGAGCATATTGCTGTCTCCCGCTATCTTTCTAACTCTCTCTCTCTCTCTTTCTCGGTATATGTTTCTCCGTTTCATTCAATTTCTCTTTTTTTCCCTCGACAGCGATGTCAACTCCCCTTCTGGTCTCCTCGCTGTCTCTGCCGGCGGCGTCCAACACCTCTGTGCCGCCTCTGGCCACCACTACCTCAGCATTTCCTCTACCGTCAGCTTCTTCCAGGTCCCCTCTGCCCCCTTTGGCCACATTATCTTTGTCTCGGTCCACCATATCGACAAAGGTCGTGGGGGTGGGGGTGGGGGTGGCGGTCGTGGTGGGGGTGGGCTTGCTGTTCATACATTGCAAGAAGAAGGGATGGCGGCTTTGCTCCGCATCCTCTAGCAATGATCTCGGTATCAGCGTGCCCCATTTCACTTTTGACGATTTAGAGAAGTCGACTAATGGTTTCTCAGAGGCAAATCTACTTGGAGAAGGTGGTTTTGGGCACGTGTACCGCGGAGTCCTTGCCACCGGAAAAGATGTAGCAGTGAAGCGACTGAAGGTGGGGAGACAGGGAGAGCGTGAGTTTCTGACTGAGGTTCAAATAATAAGCCGAGTTCATCACAAGCATGTCGTGTCTTTGGTTGGATACTGTACAGCCGGGTCCGAGCGCATCCTCGTGTACGAGTTGGTGCCTAACAAAACGTTGGATGTCCATTTACATGGTGAGTTTGGGTTTTCGTACCAATTTATGTCACGATCTTTTATATACTAACCCTCTTTCTTCATTAGTCTTAGCATTTGGGGTTATCTGAAAAGGAAAAAGGACAAGTAATCAGAATAGGGGTGACATGGATCTAGAGGAGAATTAGGAATCGAACTGGATGGGCTATAGTAACTGGTCCGGGTCCTGATTTTTTCAGTTACCATTCGGTTTTTGGCTAAAAAAGAAAAGTGAAATCGGTATTATGTGGCTTAATTCTCCAGCAAGAGTCAATCAAATCAGGAATCGATGAAGTTTTATGATTTAGGTTTTATGTTATTTGTTTTGAACTTTTTATCATTTATTTTATTTTACGTGTTCATCTTTTATAGATCGTCACTATTGCAAATGGAGATTACTGTTGTTGCATTCACTTTCATTTTGTTTTAACTAAAAATAAAACAATAGAAAAGGAAGAACCAAATGAAACAAAAAAAAAATTAACCGGTTTTTGGGGATTTAGGGGTGATTGGTTCCTAGTCTAGTCCAGTGGAATTGAGAATCGTACCGGTTCCCAATTTTTTGGACTGGGGACTTGACCAGACCGTTAATTTTTTTTTTTAGAAACTATAGCTTTACTATAGTTATTATTTTAGAGATTATTGCTAATTTTAAAGATTAAAAATATATATTTTTGAAAAAAGAATCGGTCTGGTTTCTGGTTCCCTTTGGAACCGGGAACTAGACCGAAAATCACTGGTTCTGTTTTTATGGAACTGGGAACTGGACGGGCACCCCCAGGAGCCTAACCAAACCAGCTGGTCCGATATGCTCACCCCTAGCCGGGTAGACTCAAATTGATTGACTGGGTAGGTTTCAGGGCAGCAAGGTAGGATTTAGGTTCCAAAAATCAAGGAGCTGGTTCTATTAGGATGGGTCCAGGTGAACCTAGATGGGACTTGCAATGGCTTGCCCTAAATCAGAGAACTTGGCGCTTTGTGCGTTTAATGGTGAGGATTCTGATGGAAAGTGATCGTTGCAGGAGAGGGACAACCGACCCTTAATTGGCCATCTAGAATGAAAATAGCTTTGGGGGTTGCCGAAGGACTAGCATATCTTCATGAGGGTTGTAAGTTTCAGATGTACTTTTGCCTTTCATCTTTATCGAATCAATAGTTAATTAAGACTCTGAATCAGAGCTCTTGTATACGTGGGAAACATTCCTTGTGCAGGTGATCCTAACATCATACATCGCGATATCAAGGCAACTAACATACTTGTGGACCGTGAATTCAAGGCAAAGGTATAAACAAATTTTTTGGATAAAATTTAAGAGTCGGCATTGATATTTCTGACTTCAATTGGTTCAACTCTCGGAGCAAATACATTACGGCCCCTCTGAATTCAAAATGCTTCTCTCTCAGATTGCGGATTTTGGAATCGCAAAAGTTACTTCTGATGCAAATAGTCATGTGTCTACCAATGTGAGGGGCTCCATTGGGTAAGATTTGCTGCATTAGTATTTTGATTCGGAGGACTGAAATGTGAGCTTTTTATTAATCCGTCTTAGATGTTTCCAATTCTTTGTAAAATGAGCCATTGCTCGCTAGTTCTTTGTGCTTCATTTGTTAACGCACAGCCTTTTACTTCTTTAGCTTGACTAGTCCAAATATGTCACTGTTCAAATATGTTGAGGCACGGTTTATGTTCTTCCTTGGAGGTATCTTGATCCAGAATACTACTTGAGTGGGAACCCAACGGAAAAATCGGACGTTTTCTCTTTCGGGGTCGTGCTCTTGGAGTTGATTACTGGTCGCAGGGCTGTGGAAATGGGCGTTAGTCTGGTTACGTCGGTAAGTCGTGCATTTCTTGTGTTCACAATTATAGCCCAAGCTATACCTATTGCACCCTCATTTTTTTCTTGGGTCCTGGAGGGGATTCGACTTTATAGGTGGTTTTTTTTATCATCCAAGTGCAATATTGAGAGAGAGAGTCATTGTTATGGTCATTACAGGTGAGGCCTCAGCTCACACGATATCTGAAAGATGGAAACTTTTCCGCTCTTGTTGATCACAAGTTGCAGAACGATTATGAGCGTGGTGAGATGGCTCGTATGGTGGCATGTGCTGCCGCTTGCGTGAATCTTTCGGGGGAGCATCGACCGAAGATGAGTACGGTAAAATATTGTTTAGTACCTGGAGCTTGATCTTTCTTTAATAGATGCATGCCACTAGCTACATTCATGATTAAAGACGGTTCTTTTTGTTCACTGAATCGTGTCAAGTTCATTCAAGATCTGTGAGGTTATCTGGAAATAGGAATTCTAACAATCAACTTCTGAAAAAATTGAGCAGATTGTTCGAGCCCTCGAAGGAGATCTATCTCTCTCTGACCTTAATGGTGGGGTGAGACCCGGGCCGAGTATCCTCCACCGTGGGTGGGAAAAGGTCAGACTGCTGTACCAGCCAAGGCCTCAAAAGGTCCAGAAAGATCATTAGCTAGCCAAGAACACGGCAGCAGCCGTCACAGTGAAACCTACATCTGGTGGCTCAAGCCATGTAATTTCTTTTGCCTCACATTTACTTTACGGTCTCATTGGGTCCTTCAATGTGCCTCTTCTTTGTGGCCCTACTTCCGTTGAACGGTGAATAATGTGAAATTTAGGTTGGACGGTGGCAAATTCCTTGGAATCTTTGAGGCAAAGCGCGAGTGACCGTGGAATTTAATTGGCTCTTTGCTATAAAACTGCTAATTGGGGATCTTTTATTAATATTATTATTATATTGTTTTTGCTTTCTTTATTCAATCAAAACAGCAAATGCACGGATGAAAAAATTATTTGAGTACCCGTGGAAGCGTGCGTTGCTAAAACTTTACAAAGTGTTGTCCCTTTGATTGATTTTGAGAGAGACAGAGACAGAGGCCATGTGCGCTACCTGTCGTTTCCTGATCGACCGCTTGCAGCTTGCAGCTTTTCTAACATGTTTGAGTACTCTCTTGTCTTCTTTTCTCAATTTTTAAATTCTATTTATTCTATTTTTTTAAACCTAAAAATATGTATATCTTGCCAACATTGGTAATACTCTTTTTATTATTATTATTTGATGTGGCGACATGCAAAAGGTGCCTTTTGTTTTATTAACGGTGAAAAAAATCATTTTCCCCTATATTTTAATTAATTAATTTCGGCCTTGCAAAATTGACCAATGAACCATTCCAAGGAGAAGTTTGACTTTTAAAGAAGTTACTTACCGGCCTTCATTTGATTGCTGAATATGCCCTACGCTAGGAGCTAGGTGTGTCCTTGAAGCAGTCCTCTCAAGATGCTTGGAAGTAGAATAGAGGGCATTCTTGTCTTTTAATAATAATGTGGTAGAAATACCCAGAAAATATATATCATTAAAGAATTTCAATAGCTTTTTTCTTTTTGGCTTTGCTTTGAAAAGTATGAATGGGTTTTTGCTTTTTCTCGTCTTAATTCTTATGATCAAAAGCCTTCCTCCTTGCAAAAGCACATATGCAAATGTCAAGTTTGACTGCTTCATTAATTTGTCGATCACAAATCGTAGTGTCTTGTAAATGAGATAAAATATGATTGTACAATATTTCCTACAGACTATAAATTCATAATATGTTTGGAGCTTAGTTATCTAAAAGATTCCTTTTCGTAACAAGGTAAACTCAATTTAATATGTAACATACAAATAAAAACAAAGATTACATCCAACAGCCATAACTTCAATGGTTGGAGAAGACGAATAGTTGTGAGTGAGGGCAAGACTAGAATATGAAAATATTAGTGGGGGAAATTTTGGAAGAAAAAAAGTTCATTAACCTTGGAAGTTGCCTTCCAAAAATGCTAAATATCAATTTTTAGTGTGGACTTTTCCCTATATATTAGTTTTGCAAATATTGACATTTCCCCAAAGTGATGCAAAAGCAATTAACCAAATGTCCTGATATTTTTCTCAAAGGACTTTAGAGAGCCCAAAATTCATAGGGAAAACCAAACTAGAGGAACCCCCTAGTGGGTTCACATGTACTTTCTCATAGTAACGGAAGGTTATTAGTGTTGCGTGTGAGCAATAAGTGTAAGCAGAACAAAGTAGAGAGGCTATAATGGGACAAGCAGCCGTCTCTAGCATGCTCAATTCAAAATGGCGAAATCGCTCCCCAAAAGTCCTCAAATGAATCGAATGAGTATGTACAACGAGAGAGTTACGATGGGAGATGAACATGGTCTTGCCATGTGGGAATCTATGGTTAATGGAATCCATGATCCATGTTTCGTGGGGCACATCAATCAATACTAAATCGCAACATATCATGATGACATGAACTTGATATAAGTTATCGTGTCTTAAGGATGCTAATAGACACAAAACCCGCTAGAAAAAGAGTTAGGAGATTGGTCAGGCCTTCTTTAACAAGCCTCGTTCCGATATAATCTAAGCCAAGACTCTCCATGACATCCTAACACGACATGTCTTGGATTAATTACTACGTGGCTGTAGCCAATTATATGGGCCACCTTTTTTATTCTTTTTTTAGCCAATAGTATCGCAATAAACCACCATAATTTGGGCTTTAAATCGCAAAAAAAAGTACAATTGGGCTTGAGCCCATCTGCTGGTCAGAATGAATTGCTCTTTTTGCTCAATAGCCCATGTGTCTTGATTACCCAAATTGGTATACGTGACTGGCTCGGAACGGATTGGGGCTTTGGCTCGTGGAAATTGAGTCTATCTCATTGGAAAACGACACAAGTATGTTTGGATTTCGTAAAGTAATTTGGGTAAGCTGCTTTGAGTTTTGGGATTCGAAATGGCAAGATTTGAGCTCAAAGAGCAATTGGGGTAATTAATGACTTCTTAATCTGCGAAACGGCAGCTTGAAATTAAGCTACCAATTGGTGGGCTTTGAGCGCATATTCATAAGATTATGAATTCAAAAGGCGAAGGAGAGGACAGCACGAAGCGATATCGATGCATTCTCTTTTGCATGAATGATGTAGAAAGGAGAGGATCGGCTCAACATTGGAGATAAGAAACGTAAAAGTCTGCGAGATGGATTAGATGTATATGATTAGCGATACTAATCCATTACTCAAAAACAAGTATTGAGGTATGTGCGAGTGGCTTTGTCCATGGTTCGCCAAGCACCCAAAAAGGTGAAACACCTTGGCGACAAAAATTGTTAACCAAAGTACATTTTCTCACGTTCATGTTGAACGATAGTCACTCCGAATTTATAGGTGATCACCCCTAAAATTGTTACACGAATAATGTAATTTATTCTAACTCGTGATTACTTTACAATCTTGTTGTGTCATTCTATGTGCCTCTCATTCAGTCATTTGTAGTCCAGTTTTTGTTGAACGGTTAATGATATAGAAATTGGGTGGGAGGGTGGCAAATTCCGTAGAATCTTTTGGGGGCAAAGAGCGGGCATATGTGGAATTTCCACCATTTAATTTGATTTTAGATCCCAAAAGCCCGTGACAGTTTGCATGCATGCGCATACGATTGGCCCCACCTTTCCATTCATCGAATGTTTGTTAGCGGAGGGAGGGCAGCCGCAGAGGCTTTCAACGTCGTACTCCCTTCCACTAGGAGAGAGAAGAAAACATTGGCTGCATCTGTTGTTGTTGTTGACATTTGGGCCCCACTTGCAGCACGTGCGCATGCCATCGCACTGTGCACAACTCGTGGGCTCCACCCCAATGGCCACGTTTGACCATTTGCTCTCCTTTTTCTATTCTCATTTTTTAGTTTCACACATTTCCTCTTTTCTAAACATTAAAATATGTATAGATTGCCAACGTGGGTAATACTCTCTTGATTGCTGAATCTGCCGACAACGGGCGCTAAGTATATAGCTGAAGCAGTCCTCTCAAGGAGAAAAAATCGGATAACACTTAAATTCCAACCTATCAAAATCCTAATCTACTAAGCGAACGGCATGTGTCATCCGAGCTTCACCACGTCAGAACTCCTCTAACACTCCCTTGCCATTTCGCCTCTCTATTCCCTCTCTTCTTTTTTCCTTTGTTTTTTCTTCTTATTTCCTTTCACGGTCTTCTTCTTTCTCTCTCTTCTTCGTCTGGCCCATTTTCCCTTCTCCGACCTCAAGTTAGAGTGGGAGTTGGGCCGTGATTATCTGGGATGGAGGAGGAGAGCAAAACCGTCCAGGAAAGGAAGGGAGGGAGCAGCAGTGGAGGGGAGTTATGGACCCATCTCGATGTTAGAGGAAGAAGTTTCGTTTTGCGATTCACAGCAAATCCGAGTTTAGCAGCACATAGTCATCGAAAATGCTTTTGTCCCTCCCTCGACCCCCCTAACCCTTTTGCTCTCCCGTCTTTGTGCAGTCTCTCCCTGTATTTTAACTCTCTTTTACACTTAACGGAGCAGAGAGAAGGAGGGGAATGGGGAGGGACTAAAGAGCGAGAGGGGTGGTGGGTAGAGGGCAGGTGATCGGCGTCGGAGAGGCTAGGGCACGGGAAGAAATGGCGGACGAGAGTTCCTCTGAGTGGCTTCCCTTCAGAGAGGTCGGGCTCGAGGTTGAGGTCGAAGAAGGGGAAATGGGACAAGCGGAGGAGAGAGAGAAAGAAGAAGACCGTGAAAGAGAAGAAGAAGACAAAACAAAAGAAAAAAAGAAGAGAGGGAAGAGAGGCAGGGAGTGCCAGATGGATTCTGACGGGTGGGGCCCGAGCAACACGTGTCGTGGATTTTGACAGGATGGGATTCAAGTGGTACCCAATAATATTTTCTCCCTCTCAATATGCTCAGAGACAAACAAGAGGGCATTCTTGTCTTTTGAAAATTTACTATAGTATAACTGCCGGGAATATATATATATCATTATCATTAAAGAATTTCAATAGTTTTTTTTTTTTTGGCTTTGAAAAATATAAATGGGTTTTCCTTTTTCTCCTTCTCTTGTTTCTCTTGATCTAAGCCTTCTTCATTGCAAAAGCACATGCGAACGTCATGTTCGACCACTTTATAAATTTGTCAATTATAGATTCGTAATGTAGGGCTTCTAGATTATCTTGTAAATAAGATAAAGATGTGATTATACGAAAATGTCAATTATGAATTTATAATATGTTCGAAGTTTAGCTACCTGGAAAATTACTTTTCATAGAAAGTTAGACACAATTTGATATGTAACATACAAACAAAATAAAGATTTCAACCATTTTTAACGTGTCCACGAAAAGTACAGTAATTTTTTCACTTTGATGTGAAAAATTGTGTACATTTGTTGTAGCGTTTCAAATTGTTAATGCATGACGTGAAAAGAAACAACTACTACAAACCAAAAATTTATTATGAAATTGCATATTTTGATATCTAGATATAGGGCTACACGCTAAGCACAAGAATCAACTTGAGACAAGTCATTAACAAATCACTTGTTAGCACCTGAATTTTTACAGAATAATCGAATATGCATTTAATCTTCAATAAATAAATATAGAATAGAGAATTAAAAAAGAAGAAGAAGAAGACAAAAAGCAAACAAAACACAATAATGATCTATGAAAGATCCATCTATGGAGTCCGGCCACATTCGTTCCGTTTGGGCTTAACGCAATCCAGCCCCTTCACTTCAAATTCACAATTACAGCACTCAATTGCTTAGGCTCCGAATTTCAATTACAGGACTGGAGTATCTTTATAGAGTCAAATCTTCTTCCCAGCAAGCACAACCTCCATAGACGAAGCTCTTTTCGCTTTGCGGCCACAGTCCCGAGCTCGCTAGCAGGAATCGAGCTTACAAACTCAGCAAAACCCACGAGCTCAAGCGGCAACTCGCCCGACAAATTCTACTTGGTCAAACCAAGGGCAGTTAGCTTAAGAAAAGATCACCCAAGCCAATCGGAATTGGCTCCGAGAGTCTATTTCTACCGAAGTCCAAAAAATTCAAGATGCTTATCCCCGTGATTTGCTTCTCTTAAATTCAAAGCGTCAAGTCCCCATGAGATTACTAATGTGAGAACAGATTACCTTCGAGAGGCAAAAACTCTCAAACCTCTGTATGTCCATTTCCGTCGAGATAAAGCATTTACCAAGAACTGCAGGTTCGGATCTCAGCACAGATGGCTCCCATCAGAAGAGTTTATTCCTCGTACTCAGGGTACATGGAGGTACATAGACGTACCCCGATTCAGTCAATGGAGTTGTACCTGGTTTGCACGTACTCGCCGCTTCATTTGCCACCTGCAGGTTTGATGAGGTCGGGACGATCGGCAGGTGCCGATTCGGCGCGATGGCCCATGGGGAACCGCGCGGTGCTCACGGTGCTTAAGAATCAAGCAGATACTTTTTGTGAAATTAGAGCAACCGTGGATAGTTCCAAAAGTGAACTGGATCATTCTGTTGAGCTATATAAATTGGATTGCCGGAAAAATCTCCTTTGTCTTTTCTTGCCAAAAAGAAAAATAATACGCAATAAAAAAATTTCAAAAAATGATGGGAGAATAAATTAGAAAAATAGGGAAAATTATTCAAAAAGTTTTATATCTATTAATTTTTTTTAATTAAGTTTATCTAGTCAATTTTGATAAAAAATCAACACCGACTGTGTCATGTAGAACGTCGATGCCGATAGGGATAATGTTTAATATTATTTTGTATTTTTCCTTTTTTCTTTTCTTCTCTTTTCATTCTTTTCTTTTCTTCTTTCTTTTTCCCTTTCTCCCTCTGCTGAGCCTTGTTGATGGTCGGTAGAGGTCACAAATCAAACGAGGATACTCGAGCCTAGGCTGGCGAGGGTGAGGGTTGCCCTTGCCCACCCAAGCGAAAACAACCCAGATTCGCCTAGGTGAGGGCGATCCTCCCTAGGGCTAGCAAGGGCTACCCTTGCATTTTGGTCGGATTGGACTTAATAGATAAAAAAGTGAAAAGATTTAAGACTAATTGGCAAAAATAAGATATTTAGGATTAAATTGATAAAAATGCAATAGATTTAGGGATTTTTAGCCCACGAGAATTCTATATGAGAACTCAATTGGCAAAATTTTATATTGATGAGGCCCGGTGGTGGTTGGTGGAGGGAGAAAGGGAAAAAAAGAAAGAAGAGAAAGAAAAGCAAAAAAAAAAAAAAAAAAAAAATTAGGAAAAGAAGGAAAAGAGAAAAAAAGGAAAATTAAAAATCAAATAGATAATTCAAAAAAATATTAAAATATTATTAAAAATTGTCAACATCAATGATTTTTGGTCAAAATTGATCGGATAGACTCAATTGAAGCAAAAATGAAAAAGGATTAGGACTTAATTGAGAAAATTAAAATGTTTTAAAATTGAATTGGTAAAAGCACAATAAATTTAGGATTTTTTGGATAATTTTCCCGAATTCTTATAGTGTTAATCAAATTAAATGTATTGTCCAACGTCGCGCAAGATAATTGTTTGGGAGAACTTGCGCCAATTGAAGACCATTGGTTCTCAACTCAACATTATCTCTAATCCTGTATTCCCCGACTCTTGTTTGAAAGGGTTGCAACAATTCTTAAATGTATATAAAAAATAAATATACTAATTTTTTTAGGTAATCAAATGCCCAAGCATATCTGTGAAGATTGCGTCTTTCTCAAACTAATGCTTAAATATCTTAAAATTTTCAATTAGACCCTTGTTCATATGCAAGAGAATTAAGTAAGATTATTTCTTCTAACGGATTTGGTGCTGTATATCACCATTAACCTTTTTATTTGTCAAAAAAATTTAACACATCTAATTCAAAGAAATTAAACATCCTAACTTGTGCCTTGAATAGCAAAAAGTAAAATTGGGATTGAGCACATCTTCTGGCCGATTTTGCCTAATTCGTGTTGTTTATGAACCCAACATGGTCCGAATGGTTCTTTTTTGATCAGTCACTCATGTGACTTGATTATCCAAATTGTTCTATGTGACTGGCAAAGAACAAATCGGGGCTTTGGGTCGTGGAAATGGAGTCATATCATTGGAAGACAGCACAAGTATGTTTGGATTTTGTAAAGCAATATGGGTAGCCACTTTGAGTTTTAGGATTTGAAAATAGTAGGATTGGAGCTCAAAGAGCAATATGGGTAATCAAATACTTCTTAAACTGTGAAACAGTAGCTCAACCGATAGGCAAGCTTTGAGTATATGTACATAAGATTACAAATTCAAAAGGTCTGAATTATAAGACAAAGACGAGGACCACATACACATGAGATTTCAGCAAATTTTATAAAAGCAATATCAACATGTTCCCTCTTGGATGAAGGATATACAAAGGAGGGGATTGGTTCAATATGGGGAAATATGAGCACTCATGATAAAATTTATACTTCTCTATTTCTCTGTTTCTCTTTTCTCTGGAACAGGTTTAAAATAGAAATCATTTTGGTAACGCAATTTGATTTTTCTATTTCTGGAACAAATTTCTATTTCAGAAATAGATTTGAAGAAAAAATCAGAAACTAAAATTTTTAAATTCTCAATTTTTTGAAATAGATTTTGAGAAATTAATTTCTGACTATAACTCAATTTCTGTTTCAGAAATTTTGTTATGTGCACGCCTTAAGAAACCTACCTTGAAAGCATATTGTTAGGGGCGCTAATTAACAACTTTTTTGCAATGCGCACTAGCACACTTTGCCACTGAATAAGCGGGGAAGGTGTGCGTGTGGGCAACACGCCTCTGGAATAGCACCAATCGGTTCATGGTGATCAGCACTGGATTGCGATGTGGACCCAACACAAAAAGTCACTCCAACAAAAAAAAAAACTACGGACATGAATGATAACTATTTCGTTTTTAGATTCAATTTATCTTGCAATATATATATATATATATAATTTTTTAGACGAATTTTTGAGAAAAATATACTTTTGATAACAACACTAAATTTCTATTTTCATAATAGAATTTTGTTTAATAACAATACAAAATTTCTCCCGCTTAAGCAACATTAGCGGCTACTAGTGGACCGGTGGTAGCACCTGGCGAGCAACGGCCAACTGCTAGAAGTAGCAACTAGTAACCGGTAGATGGTGAGCGGCCACCAGCGGTGGGTGACAGTAGGTGGGCGGTTAACTAATAGTGAAATCAAGCAATAAAAATAATTTTTATTTATTATTTCTATTCCAGAAATAAAGAAGTAAAAAAATTTATATCTCGTTTTTATTCCAAACTTATTTTTAGACCAAAGATTTATTCCAAAAATGAAAAAATAAATTGCGTTACTAAACAGATTTTTATTCCAAAGCTCTCCCGATAATAGAAAAATAATTTTGACTAAAAATACAATGATTATCATGTACTCCTCATTTTGTCGATGTTTCAAATGTTCTTTCACCTCTCGAAACACCAAGATGGACAAGGCGACTGGCACGAGTCGCCATGGACGGCGACATCTCCATGCAAATAGGGGATCCTCAGAGCTGCGCAATAAAGAAGTCTGTCAAATTTTCAAGATTTGTCTAGTGGGAGAGTAGCCGTCAACAAAGATTTGTTTATGTATTCGGGATAAAAAAAAAATGGGGGCACAGGGATAGATCTTGGAAAGGAAAAGTTTAGGTATAAATCAGATTTCATCTCCGTTATTAAACATCAATTACTCCGCATCCTTCCAATTACAAATTACAAGAAAGAATAACAAGACGATACTATTATGGAATGAGATTGATAGATAGTTACATGAAAGCAAAATGCAAAATTGAAACTGTTTTATGTAGTAACTAAGTCAATTGTACCGAGCTAGATAAAAATTGAAAAGTGAAGCAAGCATTCCTCATAAGATTGAACCGCCAAGTGATAAATATACAAGACACTAGGCAGGATTTGGTCAAGTTTTGGAAAAATGTACGAGGTTGCGAATTCAGAAAGTCTAAATCATAAGGTGAGTGTTAAATATTATATTTTGAGTTTGAATTACTAATGGATAGCGATCGGCTCATTAAAGATACAGAAAATCTTGAAAATATGCAAGGTTGGACTGATCAAGAAGCGCGTTCTTTAAATCTCGTACGGTGGAAGACGTCTTCAACAAGAACTTAGTTTTTTTTTTTTTTAACCGTACGCGAGCATAATGCTTTGATCTCGAACAACGGTAATTTTGTGCTTTAAATTTACATTTTTATTTATAAATATTTTAAATTTGAACTTAAATATAAGTGTGAAAAATATTTAAACATGTGAACAATTATAACTCTGATTTTCCTAATATAATAAATTATTTACCGTTGACTCTCTTCGTGGATGTAGATACCGATATTTGGATCGCACCATGTTAAATTTGTAATATCATATTATTCCTCATTTGTTTTTTTAGTATTTTCGTATTTCCTGTCATTTTAGCCTTAATATTACAATAGCGTATATACATTCATATATACATACACATGAGATACCGGCAAACACTACGTATTCACGCGTTCTCTCTTGCCCGAACGAGATGAAAAGGAGGAGGACCGGTCCACGTTGGGAAATAACGAACGTCAAAGTTCACGCATGGAGATTAACAGCACAGTATTAGAGAGACTGATAAAAAAAGGAAAGTAAGTACCAAGCCAAAGCGTTTATGCATGTACGAGATCCGCTCCATTTTTTATTTTTTCCACGAATCGCTGCACTAGACGATGCACCGAACCCACAAAGTGGCAAAACCCATCGTGCTTGCCTGTGATAACGTTGAAAAAGGGGGAATGACTTACTTTTCCCTTAGCTTTTGGCATTTTCCGGGGTTCTTTACTGAAAGGCCGAAGCATAGAGCTGGATGGAGATAAGCACGAATCCCTTTTTCCTTTTTTATTATTATCATTCTAATTTTGCTTTTTTTCTTCAGTCAAGATGGCGAATATCATGCCTCCAACTAAGAGAGAGAGAGAATATAATAATAGCACGGCCATGCGCACTTCTCGAGATCCCCACCCACGCCAAAGGACAGCCTTGCGCACTTCACGAGATCCCCACCCACGCCAAAGTAGGACGGCCTTCCATTATTATTTAAATAACAGCAACACCAATACATGACACGGTATAATACCACACGTCGCAACATTATTTCTCAGAAAATAAAAAATTTCCACACTAGATGTTAAATATATATTTATATATCTAATCATATTTATTTCGATCAAATTAATTTGATTTAAATTCATAAATAAATAAATAATAAAAAAAGCCTATACCGAGTTTATATTAGAAACATTAATTCACAATTCATTAATATTATTGATTGTTTCAATTTAACAAACTCAACTCAATTCCAACAATCCATAAAATTTAGAGGAAAACAAGCAATTCGTATTCTGAATTTGTGTGTCAAATATGTTGAAAGAGGAGAAAAATATGGGAGCGAATTGTGTATTACGGGAATTGAAAGTTAAAAAATAAGAGAAAACTTGATTTCTCTTCTTTCCCCATTTATTATTTTTAATATCATTTCTTTTTATTTTTTTTACATATATATGTTTTGATCTCTCATTTATTAAAAATTTTTTAAAATGAAACACATGTTAGAAATTCGTATGTCAGAATTTTGACTCGAGTGACAGTTGATTAGGTGTCAGATTTTCTGACACGTATCAACCAAGTGTTGGAAAGTGTTTAATAGCATTAAAGAATGTCAAAAACATGTTAGAGTGTCCGACATAATATGAAAATTTCCGAAGAGTATCGGTTTTATGTTAGAATTTCTACTCAAGTGTTGAAGAGTGTTAAGAAAGTTGATTAGATGTCGGATTTTCCGATATATATTAACCGAGTATCGAAGAGTATTAAGAAAGTTGACTAGATGTCGGATTTTCTGATACGTGTTAACTGAGTGTCGGAGAGTGTCACTGGAGAGTGTCGGATACATGTTAGAGTGTTCGACACGATATGAAAACTTCCGAAGAGTATTGATGCTTCTTAGGCTATTATATAATTGAATATTTTCTCTCTTTTTCTCTTCTTGTTTCTTATTCTATTTATTTTTTCTTTTTTAAAATTTAAAAATATTTACATTCTCCCAACATACGCAACACTCTCTTTACTATTATTATTATTTCGATACGACGACCTGCAAAAATAATGCAGATGTTTCTTGGTTACAATATAAAGCAACCCTTCTTTTAATTGATGAAAAAAATATTTATTTTCTCCTAAATTTAAATTAACTGATATCAGCCGGTCAATTAACCGATGAACCACTCCAAGGTTGAAAGTTTGACTTCCAAGGAAGTTACCTGCCTTCCTTGATTGTTGAATGTGCCTTCACTGGGCATAGTTGAAGCAATCTTCTCAATAAGCTTGGAAATAGACTCAAGGCCATTCTTATCTTTTAATCGCTTCTTATAATAGAATTGCGAGGACAATAAATAATTGAAGAATTCCAATAGCTTTTTTTATTAAGAAAAATTGGATATGTGTACTAGAAATCCTATAACTTGTCACGAAAGTATAATTAAGTTCTCAAACTAACAAAAAATGCTATTAAGTTTTTAAATTTATTAAATTTGTGTAATCAAGTTCTTCCATTAACTTCTTCTAACTTGACTAGTAGAAAATACTCACATTGATTTTTTTTTTAACTATTTTTACTATCTTACATGACTCTTACATAACTCAAATGATGTCATTTTGGTCTACATTTGATTTTTTTTAATAAAAAATTATTTGGTTTTTATTAAAAATAAATTTAAAAAGGGGAGGAATGGAAAATGGTGAGGACCTACAAAGCCCTCGTCGTTGCCACCCCCACCATGAGAGATAGCCAGCCAAGGGTTGCTAATGGTCACTAGGCCCCAACTAGTGGCTAGTAACCTTTGTAGATCGTAAGCTCCCCAAGATTATTTGAGGGTTGTTAGCCATCGCCCATATCTGGCCAACCCCTCACTCTATCTTGGTGACACCATGACCTTTGCCAACCTTTGGCTAGCCATCCCCTATCATCATCAACCCTTCCAAATATGGTGGGCAGTAGTGACTAGAGCCTTACGGGCCCTCGTCGTTTCCCTTCTTTTTTAATTTTTAATTTATTTTTAATATAATTTAAATATTTTTTTAGATTGGAAAATCATATTTGGACCAAAATGACATTACTTTTAGGCTTATTTTCATGCTTTAGCCATATCGCCATGTAGGAGAGAAAAAATAATAAAAAAGAATAACATTATAATTTTTCATTAGCAAAATTGGTGGAATTAACAGAAAAACTTGATTGCACAAACTTAATAAGTTTAAAGACTTTATTGTACTTCTTGTAAGTTTTAAAACCCTATTATGCTTTCATGATAGGTTTTCTTCGTCGATGGAAATGGTTTTTTCCCCCCAAAAATGCTACACTCATTATTGAGCCGTTGGCAATAGGGTCAGGTCCTTCGCATTCAAGTCCAAGTCCATCAAGGCCAATCTAGGTCCATCTAAGGCGCACTCGGACAATTTTTGCAATTAAATTTTTTTATGCTTTTGTATTTTTATTATTCTTTAATTTCTTTCATTTTTCTTATATTCTTTCTTTTTCTTTTTCTTTCTTCCTTTGCATGATGCTAGGCCTTGACACAAGTCACAAGAGAGGGTCGGCGAGGCTCGAGCTCATTGGGGTTGGGCGAGCAAGGCTTGAGTGTCGCGCTTGAGAGCTTGCTGGGAGGTTGGCAACACTAGAGCTTGCTAGGATTGTACGAGGTTTAGCCTCTCTAGTCACCGCCCATTGCCGACGCTTGGTGACGGTGGAGAAAGAAAGAAGGAAAAGAAAAAAAAATAATGGAAAGAAGAAAAGAAAAGTATTAAAAAATTTTGAATTTTTTTCCTCAACAAAGGGCGAAAAATATTTTA
Source organism: Eucalyptus brandiana (assembly GCA_014182725.1). Taxonomy (NCBI): domain Eukaryota; kingdom Viridiplantae; phylum Streptophyta; class Magnoliopsida; order Myrtales; family Myrtaceae; genus Eucalyptus; species Eucalyptus brandiana. The sequence goes on along the minus strand of CM024670.1, from coordinate 45,409,133 downwards.
CAATTCATTTTCAAATCTCAGCCAAACACCATAAAATATTTTTATTTTCCTCATAAAATGACTTCCCATAAAACATTTTCAAAAATTGTCATATTTTTTGTGAAACAAATGAAGCTTAAATAAAATAAAAGAATAATAATAAAAAAGCTAATAATTTAGTGCATGAAAACCACTCCCCCACTAAATGCATCTAGCTATAGGCTTAATCTTTTAGAGTGGATTATTTAATATAGTATCGGAGTTGGATTTTGTCTCATGATTTGTCTCAGTTTAAATTGCAACTCACCAAACCCTAATCGAGAATCTATAAAAGAGAAGATCGAGAAAAAGAGAAGTTTTTTTGTTCCCAAATTCGAATTGAATAGAGTAGAAAGAACATCGCGGAGGGTGCTATATTCTCGGGGATTTCACGGCTGATAAATTGTTATATTATGGAAGCTTCGAGTGAAGCTCAATCGTATCAATCGCGTGCCAAAATGGTTGGCGTGATTGAAGATCACCCCCCCGGGGTCACTAGTGATCAAAAGAGAGACTCGAATCGCCAACTTGGGAAGAAAATTAGTGGAAGTCTCTCACCAGCCGAAGGTGTGTCAAGTTGGAAAGAAAAGGGATTGTCCAATTGCAGCACCCAATCAAAAGTCATGTCCCCTTTCACTTTCTTTTTACATTTTTATGGGGTCATTTGTTGGACGCAAATTGCGTAACCCCAAGATCTCCATAACTAGAACAAGAACATGCATAATTGAGTAGAAAGATTAACGCACCTATTTTGGGATCCATTGTTCTTGAAGCGGAAGCGGAAACACAATATTCCACATGCAAGTCCTTCTCCTCTATTGCCCTCCGTATCACTAGCTCAATGAGGCGGCCCCCCTCACGTGTAGCGTTAGGTAAACGCCCCTTAAGTGAGGATACATGTGAGAATTAGGGTTAGAGGAGAGACTTGAGCACTATTTATAGAGTTTTCAGCCAGTCCCTCTTATTACGGGCCAGGCTCAACTCGGCTCACACTAGCCAGCCCATATTAGACTAATTAAGAAACTATCTATCTCACCTTAGACCAAACCCCATAAAACGGTAAACGTTAAACGGTAAATTATAATATCAATTAATGTAGTCCACAATTAGAAAAACTCTTATATTCTCCCACTTGGACTATATTAATTGAAATCGTACCTTATGTGCGCACATTGGTCCAGAGATAATTCTTAATAGTCAATCCTATCCCATAAAGTCTTAAACACTGAATCACGGCGATAACTGCATGTATACACACAGAGCCTTCTATGGTCACGAATGTTCTCAACTTTATTGATATGGATTCAATATGGTAGTGTGTCAAATGGATAACATCTCTCATAGAGAGATCCCATTTGTCAGTCACCATTCTCTTACCTTAGGTGTCACAAAAACTTGTGCCACAAGAGAATGCTTTATGGTTCAAATGAACCCACATATGTCTTGTCCTTATGGTTAACCTTTCTTTATGTATCACAAGACATATGCACAAGGCTAATAACCAAATGCCCGGATGCCCCTAGCCTTCACTCAAGATTTATACAATTTCTTGAGACTTTATCAATATGTATTCAACATAATAACAACGCATTCAAAATTATTTTATTGAATGCAAAAGTTGATACATATCAAACCGTTACAAAGTGTAACGAACACAGATGAAACCTTTATCAGAGTAAAGCCAAAATAGCTCCCACTAAACAACAGTATCCGAAGATACTCCTAAGCCCATGCTAATGACATGTCACTCAAATACATATGGGCGTAGGCCTTTAGTTAGTGGATCTGCAATCACATCATCTGTGAAAATATATTATATTAAAATGTCACATTTTTGTACCGTTTGCTTTTGGTCAAAAATTTTGACCATATATATAGACCGATTGAGACCTCTGTAGTAAATAAATAATACTACAAATTTGTTATCTCAATACAACCGTATGGATCTATCCATAAAGTTAAAACGATCAACTTCTTCATGAGGTTCTGGAGCCTAAAAACCCAAGTAACAGCCTAAAAAAATGTTACTAATACTGCTTACATAGTAAAAGATGACATAAAACTTTATTTACTGCACTTACTGCTAACATAAATATGTATACCGTTATTGATTGCATGTCATCAGAACAGCTAGTAAAGTTTACATCTAAATACTCTATTAACTGCAAGAATTGAACATGTCTGTAAATTAGCATATAATTCCTTATCTTCTTTAAGTACCTTAAAACCTTCTTGACAGCAACCCAGTGATCATGTCCTAGATTTGACCGATATCGGCCTAAAAGTCTTGTCACAAAGACAACATTTAGTCTAGTGCAAATTCGAGTATACATTATACTTTTAAGTGCACTGACACAAGGTACTCCATTTAATTCGATTTTCTCAATATCTAAATAAGGACAATGTGATAGATTTAATCCATCACCCTTAACAACATGAGCAATTCCTGGCTTGCAATAATGTATATTGAATATTTCCAATATATAATCAGCAAATGTCCTCCGAGAAAATCTAATATAATATGGCAAAAACAATCATTACAAATCTTAGTACAAAGGATATAAGATGTTTCAAGGTCACAACTTGTAAGCAAAATATTATGTACATCAAGTATGAGAAAAAATAAATTTCCTCCCACCGACCTGCAAAGTATATTGAATTACTTTGTTCCCAATTGAACAAAATAACAACACTATGAAACTTTAATAATATTATCTGGAAACTTGCTTAAGATTATAAATAAGACTTTTCAGTCTACACACAAGTTTATTTGAAACATTTGTTGCAAAATTCTCCAATTGTACAATATAAATTTTGTATCTATTTGGCGTAACTTTATATCAAAATAAATTATTAATGCCACGTTCACTCTGAAAGAATATTTAAAGAAATAATTATTTCTTCACTATAAACAATCCACCCCTCTTTCAGAGTAAAAACATTATTATCTTTTTTTATGGCATTTAATCACATACTTAATTGAGAACAAGAAACGACATTTATATAAGTTGCTAAAATAACCATGTAGTAGATATTGTAATCATGCTCTCACAAATAGACTATATAGTATGATGATATAACTGATCGTCTTTCCCTAACAAATCTCTTTAATAAAACTGCGACCACTTCATTCTGCACTTGAGAGATTTAAGAAATTTCATTATAAACTATATTAAGAATAGTACCTTGAACCTCAACAAGTTTATTCTATGGTACAGGAGATTCCATAATTATCTATATAGGTAAAGACAAAAATATAGTAACCTCCATCATACTATTATCTTTAATAGTCTGAGAGCAATTATCCTCTACAATTACGTCAATCTTTAGAAACTTTAGAATATGTGATTCCATAATTCTTGTATCTTCTTTAGAGTCTTAAAATCAATACACTTTTGAACATTTTAGGTAAGATACAAAATAATTTCGAGTGAATCTTTTGTTAGGATTTCAGGCATAGTGATTAAATTACCACCCCAGAATCTACCAAGTATTTGACAAATGACCCTTTAAGCTATTTCGCATTGTCATACTTGCCAAAATACTCACGGCCACAATTAAGCCTGACAATCTTTTAAGACATTTATCTCGGTCATTTTCTTTAAATATAAAACTTTCGGAAACAACCTTTTAACCATATACGAGATGTATATGTCATTAAGACTTAAACACAATCTTTGCAGATATGTCCTAATTTCAATATTAGACAAGACATAATTTCAAGCAACTAAGGCTTCCATCATCTTATAGCAGTGCAGTACGCAGGCAAATCTCTTTTCAAGTGTTCTAAAATAGAACGCTTCATGGACAATAAGCAAATTCAATTGCTCTTTTCTCAAGCAACAAATCATATGCCCATAACTTAAAATTTGAAGCAGTAAAATCCTCAATAATAATGAAGTTATTAATTACAGAAAATGTAACTGAAAACCAAGCAATGTATATAATTAGCATCATGTGAGTACTGTGTAACTTGACGTACAAGTACACATCCAGAAAGTTACACGCATAATCATATAATCACCTTTGGGCAGAATACATGACATGCAGTTGTACACTCCTCACATGATAGCGGTTATGAGAATATATTCCAATTCTTTGTGAAGTCATCACCTTTGGGCATATGAATCACTAGAATCAGTCACTCCTCCACCACACTATCATGTATCCCTCCATGAACTAATACACAATCACCTCCTTTGGGAGTATGACTACGCATTAGACCAGAAGACATCCCAATCATCATACGAGACGGAAATTTCTCAAACCCAATCAAGCGTGCCACTTTGGCGGTCACTACTCAATTGAATCTTTGAAATTCTCTCATACTAGGGATATAAAATTTACTACTCACATACATCATATACATGTGATTTTAACTTTAGTGATAGGGGCATGTTATCACTAAAATCACATATCATGCTAATTACATTGCTTTATCCATTAATAAAAATTAATCATATATATATACAGCGAACCTGAAAGACGGATTCCAATGAGATCATTGATCACAGTAACACAAGAAACTTCTCATAACAGAGAATAAAACATTTCTTATGCACTCCGATTACATATTACCGTAACAACATTAAAAGAATGCCGATTTAAAGGATCCCTCACGAGTTAACATCAATAGCAATACAGGGTACTTCAGATTGACAAGCTTGATAACTAATCAACTATTGCTCATGAGTTTCATACGGCAAAAATGACTCCAAGGCCAATAACTGATTTATTAATCAATTTTAGGTAACAAATATCATTACTTCAACCAGTGGCCTATAAATTGAGTCAAACCACAGAACTAAATATCTAAACTATAACAGTAGATACTATTGCTCTGCATAAATATTATCATACCCCTTAACCATAAAAATATTCAACTTGATAAATATTAACAAGTGACCAGATGAGTTCATGTACAATATGCAGTAACTTAATCGACATGCATTACCCACATACAGCAGATATGTAAATCAATACAATCAATTTGGTCACGAGTTCTTAAGACATCTATCATTCAAAGATTACCAGCGTGTTAAGGAGTATGCTTGAGCAACAAAAGTTTCATAACATTTACTGTTTCTCATCAGCTTAATACATAGCTCAATTATTATTCCATAATGGTTGTATTTCATTAAGCCAGCTTCAGTTCACAATAAAGTTTGATTTTTATTGATGAATCACACATTTATAATGATTATGTGATAATATACCTATAACCAAACACTTATATTTCCAATTTCACAGAAAATATAAGAAAAATACGCAAAAAATACACTAAAAATACACGTATTTAGGGTTCCGTATGTATTTTCACATCCATAAAATTATCAAATATGTAAAATAAATACACCACAACGTAGAGGACGGCCATATGAATCCAACACCGCTAGCCACGCGCCGAACGGAGGCTCCATGCGCTCTCAAGCGTCGCCTGAGTGCGCGGCGCGTGGAGCTCATGCGCGGCGCGCGTTCGACGCCTAGGCGGCGCGTGGCCGCGCGTGGGGGTGCGTGCAGCCTCCTCCGGCGACGCGCCGCCGACCGTCTTGCTCGTCTCGTTGAGCCCAGTCCGAATTTGTGATTTAATTTTATTTTTATTGAATAAAAAGTCTCAAAAATCACAAATTAGAGCAAGATCCATACTAATTAGGGCTAATCCGTACAAATTAGGGCAAAATCAATTGCTTTCAAGTTCTAGGGTTATGGTTGCTCTGATACCACATGTTGGACGCAAATTGCGTAACCCCAAGATCTCTATAACTAGAACAAGAACATGCATAATTGAGTAGAAAGATTAACGCACCTGTTTTGGGATCCATTGTTCTTGAAGCGGAAGCGGAAACACAATGTTCCACGCGCAAGTCCTTCTCCTTTATTGCCCTCCGTATCACTGGCTCAATGAGGCGGCCCCCCTCACGTGTAGCGTTAGGTGAACGCCCTTAAGTGAGGATACATGTGAGAATTAGGGTTAGAGGAGACTTTGAAGACTATTTATAGAGTTTCATTTAGTCCTCTCATTACGGGCCAAGCTCAACTCGGCCTACACACACTATACCCCATATTAGACTAATTAAACCTTCTATCTCACCTTAGACCAAACCTCATAAAACGGTAAACGTTAAACGGTAAATTACAATATCAATTAATGTAGTCCACAATTAGAAAAACTCTTACATCATTTTGATATTCTTGATAATTAGGAGGATTGAGCAATAAATATGGACAATCTCTGGTCAATTCGTTTGTTAACTCCTTAGGAATCATTGTGAGCTTTATTTGGGAGTGAGTGTCAAATGCGATCTCTCCACTATCTACCAATATCAGCCTTTCTATGGTGCTTCTACAATTAGCCTGCCAATTAATTCAAGGAAAAAAACAAACCGTGAACCATTCCTCATGAAACATTTGACCTAAATTGATTTTTATCTTTAAAAATTTTTTGAACTATAACCTATCCTTTACACTAGTACCTTCTATATAAATCTTCGCGCATTTATCCAAAATTAATTTTTATAATGTGAAAAACTAGTACCTTCCAAGTAATTATAAATTATATTAGCATTTCCTCCAAAATCTCATTTGCATGTCAATAAACGTGGCAAATGATGGACCGGACGATCTAGGAGGCATGTGACTTTCATTTACACTCCAAAAAAAGACCGTAACCGACGAACCCTAATTTCCGACGCTCCCCATTCATGCACGGGCCCCAAATTTTATTTTTTATTTTTTGAGAAGAAGGGTAAAGAAAATTAAAGAAATAAAAAAATAAAAACAAGAAGGCCCCCGTTCACTCCGTGTCACCGATCGAGGAGGCATCTAGAAAGTACAAAAATGAGAAAAAAAGTTATAGGAAAATGATAAGCCGACCGTTTTATTACCTTTCACCAAAAAAAAAAAATGATAAGCCGACCGTGCCGTTACTTTAGGAATGTTAACGATGCATAACTCATATTCCCAAGAAAAACGGATAATTGGCTTGTTAGGTTTCTTCGAGAAATTAGATCCCACTGGGAAGGAATTGTTGCAAATTACACCGAGTGGGAATCCTCAGCTCCTCATTTATGATATGCCATTGTCTTGTACTAAACAAGAACAATGAGTTGCTTTTATATGTTTTTTTTTTATTTTTTGGTTGGGATGAAATATTTGATGTTCATGAGCAAAAATATGCTGAGGTAGCTCACCAATTACTAAATATATCTTCTCAAAAAGTAAGAAAAATTCCAAAAATGGATTTGAAGTGCTATCTTTTTCTTAAATAAGGATCCAAAGTAGACATTTTCAAATAAGAACATAAAGTTCCATTATTTTCTCAAATAAGAATCTAGAGTGGATGTTATTTCAAATAAAGATATGAAGTGGTTATGTTTGTTTCAAATAAGAGCCTAAGTGATTATGTTCGTTTTAAATAAGGACATGACTTTCTAGCGATTAAGGGTATGTTTGTTATTTATCATTTTCCCCATTTTTTCTTCATTTTTTTCTATTTTCTTTCCTTTTTTATTTTTTTTATGATTCTTTTTCTTTCTCTTCACTGATGGCCGGCCAATTGACAATGTCTATAGAGGGCTAGGTGAGGGTCATTCTCGCCAGCGAGGGCCACCCACGCCGGCTACAGGCAAGGGACTGCCTCGCCTTGGCGAGGCAACCCTCATTTGGGGGCCATCCACAAGGTCAACCTGCACGGGCCCCAAGCGAGGCTCAGGCAAGACTGACGCTCGACGGCCCTTACTAACGGGCGGTGAGGTCTCCCAGCCCTTACTGACTGCAGGCAAGGGCCGATCTCATGGATGGCTCTTGGGCGAGGGTCATCATATCTAGGCGAGGCCGTCCCTCACTTATGGCTAGCGAGGGTCACCCTTGCCAGCCCTTAACGAAGAGAAAGAAGAAGAACGAGAAAAAAAAAAGAAAAAAAAAAGGAGAAAATGCCAAATGACGAAAAAACCTTTGATTGGTCGAAAAATTTAGTCGACCGATGACCGGTGAAGTCTGATCCTTATTTGAAATAATTAAAATCAATTTAAATTTTTATTTGAAATAATTAAGGTCATTTCATATTTTTATTTGAAATAAAATTTATTTTAAACTCTTATTTAAAAAATACGGACACTTCCACGCCTAGATTTGAGGACGATGTGGTGAAATTAGTGCAGGATTTGAAATCGGTGAATATTTCATCCTGAACACGGACTAATGAAGTGGGCTGGTGCGCCGCAATCAAAGTCTAATGGGTTAAAAAGTCCTGAGCATCAATTAAAGAAGTGGGTCCCACTGCCCACGGGACAATGAATGCAGTAGAATTTTTACACGTGGCTAGCCCAGCTGTGCCCTTCACTGACCGTGGTGAGCATTAAAGCTGACTATGGTTTCGGTCCAGAGGCTCCCGATCTCCTTCCGTAATTAAAGCTTTTGACAATACATAAAGCCGGGCCCACGGCTAGCGGTGGTCCCCGTACGGCAATCAATATTTTATTCCCCCAAGCACTTGATTATGGCCGTTGTTCGGCCCAGGGCGAAGGTTTTCGCAGTTGTTCACAGCGGCGGCTTCTCAGAGGCAAATCTGCTCGGGGAAGAAGAGGTAGTAGCAGTGAAGCGACTGAAGGTGGGGGAGCGGACAGGGAGATCGTGTGAGTTCCTGACAAATGGAACCGCACCGTTATTATTCATGGGGAATGACGGTGCCTTGTTGACCATAAATTCCTTTTAATGGGAATGGGCAACCGGTTGAATCAATATGTGAAACAAATCTTGATAGAAAATTCTCAATTATCTATGACTATTTTTTCATAAATAAAATGAGAATTCCCTCTTGACCCTTTTAAACTTTGAATAACTACTTAAATGTAAAACTCAATTTTGTTGCAAAGTACTCACGAAAAATAATTTCACCAATTCTAAATACATTAAAAGTCAAATTAGAAATCCATACATGTATTTTAACCTAACTTAATGAGATTTCAAAGAATTACTGAATATTTGAGAATTTTGGAAAATGGGTTGTACAAAAAAGCATCGAGGTAAAAAAAATTTAAACAAACAAACACTTTTCATTTTGAGTTAATACGAGATTATCATATGTTCATTTGTGAGTTAATTTGGACCATCAGTGAAATGAGCATAATTTATTTAAATTTTAAGTTGTGTAAATTAGGGATTCAACTCTTTATTTTAGTGAGGGTTAATATACTGAAAAATCACAAACTGGTACACATATGATAAAGTTATTCTAAATTAATTTTTGACCACAAAAAATCCTAAATTAGTACACTTTTGACAAATTTACCTCAAACGAGTACACTTATGATAAATTTACCACCTATTAGTTTCTTTTAAATTTTACTCTTAAAATATTAAGTTAAATGGCATATGACAATTGACTGATATACCAATTTGAGATTTTACTCTCTGTTTGTTACAATTTACAATTTTGTGATTTTTCTATGGTATTAATCTAATTTACCATGGGATATATTTGAATTTTGAGGTAAATTTGTTATAAATATACTAATTTATGGTTTTTATAGTCAGTCAAGGTAATTTGTTATACGTGTACAAATTTAGATTTTTCATAATAAAAAAATAACTTGAGGTAAATTTATCATACGTGTATTAGTTTGAGGTTTTTTATGGTATTAACTTTTTTAGTAATGGTATTTATTTTGTTGTGTGGAAAATATTTAAATCGTAAAGGTGTTAATAGAAATCTGAGATGTTTTCTACCGTACGTTTAATATTCAATGTAATTACCACAAGCTTTCTCAGGGGAGCCGAATTCCTTGAGAGATGTTTCCTTTAGAAAACTGTGGGTCCCAAGCTACTCAGCACAACGTTTCCGTGAGACAACCGTAAACTGTGGGTCCCACCAAGCTTTAATGTATGATGTAAAGGAAACGGTTCTCTCCTACAGGGATTAAAATGTCTTTTAATGCCCGACCCTCTTGATGGCCATTGGCCACCGAAAAGGGCCATCCAAATATATGGACTTAGAAATATTTCATGGCAATGGCATAGTGGCAGTCTGCCACCCACTATGGCCATTGCCATGAAATATTTCCAAGTCCATATCTTTCATGGTGGCCAATGGCCATCAAGAAGAGCATGAAAAGTTTCTAAGTCCATATCTTTGGATGGCCCCTTTTCGGTGGCAAGAGCACTCTTCTCGCCTCTTCCATCCGGAGGAAGACTTACCAGCCTTTCTTGGAAGAGGTGATCTGTTAATATGCGATGTAAAGGAGAGAAGAGATCTCTCAAGGAGGGTATTCGGATTCCGCGAGAAAACTTGCGGTGGCTGGTCACCCTCTCATTTTCCATTTCCAGTATATAAAATAAAACGAAAGAAGGGATCTCTCTCTCTCAAGGTTCCTGTATGTGATCGGCAAAGGGAGAGCCTCGGGTTGTGCGTGCCTCGCACCGTCTCTTTCCAAGCTCTGCACACTGCCCGGCATCAATACTTTAGTCAATGGACACTTCATCCTAAGCCATTCTTTCGGCAACGGCAAGGCTTTTTTAAGAGGTTCCCAGCGGCGGCTTCTCAGAGGCAAAGCTGCTCGGAGAAGTATGGGGTTGTGGGCGCGTAAACGGCGGAGTCCTTACTACCAGGGAAGAAGAGGTAGTAGCATGGAAGCGACTGAAGGTGGGGGAGCGGACAGGGAGAACGTGAGTTCCTGACTGGGTTTGAATAACGAAGCCGAGTTCATCACCAGTATGCCGTGTCTTTGGTTTGGATACTTCACGCACGAGTTGGTGCCTAACAACACCTTGGAGTTCCACATACATGGTGAGCATGTTGGCCCCCCTCTGCCTTTGGCAACCCCTTTGCCATACTGTTTCTCTGCCTCCGTTCGGCAACCACTTTGCCGGAAGCCACTTTTTGGGGTTCTAATGTTTAGTCTTTAGTTGGAAACCAGCAGTTCGGAAAAGATTTTGCGAAAAAATAATAGCTTTAAAAGTTTAAACAAATGGAATTTGTTTTCATTCATTTTCTTATGGAAATAGTTAGGCATAGATTTCTTCAGGCGACAAAAACATTTCGGAAGAATTTTTTCAAATCTCCCATTTTTCGTTACCCGGGATTTTTATTTTTATATCTTTAAAGAGAGCTTGAGGCAAATACCATAAGGCACTTAGCCCAACACAGGTTAGCATTTTCTAAGTTAGGTTAGCATATTCTAAGTTCTGAAAATGCTCTCGCTGCTATGCCAGATCCAGCTATGGCGCTAAGGTTGTGCGGAGGTGACAGAGGACGAGAACAGCGCCGACATTGATGACAACGGTGCCAAGCGGCAGTCGCTGGCTGTTGGTTTTTGCATGGCGAGAGAGATTGGGGATTGTGAAACTTGGAATTTCCTTCTGCTTAGATATCCTGTGTGGTTAACGAGTTAAAAGTGATTGTGGCCTTTGAATTTATGGTACCCTTAGTTATGATCTACTAAGAGAAAGTCAATTACAGATACCGATTTACCTCTGAATGGGAAGGATCTAAATTCAATCCATATTCTTTTTATGTCCACTATTTCTTTTTCTTTTTTTGAATACTTCTATGTAGAACGCATATAGAGCCCTGCCAAAATGGAAGATCTAGACGGCCTCATCTTTGCGCGACGATCTCCCATCACAGACCTCCGGATCCTAAGTTGGGGCGGAAGGGGTTTGCTGCTCGATTGAGGTGATACACTGAGCACGGGTTAATTTATAGGTGGATTTGATTGAAAGATGCATAGCTGACGTCGAGATTGTTAATCAGCGAACATCTTATATAGGTGGACGAGTGAAAATACATATGGAGTAACGAGATTCCTGCATTCCCACGTTACCCTTGTCCCATTGGTCAGAGCCTTCACCTTTTTCCTCCCTCTCTTATTTTCAGGAGCTGTTTTTCTTTCGTTCTCAGGACCCGAAGGACTAGCACATGCTTATGAGGATTGTGAGTTTATAATTTACTTTTGCCTTTCGTCTTTTATTGAATCAATAGTTGACTACAACTGTGTAAATCCTAGAGCTTTCCTCTTGTATTATACATGAGAAACGTTCCCAGTGCAGATCATCCTAATATCAAGGGAGCTACTTTACTTGTGGACTTCAAATTCGAGTCCAAGGTAAAAACAAACATATTTGATATACTTAAAAAGAGTCTGAGTTGATGTTTAAGACCTCAATTGGTTAACTATGAGAGCGATTATCACATTCATGCATTTGAAAGTATAATTACTATACCAATTTTTTTTTTTTGACAAATCTTCATGCTTTGACTTGAGATATTTGACTAATCACAGATTCGAGCCTTGTATCTTCGGGAGCTCAAAGCACATAGTGATCGGAACCGTGGCTGCAGCTTCACTGCTTCTCGCTGCGTCCGTTCAAGAGAAAGTGTCGCCAGACACTGACTGCAAATTGTATCTCAACTTGATCTTCACAGCCACCATCGTCACCGGAATCTTCTGGTCAGTCTTAGGGTTCCTAAAGCATATATAGAAGTGATCGCACAAATTTTCTCCGTTGATTCATTAATTAGCAAAGAAGCTGATCTTTTCTCTATTAAATCCATATGAGCAGAGTGGGGTTTGTTGTGGACTTCTTGACGCACTCGACAATTGTCGGCATCATGAGCGGGGCTGCGATTATAATATGCCCGCAGCAGTTAAAGGGCCTCTTTGCACTGACTGGCTTCTCCACCAAAACGGACGCGATGTTGGTCCTGCAGCCGTGTTGAAGAACCGAGACGAGGTCCGTGACAACTCAGTTATTAAATTATCTTATTATTGTATGAGTTCATATGCGTCATATGCGTATATGTTAGTTATGGACTGAACGAAGAAAGTTATGCAATATAGAAAGGCTAAGGAAAGACCCAAAAGAAAACGTCATGTGGAATCTAAAATAAAGACATAAATCTTGGCTTTTGCTTTGAAAGTGAAAGTTGTTATATGCACTCATTTTTAGGGTCATTGGAGGCGTAAAAGAAATTATGGGTTGGTTTTCTTTTCTCTTTCCTTGGAATATGCTGATTTAAATTTGATTATTGGACTTCTGTGCAATGGACAATGAGTCCCCGTGGATGGTGTCGCCCTCATGCAACTGGGGTTCCTCAGGCCTATGCTAGAGGCCATCTAGATGCGCTCCTAGAAATTAGTATTTTATGAATTTTTGACGGAGAAAATTTGGCTTGTTCGCACTTGCTTTTTAGCTATTCGGGAAGTGAGGAATGGGTCATTTTATGGGAAGTAAAGACGAAGTCTGCTAGGGTTTGGGTGATCTGTTTAATGAGAGAGTGGCCATGGAGAAATGCGAGAAAGTAGGGGGTAAAGAGTTAATCTTGGGAGGAAAAAATTTAGGTACAGATCAAATTTAAGTTCTGTTATTAGACGTCAAAGAGTCTTGCCACCTCCTCTCATATACGGAATACGGGAAAAGGGGGGAAAGAAAAGAGGCCAGTAAAGAATGAGATGGATGGATAGATAGGGAGTTGAGGTCGATAAATATACATGATGGCCAATTAAAAATTCTAAAAATATGGAATCAACGAATATGATGGATAAAAGGATTTGCACTGAGATTTGAAGGAATCTCAAAGTGTTGAATATGGTAAATAAGGTGGATTTGGCTTAGTCGGAAAGGAAGTGAGAGAATAAGCGAGCAGTCCTAGCAAGCTCCGGTGCCATTTGCCATTTGCCATTTGCCATTTGCCATTTGCCGTGTGATAGGCTTAGAGGACCTAGTGGGGTTCACACGCGAGTACTAAAGGAGGGTTATTGGTGTTGCCCACGAGCAATCACAACGAGCGGACTGAAGAAGAGAGGCCATGATTGAAAGAGCACCCGAAATTAGCGCACCTGATGCGATATCGCAGGCGAATGGTGTTAGGTTGTTATGGTTGAAGGATGAGAGTGTATGTAGGCAATATGCAAAGCTTGGAGCTGTCCTCGGCAAAATCAATCCCCCAAAAATGCCTAAAGGAATAAATCGAGGGAGTGTTTACAAGGAGAAAGTTGTAACGAGAGATGGACATGATCTTGCTACGTGGGAATCCGTGTTTTGTTTGTGTTTGTAGGACGCTAGTCAATGAGGGGTTGCAACATTTCAGGACGACTTAAACTCAATACTGTGTCAATGAGGGTGCTAATTGACATGGAAATGGGTAATTAGCAGTAAGAAAAGAAGGAACAGAAAGAGCGCGGTCTGATTAGGATTGATCGGTTCCAGAGTGGATAGATTCCAAACTAAGAACCTAAAACCTCCTGTTCATGTTGGTTTCTGGTTTTTGGAATCAAAAACCGAACTAGTCGACCTTGGACTCAATCTGGAAATGAACCAGTCGGTTTTATTCTGGTTTTAGGGTCGACCATGGAACAATCGAGTTGTTTTATGCACGGTCCGAAGAGGCGAGGTTAAGGAGCTCCCCCCCATCTCTTTCTTCCCAGTAAGTGCTGCGAGTACATTAGATAAAAACCATATAGTCGTTTACTTAGCTTCTATAAAGTATGAAGCAAGTTGGAAGTGTCGAAACGCAATCATTCCCTCTCTATTTAATAGTTACTGGTCTGCCCACTGCTCAAATACTTCACCATTTCCTCTCTCGCGGCCATTCTCTATCTCATTCTCAGTCTCTGAGTTCCTGCATTTCATTCGATCCTTCCGTTGAAACTAATGTCAACCCCACTTCCCGGCTTCTGGTCATCTCCGATGGCAGCCATCAACATCACAACGCTGCTGCTGGCCACCACCACCCTGGCATCTCCTACGCCGCCAGCTTCTTCTGGGTCCCCTTCGGCCAATTCTCCTCCGTCTTGGTCCACCATATTGAGGGAGCACAAGACAGCGGTGGTGGCAGCGGTTGTGGTGCTGGCGGCAGTGGTGCTGGTGCTGGTGCTGGTGCTGGCTCTGAAATACTGTCTAAATAAGAACAGGAGAATGCAGCCACACTCTGCATCCCCTAACATTCCTCTCGGTTCCGGCATGTACCATTTTACTCTTGAACAAGTGCAGGAGTTCACGGGCCACTTCTCAGAGGCCAGTCTACTCGGACGAGGTGGTTATGGGCGTGTGTACCACGGAGTCCTTTCCAGCGGGGAAGAGGTAGCAGTGAAGCGACTGGACGTGGGAAGCGGACAGGGAGAGAGTGAGTTTCTGAATGAGGTTGAAAAAATAAGCCAAGTTCATCACAGGCATGTCGTGTCTTTGGTTGGATACTGCACAGAGGGGTCCGAGCGCATCCTGGTGTATGAGTATGTGCCTAACGGGTCCTTGGAGTCACACTTACATGGTAAGTTTGGATTTTCAGTACCAATTAATACTGCGAACTTTTACCTCGCCCACTCTTTCTTTATCAGTCTTACTTCGGCATCCGATTTAGCATTTGGGGTTATGTGAAAAAAAGAAAGGGAACGCTAATCAGAGAACTTGTGGCCTTCTGCAATTAATAGAAAGGATTCTGATGGAAAGTGATTGTTGCAGGTGATGGACGAGCTACCCTAGATTGGGCGGCTAGACTGAAAGCTGCTGTTGGCTCTGCCAAAGGTTTGGCATATCTTCACGAGGATTGTAAGTTTCAGATGTACTTCTGCATTTCATCTCTATTTCATCAATAGATGATTAAAACTGTGGATTCTAGAGCTTCGTTCTTGTATACATGGGATGCGTTACTTCTGCAGGTCATCCTAAGATCTTACATCGTGATATCAAGGCAGCTAACATACTTCTGAACTCTGAATATGAGGGAAAGGTAAAACCAAACTTATTTGATAATTCTAAGAATGGAAAATTGATTATTTCTGACTTCAGTTGCTTAACTTTCAGAGCAAGTAGATAGCTGAATTTCAAATGCTTGTCTCTCTCAGATTGCAGATTTTGGACTCGCAAGATTTATCTCCAGATCAAATCCTCGTGCGTCTAGGCTGGTGGGCACCATTGGGTAAGATTTGCTGCGTTTTGTATTTTGATTCGGAGGACAGGGATGGGAGGTGGTTATTAATCTGTCTTAAATGTTTCAAAATGCATGTAAAATGAGCCATGCTCGCTACTTCACCTAGTGCTTTATTTGTTAAAGCACAGTTTTCCACGTACTTTTATGGTTCTTTTTTTCTTTTACGGCTTGACTAGTTCAATAATGTTGAAGCTCAGTTTATGCTCTTCTTTGTAGGTATTTTGCTCCAGAATCCATCTTGAGTGGGGAACAAACGGAAAAATCAGACACTTTCTCTTTTGGGGTCGTCCTCTTGCAATTGATTACCGGCCGCAGACCTGTGGGCTCAACAAATGATGTTTTGGTTAATTCAGTTAGTCACGCAATCCTCATTTTCACAATCATAGCCCAAGCTACCTTACTATGGGATTCCGAATTTGATGTTTATAGTCATCGAAGTCACAATGTTGAAATAGAATCATTGTCATGATTTACAGACGAGGCCTTATCTTACACAAGCTTTGGAAGATGGAAACTTCGACTCTCTTGTTGATCGTAGGCTGCAGAACAATTATAACCCCAGTGAGATGGCTCGAATGGTGGCCTGCGCTGCTGCTTGCGTGCGTGAATCAGCGCAGTGTCGACCAAAAATGAGTCTGGTAATATTTCAGCGGCCGGAACTTAATCTTTCTTTCCTAGATGCGCACTTGCTACGTCCATGACTAATGACCGCTGTTTTTGTTCGAGGGCTCATGTCTAGTTGATTTAAGATCCGTCAGGTTATCTGGAAATAGGAACTCTGACAAATCGGCTTTTGAAAAATTATGCAGATTGCTCGAGTCCTTGAAGGGCATCAATCTGCTGCTGACCTTGATGATGGGATAGGAGCCGGGCCGAGTAACCTACGCCTAGATAGTGTCGTGCTGTGAAGCTTTTAGTACTTTTGGCACGTTAAACTTGTTGAAATCGACAATTCGCACCTATCAAGCACGATATGCCTGTTTTAACCTATACAATACTTTCTTCAGCTTGTACACTTGATTTTCATATCCTTTCTTTTCATTACTATGTAATTGCCCATATAGATTTCCTTTTCAAGGACATCAGTAAAAAATGCTGATTTTACATCCGTTTGGATCTATACGTCGATGTGTTTCTGTCGTATTCTGAATTCGATGTTGATGGTCGTTCATTCTGTGTAAGAGTAAACAGAATTTAAGTCCAAGCCGGACCCCATTCACCAGTCAAAGAGGCAAAAAATGGAAGAAGAAAAAAGCATCGGAAAAATATAAATAACAAATAAACGTGAACGCGCTTGTAAGGGTCTCATGATTTGTTTAGCAGGAGGAGCAGCCGTCATGGACGAAGATCTCTTCTGATCGAAAGTCCTGTCTAATAACAGCAAATAACGCCAACCGGAGCGAGTAGGAAAGGAAACGAGAGGATGAGCGAGCAATCCTGGCAAGCTCGAGTGCCGCGTGCCGTGCGATGGGTGCAGAGGACCTGGGGTTCGAACGTGAATTCTCGTAACGTGGCGAGGGAGCTAATGAGCGTCGCACACGAGCATTGACAGGGAGGAGAATGACGTAGAAAGGCTATGATAGGACTAGCAGCCGAATCCAGCGTGTACTCGATGCCAAGTCGCAGGTGAGAGGTGTCAGTCGTCAGGTTGTCCCAAGTAGTTCGAGGGCGAGAGGGTCCGTACGCAACGTGCACAAAAGTCCGTAAACGAACGGATCGATGTGGGAGTACCACAACGAGAGAGTTATGACGCTACGTGGAAATCCATGTTTGATGTTGCGTTGCGACCGACTCTTAGGTCGTGACATTTCACTATGGCATGAACTCAATGAGAATTATCATGTCGCGAGAATGCTAATTGACTTGAGATGTGCTACAAAACAAAATAGAAGGGAAATGGTCCGTCCGTCCTAACATTTCATTTCCCAATTATTTTTGGCTTACGGTGTCATCCCTTTTTAGCCCCTGGTATTGCAAAACCACACCATTTTCGAGCCTATATCGCAAAATAGCAATGACGAGCTTGAGCACATCCTTTGTTTGATTTTGCTTGCTTTGTATTGTTAATTAAACCCAACATTGGTCCCAATGTTCTTTTTTTGCTCAATAGTCCATACGATTATCATCAACTCTACAGGTAGACTTGGCAAAACTTTGTGAAGAGGCTCTGAATTTCAAGCGGAAGCACTCAAGTCGCTGCTTTGAGTTTTCAGAATTGAGCTCAGAGGTGAAAAGATAGCTTAATTTCGAGTTATTGATTAGTGTGGCCTTTGAGCACGCGCACTTAGAATTACCAATTCAGAAGGTCTAAATCATAACGGTAAAGGGGGAGCTCACGCACATAAGATTTTGACAGACACTATACTTGATAAAGCAATTTTGACACGCCACCCAAGAATAATCAATCTCAAAAGATGAGGAATGTAAAAGTTCACACCACATATCACGAAGGAGATTGATCCCTAAGAAAACATTGACCCGTAACAGTGTTTATGCATGTATAATGGCTTTGCTTTTCCATGTATCACCACAACACAATGCACTGAATATACAAAGTGAGCAAAACCCATCATCCTTGCCAATAATAACCTCAGAAGGTATTTTTGGGGAATGGCTTGGTATTTGTTAGTAATATGTTAATACATTGGTCAAAAACTAACTCTGAAAATATTGAATTGTTAATGCACAAAGTGGGGAATGGCCTTTGAGCATGCGTGCACAGGATTACCAATTCAAAAGGTCTAAATAAAGGTAAAGAGGAGTATATGCACATAAGATTCCAACAAACACTATAATTGATAAAGGAATTTCAATACGTGTTCCCTTCCTCCCTCCCTCACAAATGGCATAAAAAGAAGTGGATTGATCAATCTTTGAAAATAAGGAAAGTAAAAGTTCACCCATGGAGTAAAAGTATATCGCAAGAGGGATAAAGTATTGACCCGTGACAATATTTATACCAAGACCACATTGTACATTGGATTAAGTTTGGGGATGAATATTGCACATTGAGACCATTTTTGTCATTATTTCGAAGAAACACAAAAGGCTGTGAAGATAAGAGAGAGAGAAAAGCTTAAGACTAAAATTCTCACATGCAATGAGTGCATGTGAACGTGCTTTAAACTCGTAAAATTACACGGTTTTCATACGGGATGTACATCATTCCACGACTGAAATGCACCAACCTTACATGTTTATAGGAATCGCTTTCGGTTGAGCCAATCGGTGGAAGAAAGTTGCTCTCAAATATGATCTCTCTGATACACAGCCACTCATTCCAAGCTGTGTGGACCAGTCAATCCCACTGAGATGAATTGCTGCGACGAGTCTCTTGTAACCTAGTGCAAAAGCGGAGGACAAATTCGCACTCCAAAAGTTCGAGGGCCACGCCCCGGGGGTGGGGATACGACTTTGGGGATGCGATTTGGATTCTTCCATTTTTTTTCCCTCTCTTTGGGTCTTTTTAATGGAAAAAGAGTGTCCAAAGGTATGATGTGGATCCAGTTTAATCAATTATTGTCCCGAGTGGATCTTGAATGTCAATCACGTCGCGGTCCATCGTACAGTGCCAAAAAAGGGACTTGAGCGCGTTTATTGGGAGCTAAATACTTTTTGCCCACCCTATTAATAAGCCAGAGTATGGTTTTTAGGACCGCGGACCTAGCCGAATCAGGATGTAGATTTCCAAGGTGGAAAAGTTGGGCCAAGATCTTAGCTTCAAGGAAAAATGCATAATGAAACCCATAGATTATGGTAAGATAATATTATAATAAAAATTACGATATATCAGGATTACAATCAGAGAAATACATAAAATCAGGTAATATATATCTAACAGTTAAGACATGCCTTCTTAAGAAATATGCTACAAAATATTGATCATAGGGTAGAGTCAAATCTTTGGAAGTGTAAAGTCAAACAAGCTCCAAATTGATATGGAACAATTGAGAAAGATGGAAATATGGAAAAGAATCGTCCCTCATAGGTCGTCTCAAGTCTTGTTCAAGACGGGGCAGATACGTGTGGTCGAGGAAAATTTACCCCATTAAAGATGACGTCTCATGAGGCACAGATTCCCCGCTCCCTGTACCATCCTGAACAAATATTCATGGAATCAGCTATTTTATGCCGACATGTGTTCATCTACAATATCTTACTTCTCAAGGCAATTGGACAAGATAAGAACCCCGTGACAAAACAATTCAAATGTGCATAATGCACAAGCTACTTCATTCCCAACATTTACATGTGCGCCGTAATTAATTTTAGTACAAACCTCGTTGTAATTATAAAAGGGAAAAAAATAATTTCCCTCTGCCAACAGGTACATTGGGTGCCACATTGATAAAAGAATGATCCCCGGTAGTATATCCCGTCAAAAAGTCTAGGGATTGAATTTTTGAGTTTGAGGAATCCTTTTATAGAAGAAAAACTCAAAGTCCAACGGTAAAAAGGGACAAGGCCACGTGGGGCTTCTACCTAAACCGACTTCATCTTAGGAAAAATTGCCGAGTCGACCAAGCAGGGGACGACGATCCGCCACCACAGCTTGCGCGATGCTCAATGCTCACTCCCCCGTCGCGCAAGCTCGACTCCAGGTCACTAAGTGCAGCTTTGAGTATCAGTCCCCAAGCCATCGAGCTTTACCCTCTGTCTTGTGCATCACGCGCCAACGTCCCGGGCATAGGTCCTGGCTCACCAACCATGAGCAACCTTAGATATAGTGTCACCCACGGGGGCCATGCCATATGTGTCGGTCGCGAGCCTCAAGGAGAGAGACAATGAAGCAAATCGTGGGCCAGTCGTTGGGCAAGGCTTGGGGTGATGGCCGGAGGGTGAGAGTTGATCCAAACTTTTCAATACATACATAGAGACATATAAGACTCATATCATTACAAGGACAAATCCATTTAAACTATCAAAACAGTGCCATCCTTTCTCGCTCAACCAATCCACATAAGATGGAAGCCACTGCTAAATGGATTACTTTTAGTATTAACCTTTGAACACAATAAGAGTTGAACCTCAAACAAGTAAGTCATTAAACTCTATAGGCAAGAGCAATTACACAACTTTTCCTACTCTAACGCTCCGTTTGTTTCACAGAAAATATGACAATTTTGAAGAAGCTATTTTAAAAAAAAATGAGAAAATTTTCCTATATTCGACTGAAACCTGAAAATGAGTCATCAAATATTTTTCGTCATTTGTTATGGAAAATCTCTTTTCATTTCCTTTGTACACTCCTTTTAATAATTTTTATTTTATTTTTTACCTTTTTGTGAAAAATTGAATTTTTATTCATTTTTATTCTTTTCTTTTCTTTTTTCTTTTTTTATTCTTCTTTAGCCAATCACCAGCCACAACAATGGTGGCAACCAAGCATTTGATAAAATTAGTATGAACACCTAGAGGAGATGAATAGGTGTTTAAAAGAAACCCTAACAGATAAATGTGAAACAAAATAAGTTGCAATCAAAGTCTGATAAACGAGCCACTATATTTTTTGTAAATGTTCAGAATCTGTTGTGCGATAGAACAAAATTTTGAAATAACCTGTAAGTACGCAACAAACTTAAATAAGGAGAGTTAAGGGAGGAGAAAATTGCATACGAAATTTATAGTGATTCGGTTTAGATCAAGCCTACATCTACTTTCTCACGCTAATAGCCTACTGGCTGGACTCGACTATATAATCAATAAGAGATTATAACTTTGAATGCAAATACTCAGTGATAGATCACACTATCTCACTAAGTCACTTTTTGAGTATTTTTCTTACAATCACAAACGTTTAAACTTATGAAAAATAAGTATATGATCAAAATTCGCTCAAACTTTTAAATTCTAGATTATATGCTTCGTCTCTTACTTACTTCTCAATCCTTGGTCTCCTCAAATACTCATCCGCTTCCAAACTAACCATTAAACAGATCTATATCAAGAAGATTTAATAATTGTTGAGTGATAAAGATAGAAACCTTAGTTGATTCTGATCGCCTATATAAATAAAAACTCGGTTTCCATAAGTAGAAATTTTTCATTTAAAAAGTTATTGTCTTCAAGATTCAATTGTCAATCAATTAGATTGAGTCAATTAAATCTATATTAATATAGAATTCAAACCAGATCACTAGCTATATACGTTTTAAACTTGTGTTACATTCTGTCAAGTTATCTCCTTCTGAACTTGTCACATTTTGGATCACATTCTATCATTCTAATTATTATGTCTATATGTAAAGTCTCTTGTTCCGTATGTATGCAAAACCTGAGTGTCTTCCATCTAAATTAGACTTTACAATCTTGACGTAAGTTTAATATGTTCATCTAGTCTTCTGACTTTTTTAAGTATAATCTTTAACAATATCCTTTACACATTCTATCATCTACATAGTCTGTTACTCAATTATTAAACACGTTAGTAGTCTTTGATTTATTTTGCCATTTTCAAAACATTATAAGGGATTTTTCTAATAGCATTGGCCTTGCCAGATCAGCGAGCTTGTCCCTCACTTGTGGTTGATCGTTGATCAGTTGCCATGGCCAGCAATTGGCCAAGGAAGAAGCGAAAAGAAAAAGAAAGGATAAAAATGAAATTAAAATTGATTTTTTTAAACAATAAAATAACTAAAAATTCTATTTTTAAAAATTAGTTTTTTCTGGTAAAAAAATAGTTAAAATTTCAAAATTTTAAAAATGAAAATAATTGAAATTTTGATTTTAAAAATATCTTTATTAAAAAAGATTTCATTAATCAAGAACCCGAGCTCGAGTGTTGGCAACTCACACACGATCTTTGTGGACTGGAGTCTGAGTGCTAGGGACTAGAGCTCAAGTGTCGGGGCCTGAGCTTGACCTTTGTGGACGTGCACTCGAGTGCCGAGACATAGGGCACAAGCAATCGAAGTTTAGGCTCAACCTAAATGGACTTGGGCATAGGCACCAGGGTCCCAAGCCCGGCCTCAATGGATGTAGGTTCAGTCCCGATGGACTTATGCCCTGATGTCAGAAAAGCCTCGCCTTGATGGATCGAGTTCAGGCGTTGGAGACTTGAAATCAGCGTTGGAGTTCCCAGCAACACTCAGGTTCTTTGCCTACCAGGCAAGAGATCGACGATGATGGCAGCTCTACGGGGCCTAAGATAGAGGTTGGCGGTAAAAGAAGATGGAGGAGAGAGGGAAAAAAATGAGGAATTTAGGTTTGAAAAATATAACGAATTTGCAAACAATTGTGAAACAACACTGTTTCTTATTTTGCTGACTGCACTTTATCGGATAGTCACGTTGGACCGTTTATATTAAATTAATGCCACGAAGAATTTTTTGGCCACTCAAATTGTCAATTGCACCGAAGTGAACGCCGGAATATATTCCATTCACATTTTTAACTGCAAAACCAAGCCCAAGGAGCTTCTTACATGAAAAGCTACGCTTGATCAATCTTAATTTTGTGAGCTTGCAGGGTCTTCATTCTCAAAGAGAGCCCAAGTCTCTTCCAAGCTCTTGCCCTTGGTCTCAGGCAAGAAGAAATTTTAGAAAAAAAAATAAAAACAAAGTCGCCAACCCATGATTCCTGCAAGCAAAAAGAACATGCCCCCAAACGTTATCTCTCTCGAAATGCGGAAAAACGACATTTCCACCGCCCTGCTCACCACCTGGTTCACCGCTATGGCCAGGCTCATGCCCTGGGCCCGCAGCCTCGTCGGGAGTATCTCGGACGAGTAGAACCAAGTGATGGGCCCGAGCCCTATTGAAAAGAACGAGACGTCCGCACAGACAGACTCCACGACTGCATGATGGCCCGCGTCGGCTTGCTCCCGGATCGCTTGAGGAACTTCAAGCCCAGGCCCGGACCCGCTGTGGAGACTGCCATTCCAGTCGAGCCCAGCTTCAAGAGAGGCCTCCTCCCAAAATGGTCCAAGAAAAGAGCCGAAGCAACGGCAAAGAATGTCTTGGCAAGCCCCCATCATGATAGTCACCCCTAAAAGCTGTTGGTTATTGCTAATCCCAGCATCTTGGAAGACTTCTGGAAAGTACACGGCGGCGGCATTCCCCAACGCCTGCATGAAGAATTCAAGTCCAATGGCTGCTATGAGAATCTGGCCGATGCGCCTCCAGAGGACCTCCTTCCGAAGCCCTGCCCGTGCCATCAGGCCAAAGCAGGCCCGTGGATCGATCAACCCCTATGTTGGTCTTCATTTGATTTAGCCTCAATTCAACTACTACCTCATCTTCTGATGTCTTGATCAGCACCCTCTTTGCTTCTTCGAATCTGCCCTCCATCACCAGCCACCTCGGTGACTCTGGTATCATCATCACGCCTGCCCTGATCGTGATTGCCGGCACTCCGCCTAACCCAAGCATGAGCCTCCAACTTATATCAACTGGTAGGCCAGTAAGGCATAGTTGGATACATACCCAAGTAAAATCCCAACATTGATAAAGACTTCGGGCAACGAAGACAGGAATCCCTGGGTCATTGCTGGAGAGATCTCGGCAGCGTAGACTGGGGCGATCAAGAGGACATACCCGACACCAATCCCTGCGACCACCCTCCCAGCCATTAGGAAGATGAAGGATGGAGCAAGGCCCATCAGAAGTGCACCAATTAGGAACGTGAAGGCTGCAAGGACTATCGTGTATCACCAGCCGATCCAATCAGAGGTCCGGCCAGAGGCGAGAGATCCAATCAGCAAGACCACATCAAGCGAACCCAACAGGATCTCAACCTGGGTTGGTGTGATCATGAGGCTCTCTCTGATGAATAGCACCGCCCCATTCATCACCCTAATATCTGTACACATTTATTTACGCAAATTCAGCGTCAAGTTGAACCATGGCTTTGCTTTCCATCAAACAGGTGGCAGACTAATCTAAATACACCACTTAATCCTACCATGGAAATCCTACCATGGACCTTATTTCTCTCTTTTTGGGGCGGGATCAAGACATTATGTACATACAGAAAGTAATATAATGGACACAGTTTGTGCTAAGAACTCACCATAGCCCAGCAAAATAGAGTTGGTGGAGGCCAAGATGGCACCACCCAGAGCATATCTGTTCAGGCGAGGCTTCCGGCGACCACCGCCTTCCACTGCCGCTCTACGTTCTTGGAGACGGACTGTTTTCTTGGGGCTCGCCAGATCCTGTTCAGAAAAAACAGGGTCTGACTCGGGAACAAGAGGATCATACAAGTGTTTTGAGTGAATCCTGCATGAGTGAAGGTTGAAATGGGGAAGGGTTGAGCTTGGGTTGGTTAAGGGAATACCGCGAGTTTTCCCCAAGAGAGCATGTGGGGAAAATGTCCATATGAGAGAGAATAGGTCTTAGCTTTTTATACATTAATTATTTTGTCTTGATCCTCCTTATGGACTAGGAAATGCAAGGGGTCTAGACAAGAATGCAAGAAGACAAACTACAAAAGACTAGTAAAGCTCTGCATGGTAACTTGATAATTTTTTGTTATTTTATTCTCTGAAATAAAATATAAAAAAATAACAAAAATCTATTTGATATCGTCAACTAATTTTTCTATTTTTCAAAATAGAAAAGTAGTAGGGAATAAATTTGGAACAGAAACAAGAAGTATAAAAAATAACTTCTTATTCTTAGGAATAATTTCTAGAAATAAACCATTTTTTCTTTTCTTTTTTTCTTTTATTCTTCTTCTTCGCAGCTTGTTGGCTGCTTGCCACTGCTAGCTAGAGAAGAAGCAAGAAGAAGAAAGAGAGAGAAAAAGAAAAATCTAAAAAAATTATTGAAAAAAAAAGAAATCCTACATTATAAAAAAGCCTGTGGTCGTATCAAACATATTTTTATTCTTTTTCTATTCCGAGAATAAAATTTTTGTATAATTACCAAAATATTTTTTTATTCAAAAATTATTCCAAGAAATAGAAATAGAATAAGATTATTTTTGAAAAAAAAATTATTTATTAGAACAGTTATGTGACTAAACGCATAATAAGTGTCTATGTCTTCTCTCGCTCAAGAAGTGTGTAATAACAATCAAATCTATATATTTTTTCATTTGATAATTCAAGGGCACAATTATAGAGGTCTAGCTACTAGAGATTCAAGGAACATCTTCCAAGAAATTACAAATCGGTTGAATTCATGCCTTTTGGCATGTAAAAATTTATTTCAACTCAAAGCTGTTGGCACAGGGTTGGTGACATTTGAACAAGTGACCTCTAATTATTAAGCTGAAAATCATTAGATGCCTTAGAATCCTAGACGTTATGTATGTTCAGTCCTCTAAAACTACTGGATGATGAATGCTCCCTTTATGCGGGGGCAAGAGAACAGTCATAATCGCACTTTCATCGATGAAGATTAATGGGTTTTAAGAGTATATTAGAAATGATTCACCATCCATCAATCACAAAAAGGTATTTCATCTCACAGTTACCGTACATGATAACAACATAGTGGAATAACCCAATTGAAAGCAAGTGATCTTTAAATTAAAACACTATGCAGCATGACAAACAAATTGCGTGAATAATGTGATTGGTCAATTGCACCATGTCGGCTTGTGACTGATAGATAAATCACTTTTCCATCAATCATACATAAGAGAAGATTAATCAAGATTGAAATATGTTGGATGTTAAATTGGCTATAAAGTGATTGGTAATACATGATCATTAGCTACACCACGTGTCCAATCATGGATGGAACAATTAGGCATATTTATAAAATGTAATAATCTAAAATCCATGTCATTGCTCGATTTAGGAGATCCAATCGCTTTGTAATTGGAATATGCTCCCTCGCAAAGACGCCATGCACATGGAAGTTCCAAAGTCAAATGCAAAGCTCCGACCAATGAAAGAGCCATTCATCTTGTCTATATTTCACAGATGCAATGCATTCAGGATAAGATAAAATAGGCCCTTGAAATAGTGAGTAGATATCTACGTTTTTTGTTTAGTCTATAAATTGGTATATTATACAAGTCCAAAAAATTTCTATTCCGACTTTTAAATTCTAAGTGAGAGTTTCTTTTAACTTTTTCCTAGTTAGCGTTCACTTTTAACATTGTCTTTGAATCAGGGTGCATCATCCTTCTCACCTAGAAAGAGGTGATCATCCTTCCTTTTTTTTTTTGGGAGGGGGGGCTTCTTGGAGGAGAAAAGCCACTTTGCCTCTAAAAAAGCGAGGACGGTGGGCGTGTGGCCAACACACAGCCTCTGGAACGGCATAAACTGATTAATGGTGATCGGCGTGGATTGCGATGCGGACCTAACGCAAAAAAATTAAAAACACAAGGGAAAAAATCACGAAAAACTTTAGACTTTGCTCAAAATGACAGATTTACCCCAAACTTTTTTTTGTAATACAAAAAATCCTGAACTTCTGTCGTGTGACATATTTACCCCAAAATTATAGGGTATTTGGGTCTTTTTACTTTTGAAATTTTTTTTCTTTTTTTCTTCTTCTTCCCTCCGCCGGCCATGGCTGGTCGGCGGAGGGAAGCCGGCGTTCGGCGAGGGCATCCCTCGCCAGGCCCTCGCCAGCATCGGGAGAGGGGTGCCCTCGCCATATCTGGCGAGGGCCATCCTCACCCGAAGCAAGCAAGGGCCGTCCTCGCTTGACGCGAGCGAGGGGTGGCCTCGCCTATCGCCCGCGAGGGAGCCCTTGGTTGGGTCGAGCGAGGACTGGCAAGGGAACCCCTCACTGACGACGGGCGAGGATGACCCTCGATAGAACTGGCGATGACACCCCTCTCCTAACGCAGGTGAGGGCCTAGCGAGGGCGCGAGGGACGCCCCCGCCCGACCCAACCAAGGGCCGCCCTTGCTCGACGCAGGCTGGCAAGGGCACCCCTCACCCGATGCCGGTGAGGGCCTGGCGAGGGATGCCTTGGCCGGCGTCAAGCAAGGGATGCCCTGGCCGGCGTCAAGCGAGGGCGGCCCTAGCCAGCCTAGGCGAGGGCAACCCTCGCCCGACGCCGGCTTCCCTCCGCTGGCCATGGCTAGCCGGCAAAGGGAAGAAGAAGAAAAAAAAATAGAAAAAATAGAAAAAATAAGACAAAAATGCCCTTAATCCTTGATGGGGTAAATGTGTCATAGTTTAAAAAGTTTTGGGTAAATGTGTCACTTTGAGCAAATTTTGGGATTTTTGGTGGTCTTTTCTCAAAACACGATACCAAAGTCCTCAATTTGTCGATTTTTCAAATGTTATTTCGCTTCTAGAAACACCAAGATGGACAAGGCAACCGGCATGAGTCACCATGGATGGCGACTCCTGCATGCAAATAGGATTCCTCGGAGCTGCGCAAGAGGCAGTCTAGATGCTTCGTAGAGCTATTATCTTATGATTTCTAGAGGGAAGAATCTTGGCATGTTCACACTTGTGTGGAGTAAAGAAGGAAGTTTGTCAAATTATCAAGATTTTTTTGATGGGAGAGTAGCCATCGACAAAGAATTGTCACTGTATTCCAAATAGAAAAAATGGGGGCAGAGGGATAATTCTTGGGACGAAAGAGTTAAGGTATAAATCAGATTTAAGCTCTATTATTAAACGTCAAAGGCTGTTACCGCCTCCTCTCAAGGGAAGAACAGCAAGACAAGACTATTATGGAATGAGATTGATCGATAGTTACATGAAAGAAAAATGCAAATCTACAAATGTAGTATATAGATTGGACCGAATCAAATAAGAAGTGAGGACAAGCGGGCAATCCTCATAAGGTCGGGTGCCACATGCCAAGTGACATAAGTAGAGGATCACTAGACTGCCTTTGGTTGAGTTTTGGGGAAGTGACCTTTTTTTTCCAAAGATCTTTGCTCAAGGTGTATTTGCTTTGACTTTTTGTGTGAATTTTTGCAAGGCGGCCATAAAGTTAAAAAAATAAAATGAAAAACAAGGGGAGCAACTCTTCATTGTCTTGAAGGGCTTAGGCGAGGGCTCATAGGGCCACAGTGAGCCCAGGAGAGGGTTTGAAGGTCACACTACCTAGGCACAGCAACGCCAGGGTCACATTACCGTAAGTGGTTGCCTCATGCGATGACACTTGACAAAAGTCGACCATTGCGTGATCCTAAGAGTCGCCTCGACGCTTGACCGTTGACTCTTGACCATCGGCAACGCTCGACCATCATCAACGCTCAACCTTCAGATCTCACCTAACAATCGCGAGCGAGGGTGACATTAGAGATGATGAACTAGGCAAAAACCCAGGCGTTGACCTTCGGCAGGGACCCAAGCGCAGAAAGCTCAGAACTTCAACGATCGGAGAAGAACAGTCACGAGCGAGGGCAAGACAAGAATATGAAAATACCAGTTGAGGCAACTTTGGAAGGAAAAAAAAGTTTATCGACCTTGGAAGCTGTCTTCCGAAAATGTTAAAAGCCCAAAGTATATGAGGACCTATTTTGAGGATTTAGCTTTACCAATGTTGACATTTCTCTAAAGTGGTACAAAAAAAGATTGCTCAAACGTCCTAACTTTTTTCCAAGAGATTTTAGAGAGCTCAAAATCCATTGGGAGGGTAAACCAAATGCATCCCCGGTGACTTCGCAAGTAATTTCTCATGTCGAGGGAAGGTTATTAGTGTTGCAAGTGAGCAATAAGAATAAGCTGAATGAAGTAGAGAGACTATGATTATAGGGATGAGCATGTTTCCAAAGTACAACCTGGAACAGAAGAACCGAACCTATACAGACCTATTCCAGGTTTTAAAATATGCAAAGTAGGTTCCAAGTTCTAATAAATGGGGACTTGTTCCAAAAGGTAGCTTCTAGATTTCAGGTAGAATTTGGATGTAATTTAAAATCGCTACCTCTTATTTACAAATACATTTTTGCTATTTAAACTTGAATTGATTTGTTGAAGTCAAGGCAAAGTTATGGACTATCAACAACTGGATAGAGCCACTGAGTCCTCGTTTGGTTGTGGCGCACTTAAAATGGTCTAGAAAACTAGGTAACTTCAATCCTTTTTTTGTGTCGAAGTTTAAAAAAAAAAACAACAAATTAGGCTTAAGTAAAAATGAAACAAAAAAAAAAAAAAAAAAAAAAAAAAAAAGAGGAAATTATTCAATTCCCATGTATACCCTAGAACTTGGAGAGGGTAGGTTCTAGCGGGATATGTAAGGTAAGTTTTAATTTACAAAAATGATAAACCTATTTCAACAAATAAATTATAGATACAATTTTTTGGATAGAACCTAAAATCGCTCATTCCTATATGATAGGACAAGCAATCATCTTTAGCATACTCAATGCCAAATCGCAGGCAAGTAGTGTTCTATTGTCGGAAGTAGTTGGAGGGACGAGATGTACTTGTAGGCAATATGCAAGCTTAAAGGAACTCTCGATGGCAAAATCACTCCCAAAAGTCCTCAAATGAATTGAGGAGGACATATAATGAGAGAGTTATGACGAGAGATGAGCATGTCTTATTACGTGGGAATCCATAATTGATGTGTCGCGAGGCATATTGATCAATAATAGATTGTAACATATCACGACGACATGAACTCAGCATAAGTTATTGTGCTGCAAGGATGCTAATTGACATGAAAGCGAAGGTTAGGAGATTGGTCAGACCTTGTTTAACGTGCCTCGTTCAATACTATCAAAGCCAAGACTGTCCATGACATCCTGATAAGACATGTCTTTGATTAGTTACCAGCTGGCAATAGCAAGTTACATGGGCCACCGTTCTTGTCCTTTTTCTAGCCCATAGTATCGTAAAACCATCCTAATTTGGGCCTTAAATAGCGAATTTGGGCTTGGGCACATCGTCTGGTCGATTTTGCTTGATTCACCCAACATGGCCCGAATGTTCCTTTTTGCTCGGTAGCCCATGTGACTTGATTACCCAAATTGGTCAATGTGACTGGCGAAGAACAGATGGGACTTCGGCTCGTGGAAATGGAGTCCTATCATTGGAGGACAGCAAGTATGCCTGGATTTTGTAAAGCAATTTGGGTAAGCCGCTTTGAGTTTTAGGATTCGAAATGGCAGCATTTGAGCTCATAGAGCAATAGGGATAGCTCACTACATCTTAACCTGTGAAACTGTAGCTTAATTTTCAAGCAATGGATTAGCGGTTTTTCAGTACAAATTCATAAGATTACAAATTCAAAATGTCTAAATCATAAGAAGAAGAGGAGGACTGCATATACATAAGATTTCGATGAACACTATAAAAGCAATATCAACACATTTACTCATGCATAGACAACACACAAAGGAGAGGATAGGTTCAACATCAGGAAATAAGAAACGGAAAAGTTTGTACGATGGGTTAAGAGAGCATCGTTGGCGATGTTAATCAATAATTCGTGTCTGTTCAAAAAAAAAAAAAATCAATAATTCGTGAAACAACCTCTGTCAACATTCAATTGGCATTGTTTCTCCATGTGTCATTGTAAACACGATGCACCAAGCACGCGGACAAGGGAAACACTGTGGTGACAGAACCTTTAGTCGTACTTTCTTATTCCTTTCGCAGGTCTTTTCAATATTTTAGATGATTAAGTGGGTGACGCGGTAAATATGAAAGGGGTTTCTGGTCAATTCCTCGCCACTTTATCAAGGAATCATTGCCAGCTTTTATTTGGGAGTGAAATGTTAAATTCGAACTCCCCATGATCTTAGTAGGACATCTCCCTTTTTTTTTGTTTTTACTTTTACAATTAACCTGCCAAATTAGCATGCGTATTTTTTTCACAAAAAATATAGCTCAAGTTGATGTCCTCACGACATATTTGTTCTATAAATTAAGATTTTCTTCTGAAAAAAATGCGCTGACCGATGAAAAAATATGAAAATGGTTCGGAAGTGCGTATTCAATTTTTTTGCCTTTGAGGCGAGGAGGAAGTAGCGGTGGAATTCGATCACGAGGTGGACGGCTTCTAGATTGTCGCCAACCACATGCACGCTAATTTTCCACACTCGCGGGCACGTGATCGAATGGTAGGAACCACCCCCAGCAGGACCAGTACCACGGACCACCCTCAGTTACCCCACTTGCGAATATCAGGAAGGGTCTTGATGTCCACACATCAACCTGAACATCGCTGTCCACGTTCGCATTTGGTTCTCAAAAGTACTGTTGAACATCGCTGTTGATGTCGACAAATTTGGGACCATTGATACCGTCGGATACTTGTTCGTCTGTTTGTAAAATAAATTTAAAGGTTTTTTACCCTAAAGGTTTGTTATACTGCGCCAAAAAAATGTGAATGCGCATGTAAATCAAAATTTGACTCTAATCAATAATTGTTATTTTTATTTATTAAAAAAATTGGATTTATAATTATAAAAAATTAATTATATCGTCTTCTTGAAATGATATGATTAATTCATAAATGAGTTACGATTTACTTTTATTCATTATCTATTTAATTTCGAACTTTTATATATTTTTTCAACGTAATTTTTGAAAATATACCTCCACTCATTTGGCAACATTTTCCAAAAGCTCGTCACTGTTTAAAGATAAGTATGTCGGTTCTTGGTATAAATCGTCACGAAGTCTTGTTGAATTTTCTTCTCAAAATTATAACTATATCACTTTCAGAATTGCTATCTGGTAGAGGATGTTAGGCGCCATTATTGGCGGGACAAATAATTTTTTAAAAAAGATCTCAAATCTGAATTCATTGTTCTTTCCCATCAATTGTTTTTTTCCGTCCCGTGATGTCTGTGGACACTTTTGATTGGACGCGTCTCTCTGGCTCTGCCCCGCTCTCTGAGAAGCCCCGCTTTGATCGGACGTTGATTGGACGGCACCACAGAGTCCCACAGACACATACAGACAAAGGGCGAGGCGAGTGGGACCGCCTCTTCGCTTCGCTTTACGCCTCTCCCTCCGTTCTCGAGAACCTCCCACTTTGCGTTTCGCTTCCAACTTCTCAAATATCCAAAATTATTGTACTTTTTGCTTTTTGGCTTTTTCCAAGTCTACAGCATGGCCATGTGCAACCTCCGACAGAGTGACAGTCTGCAGCTCTTTCGTACGTTTGAATGCTTTTCTCTCTGTTTTCTTTTGTCATTTCTCAATTCCATCTATCCTCTCTTTCTTTAAACACTAAAGTATGTATATCCTTGCCAACATATATCATGAAAAATTCAAATTAATATACCTACGACAAATCACGAAAAATTTAAAATTAATACATTCGGATCAATTTCAATTTATTCCAAATAATAGACTTATGATAAATTTATGTTAAATTAATTTTTTGACTATTAAAAATCTAAAATTAGTACATTTATGATAGATATGACTTATATTAAATTAGATTAATACCGTAAAAAATATAAAATTAGTACAATTATGACAAATGGATAATAAAATTTTACATTCACCCCGAGCCTACCGAGGCTGTCCGTATTGGTACGGTGCGTGGATTCCCTGAGTCATAAAAAAAAAAAAAAGATAATAAAATTTCATATTAATAATCAATCGTGTCACATGTCATCCGACTCTAAAATTTGACAATAAAATTTAATAAAAATTAATAGATTGTAAATTTATCATAAATGTAATAATTTTTGGTAAGTTTGTCAAAAATATACTGAATTAGTATTTTTGTGATCTAAAAATTACTTTGAAATAAATTTATCACAAATATATTATTTTAGAGTTTTTTATAATATTAACTCTAAC
The DNA here is from genome assembly GCA_014182725.1 of Eucalyptus brandiana. NCBI lineage: Eukaryota > Viridiplantae > Streptophyta > Magnoliopsida > Myrtales > Myrtaceae > Eucalyptus > Eucalyptus brandiana. The sequence continues at coordinate 45,375,552 of CM024670.1, read as the reverse complement.
GTATGTATTTCAACCCCGCGACATGCAAAGATGATGCAGATGTATCCTGGTTAGAAAATAAAGTGCCCTATTTTTAATTGGAGAAATAATATTATTTTCTCATACATTTAAATTAACTAACATCAGCCCGTCAATTAACCGATGAACCATTCTAACGCGGAGAAGTTTTGAGTTCCGAGGCGGTTACCTGCCCTCCTTGATTGCTGAGCGTGCCTTCCCTAGGCATATCGCTGAAGCATTCGCCTCAAGATGCTTGGGAATAGACTAGAGGGCATCATTATCTTTTGGTAATTTATCATAGAAGAATTTATAATTGAAGAATTTCACAAGCTTTTTTCCTTTAAAGTAATTACGGTTTCTTTTTTCTCCTACTGTTTTTCTTTTGATCAAAGCCTTCTCCTTGCAAAGCACAGATGGAAATGTCACGTTCAACGGCTTCGTGAAAGGGAATAAAATAGGTTAACGGTAACTTTTGTCGACTATAAATTTATGATATGGGGGTTCTAAACATCTAGTGATTGGGATAAAATATGATAGCATAATATTTTCTAAGAAAATATCAATTAAATATTATAATATTTTCAAAGCGTTGCTATCTAAAAGACTATTTCGTACCAACATAGACACATTTTGATATGTAACGTACGGATAGAATTAAGATTACAATTATTTTTAATGTGTCTGTGGAAGATGAAGTAATTTTATTTTTTCAGTTTGAGAATGTTGATACATTTTTTAAGTGTATTTAAATGGCTAACGTGCCACGCAAAATAAAACAACATTCCGTGCAGCAAGTTTCATGTGGTGTACTTTCATATCCAGATTAGATATAGAATCAAACACTAAACACGAGAGTTGACTTGAGACGGGTCATTAACTGATACTTTAATATTTCTAACAAATATACCGAATTTTTTTTGGCAACTAAATACCCGAGCACATCTCTAAAGATCGCATCTTTTTCAAACTATTGCTTAAATATCTTAAAATTTTCAATTAGACCCTTGTTCATGTGTAGACTTGTAAAATGGGTGAGTTGGTTGGGTTTAGGTCAAGTCATAAATTATTTGACCAAAAATTGACTCATTTGATCCGTTTATGGCACATTTATCGTAATACAAATTATTTGACCTATACTTGATCTAATTCATTTAACCAAATCCAAGAAAGCTTCTTTCCTATGATTTTTTTTTTTAAAATGATATTACTAAAATACTTTCACATAATAAAAATATAGTGGACAATTTTTATAATTTTTTCTTATATTGAGGCTTTGTTTTTTTAAATGTTTTTTAGAAAGTCATTTTATAGAAAAATAACAATATTTTAGGGTGTTTGTTTGAAATCTGAGAATAAATTAGAAAACATCTTCTACCATTTGGTAAGAAAAATCTTATTTGATTTTCTTTTATACGCTCCTTTAATTTTTTTAAATTATTTTTATTTTTATTTTTTTCCTTATTCTTCAGCTCGTCGCCAACCATGGCAATGATATGTGACTGGTCACAGACAAGCTTTAGTCGTGCTAGATTGGCTAGGCTAGAGCCTGCCAAATGTCAGAGGTCTCAACCTTGCCAAATTGGCAAGCTCAAGCCTCGCTAATGCCGAACCTTAGTGAGCCCGTCCCTTGCTTGGCCAATTGTTGCCCATCACGTGGCTAGCCACAAGTGAGGAGGATGGAAGAAGGAAGAAGAAAATAAAAAAATGAAAAGAAGAATTATATTTTGATCTTTCTAATATATTTTTTTAAGACTAAAGAAAGAGAATGTGTGTGAGCCTAGTGGGTTAAAAATGAGTTCTAAACTCAACCGATTAAAATCCATTGAAGATGGGCTTTTTAAAATCGAAGTGGCTTATTTATGTTTTAAAATTTAAATGAATCATATATGATTTTAAAATTCATTTTGATATGTCTATTTATACAAAAGAGTATTAAATAAAATTATTTTTCCTAATGAATTCGGTGCTGTGTATCACCGTTAACGATTTTTTTGGTCAAAAGAAACTAACACATCTAATTCAAATAATAATATACTTCGCATGTTACTTAGCTTTAATAAAATATGAAGAAAGTTGGAGAAGTAGCCATATTTTAGGGGGGGAACTGTCCTCATCTTTTGTGGACACATGGTCACTCCTTTGTTTCCAGCTGTTTTGCCTTTTACTTAAGAGTAACCGGTAATGCGAGATTGAATAAGATTGAAAGAAAAAAAAAATTAGAGAACCGCTTAATTGGAATAAAATAGGATATGGTGGGATTTGAAATCCTCTAAATATTCTCCGGACAGTAAAAATCTCATGATATATTTGATATAATTTAGGATAGGATTAAAAATATTTAAAAATGTTGTGAAGAAGATTTATGAAATTTAGAAAGTTCTTTATTTTTCCACTGCAACCATTTCAACAAACGCTGAGAAGAGCATGCAAGTCATTTCCTCCATTGATGAGGGCGGACAAATCAAGCAAATTGGACTTGACCCAAATCGGCTGCAATTGGTTTTTGGCTGGAATCCGAGTTGTAGCTTTTTAAAAATCTGAAAACCAAATTGAGGAGGTTCTGCTTTTGTGTGAGGGTGGGTGCGAAAGAGAGAGATGCCGAAGAGGACGACAGCTGTTTACTTGAGCAAAGACACCGCATGGTCCCGACTCCATATCTTTGTTTACTACTGCAAGTACTGCTGCTCTCACATCCTCATCACTGCTTCTCTCTGTCTGTGCTTGATCTGGTATTCCCTATGCTTTAAATCTCTCAGGAATTGAATTACATTCGTTTGAAAGTTACCTAGTTGTAAAAAAACTCCGAGAACAGATCCTTAAATGCCGCCGAATGGGACAAGAAGAGAATTGATAGTGGAGATGGAGAGGTTGTAAAGGACGTTCTCGATGGGCTCGAGGCGGGCGTCCTTGGAGGGGAAGCAAGGGGAGGAGTGAATGATAGTTACCAGCTTTAGGCTTTCAGCATTTTAAAGGCAAATTGAAGGCTGAAAGCCGATTTCAAAGTTGAACCAAATAGTCCAGCATTTCCCCAAGAGGCTTTCAGGAAATACTGAACCAAATGTAGCCAGAGATCGCGTCGCTGAAGCGTTATGCGATATGCGTGATGTTGATGGAGCCGTGGTCAATAAGTTATTTTCAATTTTTCTTAGTCAATCTGAATTTATATCACTCTTACCTCAAATTTTTTATCCAAATTTATCCAATCAGGAGGATATCCAAACACCGAGTAGGAACACAAATCCAAACCACCAAACATAACTAAGTTTCATAACTTAAATTAACTGAGTTTATAAGGTATCATTCGTTGATCTTTACTTAATCTGTAGTCTACACGGTTATACTTCTTTTTCCCAATTTGAATCGTAACCCCTTGTTATTAGGGGTGATTGGATCCAAAATATATTAGTTCCAAATCAAAAACGTGGAACCTACCTTATCAAAGCTGGTACCAACCCATTCTTTTTTGTTTTGCATTTTATTGCTCTATCATAAAAATTATTTTGCATAAGTTCTCAACTATCTTCTAAAAAAGTTCTCAATTAAGAGACTTCCAAGGTTTGATCTTGAATGGGTTCTGTCTGGATCACAACAAGACCGATAACTAAAAGACATGAACCAATTAAGATGGGTTTTCAAAATTTCTTACCAGGATTCGAATCGGCTCGGAGTACTCTAAAAGTCCAAACGTAGAAAATAAGGGAGAATAAGCCTAGGAAAGATTCAAATTGAATAGAGTAGAAAGAGTATCACAAATGTTGTTATATTCTAATGGAATTCACGGAGGAAAGCTTCAATAGCATCGATCACACGCCACATGGCGTGACTGAAGGTCAAAAGAGAGACTCGAATCTCTCCAAATTGGGGAAGAAAATTAGCGGAAGTTCTTCCCCAACCGAAGGCGTGTCAAGTTGGAAAAGCCAGCAGCCATGCGGCCCCCCTGGTTCAAGGATTCGAATCACAGCTCTGCATGGTGCCGAGATAACCCTGAGAGAGGAGGGCAGACTAGGAAGACAACAAAAAAAAAAAAGTTGTCAAAAAAGGGCTTGTCGAGTTGGAGGACCCAACCAAACCAAAAGTAATCTCCCATTTTACTTTCTTTGTACATTTTTATGAGTCGTTTTGATATCCTTGATAATTAGGAGGATTGAGCACTAAATGTGGAGGATCTCTGGTCAAATTCGTTTGCCACCTTGTTAGGAATCATTGCAAGCTTTATTTGGGAATGAATGTCAAATATGATCTCTTCACAATCTAACCCCACCTGCCCTTTTTTCCGGCACTTCTCTAATTAGGCTTCCAATCAATTCGGGAAAAAAGACAATTCCTGAATTGGTACCACTCAAAATATTTTTCCCAAACTAATTTTCATCTCGCAAAAAGTTTCAAATCGGTAGTTTGTGATATATTTAATCAAAATTAATTTTCGTCGTGTGAAAAACTTAACATTAACATTTCATCTAATATACCGTCTTTATGCATACCAAATAACTGCTAGACGGATCGGACAGTCTAGGAGGCACGTGACTTTCATTTTTTTCTTCAGCTATTTTGCTTGGACGAGGAATCCATTTTCACTATGAAATTTGGAGAGTTTTGGAAAATGATCGGAGTGGTTAGCGGTGCAGTTCAATCATAAGGTCGACCGTGTTGCGCACGGAACATCAAAAATTATGGCAACCTTCAGAACCCTGACTTTCGACAGTCCCCATTCTTTTCTTTTTTTTTAGGGTCAGACAAAACTCCATTTACACGAACCAAAAAATACTGAAAATTACGAATACTAAAGAAATAGAAAAGAAGAACAAGCGTGCCCCAATTATAAGAAAAAATGGTTGCTATCACGAAAAAATTTTTAAACTAAAATATCTATGATAAATTTACTTAAAATTAATTTTTTAATAATAAAAATCTCAAACTGGAATACTTGTAATAAATTTACTCAAAATTAATATTTTGACAAAAAAAAAATCATAAACTGTCACACGTTATCTAACTTAACAATTTAATCATGAAATTTAATAAAAATCTACAGAGGTAAGCTTGTCATATGAATACTAATTTAGGATTTTTGGTAATAAAATAATTAGTTTGAGATCATAGGTGTACTTATTTGGGATTTTTTGTAATATTAATTTTATAAAAATAATAATATTTAGAATTAGTGAATTTAAATCATCACATCAACTGCTGATGCGGTATATTATAAATTCACATCTACTTATAATTTAACAAGTGTCCAATTGCGTGGAAGTAATTAAACACGCATTCGGCCATGGAAGTTGTTTGCTGGAGTGGTGACACCTCCACTTGCCATAGTCACCAATGGAGTCATCGACGTTGCCTTCTGCGTGTCTAAGCCAAGCCTTCCCTCCTTGCATCGCCAACAATAATGCCAATGAAGGTGATAACAGCCATGGAGGAGTGATGGGCCCGAGATGTTTGGCTCAAGCCACCGTCCATGGTCGATCGAAGGCAGAGCATATGGCATTTTCTAGTGGACTTATGGTCTGGCAAAGAAGATGGTTGTTGTTGGAGTAATTAAATATAAAACCATGCATTCATCTAACAATTTAAAATTTTAAAACAGTTGGCGATAACTTTACAAAATCTTACAAAATATCAAAGTTGAAGATCCTTAATTCAAAATTTTTTAGACCTCATTTATCTCCTTAATTAAATTTCCATTATTAATAGTAGGCAAATAACAAAAAAGAAATAGATTAAGCATGAGGGAAGTGTTAAAGTAATTACATATAAAACCACACATTCATTTGATAGCTTAAATTTTTAGAACAATCGGTGATAGTTCTACAAAATCTTATAGTTGTCATCTCCAACTTAAGCTTTTTGAACGGTTGATGATGGTTCTATAAAATCTTACGATTGTCATCTCCAGATTTGCTCTGTGTTTCTTCATTTGGCAAAGAAGATGGCTTTCATTTTTAGATCTACCGTGCATCTTTTTTGTTCAGCTCAAAGGAGATGGCTCTTTCTAGCAGATTTGGCGAGCGACGAGGATCAAGCTTGGCAAAGGAGAGGTTTTCATCTTAGATCTATTCGTGCATCTGCTTTGTTTGGATATAAAAGGATGGCTTTTTCTCGTAGATTTAGCGAGCCATGAGGACACCCATGGCATGGACACTCATCATCTTGTCCTTGTTCGCTGACTCCATTGGTCCCATATCACGGACTAAGTTCTCTTATACTCAAAAACCCTTGTGAGCGGACTTTGGCGTCATCAGGGTGAAGAATACGTGATGCAAAAGTGATAATAAAAATGGTTCATAGGAATGATATCAAAGTGTTTGTGTTAGGAGTTTTAGAATAGAATGACTATAACTCTAAAAAACTCTGAAATCGGGATTGGCCTCTCATGCACAAACTAGTTGGGAGCTAATATCAATCTCTTGATAATGCTATGGTAGACCAAAATCAGTTGTTGCACTGCAGTAATATGTGTGTCCCGAATTAAGTTGGGTGTAATACAATTCGATACGAGAATGCTATTTTGCCGCACTGTTTATAGGAATAACAATAGAAGGAAGGCTGGCTTAGTGTTTTTGGCTCACCAAGCGTTGCACGAGCTATTCTAGGATTGAGAATTTGTTGGGCCATAACAAATGGTGTTGGATACAAGGATCCCACTAGTAGGCGGGTGATTTACCCGGCCTTGTGAGGGTAGAGAGTGATGATTGGGTTACGAGGGCTCGGACAAGGTGCACCTTTCGTCTAACCTCTGGGATGGGAGTGGGGGAATATAAAGGAACTGAATAGCTCATAGAATAGGGAAAACATTTTTTAATCAATTGGAAAATCTCAAGAGTAGGTCCGCTATCATGTTTCCAATGAGGGGAGAAACCTCTATTGGTTTGTTGAGATTAGAGGAGGCCTAATATGCAAAACAAGGTGCTACCGAGGGTCCACAATTGGCTCTTAATGTCACAGTTGTCAAAAAGAGTACAAGTGACCAGATATTTGCAAATGGCCGTGATAGGGGGAAGTCACTAATGGAGTGTAGTGGTAGTTTTTATTGGGTAAGGGTTGACCATTCACTTAAGTCTCGAGGGAGGGTCATTGATTGTCTGGAATGCAAGGAAGCGACATGATAGCTTGCAATAAGGGCATCGTAGGATTGAGTGAGCAATAATGTCAATGACTGAGTTCTCCCATACTTTAGTACTCTTGTGAGTTGAGTTTGGTGTTATCACAATGAAGAATGAGTAATTCATAAGTGATGATACAACTGATTTATAGGAGTAGAATCAAGACATTTGTGTTAGGAGTTTTAGGACGGAACAATTAAAACTATAAAGAGCTTCGAAACAAATTGGTCAGGAGTTGATATGGCCCTTCAATTAAGCAACGGTAGGTCGAAATCAGTTGTTGTGCCAAAGCGTTTTGTGTATCTTGCTTGAAGGACCAGATACTTGAGCTGAGTTTGGTGTAGTATAATTCAGTACGAGGATAATATTTGCCAAGCTGTTTTTAGCAATAATTGTAGGAGGAAGGCTGCCCTAATGTTCTTGGCTTACCAAGCGGTGCACGGGCTATTTTGTGACCAATAATTTTTCAGCCCGAGACACTTGGTTGGTACCTAGCTCACCCGTGGCCTGGATCGGCGCCGGTGATTGGATGCGGAAGAAGGAGAGATAAAGAGAGAGAAAAAATTCAGTTTTTTACTTAATTTCACTCAGCTGTAGTGACGATGAAATGGACATGTTTTTGGTTTTTAAGTGGATATGAGTGAAGGTTTGAAATCAGTGAATATTTTATTGTAAAGTGGGGATTCCTAAGTGGAGGTACAGCTCACCTGCTTAATTATCCCCAAACCACTACTACTTCAATTGATTGTCCCTACTAAACATCCCTCGCGCTCATCGGTTTTCGGATTTTGCTACGGTAACGGCACCGTTAAATTCCTGTGAATTGCTATGCTTTGTTGACCACAAATGGCGATTCATAAGGAATCGGCAACTGGAATACAACATGAAAGTAATTCAGTAAAAAGAAAAAATCTTGACAAAAAATTCTAAAATGTTGGACAATATTAATCTTTTCCCGAAAATATGAAACCAACAAAAAGGAAATATACTTGATATTTGTGAACTTCTTAACACTTTGAAATAACTACTTAAATGTATGACCCCCCCCCAAAAAAAAAAAAAAAATAGCTACTTAAATGGAGAACTCAATTTTTTATAGCGTGCTTGTGAAAACATTTTCACCAATTAAAATTTAATGAGATTTTAAAGTATTACCGAACAAGTGAAAAATTCGAGAGTTCGCTAGAATTGTGAAAAATTGGTGTTGTACGAAAAAATGAGTGAGGTAAAAAATTTATTAGCACAAGGTTTTGCTTGGACGCAAGATGCTCACTATTTTGATTTTGGAGTTAATTTGGATTGCCATGTCTCAAGCACCATTTATCGATAGGTGGTTGAGTTTTTGATTTTGACAAAATTGTATTCATTTTTTAAATGATAAATATTTTCCTTTCACGCTACAAACATAAAAAAAAAAAATGTTTTATAGTGGAGATGCAATTAATATTTGACATGAAGTTAAAAAGAAGAGAATTTGACGAATTTCTTTATATTTTCTCTAAATTGATTCAATATGCACTCTTTACATTTATTTATATTACAATAATACAAAGATACATAATCAAGATCAATCATTAATTAATTTAGGTAATAAATGTAAATCTCAGGTTAATTCAATATATCTTCAATGCACAAATCATATCTCTAACACTCCCCTCGAGTTAGGGCTTATATATATTCGCTTGCTTAGCAGATGCGTGTGGTGTCTTTGACACAATGGTTCCATGAAAATTCTTTGTACTCATGATCCAATATGCATTATTTACATGTGTGTATATTACATATTGTGAATAATAAAAGGAAATATTGCAAAAACAAAGAATTAATCTGAATCGTTAATTGATTCATCTAATCAATCTAAATCCTAGATTGGTTCCATATAATCTCGATTGATTTAATATCTTCAACGCACAAATCATATCTCCAACAAAATCCTAGATTTGTTTTGCGATTTAAACTGTTGTTTTCACAACAAATGGACAAATATTTTATATTAACGAGGTTGGAGTATCTTTTCTGTTTCCTTTTTTATTATTTGATTTATTGTTTCCCTTTTTCCTTTGAAGGCTCCACCGAGTGTGTTCCAGCGCGAACGCTCTGGAGCGTCTCTACTTTTCCGGCCTCTTCATTTTCCTTCCGGCACTGTGATCCTCTTCTTTTATCTGTTTTGTTTTGCTCCGATCCTTGGTTTTAAGCCCATAATCACGAGATCCCGAGATCCTTAGAACCAAGTAACCGCCTTCCCCTTGGTCAGAGCCTTGACCTTTTCCTCAACCTCTTTCTTGGTCTCCGAGAGGCGCCGTTCCATTAAGCGTTTTCTGCGTTTCATTCAATCTCGTTTCGGCCAAGTACAGGAGTTTTCGACCAAAAAATAGTACAGGAGTTCACCGATGGCTTCTCAGAGGCAAGTCTAGTCGGAGAAGGTGGTTTTGGGCGCGTGTACCGCAGAGTCCTTGCCACCGGAAGAGATGTAGCAGTGAAGCGACTGAAGGTGGGGAGCGGACAGGGAGAGCGTGAGTTTCTGACTGAGGTTGAAAAGATAAGCCGAGTTCATCACAAGCATGTCGTGTCTTTGGGTGGATACTGCATAGCCGGGTCCGAGCGCATCCTCGTGTACGAGTTGGTGCCTAACGACACCTTAAAGTTACATTTTCACGGTGAGTTCGGATTTTCAGTACCAATTTATGCTGTGAGTGTGCGTATAATGGAAAGCATTTTGATGGAAACTGATCCTTGCAGGAGAGGGACGAAACCCTAGGTTGGCCAACTAGACTGAAAATTGCT